>BSBN01000252.1:16565769-17195961 GCA_027924645.1 Cunninghamia lanceolata | reverse complement strand
GTTTGAGTTCATTTGAAGTTGTGGGGTTTTCAATAATTCGTTACCTACAAATTTTATTTCTTTTAATTAGGATTACAAATAATCTACATTAAAAATGGAATTCTTCAAACTCACCATCAAATATTTAAAAAATCTAATTTAAAGTTTGAATTCATTTTAAGTTGTGGGGTTTTCAATAATTCATTCCCTACAAACTTTATTTCTTTTAATTATGACTACAAATAATCTACATTAAAAATGGAATTCCTCAAACTCACCGTCAAATATCTAAAAAATTTAATTTAAAGTTTGAATTCATTTGAAGTTGTGGATTTTTCAATAATTCATTACCTACAAACTTTATTTCTTTTAACTATGACTACAAATAATCTACATTAAAAATGGAATTCCTCAAACTCATCATCAACTATCTAAAAAAATTAATTGGAAGTTTGAATCCATTTGAAGTTTTGGATTTTTCAATAATTCATTACCTACAAACTTTATTTCTTTTAACTATGACTACAAATAATCTACATTAAAAATGGAATTCCTCAAACTCAGTTAAATATGTAAAAAGTTTAATTGAAAATTTGAATTCATTTGAAATTGTGGGTTTTTCAATAATGCCAAACATTTATATTTTAGATCATTTTTTTGTTGTAAATCTTTTATTCCATTGAAAATATACTTGTTTAAAAATATTTTTTCAATTGAATCAATACAAAGGATTTTGGTTGTTCTCTAAGACTTATATAATCTACATTAAAAATGGAAAGGATGATAGTTTATAATGGAAATTAATGATTTAGATTTTAGATCATTTTTAGTGTTGTAAATCTTTTATTCCATAAAAGATATACTTGTTTAAAAATATTTTTTCAATTGAGTCAATACAAAGTATTTTGGTTGGTCTCTAAGACTTGTATAATCTACTTTAAAAATGGAAAGGATGATAGTTTATAATGACAATTAATGATTTAGATTTTAGATCATTTTTGATGTTGTAAATCTTTTATCCCATGAAAGATATACTTGTTTAAAAATATTTTTTTCAATTGAATCAATACAAAGTATTTTGTTTGGTCTCTGAGACTTGTATAATATGTGCAATATGTATCATTATATCATTTTAAATAGTTATGTATGCATACACTTATACCGAAAATCTTTGTATGCAAATTATTCTCACTTGATTTAGGAATATTTAATCAATAAGTGTTTCTTTATTAGAACAAGATTACATAATAGATCAATTATTTCTTCTTTTATCATTGATTTCACATATTCAAATGTTTAATTAATCTGAAACATCCTTAATATATTGTTGGTATAATACAATGATCATACTATAGATTTAATACAATATTTGTATGCTTTGACTTCCAAAAGAGGTGATCTTCACAATAGGTCATTATCTTTCAAGTCAATCATATTTTAAATTTACATGTTTTCTTTTTCAACTTGCAAATGAATTGGTCTCTTCAATAGGTCATCTCTTCACAAGTTGATCATAGTGTAGTTTGTAGTTTGCCTTTTATTTTTCTAAATGTTTGGTGTTCCTTTGTTCCCTTTCTCACAAATAATACAATATTTTCTTAGAATTAGTTAGTTTTTCTTCTTTTTGTAGTATGTCATTAGGTAACCAAACTGTAAAGTACATTTTTACACTTAAGTCTAATTCTTAGGTATCCATAATTAAATTGGTTAGGTTCCACTTACACCTTTGCAATAGGCAAAAGGGTTGATTGGTTGTTGCAACATTTTTCAATGGAACCAAAGACGGAGGGCACCAAAATCAAACTAGGGTTGCATGAGTCCTTTTAATGCACGAGGTGAATATGACCAAGTTAAAATCTTTGGTTTCTATTGTAGAAGATGCATCTATTGTAGAAGAGAAGGAAAAGGCTTGCATCAGGCTTGTAATGAGTTCAATAGTAGAAAAGTTCAATAGCATGGAACAACCACCTCCACTAGCAAGGTTTAGAAATATGTAAAGCCTAAGGAGGTCTTTTCAAAACTAGTAAGAAATTATAAGGGTAATTTAATTTCAAGTAGCGAGGACCATAGTAAATCTGGTCATATGATCTATATGCAGTAAACAATCAAAAAGTGGAGTTTCAATCTCCTCCCATTTAGTTAAAAGGTATAATTTGTGGCATCTCTCTATCTATTTTGATTGATCGAATGGGGTCCCTTCATGTAGTTTTACATCTCCTAAATTATTAGATAAGTGTTCTTTTCAGCAAGTAAATTAAGAGAGTGTTGGGAGGTAGAGTTTGGTTTCAAAAGTGTAGTGCTATTTCTAAATGTCTAAAAGGCTTAGAACTAAACCTAGAAACTTTTAAGACAAAATTTGACTTGCATATGGTCGACTTTGGTCATATGATGTAATCCTAGATATGGATTGGTTACAATTAGGATAATGCCAAATTGGATTGTTTGGCTAAGAAAGTTTAGTGCCTTGATGATTTGGGTAATTAGATAGATCTTTAAGAAATTAAGTACAATAATGGTCTCTAAATCTCATTTTAGTGCTTCAATTAAAGAAGGCTACTTGATGCAAATCATGGATGAAAGATCCAATAAAGGATTATCCAACCATGCAACAAAATGAAACAACATAATCAATGGCAAAATTTCAATGAAATATCAACATGAACTTTATTAATTCTTAGTTATGAATGGGTTACAATCTTTCTCAATGGGTTTCCAACATGTTAGGATTCAATCATTTGATTACAAATATATAAACTATAGAATCTAAATGATACTATGTTATAATTCCATATGTCGAGCTCCAAAAATAGAACTATCTTCCCTATATATCATCTTTATTATATAACTAACTCTCTTGACTCTTCACTACCTTCAAATTATGTTGAACAATATTTATATGGCAGCTTCAATCCTTGTGAATGATCCCAGTCAGCCACAAGGTGGTGCAAAAGGGTGAGTTCAAGAAATTGGGTCTACTTTTTGGACAAAAAGTGAGTCTTTTTAGGGGTTAGGTTTTAGGGGCATTATAATTTAGGGTTTAGGGGTTCTGGGAGAGAGAGAGAGAGAGAGAGAGAGAGAGGGAGGTTTAGGGTTGCTCAAGTTTAGGG
Organism: Cunninghamia lanceolata; assembly: GCA_027924645.1. NCBI lineage: Eukaryota > Viridiplantae > Streptophyta > Pinopsida > Cupressales > Cupressaceae > Cunninghamia > Cunninghamia lanceolata. Next base: position 17,192,875 of record BSBN01000252.1, on the reverse strand, counting down.
GCATTATTTAGGGTTTATGAGTTTAGGGTTTCTTAGACCTTTAGGGGCATTATTTAGGGTTTATGAGTTCCTAGGGTTGTTCAAGTTTAGGGTTTAGGGGTTAGGGTTAAAGCGGAATTATTTTATAATTTCCCTCCAATCCTCCTAATCCTAACCCATTAGTCCACCCATCTCCTAATCCATCAATCCATATCATCCATCCACCATATAACTCACCATCTAATCCACCATCAAGCATTCTAAGCTCTAATCCATCAACCCATGAGCCCTTGAAAAGTTTTCTCCAAAGACTCTTTACAAAATCCAAAAATAAAAGCAAAGATATGGAGCCATCCAAATCCACTGATCCAATTTCATCCCCCTCTAACACTCCCAATCCCAATCCATCCCCTCCTATATCCATTCACTCGATCCTAATCCTAGCCCCACAACATCTTCCATCATTGTCCATCAACTATATCCATATCCTAGTCCATCAACCCATGAAGCCATGAAGGATGTCACCCAAGGACTATTGGCAAGGAATCTTAGAAAAACATCATGTACTCAAATTCATATCCTTGAGTAGGTAACAAAGAACCTCCTAATAACATATCTACCACTCCAACACCATCATCTACTCCTATGTCTATCCATTTCATTGAAGAGTCTCCTACCATAAGTCCAAGTCAAACCCCATCATGTAGCCATGTTGTCAAACATCCAAAGATTATTGATCCCATCAAAGAACCCATCACATCCATCTAAGAAACCCAATAGCCATGTTAAGAGCCTAGTCCAAAGCATGTGGAAACACCAACCATCCATCCTAATCAAAATCCAAACATCGCATCTAATCCCATGTCCCAGATCCCTTACCATCTCATGGTTAACCCATCTACATCGATCCCATCATTAATCCTCCAACATCTCCTAGTGAACCCCCATCACCACCTCTTACTCCCCAATCCAATGAATATCAATGCATCCCCACTTACCCTATCCATATATAATAACGCGCTATCCATGCTTATCCTCCATGTGATCAAGATATTATCTATGATCAAGATCTTATCCATGAGCAAGTAACCCTCATCACTCCTATCCATCATCTCATTAGCCCTATCCATCATCCCACTAGTCTTATTCATTATTCATCAATATCCCATGATGAGACACATTGGTTCAGGCAAGAAAACATAGATAATCAAACAAATAACTTGGATCCTATCAAATAGTTCATCCATTAGAGGATAATGATAATCAAGATCCAAGAATTCTACATCCATTTCCCATTGATCCTCCATCATCCCCTAGATCAAACTATATGTTTAGGGGTTTAGCTTGGTTGCTCGAGTTCAGGGTTTAGGGGTTAGGGGCATTATTTGATGTTTATGAGTTTAGGGTTGCTCAAGTTTAGGGTTTAGGGTTTAGGGGAATTATTTAGGGTTTAGGGATGCTTGAGTTTAGGGTTTAGGGGTTAGGGGTTAGGGTTTAGGGTTTCTCTCTCTATCGATCCCCTCTCTCTAACTATACCTTTCTATCTCTCCCTCCCTCACTATCTCACTCCCCCTCTCTATCACTCTCTCAATCCCTCTACCTCAAATCTATCTCCCTATGTCTCTGTCTACATCTCTTGATCTCTTTCCCTATCTCTATCTCTCCACATAGATCCCTATCTCTTAATCTATCCCTCTTTACCTCTATCTCCCTCCCTCTCTATGTCTCTCCTCCTCTCTATCTCTCCCCATCCCTATACCTCTTGAAATGTCTCCAAGTATGTCTCTGGACATCTCTCCATCTCTTTCCCTATCTCTATCTCTCCCCATAACCCTATCTCTTAATATATCCCTCTCTATCTCTCTCTATATTTCCCTATCCATCTCTCCCTCACTCTCTATCTCCCTATATCTCCCCTCTCTCTATATATATCTCTATCTCCCTCTTTATCTATCTTTCTCCTTCTATCTAGACCCCTTTGTCTATCTCAATGCCTATCTCAATGCCCCTCTCTCCCCCTCCCCATCTCTATCTCCACCTATCCCTCTCTATCTCTCTATTTGCCCCTCTTTCTACATTTTTTCCTTTCTCTAACTCTATCTCTATCTCTCCATATCTTTCCATGTCCCCCCTCTCTCCCTATCCCTATCCATGTCCCTCTCTATCTCTCCACATCTCCCTCTCTCTATTTGTCTCTATTATCCCTCTCCCCCTCCCCCTTTCTATGTCACCCTCACTCTTTATATACATCCCTTTCTACCTATCTATTTTCTTCCTTTATCTCTTTATTTATCTATCCTCCCTCTATCTAAATATATGTACCTCTCTATCTCTATATCTCTCTCCCTCACATTCTCAGGGTTCGACAGAGAGAGGGAGAGAGATATAGAGAAAGAGAGGCAGATAGAGTTGTAGAGAGGGAGGATAGAGAAATCTTAATCTTTTTATGCTTCCTTATCTATCTCTATCTCTATAACATTGAGAAGGTTATGATTTTAGGGTACATGAAGCTTATTATTTTTATGCTTCCCAGAACACACTCACATTATGGGAAGCAAAAAAAAGGGCAAAAAGCATGTGGGATCCATGATTCAGACCCCACATGCCTATTATTCCTGCTTTTCATGCAGTATATTAGAAAAAAAAATGATTTTGCATGTTCTTTGACATATTAACAATCATTTTTGGATCAATCCACCACCTTTTTTGTTTTTTCAATGTAGAATAACTAATTTTGATTTTTTTTGGAGAAAATTTGATTATTTAAATGTAAAGTTTCATGTTTCATGTGTGATATTGTTTCAAAACTAACTAACATTGATATATAGATTGAATTTGATGATATATGTTTGTTTTTTCCATAAATTTCACTAATCCTATTCTAGAGTTATATAGAATTCATAATCAGACTTGTGAAAAAGAAGAATTTGAGGATTTTGAAGCCAAAATTTGGAGAATTGGTCAACTCTAATATCGAAGTCTAAGGTATGTTCTTTATATCCATTTTAATTCAATTATATATGTTCTTATGTTCTTTATGTCTTTATGTCTTTAGCTCATGATGCAATAGCGAGTTCTTCACCAAGCATCTTGCAATTGCTACCATAGCAACTATTTGTTGTAATAAAACTCCATGTCATAGCACAATGTCCAACCTATATCTCATCATTATATTCTTCTTCCTTCTCATCTTCTCATCTTCTCATCTTGTCAGCATTATAGTATTTTTCTTTAATAACCTATCTCACCATTTATCCTTCAATGATCTTGTGATTGCTAGGTTGTAATGCACCAATTTACTTATGAAACTCCTAGGGTTTGATCATTCTTATTTTGGACTACTGTTCAAACAATGTCATGTGTAATATTCCTAAGGTTACAATGGTTGTCCTATACATTTATGATTCCTAGAAAACCCCTCCTTTACACCTTGACAAGATATATCAAATTATCTTCATACCTGGTTTGATCTATTCCTATTGACTGTTATGATAGTCCTAGTTGTGTTGATAGTCCATTTAAGGTGCTTGACAATTCTAGTTTGTATATATAATCAGCCCAATCATGGCCTCCACATAACAGCACCAAATCATGTTACTAAGAAGATTTTCCTTCATGTCTTCCATTTGGAAAATCGGTTACCATATGACTATTATGCCCAACAGTACAATCATTAGTGACTGTCCATATTATGCTAGGGTCATATTTTAGGTTGCTAGGCAAGTTTTGAAGGACTGTCGTGATGTTATTAAAGTTACAAAGTGTGGTCACCAGTGCAAATGTGGTTATAAGCCTTTGAAATTATCATTTCTCAATGCTGATCAGTCATTTATGACTTTTATAAATAGTACAGTCAAACAATGTCAACTGTTAATGCTCACACGAATTAGGAACTAAGAGCTCTACATGACTCCAAAATCCACTATTTAAAGTGACTTAAAGTTTCTCATGGCATCATGATAAACATCTCCTAACTAAAGATCACCCATGGCATCATGATAAGCATCTCCTAATCAAAGATAAGCATCATTTTGTATTGGTCATCATGAGAGTTTATGCTTTGCATTTGTCTACTTAGATTCAACTACAAGTGTATATAGGACCTTCTTGATTGGTGGAAGGTCAAGAGGCATGTGTTGTATTGATGTTATCCTAAGTTAGGTATAGTTTAGAAGGTTAAATGACATTTTGGAGGTAGTTCCTACATGCCTTAAATTATAAGGATCAGATTCATTAGTTAGAAACCCTTACATTATGGTAGTCCCATTATATTACTTTTGCATCAGCTCTTAGTCCCTTACATGACATGGATGACATCTAAATAGGCATTGGCGCCCCTTAAGATGGGTTTGAAAACATTTGCATTTGAATTTTTTACCTTTATTGTTTAGGGATTGTTCATACACCTAACTCATGGTCCTCTCATCACAAGAATAGTCTTGATAGCTAAATTAGTATGTAAAATACCATGTAGACTGCCCTAGAAGACTGTCACAAATAAATCAACAATAGGACTATCATAATTTTAGAGGCATCCATGGCATCATTTCCATCTTGGAAGACTGCCATGCCCAACTAGTTATAAGGTATGTGAAGGTGGTTTCAAGCTTAAAAACAGTCATCACAACATCTACCATGGTCCAAGAAGGTAAAATTTATGCTCAATTTGAAACTACTCGCAAAGGGATTCATTCAAGTCATGATTTTTGTCTTCACATGTCTTCCTCTAGACTTTGGGACAACGGTTATAACTTTTTTTATGGGTCAAGAAAATGAACTACAAATTGATTTTTCAGAAGTTATGAACCTTATGCATGTCTAGGACAACCAAGGCATAATAAAAATAACTTTTATCAAACCCAACAACCATGCAAATGAAGAACAAGTTGCTGATTTGGTTGAGAAAATGGGTACAAATCAAGTCAGCCTTTCACCACAAGGGGAGGTGCATGATATTTGTGCATTTGGATGAGTTAAAAACTATTTTAGAGACCTCCATGATACTGTCCTATCCCAAGAAATGCTCACACATGAACATAAACAAGAATTAGGGGAGTTTTCTCATGATCTTGATGTTGTCAATTCAAGGAATTTGAGTGCTTTTTGGGACAGTTTTTTGGTCTATCATATCTTTTAATGATTTTTGTCCTATTTATGATGAATTTGATCATGGTCTATCATATCTTAATAAACAAGGACAGTGATGAATTTCATGAAATTGGAGCTCTTAAAGCGATGCAAATCACCAAACATGATAACTTATTTTGTATTTTTTCATTGACCATTATTCATTGTCATTATAAAGGTTCTAATTATCATTGTCTTATTCATCATACTTGTAGAGATCATCATCATGCTGAGGAAATGAGAAAATAATCTAACACCAAAAGAGTGTGAAGCTAAGAATGAGAGGAAAAGAGAAAGAATGAGGCGAATTCAGGAAAGTAGGAAATTGTCAACCATACAAGAAGACATTCCACTATTGCCAATTGAAGAGGAAAATGACACATCTACTGAACCTAAGAGAGAGATGGAATTGGAGGCACAAAGGGAATGAATGCAAAACCTCCATGCAATGAGGAAAGTGAATCTCCAAGTTGGAGGCACTCCAATATCATCCACAGGTCAAGTTGAAGGAATACCATCATTATCTTCTCGAATTGGAGACACTCCATCTTTCACAGGTGAAGTAGAAGGTACAACTTTATTTTCTTCTCAAGTTAGTAGCATGCCATCATTCACACGTCAAGTTGAAGGTACGTCATCTATCCCATCTCAAGTAAATATTGAAGAAATTCCTAATGTTGAGTCAACTTTACCAATTAAAATGCCTCCTAGAATTTTGCATAGGAAGCCTAAGTTTCTAATCGATATTGATGAGAGTGTATTGAAGCCCATGCAGGATAAGATTCCCATGCGCACTTCCCAAAGATATGCGAATAAGATATGGAAATTATTCTTTGAGAATTTAAATAAAACCGGAAGATGTCAACTATTTGTTGAATTGATGAGAAATCTAAAATTTAGGCCCACTATGAAGATTCTTGGCCAAAGAACATCAAATGCCTCAAATGAAAAATCAATTGCAAGAATATAATAAGTGTATATGAGAGTGTGGGTTCCACCTCATGCACCAAGGATAGTAATGTCACACGACGTGTCATTACATCAACAATAGTAAGCCAACAGACAAAGAAAGCTCACCTCATTAGAAAGACAAGTCAAGCATTGAAAATAAGTAGAAAAACTCTAATGAGAGCTGTTGGAAGACGTGAAAGAGTTGAGGACCCAAACACTAATGAATTGTGAGCATTCTCTGGGAGACTCCCACGAAAAGACAAAGTTGTTGTTGAAGCTTTGAGATCACTAATTGAAGACTTTTGGAAGAATTGCACAAGGGTATCTCTGAATCAAAAGGATGTGGTAAGAAGGAGAATCAGTAGTCAAAACTGTGAGCCACATCTGAAGCATTTTTTGGATATGATTCAAACACAGTTTTTTGGTAAATTTCTAGAGATGTATCCTCAAATTAAAATTTCTCAAAGATATTTTGAAATGCTAAAACCTTTCTATGTCAAAATAAATCACACACACACTACTTGTTGTTGTAGATTACATATTGAATTTTCTAACCATTTTGATGTTTATCGGTCTATATATTTAGATTTGCATACTAACAATGTTTTTGCAGGATTGTGGCATATGTGCCCCATCAACTACTTCAAGAGACTTCATATCAATAATTTTATGTGAAAGAGAAGAAGGTTAAATATTCTACAGGGAATTGTGCTTGGATGGGACATGTCAGCATTGCAGTGGCTTGCAACATATGCCAATTGTGAACATATGGAAAGCACACATGTAGTTGGAAATGAACTAGTAGAGTTTGGAAAGTATAAAATAGTGGCCTACAATACAAAAGATGGTAAAGAAGAAAAGAGGTGTGAATTGGTTATTCAAAAGATTCCAGTGTATCAGGTTATGTCTACATTTCGTGACAATATAGTGTATGAGTATGTAAGGCATACCCATAGATCTCGATGGTTGGACTTGCAATTTAAGTTATGCAAGGACACATTTTCACTTGGTAGCATTGTTTCAGTCATCGACTTTGCAGAGAACTACAGTCTAAGCTACAACGTGAGGTGCAATCACAATATTACAACTCGACACAAGTTTCTATATTTGTGCACATCACATTCATTCATGTGAATGATAGTATAGAGGATGACATAAAGATCATAAAGGAGTATCATTTTTATATTAGTGATGAGCGCACACATTCTATGGAGTTCGTACAAGGTTGATTTCATGTGTTCTACAATGATTTGGTTAGAAGGGGCATATCGTTCAGTCAGCATATCATATGGTTGGATAACTGTGCATCACAATTCAAGAACTCACAAAATTTCTATTGGATGAGCAAGAGGCATAATATTACAAGTGTTCAACATATGTGGAACTTTCGTGAGGCCGGGCATGGAAAAGGGGAGCATGATGGTGCAGGAGCATGTATCAAAAGAGCCATAGCACGAGAAGAGTTAAAGTATAAAGACAATACAAAGACGATAGATGTAAAATCAATTGTCGAGTGGTGTAATGCTTCAATGGGTCCAGGGAATGAAGGTAAGTCTTCAATTCATAGATTTTTTTGGTTGATAGATGATACTAATATTGCACCATATGAGGACTGTTGTACACTGACAAGATCAAGTGAGCTACACTCTTTCAAAAGCTCAATTGCAGGTTCATGGAGTATCCATATGCTAAAGATGGCATGCTTTTGTTCTTCATGTACAATTCAAGCCTGGGATGAGTGCGAGTCAAAGGAGTGGGTTGATGAATGAAGGTTAAGTTATCTTAGCCCACTTGACATGTATCGAACCCTGACGGCATTGGAACTGACAGAGATGGAATCATCAGTTGACTTTGACCACATATCAGATCTAGTTCAACCAGGTAATATATCTACTTGCATAGTTTTTGAAATTCCTAATGTTATCTTACTTTGTAGTGTTTTTGTAATGTTGACTAATTTCATCTAATTTGTTGCACATATCAATGTAGGGCATGTTTATGTAGTTATTGTAGATGAAGATAATGAAGAGGGAACAAATTATTACTTGTGTCATTATGTTGAGGCCAAAAAGAAATTGGAGGTCCCAATTACAGAATGTAGAAAACATTGAATACCCTACAGGCTCAGTGGTTGTTACTGGAACATGGCTTAGAAGGTACCCACATAAGAGTGTTAATGTTTGGTTGTTTCAAGACTTTGACATGCATTGGAAGATTCTTCATTACTCAAACCTTGTCATGGAAACCAATGTTCATTTGATACAATTTCGAGGTAAACCTTTGAACAAGACCTTGTGGAAGGTGCATGAGTTTGACCATGAGACAATACTTGACACAATAAAGAATAGAGAAGACCCAGATGATTCATTGGGTTAATTTGTAAGTATGCATTAAACATTCCTAGATGGTTACTTGTACTTTGTTTTGTTCAACTCCAGTCTGTTTGACCGTGTTGGAATCAAATGTATTCTTGCAAAATGCTTTAGTTTCCTACAGTGGAAAGGTGTTAGGAGTGACATTTTGCATTCCATAGGTCGTGGGACTAAACAAACTTTGCCAACGCATCAGGGTGGGTGGGTAAATGCTAGGGGAGGTATCGTTTCATGTGCCAAGCACCCCAATCATTCAGGGCAGCAAGCTATCGACAAAGTCCCTTAAGATCCCTAAGACGTAAAAACTGCTAAACTTTGACAGAGCAGTTCTTAGAATTTGTTGCAGCTGGGAATGCTTTGTTTGGACCTACAGGTGTATGTGGGGTTTGTCCACAATAATCTCTCTCAGCTTTGGTCAACTCCAGTCTGTTTGACTGTGCTGAAATCAAATGCATTCTTGCAAAATGCTTTAGTTTCATGCAGTGGAAAGGTGCTAGGAGTGACATTTTGCATTTCATAGCTCATGGGACCGAATGAACTTCGTCAACATGTCAGGGTGGGTGGGTAAATATTAGGGGAGGTCTCTTTTCGTGTGCCAAGCACCCCAATCGTTCAGGGCAGCAGGCTACCGACAAAGTCCCTTAAGATCCCTAAGATGGAAAAACTACCAAACTTTTACAGAGTAGTTCTCAAAATTTGTGGCAGCTGGGAACATTTTGTTTAGACCTAAAGGTGTATGTGGGGTCCGTCCACAATAACCTCTCCCAGTTTTGATCAACTCTAGTCTGTTTGACCATGCAGAAATCAAATGCATTCTTACAAAATGCTTTAGTTTCATGCAGCACAACCTTGCCAGGTGCCTTATTTTTTGATATGCTTGTCGTGAGGCCGAACGGATTGTGCCAAAGCATCAGGGTGGGTGGGTAAATGTTAGGGAAGGTCTCATTTCATGTGTCAAGCGTCCTAGTCATTCTGGACTGCAAGCTACCGACAAAGTGACTTCATTAGTAGCTTACAACATAGAATGATTGGGACCCTTGGCACATAGAACAAGACCTTCTTTGGCATTTACCTGCCCACTCCGATGCGTTGGCGAAGTCCGTTCGGCCCTACGAGCTATGAAATGCAAAATGTCACTCCTAGCACCTTTCAAGTTTATCAGTAGCTTGTAGCCCAGAACGACTGAGACACTTGGCACATGAAACAAGACCTCCTCTAGCATTTACCCACCCACCTAGACATGTTGGTGTAGTCAGTTTGACCCCACAACCTGTGGAATGCAAAATTTCAGTCTTAGCAACTTTCTAGTTTGTTGGTATCTTACAACCTGGAATAACTGGGATGCTTGGCACATGAAATGAGACCTCCCCTGGCATTTAGCTACCCACTCTGATGCATTGGTGAAGTCTATTTGGCCCCAAGACCTATGGAATGCAAAATGTCACTCCTAGCACCTTTCCACTGCATGAAACTGAAGCATTTTGCAAGAATGTGTTTTATTTCGGCACGGTCAAATGAACTGGAGTTAACTGAAACTAAGAGAGGTTATTGTGGACAGACCCCACATGCACCTGTAGGTCCAAACAAAAAATTCCTAGCTACCACGAATTTTGATAACTTCTCCGTCAAAGTTTGGTAGTTTTTACATCTTAGTGATCTTAAGGGACTTTGCCGGTAGCCTGCTACCTCGAATGATTGAGACGCTTGGCACAAAAAATGAGACCTACCCTGGCATTTACCCACCCACCTTGATGTGTTGGCATAGTTGGTTCGGCCCCACGATGAGAAGAACAAAAAATATGGCACCTGGCAACCTTTCCACAGCATGAAATTGAAGCATTTAGCAAGAATGCATTTGACTTCGGCACGGTCAAATGGAATGGAGTTGAATGAAACTAAGAGAGGTTATTGTGGATGGACCCTACACTTGTAGGTCTAAAAAAAACATTTCCAACTGCCATGAATTCTGAGAACTGCTCCGTCAAAGTTTGGCAGTTTTTTCATCTTAGGGATCTTAAGGGACTTTGTCGATAGCCTACTGCCCTAAATGACTAGGGCACTTGGCACATGAAATGAGACATCCCCTAACATTTACCCACCCACCCTGACATGTTGGCATAGTCAGTTCAGCCCCACAAGCTATGGAATGCAAAATGTCACTCCTAGCACCTTTCCACTACATGAAACTGAAGCATTTTGCAAGAAAGCGTGTTTGATTCTAGCACGATCAAACAGACTGGATTTGAACAAAACTAAGAGAGGTTATTATGGACGGACTCCATGTGCACCTGTAGGTCCAAATGGAACATTCCCAGCTGCCATGAATTTTGAGAACTGCTTTGTTAAAGTTTGGCAGTTTTTCATCTTAGGGATCTTAAGGGACTTTCCGGTAGCCTACTGCCCCGAACAACTGGGGCACTTGGCACACGAAATGATACCTCCCATGGAAATTACCCACCCACCCTGATACATTGGCAAAGTCCATTTGACCCCACGAGCTATGGAATGCAAAATGTCACTCCTAGCCCTGAGGATTCAATCAAATAGTCCTTAGGTTGATATGACCATTCTAAGATTAACATATGACTGCTACCATTTGCATATATCTGTACATTTATAAAATGAGTGTTCTAATATCTTTATAACAACCTTCTCTATTTTTCTAGGACAACACTATCCTAATATGTGTTGACAGTGCTAAAATGTGAATAATGGTATGATGATTAGTAAATACTCTTAGGACCTTGATGGTTGTTCATGATTGTAATAGTCCAAAAAAAAGATAATGGAAAAATCCCTTCTTTTAGTGTTTGACCTTCCTTGAAATCCCTTTGATTACCCCACACCCTAAGAAAACTCCTCAACCTCATTTTCATGGCGATTTCTTGAGTCATAGGGTCTCTAAGATGGCATAATGATAGTCTTTCATGACTGTGACAACAACAGATTGTTGAATACTAAGAGAGGGTGAATTAGTATTCTAAAATTTAAACAATTAAACCAAATTCCAACTTTAATAATCTGAAAGAAAAGTAACCACAGAAGTACAAGTCACATAAACATGACACATAGACACCATATTTTTTACGTGGAAAACCCAAGAAAGGGAGAACAATGGAGAGGATTAGCTCACAATATATATTGAAATCTTTTACAAATGGTGATGTTCAATCTTGGTCACTCCACAACCCTAGAACATGCTGGCTCACTGCCATGAAGTACAACTAGGTCTAGTAGGCTCACTACCACAACCCTAAACCTAGAAAGATTACAATGAGGGCTATTTTAAACCCTAATGGATGCTTATAGCTAGGCTCACTACTAAGTACAAGTGAAATTATATGAGAAATATGAATACTGCAACAACATCTATCAGTATGCCAGGGTGCAGTCATTTAGCAACTGAATACTGAATTTAGAGTCTTCATAATCACTGATCTTCTATCTCTGCTCTGCTATTCTGATACTCGCATCAATCACATCCACACAATACTTCTTTAAATATTTTTCACACACCAAAATGAAATTCATTGGATATATATATCCGCAACAACATGTATCTCTTAATCAGGTCGGCAAGATAAACCTGAAATGTGTAAACAATAAGTTGTACTCTGTCGACTTAATCTTGTGTTCAATCTGCATTGCGGACTCAAACAAATGTGTACACTTCTTCACATAGGTCAGCCCCAATCATACAACCACTTAGACTAATTATCCAGATGTTATAACTTCTTTGCATAAGGTTCTACCATGCCAGTCGGCTAGTTCCTTAAGACCATACTTTATCAATTCATCTGGACCATATCATAACTCATATTGCAGACCACAGGAGACTTAATAAATCATATCAACAATCATTACTAACCTCTTAACAAGCCTTTAGATTCACAGAACCATATAAACTTGTATGTCAAAATGTGGATCTTGGAGTTGTTGCATTGTCACAGAGAAATACTGTCAAACTGGAAGCCGATATTGGAAAGCTTGTAAAATGTGAACTATTGAACTTTAAGGGCTATAATCCTGGATTTAGGTAGTCATGACATGTCTCTTAGTTTCCTCAAAACTACAGAGCAAAATATGCAATTGCGGAGGAATGCGGACCCTTTTACTTTGCACTGTACACATTCACTGTCTTACCTCTGGTCATCTAGACTTAGACATTTTCTCCAAATGATTTCTAGAGGAAGTCACAAATTGAACACTGGAGTATATCATCATCAAATAGCTATGAGTCATCATACCTAAACTGCATTTATAGGTCTTCATCAGTGGAGACATACTAATCCACTTTTTGTCCCTTGCTCTAAATATTGTCCATACTTAGTCATTCTGGCCTTCTGGTCTTGAATACTCTTATGCCTTGTTGCCAAATCAAGTTGGTCTTCCAAAGTGATGTCTTCTTTGCCCTATTGCCATCAATGACAACACTTGATTATTCAACATAGCAGTGTCTCTTGACAACAATCTCCCCCTTTAGCATTGATGGCAACACTTAGTGAAAAATGCTTGACTGCCTTGATTGCTCCCCTTTCTATATACACTCTATATTTCTTCTCCCCCTGAGACATTTTCCCATTTTTCACTAATCTTCTTCTCCCCCTTTGACATCAATGGCAAAGGTGTAGGTTTTGGAGTCAAAAATTGTCAAAACTGCAAAATTTTCTATACTCTACCGCATATGTATAGGTACAATCTTCAACTTTATTTTACATGTGCTAGAAGATGTCATTGAAAATATTCTTTATTTGGGCCAGCTCCCCATCCCAACTTTTATTGGCATTGTCCAAAATTTGAATATGACCATTGAGTAGAAAAACTATAGTCTCTGTCTTGTGAAGATCAGAGGGTGTGTTAGATTGTAAAGCTACTTGTGCTTTAGCTGCTAGATTAAACATAGAATCTAACTTAGGACTGATTATTCTTCTTAGCTAACACATTTTGTTTCTAATTTTTTCCCTCTCACTTATTAGATTATTCAAGTCATCATGAATTTTGATGACTTGACTTTCCTTGTTGCTCACTGATTCTGTCACCGGATCGAATGACTTAGAAATGTTTATCAGTTTTAGTTCTAAATCCTTGATCTTCACTTCTATTTCCTTAGTGGCTTTTGACCAGGATAAGCAAAATTTGTATATGTGTCCAGCTTCTTTGATGGCACTATGAATGCCTTTTATTCTATTATCTAGTTGGGCTTTGTCATTAGTTATCATTTCCTTCAACTCATTCAATCTTTTCTCATTAAACTCTTGCCTAACTTTTATGTCTATAGATTTCTCAAAGGATTCAAAATGTTTAATTACAGAGTTTAATAGTCCTTTGAGTTGATTTTCTGATGACAAAGAAGTATCCTTCTAGTATGTTGGCATCAACTTCTCCAAAATGCCAGATGCCTCACCAATGAGCTCACTATCCTCTATGTGAGACTTTAACATTTCCTCTCTTGCCTTTGCCTATACAATTGATTCCAATCTAAATTTTTGTATAGGGGACATTGTGTCCAAGTTTATTGGACCATGCAGAAACTCAAGCTCATCCAAAACTTGTTTCTCTTTCTCCAACAATTCTTTAACCGATTTTGCTGTGTCTCTTGGTGTAGTAGAGACTTCTTCTTTTAAGCTCTGCTCTGGATCATCTAGATCCATGGCCTTATTAGAGTCCTCCTTCTGTTCCAGTGAAGGATTTTCCTTTACCTATTCCTGTATATGCCTAAATATGGCATGACTCAGTCTAAATAAATATTTTTAATATTTATTCCATTCTATTCCTCTATCAATAAATAAATTTATTTATTTATTTGATTCATATTCTTCTAAGTTAATTAAATATCAAAATATTTAATTACCTCTTCTAAAGTCAATAATTAAATAAAATCTTTTATTTAATTTAATTCTTCCAAACAATTAAATAATTCATATTTATTTAATTAAGCCAGTTCTTCTAAATTTAAATAAATCAATCAAATTTATTTAAATCCCCTCAATCTCTCAAAAATAAAATACAATAAAATATTTTATTTATTCTTCCCAATCATGCACACACAATTAAATAAATTTATTTATTTAATTTGCTTTCTTATCTTCTAAATTCCCAGGAATCTTCCAAATCTTCTAAAAATAATTCTTCCTCTCCATGCACACAAAATTAAATAATTTATTATTTAATTCCTCTCAAAAACATGCAAAGGCAAACCATGAGTCAACTAATTGATTCCAAAACTCCTGAAATAGAAAAAAGCTTTCTATTTTATGGAAGCATATCTTATCTTCAATAAATAGAAAAATAGTTAACTCAAAATAGCTTTTGTATGACACTTGTCTTCTTTCTCTTTGTGCACATTCTCTCATTATTTCTCAACCGTTGATCTTCTTACTCTTTTTCAACCATTGATCTCCTCAATCACAAATCTATAAATTGAACCTTCTTCTTCCATTTCAATCATCCAAGCTTTTAGTATTGTTACTCTGCAAAAATTCCATTCGCTTGTGATCAACTTGTTACTATGTCACCATTACCCTTGTTGTGAAGCTCATATTCATTGCAATCAACTATCATGGCCATTCTCACTTGACATCTTGGAATAGTAAGGAGGTGCACCTTCTGAGGGCATATTCACACACAAGATCATTTGCGATAGGCTACCAATGGAAGCCATGAGGTAAAGAGGTTTGTTGAGGTATTGTTCATCATTTTAGATCAGCTTTATTTCTATATTTCATTGAGTTATGGGTATTATTGATGTCTTTTGATATTCACGCATAATTTCACCACTAGATCCATTTTTGATCTTTATGTTTTTGCGACTGGAAGGCTTGACACTCTCCCCACCGACATGCATTAGGAGAAGTCGCAGATTGTCGTGGAACCTACAGAACCTGTCAACATTGGAACAGAGGATAATCCTAAGATCATTCACTTTGCAAAGTCCCTATCTCCACCAGAGAAGACCAAGTTCGTACCATTCTTCAAGAGAAAGCAAGTCAACTTTGCTTGGTCATACGCAGATATGCCCAGATCAGATCCAGATTTGATTCTACATCATCTTCCGCTAGATCCAAGGGTCAAACCAGTTAAGCAAAAGCTCAAAAAGATGCATCCACACATTGCATTACTAGTAAAGGAGGAACTCAAGAAACTACTAGATGTAGGATTCATCAAGGCAATAGACTATCCAGAGTGGGTATCAAACATAGTGCCAGTATCCAAACCTAATGGCAGAGTCAGATTATACAATGATTTCTAAGATCTAAATAAAGCTTGCTATAAGGATGACTTTTCATTACCTAATATTGATATCATAGTCGACTTGACAGCAACACACACCATGCTTTCTCTCATGGATGGTTTCTTCAGGTATAATCAAATCAAGATAGCACCAGAAGACCAACATAAAACAACTTTCACTTGTCCACGGGGTACCTTCTGCTGGAACGTCATGCCATTTGGGTTAAAGAATGCAGGAGCAACATATCAACGTGCTATGACCACTATCTTCCATGGCATGATGTACGTCACAATGGAGGACTACGTAGATGATATCCTTGCAAAATTACTCACAAGAGAATCCCACCTTGATGTACTAGAGAAAGTTTTTCAAAGACTAGAACAATTCAAAGTCAGGTTGAACCCGAAGAAATGTGTGTTTGGAGTCACCTCCGGCAAGTTCCTAGGCTTCATTGTATCACCAAATGGGATAGAAGTTGATCCTGCCAAAGCCAAGGCTATCATGGAAATGCCACCCCCAAAGAACATCACTCAATTGTGATCTCTACAAGGAAAGTTACAAGCAATCCTCTAGTTCATATCACAACTAGTAGACAAGTGCCAACCTTTCAGTCATCTCTTACATAAAAACATTCCATTCAAATGGGATGAGAAGTACAAAGAAGCATTTGGCAAACTAAAGGAATATCTCATGAACCCTCCTATTCTAATGCCTCCTATATAAGGTAAGCCACTACTAATTTACATATCTACTACACAGACAGCTCTGGGCACCCTATTAGCACAACAAGATCATGAAGGCAAAGAAAGGGCTATCTACTATATTAGTCACACATTGGTGGACTACGAGCTACAATATTCTCAGATAGAAAGATCTTGTCTTGTTGTGGTTTTTGCTTCCCAAAAACTACGACATTACATGCTAGCACATTCAGTCAAACTTATTGCAAAGATAGATCCATTGAAATACCTATTAAACAAAGCAGCTCTCATAGGTCACCTAGCTAAGTGGGTAATGCTCCTAAGCAAATATGACATTGAGTATGTAGAACGGTAGGCTATCAAAGGTCAAATCATTGCTGATCAGTTAGCAAAAGCACCATTATAGGATACCACACCAATGACATTTGAGTTTCTAGATGAAGCCATCTTCAGTATCACAACACACTCATGGAAACTCTACTTTGATGGATCCTATACAAACCATGGATCATGGGTAGGAATCTTGTTGGTCACTCCTCATGGCGAAACCATACCTAAGTCTTATCGTCTACTACTCCCATGCACAAACAATGTTGCAAAGTATGAAGCCTTGGTCATTGGTCTCAAACTAGCTACAGAATGGAGAATCAAAGAGCTACATGTCTATGGCGACTCCCAATTGGTAATCAATCAAGTCAACGATGACTATCAGACCAAAGATGACAAGTTAATCCAATACAAGCGTATGGTCGATGACTTTACAGAATACTTTGTGATCATCTCCTTTGAATAGATACCTCGCATTGAAAACAAAGCAGTAGATGCTATGGCAACCATTGCCTCACTCATCGAGATCCCAAAGAATGAGTCATGGTATGAGTTCTTGGTTGAGACAATTATACAACCAGCTTATGATCTTCCTAAAACCCACTCCATATCCCTATTAGTCAGATCTGATTCACCTTGGTATGGTAAAATTTACACTTACCTCAAGGATAACACCCTACCACCTAACTTGTCTTCTAACCAACGCCGAACCTTCATTCACCAAACCTCTCGTTACACCATTATCGCTGACACCCTATACCATCGAGGTTTGGATGGTACATTACTCTAATGTTTAGAATGGGAAGAATCTCAAACTGCCTTACGAGACGTACACGAAGGAATTTGTGGGGCACACTCTAGCGGTCCTCCTTTAGCTAAGAAACTCATGCATTTGGGATACTATTGGCCAAACATGGAAACAGATTCATATCAGTTTGTGAAAAAATGCAAGCAGTGCCAGATACATGGAAACCTGGTACATACACCAACTCAAGAACTACGACCTTTAATGACACTGTGGCCTTTTTGTCAATGGGGACTTGACCTTGTGGGAAAAATTCACCCGCCATCATCCAACGACCACAAGTTCATAATAACTGCCACAGAATATTTTACCAAGTGGATTGCAACCGTTCCGCTCACCAATGTCACAGGCAAACAGATTGCCTCATTCATCCTCAATTACCTCATCTGTAGATACACAATTCCCTCATCCATTATCACGGATAACGGAAGGCCTTTCAAAAACCAGGATGTCCAAGAGCTTTGTGACAAATTCAAAATCCAACACCATTTCTCCACCCCCTACTATCCACAAGGCAATGGCCAAGCAGAGGCATCCAACAAAACAATCTTGAAAATCCTCAAGAAGACCGTCAACAATGCTGGCTGTGATTGGCACATACAACTCAATCCCACTCTGTGGGCCTATCGAACTAGTATACGCACTCCCATAGGTGCTACCCCATACACCCTTGTCTATGGATCAGAAGCTATTTTGCCTATCAAGGTCGAGTTACCATCCCTACGGGTGTCGTTAAAGGGTCTCATTACTGATGAAGACTACAGAGTTTCTAGACTGCAAGATTTATAACTATTGGAAGAGAGAAGGTAGCAGGCCTTTAACCATCTCAAAGCATATCAACAGAGGATGTCATGAAGCTACAATCACAGAGTCCGTCCAAGGGTCTTCAATGTTGGTGATCTAGTGCTTAAGGAAAATCCCCGCAATCAACAGGATCAGGAAAAGAAAGGTAAGTTTGAACCCAACTGGCTTGGTCCTTATGTCATCATTGTTGCATATGGATCAGGGGCATATTAGTTAGCAACATCCGAAGGTGAGCTATTTGAAGACCCAATCAATAGTATGCATCTTCGTCGATTCTATACCTGAGAGAACCCCAATGTAAGGGGGGGCAAAAAAGCAAAAAAAAAAATCAAAAAAATATAAAAAAAAAAATATCAGAAAAATTCAAAAAAATTCAAAAAATCAGAAAAATTCAAAAAATAAAAAAATTCAAAAAAATCGAAAAAATCAAAAAATTAGAAAAATTCAAAAAAATCAAAAAATTCAAAAAATCAAAAAATAGAAAAGCAACACAAAAAATTGTCCTCTGGTGAAAACTTGGCAAACAGATGCCTTGGATAGGTACCATGATGAAAACCTAGCAAACATGTGTCATGTGTACTTCTAGCTTTCGTGCAAATAAAAACAAGTGGTGAAAACCTAGTAAACATGCGCTACTTGTGATGAACCGCCTTCTCCATCTTTGGGAAACCAATCACCCTGCATCCATTCTTCCTACCATCATTTCTCGTCTGATCCATATATGTTCCACAATAAAACACCTTGTGCAACCTAATGATAACCTATCATGGCTTGATACTTTATCTCTTTTGTTGCCTTACCAGCTAAAGTCTTATCTAGTATCCTATCCACAGTGTCAGCCTAGCATAGTGTCTGTCATCAGTATCATAGGGTCAACCCCGAACTACACTGCCTCTGCGTCATCATGTAGGCAAGGCCATTTTCAATGCACCCCTGAGGCTCCACCTTCCCATCCATCTCATATCTTTTCGTCTATCCTCTAGTCCATCCATGGTCCAAGTCCCTGAACTACGTCGCCTCTACGTCGTCATGTAGGCAAGGCCATTTAACAATGCGCCCCCGAGGCACTAGGTCAATCCCTTAGGATCCATTTTACCAAGCATGTACGCAAGCACAAGCAAAGCCCGCTTTCAGACAAAAATATTGATGTAGAACATCAACCTATCTAACGTAAAGCAAACATGTACCTAAAACACTCAAACTGATTCTATCTAAATTATGGCAAAAATAACACATCTAAATACAAGAATGTTTTGTGTTTGATCAGGTTAACTCACAAAGTCTTGATTTTTGTTATTATGTCTTCCTATGCTACTTGAGGATGTCAAAAGCTAGAGATGCTATGATGGGGGCATAATCATTTTCTTTATCTGTTGTTTGTGGATTAATCTTTAGTAATGTGAAGCCTTGTCTAACAACATGATCAGCAAAAGATCATTGAGGACATCAAAGGTCTAACATGAAAAGGGGCAATCCTTGTCTGTTGAAATGCAAGAAATACTCAGGTCATCTAGATTCAATTTTGACTAGATGCTTGTATTAGATTGCTATATCAAAATCCATGTAAGTGACACTTAAGTCATCTCGGTTCAATTATACCTAGATTCTTGTATTTTCTTACAATATTTTAAAAACGCCCAATGATGAAATAAGCACTTCAAAATACTTGCAAACTCAAGATAGCAAACCATTTCACATCCACATTGCATCCATTTGCATCCATATCCCATGCAATAAAAGATCCAAAATGCAGAGTATCAATACAAATAAAAGCTTATAAGTCCTTCTATCGAGTCATTCTTCCATCAGTCAGTCTTCTATCTATCATTGTGTCATTTCTGTGTTGATTGAGTACATTTGGACATAGAAAAAAAAATATAGTATAAATTGCATATCATACCACATGAGATAGTCATTAATATGATTAAATCATTTACATACATAATAAGTGCATTAGATCCTCCATAGACATTTGCATCATAACATGGTATCAACAGAAAAATCAAAAACATAGATAAATCTCATCGCATGAACTACATAAACATATAGATACCATTTGCATTTACATATTAGGTGCATATCAGAAATCATCTTAAGCCTGCATTAGATCATAATCATATCAGAGTCATAGAATTAAAAGCAAGGTGCATCCATCAGATAGCATCATATGGACATAATAAACATATGCATCACATATAAAACATCATCAAGATAGAATGCATCCATGGCATATAGCATGAACAACTGCATAGAGATCATCAAAAGATGCATCATCATATAAATATCAGATAAAACATGTCCAAATGTACAAATATCAAAGCCAATCTCTAAGTCAATGTCATATACAGTGTATACACCACATAAATAAATGATACATGTCTCGGTGCAAAAATGATACAAAAATAGACATGTTAGGCTATCCAAGCCATCAAAAAGTGTATGCACAAGCCAAAAAAAATTGTACAAGTGCAACTGTAGGCTAGCCCTACTACTGTGAACCACTGCTCCCTGCACTGTCCTCTCCTCTGTCGACCCCAGACTGTTGTGGGCCCATCACTGACCCTCCTAACCGTGAACCCCCTACTCTTTGGGAAGCCACAGACTAGCTCCTGAAGCTAGGTGCCCTCTGATCCGCTGGCACAGCCCCGTGGTAAAGACCCCTATAATACTGAGTTTGGGCCTGCGCCCTTGATAGCTCTGCATGTACCTGCGCAAGTTGTGCCTACGCCTACTGTACCTGTGCCACCAAAAATGTAGTGGCCCTGTCTATCCCCAAGGCTGCTAAAGCTACATCTCTCTCCAGTCTTAGGCCCCACACCCTCACCTCTGCTACATCTCACTCTATGGAAACCCTAGCTAAGACTCGTGCATCTGACTCCCTCCGAGACTCTGCTACTCAGAGATGTGCCCTCAGCTGTCAAATTTGACCTTGCAACATAGCAATAGCCTGCTGCTGCTAGCCAAGCAGAGGAACCTACTGTTGGGCTGCCTGCTGGGGCACCTGTTGTGGTGGTGGCATCTGTCCCTACTAACCACTCTACTGACCAACCTGTACCTGTGGTGCAGCCCATGGCTACACTACCTGCTGCTTCTTGGAGGGTCCCTCCCCAACTCTCCTCCTCTGCCTCTATCTGCCTCCTCCACTACCTCTTCCACCTCCCTTGTCTCCCCCGTCTCCTCCATCACCTCTGTCTCCCCATCCTCCTCTACACCTCCTCCATCTCCTCCTCCTCCCGCCAGCCCCATCCTCATCATTTGAATCCTCCTCGTCTATGCAAGGAACAAACTTTCCAGGCCCTGAGTACCTCAGAAAAGGGTGAGCTGCGAACCACTCCTCATAGTCAAGAGTCATCCCTGCATCTATAATCTCTCTCCTCATCGGCCAGGCCACATATGACATCTGCTGGAACTCTACCAAGGCCTCCTCATAAGAAGCCACTGGACCCCATCTGAATCTCTCTGCATGTGTGCACACAAAGAGGGCCTGTCCCTGGGGCATGCCCTATCTCCTGCCAAACTATCTCCGCACCCTGCTAACAATCTGCCTCTCTAGAATAAATCAAGTCCTGCCAATAAGCCACCGCATCTAAAAGGAGTACGAAAGATAGTCATCCTTATCATCCCAGTGCTTGCACTCCAGGTAGGGGTGCTAGATAACACTATCCACATTATCTAGCGCATGCCTCCAGTACTCCAGCTTTCCCAGCTTGAGGTGGGAAATAACTCCTGCATATCCATAACTATAGGGCTCGCCCCTCTACATAGAAAAGACGCATATCGGCCAAGTAATTGCAATATGCTCCCAAAGCCAAAATTGTAACAGTGAGACCCCTATTGACAAGCTAGCACCCCTGTGATATACCACCTGATGCATATCCTGATATAAGTGTACCAAGATGCAGACACCCCATGCATAGCGAGTACCCTTTGTCATCATCTGTTCCATGATTTGTCCCCATCCAATCAGGAACCCATGCAACGTCCTATCGGGGCATACAATGCCTCTGATCAGCCCTGCCACTATCCCTAGGAAGTAGTCATAATAATCATGAATATCTTGCCAAGAGATGACTGGACCCTCTAACTCAGGGTCATCAAAAACCCACCTACACTGCCAATCTTGCATCCCACTGAGGATCATACTCTACCAGCTCACCCTGAATCGACAAGTGCAAAATCTTGTAGACATCCTCCAGAGTAATCACCATCTCACCAGTCGGTAAATGAAAAGTCCCATCCTCGCTGTGGAATCTCTCCACTATTGCAGTCAATAAACTGAGGTTCATGCAAACCTCCGACATGAAACAAACATAGTCTAGATCCATAGCACCGAGAGCCTCTCGATCCACCTCAGTGAGCATATAGCGCTGTAACATCGGTAAGGGAAACTACTCCCTCAACATAAGCACATCTCGAATGTCCTCCTACAAACACGCAAGGCAATACGTCAACCTAAAATTGCAAAGAAGCCTGCTCAACATATCTAAAGGATCATATCATTTACTTAACCTAAACAAATTGATTACAACAACGTACAACATCTCTTGACTAGATTCCTGCAATCTCGGAGATTGCTTATCAATTGACGCATCGAACAGGATGCTAATCGAGTCAATTTTGTTAAGTAAACTGACTATCTCAAGCATATGCGCTGAACCAGAAGGTACATGCACCACTTCTGGTAAATGTCCCGACTCATACCGTATATGCGAGGTCCCATAACAAAAGCGTAGCTTCCTGGTAAATGCGCCAACCCATACCGTATATGTGCAACACTTATGTATTTTCCGCTTCCCATATCAAAAGCGCAGCTTCTTAATGCATGCACCGACCTATACCATATATGCACCATTTCATATCCTAAATGCACCACAGAATATCATATGCACAGTTCCGCATGGCATATGTAGTGAATTGCAAACCTGCGCATCTGTCCTAGTTGAACTTTACCTAGCATTTATTGCGCTAATAAATGACTCTAGGTGAGTTTTTTTGAGCTACATACCGGTGGTCCTATGTCAGCTGGCCAATCGAATCGTCGAACTCGCTCAAAGCGGTGCTCCTCACGTGGAATATCCATATCTGTCTCAATTGCTCTATGCTCCAGTGCTCTCCTAAGCTCTCAAGGACCAATCAACAAAAGATAAGTGTGCAAATGAATAGGATTATGGATCCAGCTCCTATATATAGCAAGTATACCGTAACTGACTATGTGGCGACTGTGACTACTTGCCAGGGCCCGTTTCTTCCCATTTCTTTGAACCACGATCTGTTTTCTTCATTCTAACATGCTTTTCACCTTCTTCATCATGAGATTGTCCATCTCATGTCCTTCTCCCTTCTTCCTGTCCAATCTCCCGAGGGGGCATCTTGTCGGTTAAACCTATACCAAGGACAAACTAGGGCATGTATCATTATCAAAAAAATTATTCTTTGAAGCAATGTTGTAAACTGCATTGCATCAAAGAGGGGCAAAATGTATACGCCTAAAAATGGCACGACTCAGTCTAAATAAATATTTTTAATATTTATTCCATTCTATTCCTCTATCAATAAATAAATTTATTTATTTATTCGATTCATATTCTTCTAAGCTAATTAAATATCAAAATATTTAATTACCTCTTCTAAAGTCAATAATTAAATAAAATCCTTTATTTAATTTAATTCTTCCAAACAATTAAATAATTTGTAATTATTTAATTAAGCCAGTTCTTCTTCTAAATTTAAATAAATCAATCAAATTTATTTAAATCCCCTCAATCTCTCAAAAATAAAATACAATAAAATATTTTATTTATTCTTCCCAATCATGCACACACAATTAAATAAATTTATTTATTTAATTTGCTTTCTTATCTTCTAAATTCCTAGGAATCTTCCAAATCTTCTAAAAATAATTCTTCCTCTCCATGCACACAAAATTAAATAATTTATTATTTAATTACTCTCAAAAACATGCAAAAGCAAACCATGAGTCAACTAATTGATTCCAAAACTCCTGAAATAGAAAAAATCTTTCTATTTTATGGTAGCATATCTTATCTTCAATAAATATAAAAACAATTAACTCAAAATAGCTTTTGTATGACACTTGTCTTCTTTCTCTTCGTGCACATTCTCTCATTCTTTCTCAACCATTGATCTTCTTATTCTTTTTCAACCATTGATCTCCTCAATCACAAATCTATAAATTGAACCTTCTTCTTCCATTTCAATCATCCAAGCTTTTAGTATTGTTACTCTGCAAAAATTCCATTTTCTTGTGATCAACTTGTTACTATATCACCATTACCCTTGTTGTGAAGCTCATCTTCATTGCAATCAACTATCATGCCCATTCTCACTTGACATCTTGGAATAGCAAGGAGGTGCACCTTCTGAGGGCATATTCACACACAAGATCATTTGTGATAGGCTGCCAATGAAAGCCATGAGGTAAAGAGGTTTGTTGAGGTATTTTCATCGTTTTAGATCTTCTTTATTTCTATATTTCATTGAGTTATGGGTATTATTGATGTCTTTTGATATTCACGCATAATGTCCCCTGACAGTTCCTCCTCAATCCTCTCCTTGTCAATTTTATCTTCAGCTTGATGTTTCGGAGAGAATCTTGTTTTAGCAGGAACTTGTTTTTGTTCAATCACTTTGCCACTTTTCATCTATTTATTGATCAAGTTTTACTTCTAGAATAAATGTATCATTTCCAGAATCTGTTTATTCATGGTCATAAATGGTTGGAAGATTAAATTCTCTTAATGTGTTCAGAGTGGCTTCTTTAGTTTCCTTTACCACGTTTTCAATTTCTCCTAATATTAGAGCATTCATTCTTTTCTTTAACCTGAATTTTCTGTGAATTGCTTTGGATATTTTTACTTTTTCTTTCGGAGTGATTTCTGGACATATTTTTATTAAAGAGTGCTCTCTTAGTTTAGCATACTTTGCCTGGGCCGCTTCCTTTCTTGCAAACATTATGCTTGCCAGGGTATGTGGAAGATCATCAATTATTTCAATTAGGGCCCTGTTGTAGATGCTCAGATACTCTACAACAGTAGTCTTGATGATTTTCTTTTCCAGATCATTATATTCATCATATAACTATGCAATAGGCTTCAGATTGCCATCCACTATTATAGCTTTGAGAACATCTTCAAGACCTATGGTTGCTTCTTCTATTTGAGGTACATCTTGCTTTTGCCTTTTCCCAGGTTTACCCTTATCGAAGGGTTTCTTTTTACTAATTCTAGAGGCTTTTGTAGCCTCAGTTTTCATCCCTTTTACCTCTTCATCAGATTTTGTTTCTTCTTCATTAACTACAATGCTTACATGCATTCTTTTAGCCTTAATTTTCTTTCTTTTGTAGCTAGTAGCAGGAGTTTCCTCACTTACAGATGGTGTAGAACTAGAGGAAATATGTGCAGCTTCTTTAGAGGTAGATGCTTTGGTCCTCCTTGATGCCTCTGGTTTTTGTGATTTATCCTTGGGTTCTTCTGGAACTTCAACAGATTCACTTTTCTTCTTTTCATTTTCTTCCTTTGAACAACTTGACTTTTTCCCTTGCCTTTGTCACTTGTTCTTTTGTGAACCCATGTTTTAGGGCAATATCTTCTGCCACTTTCTTCATTTTCCTAGATATTTCAAGTTGTCTGAGTTTAACATGGAGTTTCACAGATAGATCTTCATAGGTTCCAAACCTTTCTTCTCTCTTGTCCTTGGGTTTGCTCCTGGCATGTATTGAGCATAGTTTTCTGATATTTGTCCATCCACTTCATAACCCATTGGCATTATCCAAACTATCCTAGGCTCAATAGCCTCCATCAAGCACTGATCTTTTGTAACCATAAAACATATAATACCCTTATACTTCTCAACAATTTTCTCAGGGATTCTTTCTCTTGAATGCATCATGCTTTGAAAATTCTTGAAGTACCCCCATAGGGCTGCTTTTTTCTCATCATGGCTTCCAATGCTATTTAAATGATTTCTAATTTGGATATCTACTGGTTTGCTAGTTAACCAGAAGAGATTCTTCATACTTGGCAACTGATTCATAAAATAGAAGAATAGACAGATAATCAATGTACCAAATTTGAAAGGATAGTTTTTTCTTTCCTTGATCTTCTTTATATTCTCCAGTAGTTGGATTCTCAACAACTCACACAAATCATAATTAGCATTCTCTTTGACCATTTGATAGGTGGTGTATATAGCAGTACCAAAGACAGAGTTTTCCTGGTTTGAGAAATAGATTTTGTAGCCTATAACCATAGAAGCAAATCTTGTTGGCAAGAGACACTGTGTGGCTTCATAAGTGTTGTAATTGATGGAAACAAAGTCTATTCTACACATTCGCAATACATAATATGCCTATATCGGAAGTTAGATTAAAGATTGTTTTGGTCCGGTGAACAAGAACAGAGTATGTAACAAGGTCTGACAATTAGGTCTGGATCTCTCATATGGTATAACTCAGTAAGTTGTAGACTTGGACAAGTCAAGAGGGGTATCATGACTATTGTATTCCATAGATTTAGCCTCTGGTGATAAAGCATGAAAAAGATATGAGCATCTGAGTGTTGGGTTCCAGTCAGGCATAGCAGACAAAGGAAGAACTAACCAGCAGAGTATCAGACTTCAATCTGGATGTGCAAAAGGTGTTGATCAAGAAATTTGTGGCATTATACATCATTGTCTGACATGACTAATGACTTCTATGCCTACATTTTTGATGTGCATCACTAATCAAGCATGGATTAAGCCAAAAGATCAATAACTTGCAAATATCTCAGGTATTCTTGTTGCCGACTGAGAAGTTGTTGGAAATCTTTGATGCAGATATATATACCTGATGGATTCAAGCTTGTGAGAATGTGAAAGTGATAGTATGAATGATTAAGTGTGAAGAAAAGTAGAGACAAGTGCGAAGACAACAATTCAAGCCCAAAGTCTGACAGGAAAGTAATATTGAGCAGAGGAAGAATGAAATGTGCCAAATTAGTATACTGTGCCTAACCGGAATTGAATTCCTACATGTATAGATGTTGTTGACTAGTTTAAACACCTTGGTATCATCTGTAAACATTTGAAGACTATAAGTCTCTTGTAGGCAGTGGGCCTCTTATGAGTAGTGTGCTCAAGCAGTGAGCCCTAATTGGCAAGTGCCAAATTTGTACTCCTTATTCTTTTAACAGAGAATACAATCTTGGGTTAGTCACCTTGTGGTTTTTCTCTTAATAGGGTTTCCACGTAAAAATCATTGTGTTATGTGTTAATTTCTTTTTCAGTTCTTATGATTACCTTGTTTTGATATAACACTAAATGATAAGATAAGAAAAGAAAGTAAAAATAGAAAAGTTATAAGATAACTAATTCACCCCCCTCTCAGTTATCTGCATTGTTTCCAACAATTAGTATCAGAGCTAAGTTGCTTTGAACAAGTCTAATAGCTTGAGGAAGATATGGGAATCTCAATGGATGCATATGGTATGAAAGAACAACTTCAGTCTACCCTAGATGATCTTGAACAATCCCACTCTGAAGTCAACAATTTGAGAGAAAGACTCAAGCAAGCTAATGATTTCATAAATGAGCTGAAAGAAAAACTTAGTAATTCTGTGAAAAAGAGAAAGGAACTACTCCAGAAATTAGCAAATTAGAATGAGGTCAATAATGTTGATGAGGATCTGAATGAGAAAAATAAGCTATGTGAGAAGCTATCAAAAGAAGTCATTATGATAAGGCATGAAATGGAATCAGGGGTTATGAAATTCACCCAAGAAATTGAAGAAAAGAGAAAGATTGAAGATAATCTAAAACAATCCCTCAGGGAGAAAACAAAGGACTGCCACAAAATGGACAGAATAATTAGACATCTTGAATCTAATCTTGAAGAAGCCAGCGATAATAAAGAACAACTTGAGAACCAGATAGACACTCTTAAACAAGATCTTCAATTTGCAAATGAATACAAAGAAAAATTCAAGATAAGCTCAACCCAACTTGAACTTCTTCTTGAAAGTCAAAAGAGGGTAGATGATAACCGTGGCTTGGGATATGAGAAAGGTGAAAGCTCAAGATCCGGTCAGAAGAACTTTAGATCAAGAAATCAAAGAAACAGGCCTAGAAGACCTCCAGTAAGACAACCAAATGCTCAAAGATATCCTTCCTTCAATGGATACTACTTCAATTGCAACAAGTTTGGTCATAAAGCAATCCAGTGCAGAAATAGAACGAATCAAATCAATCCATCCTTCTCCAGTCAATGTTTCAATTGCAAAAGGTATGGTCACAAATCTCATGAATGCAGAAATATGCAAATGAATAATTCTTTCAATGGTAGATGTTTTGCATGCAATAGAATTGGACATAAGGCTAATGAGTGCAAATCAAGAGGATATCATTCAAATAAGAAAAGAAATGTTGTGTGTTACAATTGCAATGGATCCGGTCACATAGCTAGATTCTGTAGAAGCAGGAGTCAAAATAGAAAAGGTCCGGTGGATCATAATAAAAAACAAGATAAAGGCAAAGGTAGATTAAATGTGAATTAAGTTCAAAAGGAGATGAGCAAGATTTGGGTAAAGAAGAGTACAATAAATATTGGGGATGGATCCACACCAGAATCCGGTGTTGATATTCCTTCCTTAAACTAAAAAGTAAGCTCTGGCTCAGGGGGACCTACAAAGAAGATCCTTTTTCCCCCCAGCCAGCTAGTGAGTGCTTGAATTCAACACATTGAGTCAGAATAAGGGGTTACAGTTTAAAGGGTTTGAGGAGATTCATTTCAAATTTGTCCAGTCAAATTTGACAAATCTGCATGTAGATTTAAGGAAGCTATGAGGAACTCCTATATCGGCAGCTATCTGGTAAAGCAAAATTTCACAGACAGATCCGGTATGATCTAGAATTGAAATGTTTTAATCCATGGACCTATGGCATGTTTGAAAAAGGTGAAGATATGTTGTCAACCCTCATAGACAATGATTTTAAAGATCCGCGTAGTGATTCAAGAAAATCTCTCTCAACACAGGGTAACCGGATGACTTAAGTTGTGCATTTATTACAAAGGGAAATTAGGTTTTTAGGCAAGGTTAAAAGGTCTCTCATCCATGAAGAAGGGAGAAGAGCTCTGAGAAGAAATCCAGCAAAAAACTCAAACTCAGTTGAAGATCGAATCCAAGTGCAATCTATTTCGGTAGTCTCTCCAAACCCTAAGGTGTGAAGAGGTATTTATTTTAACCTCTCCAATCTTCATTGATTAGAATGGATACTCCTATGGTTGTAAATGTTTCTAAGAGACCAAGGCTAGTTTTCAAGAAACATCCTCACAAATCTATTGAGGTTGATCCTTTGGGTGCATTTTCCTGTACCCCGTATGGCATTCTCCATGTAGAAGACATTAGGGTTTATATACATGAAAACATTGAGGACTTTGGAGACCTAAAATTGATGAATCTATACTGCAATCAGTTAAGCAGTGAGAACTTTGATCTGAAACTGGAGTTCTAGACCCTAAAATATAAGCATTTTGCACATTGCATACATTTTCTATCTTTTGGAGAGGACGAATGGGTCTGGTATATCTTAAGCAAGATCCATGATAACTTCATGTGGTTAATGAGGCCTTTCAAAATAACCAAAGATGCCATCAAAGCTGTAACTAGTTTGTACTCCATTGGTGGGTTACCTACTCTTAAGTCTATGAAGAATCAAATAGTATCTGAAGCCACAGGTTCAAAATATGATAAGAGGGCAATGACCACTGATGACATCACTGATCCGGATGTCAAGTTTGCCTCAATTGTGATTGGATACAAGATTTACCATTCAAGTAGATAAAACTATGTAATGAAACAACTTGTACAATATCTGAATATAATAGTAAATATGTTGCAAACACTTGATAATAACATGCCACTTCGAGGGGGAAACCTCCAAAATCACTTCGAGGGGGATACCTCCAATAGTCTTCAATGAGAACACAATACTGAATATATGATGAAATAAGACTCACTACTCCTATATATACCTATTTATGCCTAGGATATCACCTAGGCTAACTTAGATGGACCTATATAAGCCTTAGGCTGACCTAAACAACTAAATAACAATAAACTAATGATAATATGACTTAATTAAGAGTTAAGATAGCCACAAGCTGACTATTCATAACCCTATACACACTATAGGATTAAGGGCGTAGCATGCCCCCCCTCTTCAAAGAAGCATTGTCCTCAATGCTGACCAAATGTGGATGCTTTTGCATGAATTCCTCATTCTCCCATGTAGCTTCCTCAATTGGAGAGTTCTTCCATTTAATTAGATATTCTATGATTTCCTTTGTCCTCAACTTCTTGGTGCATGTTTGAATAATTCTCTCAGGATCCACAACTATTCTTCCCTCTTCATCAAGATCAGGTAACTTAGTCTGTGCTACCATTTTATTCCCAATAACCTTCTTCAAGTAGGAAACATGAAAAACTGGATGAATTTTTGTTGATATGGGAAGCTCCAATTTATATGCTACATTGCCAATCTTCTGCAACACCTTATAAGGACCATAGTACTTGGGTGCCAGCTTGTTAGCTTTATGTTGTTGTTTTAGAGACATTTGCTTGTATGGTTGTAGTCACACAAAGACCCAATCTCCCACTTCAAAAGTTCTTTCACTACGGTGTTGATCAGCTTGTTGCTTCATTCTATTTTGTGCCATTGCCAAGTTCTCTCGAAGACTAGCCAATACCTCTTGCTGATGATGGATGTGTTCTTTGACTGTGTGAACCTTTGGTTGTACCCGCAATGAAGAGATGATTGATGGTGGGTGGAAACCATATAGTGCTAAAAATGGAGACATCTTGGAAGAAGTATGGAAAGAAGTGTTGTACCACCATTCTGCTAGTGGTAGCCATTGGCAGCAAGCACTGTAGCAATAGCTTTTATGAATACTATTCAGAAATTGCATGGGACTCCGAAAGTTATAATTAGTGATCGTGACCCTATATTTACAAGTAATTTTTGGACTGACTTGTTTTCATGGTTGGGCACTCAGCTTGCTCGTAGTTCACCATATCACCCCCAGTTAGATGGACCTATATAAGCCTTAGGCTGACCTAAACAACTAAATAACAATAAACTAATGATAATATGACTTAATTAAGAGTTAAGATGGCCACAAGCTGACTATTCATAACCCTATACACACTATAGGATTAAGGGCGTAGCAAACTATGTATCCTGTACTGCCATCTACACTGCATACCAGATGCTAAGAGAGAATGTAGATTATGACCTGTGTGAACTCCCATTGAATCAGTTGATGGAGAACCTACAAAAGATCAAGAAAGACAAAAATAACTCTTTCAAATATGGTGATTTGGTGTTATGCTTGTTTTTCTACTTCATGAATGAGTTACTAGGCTTAAAAGGTCTAATCTAGGAAAATGACAAACTGGTTGCTATACAGATCAGGGATTACTTGTATGAACTTGGTGACACTCAAACCTGAAAGATAGCTCTCTGGGGTTACTTAAAAAATTTCCAGAGCATGATGCAAGTAAGAGAAAGAATTCCCAAAACAATAGTGGAGAAGTACAAAGACATGGTCTTCTTTATGGTAGATACTGATCAGTGCCTAATAGAGGCAGTTGAGCCAAGGACAGTATGGATATTGCCCATGGGCTATGAGGTTGATGGAAACATATTGGAGACTCATATTCAACATTTACTGAGTCAACCCAAAGACCCCAAAGCAGAGAGGTTTGGCGCTTTTGAAGAATTAAACATAAAATTGCATGTTGAGCTAAGAAGGCCTGAGATAAAAGAAAGGTGAGAAAAGAAGTTGAAGCACTGGTTGAGAAATTTGGCATCACCAGAGAAGCTGTTATTGCAAACAGAGAAAGAATAGAGAAAATTGAGAAAGAAAAGGAGGAAGCAAAGAAAGAATAGGTTCCGGTAGAAGCTTCCACCCAGACTAGAACTACTAGGAGTTTTGCCTTTGGGAGCTCTAAAGCTGCAAATTCAGAAGCCCATTCATCTGCAAAAGAAAAGAGAAAGAAATCCAAGGCCAAAAGAGCCTATGTGAGTCTCAAGGATGATGATGAGACTGAGTCAGATGTAGAGATTAGAGAATTGAAGAAAGGAAAAGTAAAATCCCCCAAGATTGATGTGGAGCAGAAGTCAGCAGAGTATGTTGAGAAGCCTACTCTTTCTATTGATGATATCATCAAGGCAGTTACTGTGGATGGGAACCTACAGCCAATGATAGAGTTCTATGATGAATACAATGATGCTGACAAGAGAATTCTGGAGGAAGCTACTGTAAGGTATTTGAATATCTATAACAAAGCATTTATTGAAATAATTTCATTAATTCCAAAAAGCCTAGAAGATGTATTGGAGCAAAGAAAATAGAATGCAAAGGTAAAAGACTTGAAGATCCAGGAGCAGATAGTGATACAACTATGTCCCTCTATCACTCCAAAACAAATGGACATGGTTTTTAAGGATTGTAAAGATGATTTCCAAAGCAAGTCCCAGATGAATAAACTCATGGTTGGAGAAACTGACCAAATAGCAAATGAAACAAAAGAAATTCTCTAGAATGCCTTGAAGAGATTTAATCTTCCCATTATAGAGGAAACAGATGAAGAGCCTTCTAACATGGATGTTGAAGGAATAAAGAAAAATGATGAAGAGCCATCTAAGGCACTAGATTCCTCTGTTATGGAAGAAGAAGGATAGAAAGAAGAAACATTTTCTAACAAGGATGTCGAAGGATTAAAGAAAAATGACGAAGAGCCATTTGAGGCATTAGACTCCTTTGTTCTAGAAGAGGAAGGACATGTAGAAGAAACAAATATCAATAAGCAAGTCAGTCCGGATGCCCCCAAAAGGAAGGAAGTAGAGTCGGCAAGAGACACTATAGAGACAGTATAGAATTTCCTGGACAAAGAAATAATGGAGCTAGATGAACCTGAGTTAATTCAAGGGCCACTAAACTTTGATTCTCTCTCTCCGGTTTAGATAATGAAAATAGCATCTTTTGCTCAGGCTAAAGCAAAAGAGAAACTTCTAAAATCACACATGGAGGATTGTGAGCTGTTGGAGATTACATCTAAGATGCTAGAGAAGATTATGCCAACCTATCAAAAGGACCCTTCTACCTCTCCATCCAGTAATCTAAAAAACTTAGTCAATTCTGTTAACATTCATTTTGAATCCTTAGAGAAATCAGCATAAACTAAGGTTCGGAAGGAGTTCTTGGGAAAGAGGTTTAGTGAAGTACAAGGGCTAATTGCTAATGATAGAAGAACCTTAGGCATTGGCATAAAGAGCCTTGAAAATGCTCTTAAGGATGGTGGGGACATTTACAAATTTTGTTTAACTTGGCCCAAAGTGATAGAGGACATCAAGAAGAAAGTGAAAGAACAAGAAGGAAAACTGTCAAGTTTATCTCAGAATTTTGATCCCCTTACTATCTCTCTGGTGAATCATGAATGTCAAGCTATTGCTATAATAAATAAAATTAAAGAACTGGTTAAAGAGAAAAAGAACATAATGGATAGAATGGGTGAGCTCAGATGGATAATCATCCCTAAGTTAGAGGCAATGCATGATGCCTTGACAGAGACACAAAGTATAGTCCGGACCTGTGATCCAACAGACTTAAACAGGGCAGAAGCATATGCATTTTTGTTAAGTGGACACATCTCCATTTTGGATAGAATGAAGAGGAGTTGGGCCACAGAAACTGTACAATTGAAGACAACCTTTAAGGATATACTTAAGTATATGTAAGTATAACATATGATTTGTATATACTTATGCGGCCATGTATATAATAGTTTTTGTACAATTTTGTATTTGGATTCCACCCTTTTCCATTTATGTCAAAGGGGGAGTGAAGAATAGTGAAAAATGAGGAATCCAACAAAAGGGGAGCTCTGGTAAAGCATTGTAAAGAAACAGAGCACAAGCAAAGGGGAGTTACTGTGACACTTAGTCATTTTTCACTAAGTGTTGTCATCAATGCCAAAGGGGGAGATTGTTGGAAAGAGACACTGGGTGGCTTCATAAGTGTTGTCATTGATGGCAACAAAGTCTATTCTACACATCCACAGTACATAATATGCCTATACTAGAAGTCAAATTGAAGATTGTTTTGGTCAGGTGAACAAGAATAGAGTATGTAACAAGGTCTGACAATCAGGTCTGAATCTCCCAGATGATATAACTCAGTAAGTTGTGAACTTGGACAAGTCAAGAGGGGTATCATGACTATTGTATTCTAGAGATTTAGCCTCCGGTGATAAAGCATGAAAAAGATATGAGCATCTAAGTGTTGGGTTCCAGTCAGGTAGAGCATACAAAGGAAGAACTGACCGACAGAGTATCAGACTTCAATCTGGATGTGTAAAAGGTGTTGATCAAGCAATTTGTGGCATTATACATCATTGGCCAACATGACTAATGACTTCTATGCCTACATTTTTGATGCGTATCACTAATCAAGCATGGATTCAGCTGACAGATAAATAACTTGCAAATATCTCAGGTATTCTTGTTGCCGACTAAGAAGTTGTTGGAAATCCTTGATGCAGATATATATACCTAACAGATTCAAGCTTGTGAGAGTGTGGAAGTGATAGTATGAATGATTAAGTGCGAAGAAAAGCAGAGACAAGTGCGAAGACATCAATTCAAGCCTAGAATGTGATAGGAAAGTAATATTGAGCAGAGGAAGAATGAAATGTGCCAGATCAGTATACTGTGCCTAACTAGAACTGAATTCCTACATGTATAGATGTTGTTCACTAGTTC
Organism: Cunninghamia lanceolata; assembly: GCA_027924645.1. NCBI lineage: Eukaryota > Viridiplantae > Streptophyta > Pinopsida > Cupressales > Cupressaceae > Cunninghamia > Cunninghamia lanceolata. Next base: position 17,157,760 of record BSBN01000252.1, on the reverse strand, counting down.
AAACACCTTGGTATCATCTATAAACATTTGAAGACTATAAGTCTCTTGTAGACAGTGGGCCTCTTGTGAGCAGTGTGCTTGGGTAGTGAGCCCTAATTGGCAAGTGCCAAATTTGTACTCCTTATTCTTTTAACAGAGAATACAATCTTGGGTTAGTCACCCCATAGTTTTTCCCTTAATAGGGTTTCCACATAAAAATCCTTGTGTTATGTGTTAATTTCTTTTTCAATTCTTATGATTACCTTGTTTTGATATAACACTAAATGATAAGAGAAGAAAAGAAAGTAAACATAGAAAAGTTATAAGATAACTGATTCACCCCCCCCTCTCAATTATTTGCATTATTTGCAACAAATCTTACCACATGGTCTGTGATGTCATTTATGGTTAAAGCCCTCTTGTCAAATTGGGCTCCGGTAGCCTCTGTAACAGTTTGATTCTTCACAACTTTTAGCAAGGGCATGCCTCCGGTGGAATTTAACCCTGTTACAACCCTAATTGCTTCCTTTGTGATTTTGAAGGGCTACCCTAACCACATGAATTCATCATGAATTTGACTTAGGATATACCAGACCCATTAATCCTCTATGAATGCAGGAAAATCTACATACTAGATGAATTTCTTCTCTTCTAAGACTTTGTATTCTTCCTTTAGGTCAAATTGATCATTGCTTAAATGCTTCAGGTATAAATCTAAGAATTTGTCATCACTGAGCTCATTGAGGGCAACATGGATATATGCCCTAACGTCTTCCACATACAGAACTCCATATGGTATTTTTGAAAAAGCACTCATTGGATCAACTTTGGTTGCTTTAAAGGGATGTTTCTTGAATTTGGGTCTTGGTCGCTCAGTAACATCAACAACTTGCCTCATTGCAAGTATTCAATAAAGTTCTAATGGTAAATACCTTGTTATGCAGAATTAGGGTTTTCTTTGCCTGGATCGCTCTGAGAACTTTGAATCTCTATTGACGCTTGAAATCTTGCTTCAATATCTCTTGGATATCTAATAGCTTGAATGCAAAATGAGTTATAATGCAAAAGAGTTTTCCTTTTATCCTCAGCACTTGACCTACTTGTCATAAATGCTCATTCTCAAAAGCTATCTGACTTTACTCTGATAGATACAGTCGATCAAAATTATTCTGCAATGTAGTGTACTGACTTATTTTCTTCCAGATTTTCTTCCATAAGATGTTTTATATTAGATTCCACCACATATCTTCATACTGAGGTCACGACATGCAACACATGTGTCATGTCCACATTTGTCATGTGGTCATGACATGAAATATCAAAAACTTTTCTACGCATCCCTAGGAACCCCCTCACATGTGTCCGTGTACTCAGTGGAAATATGCATAAGGCGTAAACATGTCAATCAAATCTCAGGGTAGTGCGATCACATGCACAATCCCCTGCGTGATGATAGCCGACTAGGGGGTTATGCGACACGATGAGTGTCGCCATTAGGGTTAGGATTGATTTGACCCGAACCCTAAGTTTCCTAAATGAGTGGCAGGATTTTGACATGTGTTAAAATCCAAACCCTAATACTAGAGCATAAAAAGATTAAATAACAACTTATCGTTACAACATTAATTTGCGAAAATGTTAACATATTAATCAATGCAAGGATTAAGTCACCTAAGAAATTAACCCAGATTCCTGGAAAAATCTGGCAGCATAATGCCTCTAGGGCGTATATAGAAATTATTTTAATTTAAAATCCTTCTACGAGTCCTCTAAATAATTAAAAAATCACATAAATAAAATATCACGCTAGGTTGATTTATTTCACCTCATTAAGGTTTCTAAAAGGATTAACTAGATTAAATTAAATTAATAATTACATCAACTCAAGAAGGCTCCCATGTAGGAGTTATTGAATTCAAGGTTTGAAAAATAATTAACCCTTTATTACTACTAACTAAAAGAATCAACGTTCCCATCCTCCTAATTGTTCCCATTTAAAAGAATCCAAAATAACATTGGTTACCCAAGCCAACTCAAAAGAGTTCAAGATAAATTAAATTAATTTCCCAAAAAAAAAAGTCTAGAGAGAAGTAAAGTAAGGAAGGAAATTTCACCCCACTTTAAATATTTAAATCACTACAATATTAAAAGGAGTTTAATTCTAAATCCTCCCACTTACCCAAAACAACCTACTTAAGAAATAATAAAAAAAAATCTAGGCTTAATAAAATTAAAAAAATAAAACATCCACTAAACTCCCCATGGGTAAAAAGGAGAATAAAAACAAATAAAAGAATCTAAAAGAGATGGAGGAGGGAAAAGTAAAAATTCACGTGCACCATTCTTTTTATTAAATATATTTTAAAATAAGATAATTTAGTTTTCTCTTTTAAAAAAAAACCCTAACCCTATTAGGTTTAGCTATTCTCTATTCTCATTTCCTCATTTCCTATTCAAACCCTATTTTCTCTTCCCTAACATTATTTTCTCTACAGACCAATGGAGGAAAGGGGCAGCCATGGTACTACCATATAGGTATACATAGTGCAAAAATGTCCATATATTTACCCTCTCTTTTATTGCTAAGGTGTATATATATATATTTGATGCAAATGCCTCAGTTAAAAGATCTAGTGTTAAAATGGCAGGTAAAGAAACTTATAGAGCGAATGTAATAGTGTGAATATATATATATATATATATATATATATATATATATATATATATATATATATATATATATATATATATATATATATATATATATATATATATATATATATATATATATATATTTGCCAAGTTTATTTTGCAGGCAGCAAGCATCATGGAGACCAAATGACAGGCAAGATAAGGGTCGCCAGGCGGCAGTGATGAAGCGCCCAAAGCCGCACAGGAAATAAGGCGCAAGGCACCACAAAAAAAGAAATGGCGGTGGTGGCAGCGGGGGTTTCTACCCCGCCACCATAGACAAAACAAGAAATGTGGGGTGGGGGTAACCCCCCCACCCCACCGCAGTCTACTTTCTCATTGACGACGGGGCTTCCATCGGCCACTCGGCCCTAAACCGAAATCTAGGGCTTCAACCCTAATTCGGTCACTTGCAAATTATTCAAAACTCTATTTCATTTTCAGTAAAAAATAAAATGATACTTTTTCATTCGCATAAAATAAGGTTTAGTACTATATATATATTTAACATAGTAGGCTTCAATGCAATTAAATTTATATACACACACACAGATATCTTCAATGCAATAAAATTTACACACACACACACACACACACACACACACACACACACACATATATTTGTATATACACTGGCATGAGGAAAAATTACCACATAGAACCTTTCTGAGGAAAATAAACTTGCAGTCCTATATTGACAGCATAACTATATTTTTTTTGAAAGGATTGACAAAATCTAATATATACATACATATATATATATATATATATATATATATATATATATATATATATTCTATTAACAACCATAGGTATATTTTGAAAACAAACACACAACTCAACAACATAACTTATTTGCACAATGATAAGATACAGGCTAAGTATACTCTTTTTATTTTGTTTCCAACTCTACTTACCTATGAAAAATATATATATATTTTTCATCAATAGAACAGAATAAAGATTTAGCAAACAACAACTATGCATTTTTTTTTACAATAATGCAACTATAATCTTTAAACAACTACCTATCCTTTTTCCTATCTTTTCATAAAGAGAACAACAACTATTAATTTTTTTTTGAAATAGAAATTTAAAACAACAGCTAAATAATTTATTCCCAATGACTTTCATTCACATTCAACATAAGCTCCTCACAACAATAATAAAACCAACAACATATTATATTTTTGCAACCTCAACAAGATAGAGTATAACACTAAAATCATTTAAACAATACATATGAAGAGAGTGTTTTCTCTATTTACATTTTGTCCAACTACAAAATAGGTCATTTTTGGCTATGGCTCTCCAATAGTCACACAAATAACAAGGAAATATAAACTTAAATGGACTCCCACCAAGCTCCAAAAGCCCAAATCAACCACCTACAAGAAACTAAAGAATGGAGGGACAACCAAGCCACTAAAAACTCTCTCCTCCCTACCATAGACCCACAAGTGGGTCACCCCTGAGCTTGGAGGTCGATCTTCACACGAGTATATCACTCTACAACACAACAATAAGCAAACCACACAAAACATGAAGAACACCCATAATATTCAACACAACACAAAACCCATAGAAATGAGTTTGAAGGGGTAGAGGATTGGACATCACTCGACTCAAGAGGATCACTCCACAAAAATCCTAAAGTCTCCACACAAATAAAGGCCTCAAGCCAAAAATGATAACTCCATGTATAAATAAATTTCACCATGGCACTCATGCCAACCAAAATATCTCATACTCAATATCTTGCCCTCAAAGCCATAAAAATACCAACACCAGGAGGGTGACCTCGATGAGGTTCACTCCTCCCCACCCCACACATGCATGGACACACCCAAGTTGGTAGTCTCATCCCAAAACACCCAAAGACCCCACAATAAGAAGAAAATAAACAACCAAAGTATTTCCAAGCATACAACCAAAATTTAACAAGCATGAGGAAGGCTAAAATGCCTTGAGACTTACCTTAAGAGCCCAACAATGGATGCAAGTTGAAGAAGAGACCACAAGCTTTCTCCAAGCCTCTAATCCTCCAAAAACAATCTCCCAACTCTCCCAAAATCCCTCCAAAGATAGAAAAAAAAAAAGCCAAAGCAACAACCCCATTCCCCTCTCAAAGAGGAATTAAAATAGACCTCATTCCAAGGCCTTGAGGAATGAGAAGGTGACACATGTCACCTTCTCTTTCCTCTTCCCATCCCACTTGCAAGGGAAAAGGAATGTGAGGGTGACATGTGTCATCCTCCCACCCACTCATACTTCACCCTCTCCACATGTGCTCTCACACATGTGTGAGAGCAAAGGTGGAGAGGTAGCATCTCTCCACATGGGCTCCAAGAGGATAAGGGATGACACATGTCATCACCTTATTCTCCAAAGGGAGCCCCTTCACTCCAAGATGCTCTCACACATGTGTGAGAGCATTGGAGGAAGGTTCCACACACTTGGGGGTCTTGAAGACTCCCCAAGTCTTCAAGGTGGTGGAATCCCATGCATTGGAAAGGGAGATGTGTCTCCTTTCAAGGCATGACTCATCTCCCACACTTATCCAATTTGAAATTTCGCCACTTTTATTTATCCCAAGTTTAAGGTGACTAGACAGGGGTAACCCTAGGGTTTGGCAAACTCAAATGGGCCCTAGACCCTAGGGGTACCACCTAGGGTTAATTTTAGCCCCTAGTAAACACTTAAGGAGATAAAAATCCACATAAAATGGCCACAAAATTAAAATACACCAAGTGGTGTAAATTAAAACACATATTTTACAACACATCATTTAAATAATATAAAAGGATGAAAACTAGGCTAAATAATAAAATACAGGCATTTACAAAAAACATCATTCAATCACACATGATCCTTGTCCCTCTTGGGAATGGATCGGTCTAACACGAGAAGCACATAAGTGTGAGATCGATCTCTGATTTTCTGTGGCCTGGAAAATCACCTGCGCACTTGAACAAACAGATTAATCCAACATATATATATCATAGCTGAAACAAGGAAATACAACACTCACGTCATTGCATAATTCATTTAAAACATTAAACAAATCACATCATAAATAAGATTCATAATTGCATTTCTATATACTATCTCAAAATCAAAATCACATAGCAAATCCATATAATGATTTCACAACTAACCTCTCTAATACCATCAATGTGCATATCACATGTCTAAACATCATCAGTGAATCAAAATCAGGATATAGTGAAATCACCACATACTAAACATAGTTAATCCAAATAAAGTAATATAGTTTAGAGAATCTACATATCGGGATCAACAGTCCTCAAATGCCAAAATGTCATCAACTGTAAATGTGAAATAAGAAAAATAAGGGAGTGAAATAAATAGGTCTCACATCCCTCCCCTAAGAATAAACTTCCTCCTGGAAGTCATCAAAGAGGTGAGGATAAATTGTCCTTAATCTCACTGCATCATCCCATGTCACCGTGACCTCATCATACCTGTCCCACTGAACCCTAACCTGATCCATCTCTCAACCTTGAAGGTGTAACGTTTGACGAGCCAATATGCAAATTGGATCCAAAGCCAACCGCCCATCCGCCCCTACCTATAGAGCACTCCACTCCAATACATGAGATAAATTAGATATATATCACCGTAAAACAGACACACGAAAAACATCGTGGATGCACGATAGGCTAGGTGGCAAGGCTAGACAATAGGCTACAGGTCCTATCTACTCCAAGATCTCAAAAGGCCCAATGAACCATGGTGTGAGCTTAGAGCCCTTTCCATAACAGATTGGACTCTTGTGTGGTTGCACTCTGAAGAATACTCTATCACCGACTGAGAAGCTCCGATCTAGTCTCTTAGTATCGGCATACTTCTTCTATCGATTCTGCACCTCCTGAAGTCTCTTTCTAATCAAGGTCACCTGTTGCTCCATATCCTACACTAGCTTTAGCCTAATAGCAACCCTATCCTCTATATGGTCCGAAATCAATGGTGTCTTGCAAGGTCTTCCGTACAAGGCCTGATAAGGAGGCATACCCAACGAGCTGTGATGCCCATTATTGTAGGCAAACTCAACCAGATATAGGTTCTCCTCCCATCTAGACTAGTGGTCCATAACGTACATGTAGAGTATATCCTCTAACACCTAATTCACCCTCTCCATTTGACCATCTTTCTCGGGATGATAAGAGGAACTGAAGTTGAGTTGTGTGCGTGCCCAACGCTTGCTACAATGCCCTCCAAAAGGCTGATGTGAACACTGAGTCCCTGCTAGAAATAATGTGGCAAGGTATCCCATGTAATCTCACAATGTCATATAAGAATACTCTCACCACTTTCAATGCATTGTATGTCGTGCATACATGTGAGAAATGTACCACCTTGGTTAACTTGTCAACTGTCACCATGATGGCGTCATGGCAATGAGATGACATAGGAAGACCAACAATGAAATCTATGGAAATGGTGTCCCATTTCCACTCAGGTATCTTGTGAGGGTATAAAAGACCTGCTAGATGCTGATGTTCAGCCTTGACCCTCTGGCACTCAAGGCATCGAGCAACAAACTCTGCAATATCCTATCTCATACCCGCCCAATGGTACAACTGTCTCAAGTTGGCATGCATCTTCTTCACCCCTGGGTGTGCTGCATAAGGTGCTCTGTAAGCCTCTGAAAGAACTACTACATGTAGGTCACCTACATGGGGTACATATATGCACTGTCAATGTCTAAGTAGCCCATTTGCCTCTAGGGAATATCCTGCAAACTTGCCCACAAGGGCCCTCTATGACTGGATCTCTTGCTACACCTCAAGAAACCACCCATCCTCAGGCAGATGCTGTATGATGCACCCTCTCAAGTCCACACTTAGTGTCAAGGTCAAGATCTCGTGGCGCCTCTGACTCAATGCATTGGTAACCACGTTCTCCTTCCCTTTGATGCAGTGGACATCAAAGTCATACTCGCATAGGAACTCCATCCAATGCTGTTGGTGGGCATTTAGATTCAGCTATGTGAATATGTACTGAAAACTATGATGATCTCAATGAAGCTCGAAACGATGACCCAGAAGAAAGTGTCTCCAATGAACCAAAGCATGAACCACTGCTACGAGCTCTAAATCATGCTTGGGGTAGTTCAGCTCATGGGTCTTGAGCTTTCGCGACTCATACATGATCGCTCTACCACCCTGCATAAGTATGGCTCCTAATCCCTCAAGTGATGCATCAGTACAAACCATGAAATCTACTATTGGATCAGGAACTGCTAAGATGGGAGTGGTGGTAAGATGCTCCTTGAGGAGCCCAAAGGCCCTCTCGCACTACTCAATCCAAGTAAAAATCTTCCCTTTCCGCTGAAGGGAAGTGATGGGGTGTGCTATTCAGGAGAAGCCCTTTATGAATCTGCAGTAATACATAGCTAACCCCATGAAACTCCTAACCTCTGTCACACTAGTGGGTGCTGGCCAATCCCTGATAGCCCTGATCTTCGATGGATCTATAGAGATATCATCACCAGATAGGATGTGCCCCAAATACTGCACCTTAGACCTGAAAAAGGTACACTTTGCCAAGTTGCCATAAAGATGCTGCTCTCTCAAGAACTGCAAAACCTGACGTAAGTGATCCTCATGCTCCTCCTCGATCCATGAATAGATCAAAATATCATCAAGGAAAATAATCACAAACTAATCCAAGTATGGAACACCCTGTTCATGAGACTCATGAACACTACAGGGGTGTTCATCAAGATGAAGGGTACCAGAGTGAATTCATAGTGGCCATATCGAGTTCGAAAGGCGGTCTTATGGATTTCCACCTCTATGATGCACAACTGGTGATAAACAGACTTCAGGTCTATATTAGAGAACACTCTGTCTCCCTGCATCTAGTCAAAAAGATCATCAATCCTAGGCAGAGGATAATGGTTCTTCACTGTCACCTTATTAAGTTGCCTATAATCCATGCACAAATGAAGAGACCCATCCTTCTTCTTCACAAAGATGACCGGTGTGCCCCAAGGTGAAACGCTAGGTCGAATGTGCCCCTTCTCGAGAAACTCCTCTAACTGTAACTTGAGCTCCATGAACTCATGAATGCTAATCCTATAGGGTGCACGAGACACTGGCTTGACACCTGATACTAGATCAATTTGGAAGTCTACCTCTCTATGGGGTGGCATACCTGGTAACTCTGGTGGAAAGACATTGGTAAACTCCCTCAAGATAGGATGATCATCTAATGAAGCCTCTGGCTCATCCTCTGACCTGTCACTAATAGTGATAGTGAACATCTGACATCCCTTCTGCATGCAATGCTTAAGCTACTAAGCGAATATCATATGAACTACCATGGGCTTCTGAATGCCCACTATCTCGACTATCATGCCATGATCGTCTAAGCAGCTAATCACCTTTCGACGACAATCTAGCTTAGCTCTATGAGCTGCAAGCCAATCCATGCCTAAAATCACACCATAAAATCCTAAGGGCATAACCCTAAGGTCGCATAATGTAGTGAAGGCCCCCAAAGATATCTCACATTCATGAACTAAAGCATCCACTACCATCTTGGCCCCTATGGCCAACTCAACCTCCCACCTATCGCCCTGCCTAGAGGCCACTAGCCTATAACGCTCCACTAACTATGGAGATATAAAGGAATCAGTAGTGACAGAATCAAATAAAATAGCAATGGGAACATCCTAAATCATACTTGTGGTCTTGATCATTGAGGCCTGGAAGTCAACCTGGCGGTTATCAATTGCTGCAAACATATGGTGGGACCTACCCACATCCCCAACTGTCTGCTCTGATCCTCTTGCCAGAGGCTATCTACTTGTCGTATAGCCATGTGGGCACTCTCTGGCTAAATGACCTTCTCCACCACAAACATAACATGGTCCCCCAGCCTGCACCTGTACTGACTATGTCCTACACGACTACTGCTACCCAAGTCAACTCGTGGACCCCTGTGAACATCTGAATGACTGCTGTGATCTAGCGGGCCTTGCAGATGGTCCCTACTGTCGCTAATCCCTACGCGGGCCCTGCTACTGCTAACCATGATTATGACCCCCATGAGCCCTTTGGTGTGGCCTAGACCTTTGCTGATGCTGCTGTTGTGGAGGTCTAGGAGGTAATGGTGCAGAATTAAATCCTCCCCTCTAAGGTGGTGGTGGTGGTCGGTAGAAACCCTGATGCTGCTGCTGGCTACGGTCCTGAAACTAGGGCCATGAACTCTGGCCCCAACCCTGAATCTCCTTTGCTATGTATGCCTTCTCGGTAGCCTCACTCATGGTCTAGGGGTTTGCCATGTACACTGGTCCTGATATCCCGTGATTCAAACCTCTGATAAATTTATGAACCAGAAGTTTTTCATCATGGAGATACTTTGCATACCGTGACAACTCAATGAACCTACTCTCATACTATGCTACAGTAGAACCTCACTGCTACAAGTCATGAAACTCGTCAATCTAACGCTGTCTGTAGTGATCTGAAAGATAACACATGTTAAAGCACTTAATGAAGGTGTCCCATGTAAGAGTATCCAATGATAGGTGGCACTTGCACTCCTCAGTGTGCCACCATGTTGCCGCTGTGTCTCTCAAAAGATGAACCACCATGCGTTCCTTTGTGTTGCTCCCATAGGGATGCAACACAAAGCACCTATCCAAACTTATGAGCCAAGCCTCAATCTCACCTCCCTCTGTGGTCCCTGCGAAGGTGGGTGGATTTAGCCTAAGTAAATCCTGAATGGGGTCCCCTTGGTCTCTGTGTCCTCTGAAAGGTTCATCCACCTCCTCTTGCCATCCATAATCATAAGGTCTGTGGTATACCTGCTCTATCCTCATAGCCTCCTCTCACCACGCTTGACATGGAGGACTCCTGCTACGAGCTCTATGCGCTGAACTAACCTCCTCTACTGTGGTGTCAGGGACCTCTACAAACGGCTCAATATGTGACTCCATCATGGCTCAACTTGTGGCTCCACTCGTGGCTCTACACGGGGCTTGACACATGGCTCTACATGTGACTCAGCATATGGCTCATCATATGGCACCTCTCATGGCTCAATGGAGGGATCGACACACGGCTCTATATGTGGCTCGACATGTGGCTCTACTGCGGCGGGTGGTAACCTCTCTAAGACTGCCTGTAAAGCCTAAATAATCTGTGGCCCTAAATTAAGTGCAGGTGGTGCCTTTGGTGCTTGTGGTCCCTATGGTACTAGTGGTCCCTGACCCTCAGCTGATGACTTGCTATGAATCTCCACGGACGCAGTGGCGCGTGAATGCGCTCACCTCATTTTGGGAGGCATCCTACAAGAACAAGGTATTCATGAATTAGATGAATTTTGTGGAATAATAATGTGCACAAATAAACCCAGTGTTTAAACTTGGGCTCTGATACCAAATGTCATGCCCACATTTCCCAAGCGGTCATGACAAGCAACACACGTGTCATGTCCACATTTGTCATGTGGTCATGACATGAAATATCAAAAAATTTTCCACGCATCCCTCGAAACCCCCTCGTACGCGTCTGCGTTCTCAGTGGCAATATGCATAAGGCATAAACATGTCAATCAAATCTCGGGGTATTCCGATCACATGCACAATCCCATCCATGATGATAGCCGACTAGGGGGTTATGTGAAGTGATGAGCATCACCATTAGGGTTAGGATCGATTTGAGCTGAACCCTAAGTTTCCTAAATGAGTGGCAGGATTTCGACATGTGTCAAAATCCAAACCCTAATACTAGAGCATAAAAAGATTAAATAACAACTTTTCATTACTGTAGACACCTAAAAATGTCTTCTATCATCAAATTGACTCCCGACAACCCTAAACACACCAATTTCCCTTCTAACCAATTAATTAAATTTTTATTTAATTAATTACCCCTTTTCATTTTCCAAATTCACACCATTTTATCCCCAAAATTGAATTAATTTCATTAATTCAATAGTCCAAACCTTAGCCAATTAATTTAATAAATATGTAATATTTATTAAATCAATTTCTCCTTTTTCACTAAATCCAATTAATTAGTTAAAACCATGTTAACTAATTAATTTAGCCTATAATTAACATATCCCTACCCTAGATAATTAAATAACTATTATTTAATTGCCTACCCTAGCCTACCTCATCATATCCCTAGGATTAATTAAATAAAACCTCTGTTTAATTAATCCTAACCCCTTCATTTGGGTGGTCAAACCTTGTTTAACACCCTTCCCCACATCCTCCAAATAAAAAATTGAATTAAATCCACATAAGTCAATTTTTTATTTAAAAACATCCCACATCACATTTATTTCTCCTTACAAACCCATACTCATTTATTTCCTCTCTTCCCCAAATAAATTTTTAATTCATTTACATTCCCTCATATGAATCTTTAATTCTAAAATAATCCTTCACCCCCATGCTCATTAAATAACCCATTTTCCTAAAATGAATAAAAGAATCACTTTTATTCCTAGCCCTCCATTCATTCAAGATTCAATCTAGGCCCTCCACATCACTTTTATCCTCCACCATTGATCTTTCAAATCAATCTCCACCATTGGATCAAAATCCCTTCCAAAAGTCTATAAATAGAACCTCTCACAATCCATTTTCATCATCCAAGTTTATGCAAAGTTACTATGCCAAAATCACTCTTGAGTTAGAATAGTGAGTTGCAAACTAGAGTAGCATTTCACATTTGAATCCATTGTCTAGGGATTATCTTTGTCTAGGAGCTTATTTTGGGTGCAAAGGTTCCTTCCTCCCTTGATGGGGTTGGATTTACATGTGAGGTATAGCTTTTGTTGTTTTTATGCATGTTAGTTGTGTTTTTACCTTAAATGTTTATCTAATCTACATTGGCACGCCCGGTGGGACCCACAAGGTCCGAATCTAATCAATTGTTGTGAGTTTTTGTGTTTTAGACATGTTTTTACAGGTGCAATGCCATTCACCCTTCGCAGTGGCGCTAAAACTGGTGTATTTTAGCGCTATACTCTGTATTAGCACTATTTCAGACATCACATTTTCATTTTCAAACACACTCACATGTTTCATTTCTAATGGTCTCCCTACTATTTTCTGTGCCTAACTACTCTCTGTTCTACAGGAATAATAGGAAAAAACAAGGGGAGGTTATGACAAAATTTTTGCACAAAATCTAACATGCGTCATAGTGTTTGTTTTGGTTTGATTTTTTGTTTGCTAATGACTAACAAGACTAACCAAGACTTCCACTTTGCTGTCTAACCCTTTGTGTTGATCAGAAAAAACCACTTTTTGCAGGTTGGATGCATTCAGTGCCGTATCAGTGCTATCACCTAGATCGACGCTATCCACAGGGTAAACAGACTCTCTGGAAAGTTGCACAATGGCGCTTTCATATACCTATATCAGCGCTATTATCCATTTTTACGCTTTCCACATGATGTATTAGCGCTAAATAATCTATTAGCGCTTTAATTGTAATATTGTAGCGCTATCGTCTATTTTGGCACCTTAAGGGTCTTTTAGTAGCGCTATATTTTTAATTAGCGCCATCTGTAAGTGTCGGGTTATTTTGCCCACAGTGGCGCTATTTTATCTCTATTTCAGCGCTATTTGGAAAACTAACTTTGCTATCTGTGCAGGTACTGACTAGTGTTTTTGCAAGTCTTTGCTGTCATTTCAGAGATACTAACTAACTTTTTGCAGGGTGATTTCATTTCTATTTTAACAAAAAAACACTTCAATTTGCAACTTAAAATGAACCCTTTGCATGTTAGTTAGTCAAACACTTTGATTTGGTGCAATTAAAATTGAACAAACAAACAATCAAACAAACTTTTGTGTGTGTGTGTGTGCGCCCAAACATTTAACTTAGTGTTCTAAAATTTACAATTTGTGTGCCAACAAACAAAACACTTCAATTTGGGCTTTAAAAAGAACCACAACTTGCATAAATCAAAAGCATTTTGGTTAAAAAGAACAACAACTTGCATCTTTCATGCATATAATCAAGAAGATCATTTTTAATTGTGTGAAGTGTCTTGTGCTCTTTTTGCTTGTGGTGTGAAAAAGCGTATGCTCTTCCCTCGCACCGTTTTGGTGACCTTGGGAATCAAAAGCTTCTCACGAAACTTGCATTAATCACACCCCATTTAATCCAAAGATCTAAAAATGAACCATGTTTAGTGTGATGCAAAAATAGAAGATACGTATGCTCTCCCTTCGCATCTTTGAATGAACCTGGGGATCAAAAGTGTTTTCATGATTGTATTGCTTTTGTAAACCTTAGAGGGCCTACCACCCCACTTCAAAAGGTGGGAACGACCCAAGCGGCATCAAGCTAAAGCCAAGCTCTTCTAAGCCGCTATATAAAATAAGGCGTTTGGGATGAAAGTCTCAAGCGACAGGTGTTGTTGTGTTATACCGACAACCAACCTCCCCCAAAACCCTCCAAGGCGTAACCCTTGGAGGCTAGGAGACTCCATAATGGAGAGTAGTGCTGCCGCATGTATAACCACCTGAATGGATGCCCTAACTACGAACCATTGTTTAGCAAGCCAAATCCTTCTATTTGTTGACGCATAAGGGAAACCTTTGAAGCGGCCCCGATTCATGCGATTCTTAGCCGAGGTAGCAGGGATAATCTAAAGGTTTGGTGAGGGACAAGCCTTATAAGAAACCTGGATCTTGGTATGTGTGAGAAGTGTGTGCAATTGTAAGGAGGAGCCAGTGCTACCAAGATCCTGGAGCTACCTGCTTTGAATAGGCACAGCTAGGGGATCCAACAAATATTGTCACATCCTCACCTTAGGTTGTTCTAAGTGCTTGTTAAATAAAATCACACATCTTTTTACAAAACAAAGCAAAATCTTGATTATTGTGTGATTATTGTGCTTGAATTGTTTACAACATTGCCAAGAGACAAACCAAATCATTTGATCACATTCCAAACAAAGAAAATCCAAAATTGCTATAAAAAATCTATCTTTTTAGGACCTCGACAAACACTATCTTGTTTTAGCGCTATATCTGTCTGATTTTGGTGCCATTTCACCTGTGGATTGGTGCTATTCTCAGATTGACTTGCCTAAAATAGAGACCTATCTAGTTGTGATCTTCACCATCTCCTCTGCCATAATCCATATTCACATCCCAAAAAATCTGATAATAGTACATCCATTTTCTTCAAAATTTTCCAAAATCACACCTTCTCTTCGACCTTAGAGGATTAATCACCACCATTGTTGGACCCCTTTGCTACATCAACCCTACCTCATTTTTATAACCACCTCATCTTTATTCGCATACCTTTTGGACCAAACCAAAAACCTTGTCATAAGAAAATCATTCCAAAAAATCCCCAAAAATCTCCCAAATCAAAACATCATCAAAATCCGTCATCCTTTTGAGCTAAAGATTAGATCTAGATTTCATCCTTCGCACCATATCTTTCTTGGAATGTTAATAGTCTACCTTCCAAGTGAAATCATTATCCTTCTTTGCGTAAGGTCATTAGTCTACCCCAAACAAAGAAAAACATCCATTTGTGCAAACACAAATCTAGGTCCTACCTATGCTCAACTTGTTGATTATCAAAAAAATCCATATCAAACATCAAAATCAAACATCAACAAAATCTCCTCAAAACAAAACGTCATCCATCACCTATCTCTTTGGTCCAAAAATTGTGTAGAAAATCAATATTGCCCATCCGTATCACTCTTAGGTTAAAACCTTTAAGACATATCAATCTTCCACCACATCCTCTCCTCTACTCCATCTCACTACCGCATCCATCTTTGGGTCCAACACAATCAATCAAATTCTCTAAGGTCTCCATCCCCATCTCACTCTACTTCTAGGAATCAACCCCATATGCGTGCATGCCCACCATGAGATCACAACACAAAAAGAATAAAAAAATGGCCGAACATTAGCAGTTTGGCATGCCTAACACCAATAGCAGCAACATACCCATCTATCAAACATACAACCCACCTACATACTCTTACATCCCCCCATATGGTCCCAACAAAAATCTTTTTCATTACTTACAACAAATACAACCACCACCACCACCACCACCACCAACCCAAAACGTCCCCACCATTTCACAAGATGATCTAGATGTTTTGAGTTTTACGCAAGATGCTGACAACATGGACCTACTTGATAAAATCCTAAGGTCAGACCCAAGTAGATATCTTGATCATCTGCTCAAAATTGGTGCCCAACTCCCCCCCATCACGACATCATCACAACCATCCACTTCTAACATCATCCCTACCCCATCAAATATGCAAGCATCTACATCACACACCCAACCCACCATCTCTCAAACGTCAACACCTACCATCTCTACCACCTCCACAAGCTCAACCACTACCACACCTACAATTCCCACATGTACCGCCATCCCTACTATCTCCCAACCCATCATCACCTCTACTACAACAACTACCATAAATCGTTCTACTTCACAAATCACCATGGGCATACAAGGCAACATCACGCAAGCAAGTACCTCCAAGACTGTGCCTCCACCCAACCCTCAAACCATTGCATACCTACGACAATTATTCTCATAACCACCTCACAACACATCTAACCAATCCAACGTCCACATACCCAATGTCAATCCATCCATTATCACGTATCCACATAACCCCATAACATCATCCATACAACATCAAACCAATCCCCAAATACCACCACATGTTCTCCAACAACTTTACGTGCATCAACAACATTAGGCACCAATCAACCAAAACACCAACACATAATACCAACACCTCAATCAAACAAATCCCCAACATCAAATCCTACCCTATCTCCAACATCTCACGAACCAACAAGCATACATACAACAACCACATCAACCACAGGATATCACAACGGTTGTACAGTCCTTGATCCAAAAGGTAGATGACCTACAAACTGGGGGCAAGAGAAAGCACTATTCCTTTAAGGACATTGCCCCTACCCATTCGATCGCACATTGTATATGCCCCCTTTCCCCAAGAACTTCGAGACACCTAAATTTGACAAATACAAGGGAAAAGGAGACCCTAGGGACCACCTTAGGGAGTTCTATATCACTTGCTTAGAAGTCTCCAATAACGACACCTATCTAATGAGACTATTCCCAAGAAGCCTCGGTGGTCAAGCCGCTGAATGGTTCGCACATCTTCCCCCAGGCATTAGGACTTTCCCTAAGCTTGCAGAGAAATTTGTAAACCACTTCTCCTACAATTTCGAGCATGAAATGTCTATGACAGACCTTTGCAACACCAAACAAAAGAACGGAGAAGCCTTCGCTTCCTTCTTGCAAAGGTGGAGAGGCTTAGCAAGGAAACTCCCATGGCCCATTCCTGAGAAACAACTTGTCACCATGTTCGTGGCCAACCTCAATCAGGAATTAGGGTTTCATCTACAAATAATTTGTGCATCTACCTTTGAAGAGGTCATTGACAAAGGCACCACCATCAAACAAGACCTCATTGCCAAGGGCTCCATCAAACTGTACGACCACAAATCCAACAACAACAACTACTACTACTACAAATCCAATAACAACACCCCCAATACAAACAACAACGCCAACACACAATCAAACGACAAATCACACTATTGGGGGAAGAACAAGAACAATCTGAACAACGGCGTCATGGATGTGAAAGCCGTCCAACATATACAAAACCAAACACCTATGCATACGTATGCAACAAATGTAAATAATTAGAGGGGCCCAACTAAACCACGCAAACCATGTAGACAATTCACACCCTTAGGGGAACCTGTCGAAGACATCCTTGACAGATGTCTCAAGCAAAATTTGATCACACTCCCACCCGTTAGACCCCATCAAGAGAATGAACTAAAATCTGCGTGGTACAATGAGAATGACTACTGTGAATACCACCGCGTTGCATGCAACTAAAACAGCTGACTGCATGCAACTAAAACATTGCATCCAAGACCTTATAGAACAAAATCTAGTCAGCCTCGATCACAGCACCCAACCATCACCAAATGCCAACCTTAGAGCTTACAAGGATCCCCTACCTAATCATAACAAAGCCTCCTCATCCAACCAAGCATACAATGTCACCCCACCACTCGCATCCTATGACTCTATCGTAGGACAGATAGAACCATCATCCCATCATGTCAACATAGTCACCATTCAGGCACAAGCACCTGATTGCACTATTACAACCCGCCGTGGCCGTGTATCCATCTGCATAGCCCCTCTCACTAAACAAATGCTTGCATCCACATCAGATCCCCCACCTCCTCGTCCAACCACACATCCATCACCTACCCACCAGTATAACCTTCTAGAACACCTAGGAAAGACACCTGTACAAATCTCCATCCTCAAGTTGCTCTGCACATCACCACTTCACAAGGACGTCCTTGACAAAGCACTCTTGCAAACACAAGTCCCTACCAACTTGAATGTAACTCAATTCCAAGCCATGGTAGGACACATCGCCGTACCCCACCACCTCCCTTCTCAGAAAAGGACCTACCCACCTCTGAACACACACATAATGATGCCCTACACATTGAAGTCCGCATCCACAAGCACACCATTAAAAGAGTCTTAATAGATGGTGGCTCTGGGCTCAACATATGCACTCTCAAACTGCTAAAACACTTGGGGTACTCTGATGTGGTTGTTGACACCAGCGAGTGCATCACGATCAAAGGCTATGATGACACTGAACGACTTTCTGAAGGCACTATCAAGCTTCCCATACAATTGGGACAGAAAATATTAGAAACTAAATGTCATGTTCTTTATCTCGACCTCCCCTACAACATCCTTCTCGGCAGACCATGGATTCATGCCATGCAAGCTATCCCATCCACCTTCCATCAATGCATCAAATTCCCTCACAACGACACAGAAGTCACAGTCTATGCCGACCCTCGCCCCTTCCAATACTGTAGTTTTCTAGAAGGCCACAACCAAACATTTTGCCCATATAATAAAGCCACCACTAAAACCAATCCAACAGCATCAAACTCATATGTCGACCTCGCAAACATTGCCTCCACTTCATCCCAAGCAACTCCACCACCCGAGGTCCAGATCAAGCTATCCGACATGGGATGTGGGGAATATGACCTGCAGGCACCTTTTGTGTGGGCACATTACCCACTCCTAAGACATTCGGCATCCCAAAAACAGAGGCAGCTAATACAGTCATCATCAAGTGCAAACCCTCACCCATCTTCGAAAAGAAGCACCTCCTAGATTAGGATGTACTCGAAGATATCTCATCTTGGCTTTACAAGGATGAAGAGCCTGAGCAAGAAGCCCCCACAATCCCAATAGAAATCTATGACAAAGGCTCTGAAATTGTCAAAAACATGGGTTATAAAGGACAAGGTGGTATTGGCCTTCATGACAACCGCTGCAAGCAACAAGATACCCCTATACTCAAGGGTTAGGGTATGGACAACCACAACGCATCCTCGCTACTAGTGAATGTATCTTAGCCGAGGTCGCTACGGTCTCCTTAGACGTCGACAACATTAATGAAATGGGCCTTCAAGACTCCTTTAGTCACTTCGCTGACTTCTTTGACTCATCCATTTGTACCATCTACTTAGTCACCACTCTTGCTTCACCCTCCAATGACTTGCCACTAGTTTACCCCGACCTCATTGATTGGGACCAACGGGGACCTCCTGTCTTTGACATTGCACCTAACGATGAGGCCATCGTTGAAATGATGGGAGTAAGAGAGCACTTCCCTTTGGGAGATCACAGAGCAAGATACATCATGGAACTCAATCCGGATGCCTATTTCAGGGAGACAACCCCTACTTCCAGTCACAAAAACACAAAAATAAAAAATGGATTTGATGGTGAAAACCGTTCTACAGCAGTATCAGATCCCAAAATAGTAAAAACAAGAGACATATCTCCTGGTGAAAACCTCCTCGAGGTACCAGGAGATGGAAGCATGGGCCTCCCTCAGGTAGACAAAGTCTATCCAGACAGATCACCCATCTTGGTAGAACCAGCCCAGGAAATGAATCTTGGGACAAAGGAAGAGCCAAAAATCACATATAGAGCAGAATCTCTTAGCATACCGAAACAGGAGAACTTCTTGTCCTTCTTCACATGTAGAAATCACAATTCTGCGTGGACCTATGCGGACATGCCAGGGCTAGATCCCACTTTGGTGGTTCATCACCTTGCAGTACGCCCCGATGTGAAACTAGTCAAATAGAAGCTCAGAAAAATGAATCCTCAAGTGGCTCTCCTTGTCAAAGCAAAGCTAAAGAAATTACTGGATGTTGGGTTCATTCGCCCAATCGATTATCTTGAATGGGTTTCAAACCTTGTACCAGTTGCTAAAGTGGATGGTCGAATCTGCTGTTGTACCAATTTTAGGGATCTCAACAAGGCTTGCCTGAAAGATGACTTCCCACTACCAAACATCGAAATGATAGTGGATCTCATGGTAGGACATGAAATGTTATCCCTCATGGATAATTTCTCAGGATATAACCAAATAAAAATCACCAAAGAGGATCAGCACAAAATAGCCTTCATATGCCCATAGGGAACATACTGCTGGGTGGTAATGCCATTTGGCCTGAAAAATGCAGGAGCTACCTATCAAAGAGCTATGACCGTCATCTTCCATGATCTCTTCCACCACATCATTAAAGACTACATGGATGATTTTCTAGGGAAATCAAAGACTAGGGAAGAACACCTAGATGTGTTGGCCAAGATCTTCGATAGGTTAGAGCAATACAATGTCCATTTGAATCCAAAGAAGTGTGTCTTCGGCGTCACCTCAGGCAAACTCTTGGGATACATAGTCTCAAGAAGAGGAATAGAAGTTGATCCCACAAAGGTTAAGGCCATCACCGAAATGCCACCTCCAAAAACACTAAAACAACTGAGAAGCCTACAGGGAAAACTCCAGTCTATCCGATGATTCATTGCCCAACTTGCTGATAAATACCAACCATTCCAGCATCTACTCAAAAAAAACATAGCTTTCATCTGGAATACTTAGTGTCAGGATGCCTTTGTCTGACTAAAAGAATACCTGGCTAATCCTCCTGTGCTAACTCCACCAAGGCAAGGTGAACCCCTCCTTCTTTACATCTCCACAACAGAGACAGTTATCGGAGCCTTGCTAGCACAACTCGATGAGCAGGGGAAAGAAAGAGCCATCTACTACATCAACTGCACCTTGATCTCGTATGAGCTCAACTATACTCAAATTGAACGAGCATGTCTAGCGCTTGTCTTTATGTCACAAAAGTTGAGACACTATATGCTCAATCACAAGACCAAGCTCATCACCAAGATCGACCCACTGAAGTACCTACTAAACAGAGCTTCTCTTATGGGGAGAATGGCTAAATGGGTCATGATTCTCACAGAGTTTGATATAGAATACACTAAGAGAAAGGCCATCAAAGGGCAAGTTATAGCAGATCAGCTGGTTGAAGCACCTATTCCAGTAGAACATCCTACAATAGCAAAGTCTCCTGACAAAGCTATCTTGACAATCACACCAGCCACAGATACATGGAAGATGTATTTTGATGGATCATACACTCACAGAGGCTCAGGGGCAGGTGTCCTATTTGTTACCCCTCAAGGCGACACAATTCCTAAATCCTTCAAGATCACATTTCCATGTACCAACAACGTAGCAGAGTATGAGGCCCTTATCACAGGTCTCCGAATGGCCATCCAATGGAAAATTGAAAAACTAATTGTGTATGGCAACTCTCAATTGGTCATCAGGTAGGTCAATAATGAATACAAAACCAAGGATGACAAGCTCCTTCCATATAAGAAGATGGTCAATGATTTCAAAGACTACTTTGAAGACATCCAGTTCGTGCAAATCCCAAGACTCAACAACAAAGCAGCAGATGCCATGGCAACTATCGGATCTCTGGTAGACATGAAGAAGGACAGCAAGAAATGTGAGTTCCTGATTGAAGAACTCCCCATCCCAGCATATGATGTTCCTCAATCCAAACTAGTGTGCGAAGTCATTGGTCCCTTATTCCTGTGGTATCAAGAAAAATACTTATACCTCCACGACAACATCCTGTTGGATTTAGGGCATACAACTGAGAAGGGGGGGGGGGTGAATCAGTTGTATAGAACTTGTTCTCTTTTAAACACTTAATTCTCTGTTGTTAGTTAGCAGCATATCAAATAATCATTCATGGAAGCACAATACATAAACACAAGAGCAGATAAGCATCAACACATTGAACACCAAGATTTTGACGTGGAAAACCCGGTTAAGGGAAAAACCACGGGGTGATTAACCCAAGAATTATTCTCTGTTAGAAGAATAAGGAAAAATGAATGGCACATGCCAATAAGGGCTCACTGCCCGAGCACACTGCTCACAAAGAGGCCCACTGCCTACAAGGAGACACACTGTCTACAAAGTGATGAAAATCACAGTCTTGAACTGGAGAATGACATCTCTACTATGTCCGGATCAGTTCCAATTAAGCCCAACAATCTCTGCTCTGCCTTTCGCACCTTTCTTCGCTATATCCTGCTCATCCACATGCCACGCCCTGAAATGAATTCACAAATCACTATTTATACAAGACATCGACTTAGGAACAAGCATCTAAGTCGGCAAACAACCATAGGAGTATCTGCAAGATGAATAACACATCCGG
This sequence comes from Cunninghamia lanceolata, assembly GCA_027924645.1. Taxonomy (NCBI): domain Eukaryota; kingdom Viridiplantae; phylum Streptophyta; class Pinopsida; order Cupressales; family Cupressaceae; genus Cunninghamia; species Cunninghamia lanceolata. The sequence goes on along the minus strand of BSBN01000252.1, from coordinate 17,135,379 downwards.
TCGGCTATCACAAGAACATTCGCAGGATGAACAACTCATCCGGTCGGCTAAACAGAGCAATAACTTCATCCGGAAGAATAACTTCAATTCCGGGCTCTACCATCAATGCGGACCAACAACACAACCTAAACATGATTCAAGAACCTTTACAAGTCTGTCTGAATGTCCGGATACATCCGCACTTCCTCTACTTACTGGGATCTCTTGTCTTCCTCATCCGGAACTTCAAGAACACAGTCTGTCGCCACTGTCATAATGCAAGAGGTACTTCCGGACCTCCAAATCATACACAAACCAGGATGACACATCACAAGGACATCCCAAACACTCCGTCCAATCCGCAGATTAGGATGATACAATTCCGGACCTCACCGGACCTTTTTGTGATCCTCTGTCACCTCCGGATACTTGCCGGACCCGGTTCTATACCGGCAGCCATAACTCCTTCAGATCTTCATGCGGACCTCTGAAATCCTAACTGTAGCATCTCAAGATTCATATCTACTAACCCTTTAATCCGCATCCTCCGGTTCTCATCCTATACAGTATTTTTACCTTCTTCTCATCACTGTTCTTCACTGTTCCTGACTGAGGCTAATTTTCTCAATATCCTCAGCATAAAGCTCATCAAATCCTTCTTGTCAGTGCAGTATGAGTATGTTGACATCAATGACAACACTGGCTCACCTCATACTTGCCAACACATCCTCCCCCTAATCTGTCCACCTCACAAAGAAAATCGTTCATCCATCGAGCATCCCGTTTCATCCTTGTAGGTGACACCCTATACAAAAGGAGTCTTGATGGCACGCTTCTACGATGTTTAGACTCTAGGGAAGCCAAAGTAGCCTTGGAAGAGGTACACGCAGGCATTTGTGGGGTGCATTCAAGTGGACACACTCTTTCTAAAAAGATCCTCAGGACTGGATATTATTGGCCAATAATGGAACAAGATTCCTACAAGTTTATCAAGAAATGCCTCCCATGTCAACAACATGGCGATCTCATCCACGCACCAGCACATGAGTTGCAACTGATCACAATGCCATGGCCTTCTCACAGTGGGGACTCGACCTCGTAGGTAAAATACATCCTCCATCCTCCAATGGCCATAAGTTCATTATCACTGCTACTGAATACTTCACAAAGTGGGTGGAAGCAATACCACTCACCTTCACCATAGGCATCCAAATCTTGAAATTCATCCTCCACTATATCATCTACCGATATGGTATCCCCCATTCCATCATCACTGACAATGGAAAGCCCTTCAAGAACCAAGAAGTTTGCACCTTGTGCGAAAAATTTGACATCAAACACCATTTCTCCACACCGTATTACCCTCAAGGAAACGGTCAAGCAGAGGCTTCTAATAAAACCATCCTTCGCATTCTTAAAAAGACAGTCAATGAAGCTAGCCGTGACTGGAACCTCCAACTCAACCCCGCCCTTTGAGCCTACCACACAAGCATCTGCACTCCAACATGAGCCACTCCATTCTCACTAGTATTCGGATCTGAAGCCATTTTACCTATCAAGGTCGAGTTCCCATCTCTCTGAGTGTCCTTACAAAACATTATCTCTGATGAGGAATACCATGTCGCAAGGTTGCATCAACTAGAACTACTAGATGAGAAACACTTGAATGCATTGAATCACCTACAGGCATATCAAAACCGCCTCATAAGAAGCTACAACAAAAGGATCATAAACTAAAAATTTGAGGTAGGTGACCTTGTCTTAATGGAAAATCAGAAGAACCTACAAGAGCATCCTAAGCAAGGAAAGTTTGAACCCAATTGGCTAGGACCTTATGTCGTCACGACCGATTATGGGTCAGGAGCATATCAGCTTGCAACACTTGAGGGCCAGCCTCTAGATGAGCTGATGAACATCCTACATCTCAAGAAATTCTATGCATAACCCATCTGGTACCCCAAGTCAAAAAAAATAAAAATAAAAAACACTAAAAAATTAGAAAATCAAGAAAAACCCGAGTGCAATAAAAACTTCCAATGGTGAAAATCACTTCGATGAAGCCTTGGATAAGTACCATGGTGAAAACCTATTTCAGGTGCCATGCGTAGTGGCTGATTCTACCATCTAATAAGTCCTCTTTCTGTCACATCACTCCATATCGCACACATCCCATGGCTTGGAATTTTGAAACATCAAGTCCTATTGCGCATCTTGTAATATCCCATCCCAAGGCTAACCCATGGAACAAGGATCCTTGTAAGCCCCCCTTTGTACAGTCACAAAAAATAAAAAAATCCAAAAACAGTCGTAAAATCAAAAAATCCAAAAAAATCACAAAATCATAAAATACAAAAACACCAAAAAATGCATAAAATCCAAAAAACAACACATCTCATCACAATCATCAAACACACATCAATCTTCATCACATCACACCCATCCCAAACCATTACCACATCATCAAGTCTTGCCAGAACTACATATTCATTTCGTCTGCATCTTAAAAAGTACCTTGATCCCGTGGACACAGGGTATGTAGGCAATCTGGAATATGAAGGATGTTTCCAGTACTTAGGTATATAAGATGCACCCATCCAACCCATTTGTATGGTCTCCATTCACTGAGCTTTCTGGATTTCATAAATGATACACATGCCACGTATACACTTGAAACATGCTCCCTAGCACAAAAATCATCAATCAACATACCAACTATAATCCTAAATATGGCCAGACTGTTCTTTTGCCCACCTTCCAAAAATTATCCAATCAAACACCAATTGATCTGTATCCTAGGATATATCTTTCCTACAATGGACAAAAATCTATCATTCTATCATCACGTCTCTTGGCAAGAGCACACAAAGGTTATTTGTATCTTTTCGTTGGACTTTTTGATTATTGATTTTTATCTTTTTGTCTCACTCTAAGTCATCTCCAAAGCTACCTTGATCTCATTATATCATGGTAAGTAGCAGATAGCACCTAGAGTAGACATAGTTTCTGTATGTTGTGCTTGTGGGTTGATTTCATTACTCCAAGAATAGTATTCATATCTTGAAGTCCAGGTCAGTTCTAGCATGATGTGTCCTATTTGCATATACAGGCATCAAAACCTTATATGCATTAGTCATACTCATTGCTATGAGTCCCCTTCCTCAGATAGACAAGATTATACTACCTTGGGCATGCATGAAATCAACCCATTGTTTGTGGGTCTAGTCCATGCAATCGTAGGATATACATCATCACCTAGGTCATTTCATACCTTTGTGAATTGTATCCTACATTGCTACAGTAAACTAAGAAATGCTCTCAAGTCATCTTTTGCAACTACTGTTACTAGCTCAAAATCCTCATCCTAATCACTCATTCAATCATCACATCTCGGCCTAGATTTGATAATCACTTTCCCCCACTCCCCACCAATCTATTCCCCTCACTAATCCCATTCCCCCACCATACTTCCACTCAACAAATCCTGAACCAAAGAAAATCCCCCCTCAATGATGTGGTGTCTTATGACCTAAACAATCCTCTTGTCCTTCCACCACCAACCTAACCCCCTCTCCCACAGCCTCACCACTTAGGGTCAAACAAAGAACATCATGTGTATCAGGACCTGATCATCCCACCTATCACCTAGCATGCATCCCGCGTATCGCCTTACTACATATCATAATCAGTTAATCTCATTTAGATTCATTATAAATCACTTTGCATATCAATTAGATTCCTTTAGACCATTTTAATTGCATGTCACTTAGGTCCATTTTTTGCATATCAATTAGATTCATTTAGACCATTTAAAATTGCATGTCATTTAGATACATTTATCCATTTAAATTGCATGTCACTTAGGTCCACTTTAATCCATTTTAATTGCATATCAATTAGATTCATTCAATTTGCATATCAATTACGTCCATTTTAATCCATTTAATTTTGCATAATAATTAAGTTCATTCTAGAATCATTTAGTTGCACATTATACATCACATTTCATATCATCTCATAAACCACTTAGTCACATTACATCATCACAAATGATCATCATTGAAACTGCATTTAAATCATCTAGTGGCTTATGCATATTTTCATACATAAACATACATTTCCATAATCAATGTTTCTAAAACATTCATTTACATTAGATATCCTATATCCATCATCAATGCATCCATAAAATCAAAAACATCATCACGTAAACATAACACATCCATAGGATATAAAATCCATAAAGAAATACTACATCCATCACATAGGCATCATCATAATAGAGCATCATAATCATAGCATCATAAACCACCAGAACGCATCGTATCATATAAAATCACTGCAAAAAATGTACATCACTCATATATACATAAAAAAATAAAGTGTCCTGATACAAAATGCCTCCAAGGGCTATCATGATATGGCTATCACATAGAGGATCCCTTCTCTGATGGAGTGGGAGACTCTGACCCTGGTCGAGTCTGTGACCCTGTCGGCGGCTGTGGCTGTGGCTGTACCTGCACCTGAGGAACTTGCTGGGGCACATATGAGGGATGAGGCATCGTCTGCTGAACTGACTGAATAGATCTTGATCTATGTGATCTCGATGCCCCCGATCTGCTGACCTGACTATAGCTCAAGGCACGTTGCACTGCTGGCACAGCCGCATAATACAAGCCCTGATAGTACTCCACCCATGCTCTGGCCTCTATCAAATCCCCTTGTACCTGCATCAGTTGCCCCTGTGCCTAACTCAATTGTGCCTGCAGCTAATAGGTCTGTGTCTATGCCTGAGACAACTAAGCCTGCATCCCTGTCAAAATTGGGGCAAGTCCACCACTTGAAGCCTGTAGACTACCTAATGTAGTCTCTGCCTGCTGTGCCCTGCCAAGTGCTGTATCCCGCTCTCTGGTCAACACCTCTACCTCACCCTAAGCCTAGGCTAATTGTGCCTATAACACTGCCACCTGTCCATCTGCCCCATCTAATAAGACCAGTGCCCCCCGCAACTGCACCAACTCTGCATCCTGACCCTCCAGTGCCTCCTGTAGGCTCACCACCTGTGCTCTCAAGGTCTCCATCTCCTCCTCATCCCGTCGCCTTTGACAAGGTGTCAGCATCTCACCCTTGGCCTATCCAGCTATCCCTGAGGGACCTGCCTGTTGCCCTGCTACCTGTTGTCCTCCCCCAATAGCCTACTGCTGCGCTACCTGTGGTGGAGATAGATGTCCCCCATGCCACTGAGGTCCTCTAGGCTGTCGTCCTGCTCTAACCTGCACCTGCTCAACAAGAACCTGTTGCACAGGTACCTGCTGCATAGGTACCTGCTGCCCCACTTGCCCCTATCTTGCTGCCACCACTACCAGCACATCTATCAGCTAGCCATCCCAAACAACCAACCTCTCCTCTTCATCATCTCCAATCTCCATGAGGACATCCTCAATAATCTCCTCTCCCTCCTCCAAATGGTCATCCCCATCAGAGTCGTCTCCATCAACCCCAGAATCATCCCCCCTGAACCCGCCACCTCCTCTGCTAGATCTGTCAACTGAGTAGGCCGATGCATATGCCACCATATATCATACGTAGCTGTAGTCCCTACATCTCTAACGGTGCTCCTCCAATCCCACTGCACTGGACGTAAAGCTGCAAAATCAGCTAAGGTGACATGTGGCTGTATGGCTATAGGCCAATAGGCCACATCTTGAGGTGTCTGTACGAATATCGCCATCTGCTGCGGAGTGTCCTGTACAAAACCAAACTGTCGCATGACCCGCGAGGATAGATACATATCTATAGTATGGCCTCCTCCACCCATAAGTTACCATTGCTGAAATGCAAAAGGGAGATGAATATTATCATTTGGCCATGGCTCTACACTGATGTATGGTTGTAGGGTCACACTAATCACATCATCTAGCATCCTCCTCCAATGCCGCACCTGTCCAGTATATGTATACTCTGCATCCTGATATAAAAACACAAAGGCCTCAAACGACCGCCGATAATACCCACATGTCGGTCGGGTAATAGGGATGTGCTCCCAAATCCATATGTGAAGCAGGGTAACTCCAGCTGACAATGCTCTATCATGCAGATAGGTGACTATATGCATCTCACCCAACATCACTGGTCCCCAGGCATAGACAGTCTCATGCCCCACCATCCCCTCTATCATCCTGCCCCAGCTAATTGGAAAACCCCTGCCTCGCTTGTCAAGCATCACAACCCCTCCAATCAACGCACACAAAAATAAGGCAAAGGGATCTCCACCTGCAGCCAGTGTCCCCTCATAGTCCATCTCTCTCCCGTCCACAGAGAGCATAAGGTGGCCTGCTCCAAACAATCTGATCAGGGCATTCCGCCCCATCCTCGTGTCATATCAAACCCACCAACCTCGAATAGGTAGCTTGAGGATGTGATAAACATCCTCTAGTGTAATGGTCAGCTCACCAGTTGGCAACAGAAAACTGCAGGTCTCAGAGCGATACCGCTCCACCATCGCTATCATCAGAGCTCTATGAGCTCGTAGAACTGGCATCGAAGACACCGTCAGAAGCCCCAATCTCGCCAACCGCGCCTGCGTAGCATCATCAAAACCATCGAATAGTGCCATCACAAATGGAACTCATCGCTCGCGTGACTGCAATATAAATCGCTCTGTATCCTGCATACGCAACATTATGGTTAGATGTCAACCTATCTATTTTTAAACCAACCTTTTTCTTCTAAATGTCTAAAAAGCCCGCATCATGTGGCATGAAAATAGACAACTCCTTGTGCCATTTTTAAAATGGCGCTAGAATTTCCTCTAAATGGCGCTAATACAGAAATAGCACCACTGTGCATAACTCTTTGTGCCAATCCAAACAATAGCGCTACTACGCGCTTTAGATGGCGCTATTTTTCCCAATGGCGTCACTTTACCTTTTGGGCGTTAATTAGCACAATGGTGCGGATTACCTTAATTGCGCTAATCTAGTCAATAGCGATAATCCCCTAAATTGCGCTAAAATTAAAAATAGCGCTGTTACCAAGGATGGCGCTATTCCCAATAATAGCGCCACTTTAACTCCCATTTAGCGCCAAAATGCCAGGATCCTATTTCTTCTACAAATTGCGCTAATCTGCAGGATAGCGCTAAAAAAATACCTAATGGTGACAAACCACCCTACCCTACCCTGGCAGATAGCGCCAATCTAGAGGATGGCGCTAGTCTGCCTTATCGTTGGCACTATGTGCTCCAACCCCAAATCCCAGACCCCAAAAATGCACGAAAAATGAAAAAATTACAAAGTCAGGGTTAGGCCCTACTGGGGGTCTAGCGTCTAGTGCCCAGCCAAACTCCCGGAACTATTCAGAGATATGTTGAAGTCGCGGGAATTGGGGGTTGCGGTCAGCCATCTCTCCTTCGTCCTTTCTTCTCCAAAGTCAAAAGTGTGCAAATGTGGCACTCTAAGGGCCCACTTTGCCTAATATAGTGGGCCATGTCATACCTCCACCCCCTCCTTTTCCCTCTAGGGTGCAGATCTCAGCCCTTTTTTCTCCATTTTTCCTCCTGTCATCCTCTTTTTCCATCACCTATTCAACTTTCACTCCCATTGCATCCTTTTCGAGAACTCACCCAGAAATTTTTATTTTCCCGCCGACCTCTCGAGGGGGCATCCCTTATCCATCTTATTCCTTCTCGGCAACTGGGGCATATTTTTCTTCGACCTGATACCACTTCCCTCCTAGGTCTGGATGCCACGTCAAAGAGGGGCAAATGTAGACACCTAAAAATGTCTTCTATCATCAAACTGACTCCGGACAACCCTAAACACACCAATTCCCCTTCTAACCAATTAATTAAATTTTTATTTAATTAATTACCCCTTTTCGTTTTCCAAATTCACACTATTTTATCCCCAAAATTAAATTAATTTTATTAATTCAATAGTCCAAACCTTAGCCAATTAATTTAATAAATATGCAATATTTATTAAATCAATTTCCCCTTTTTCACTAAATCTAATTAATTAGTTAAAACCATGTTAACTAATTAATTCAGCCTATAATTAACCTATCCCTACCTTAGACAATTAAATAGCTATTATTTAATTGCCTACCCTAGCCTACCTCATCATAGCCCTAGGATTAATTAAATAAAACCTCTGTTTAATTAATCCTAACCCCTTCATTTGGGTGGTCAAACCTTGTTTAACACCCTTCCCCACATCCTCCAAATAAAAAATTAAATTAAATCCACATAAGTCAATTTTTTATTTAAAAACATCCCACATCACATTTATTTCTCCTTACAAACCCATACTCATTTATTTTCTCTCTTCCCCAAATGAATTTTTAATTCATTTACATTCCCCCATATGAATCTTTAATTCCAAAATAATCCTTCACCCCCATGCTCATTAAATAACCCTTTTCCCAAAATGAATAAAAGAATCACTTTTATTCCTAGCCCTCCATTCATTCAAGATTCAATCTAGGCCCTCCACATCACTTTTATCCTCCACTATTGATCTTCCAAATCAATCTCCACCATTGAATCAAAATCCTTTCCAAAAGTCTATAAATAGAACCTCTCACAATCCATTTTCATCATCCAAGTTTATACAAAGTTATGATGCCAAAATCACTCTTGAGCTAGAATAGCGAGTTGCAAATTAGAGTAGAATTTCACATTTGAATCCATTGTATAGGGATTATCTTTGTCTAAGAGCTTATTTTGGGTGCAAAGGTTCCTTCCTCCCTTGATGGGATTGGATTTACATGTGAGGTATAGCTTTTGTTGTTTTTATGCATATTAGTTGTGTTTTTACCTTAAATGTTTATCTAATCTACAATTACAACATTAATTTGAGAAAACATTAAAATATTAATCAACACAAGGATTAAGTCACCTAAGAAATTAATCCAGATTCCCAGAAAAATCTGACAGCATAATGCCTCTAGGGCGTATATAGAAATTATTTTAATTTAAAATCCTTCTACGAGTCCTCTAAAGAATTAAAAAATCACATAAATAAAATATCACGCTAGGTTGATTTATTTCGCCTCACTAAGGTTTCTAAAAGGATTAACTAGATTAAATTAAATTAATAATTACATCAACTCAAGAAGGCTCCCATCTAGGAGTTAGTGAATTCAAGATTTGAAAAATAATTAACCCTTTATTACTACTAACTAAAAGAATCAATGTTCCCATCCTCCTAATTGTTCCCATTTAAAAGAATCCAAAATAACATTGGTTACCTAAGCCAACTCAAAAGAGTTCAAGATAAATTAAATTCATTTCCCAAAAAAGTCTAGAGAGAAGTAAAGTAAGGAAGGAAATTTCACCCCACTTTAAATATTTAAATCACTACAATATTAAAAGGAGATTAATTCTAAATCCTCCCACTTACCCAAAACAACCTACTTAGGAAATAACAAAAAATAAAATCTAGGCTTAATATATAAAAAAAAACATCCACTAAACTTGCCCATGGGTAAAAAGGAGAATAAAAACAAATAAAAGAATCTAAAAGAGATGGAGGAGGGAAAAGTAAAAATTCACGTGCACCATTATTTTTATTAAATATAATTTTAAATAAGATAATTTAGTCTTCTCTTTTAAAAAAAAAACCCTAACCTTATTAGGTTTAGCTATTCTCTATTCCCATTTCCTCATTTCCTATTCAAACCCTATTTTCTCTTCCCTAACATTATTTGCTCTATAGGGCAATGGAGGAAAGGGGCAGCCATGGTGCCACCATAGAGGTATACATAGTGCAAAAATGTCCATATATTTACCCTCTTTTTGTTTATTGTTGAGGTATATATATATTTGATGCAAATGCCTCAGTTAAAAGATCTAGTGTCAAAATGGCAGGTAAAGAAACATATAGAGTGAACGTAACAGTGTGAATATATATATAATGTATATTTTCCATGTTTATTTTGTAGGCGGAAAGCATCATGGAGACCAAATGGTGGCTGAGATAAGGGTCGCCAGGCGGTAGCAACGAAGTGGCCAAAGTTGTGCAGGTAATAAGGCACAGGGCGCCACAAAAAAAGAAATGACAGTGGTGGTGGCGGGGGTTTCTACCCCACCACCACAGACACAAAAAGAAATGTGGGGGACCACAGTCTGCTTTCCCGCTGATGGTGGGACTTCCATCGGCCACTCGGCCCTAAACCAAAATCTATGGCTTCAGCCCTAATTTGGTCACTTGCAAATTATTCAAAACTCTATTTCATTTTCAGTAAAAAATAAAATGATACTTTTTCATTCGCATAAAATAAGGTTTAGTACTATATATATATATATATATATATATATATATATATATATATATATATAACACAGTAGGCTTCAATGCAATTATATATATATATATATACACACTGGCATGAGGAAAAATTCCCACATAGAACCTTTTTGAGGAAAATAAACTTGCAGTCCTATATTGACAGCATAACTATATTTTTTTGAAAGGATTGACAAAATCTAATATATATATATATATATATTTCCATTAACAACCATAGGTATATTTTGAAAACAAACACACAACTCAACAACATAACTTATTTACACAATGATAAGATATAGGCTAAGTATACTCTTTTTATTTTGTTTCCAACTCTACTTAGCTATGAATATATATATATATATATATATATATATATATATATATATATATATATATATATATATTTCATCAATAGAACAGAATAAAGATTTAGCAAACAACAACTATGCATATTTTTTTTTGACAATAATGCAACTATAATCTTTAAACAACTACCTATCATTTTTCCTATCTTTTCATAAAGAGAACAACAACTATTAATTTTTTTTTTCAAACAGAAATTTAAAACAACAGCTAAATAATTTATTCCCAATGACTTTCATTCACATTCAACATAAGCTCCTCACAACATTAATAAAACCAGCACCATATTATATTTTTGCAACCTCAACAAGATAGAGTATTACACTAAAATCATTTAAACAATACATATAAATAGAGTGTTTTCTCTATTTACATTTTGTCCAACTTCAAAATAGGCCATTCTCGGCCATGGCTCTCCAATAGTCACACAAATAACAAGGAAACATAAACTTAAATGCACTCCCACCAAGGTCCAAAAGCCCAAATCAACCACCTGCAAGAAAGTAAATAATGAAGGGACAACCAAGCCACTAAAAATGCTCTCCTCCCTACCATAGACCCGCAAGTGGGTCACCCTCGAGCTTGGAGGTCGATCTTCACATGGGTATATCACTACACAACACAAGAATAAGCAAACCACGCAAAACATGAAGAACACCCATAAGATTCAACACAACACAAAACCTATAGAAATGAGTTTGAAGGGGTAGGGGAGTGGACATCACTCAACTCAAGAGGATCACTCCACAAGAATCCTAAAGTCTCCACACAAATAATCATGCCAAAAATGATAACTCCGTGTATAAATAAATTTCACCATGGCACTCATGCCAACCAAAATATTCCATACTCAATATCTTGCCCTCAAGGCCATAAAAATACCAACACTAGGAGGATGACCTCAAGGAGGTTCACTCCTCCCCCACTCCACACATGGATGGACATACCCAAGTTGGTAATCTCATCCCAAAACACCCAAAGAGCCCACAACAAGAACAAAATAAACAACCAAAGTATTCCAAAGAATACAACTAAAATTTAACAAGCATGAGGAAGGATAAAATGCCTTGAGACTTACCTTAAGAACCCAACAATGGATGCAAGTTGAATAAGAGCCCACAAGCTTTCTCCAAGCCTCCAATCCTCCAAAAAAAATCTCGCAACTCCCCCAAAATCCCTCCAAAGATAGAAAAAAAAAAGCCAAAACAAGAACCCCATTCCCCTCTAAAAGAGGAATTAAAATAGGCCTCATTCCAAGGCCTTGAGGAACGAGAAGGTGACACATGTCACCTTTTCCTTCCTCTTCCAATCCCACTTGCAAGGGAAAAGGAATGTGAGGGTGACATGTGTCACCCTCCCATCCATTCAAACTTCACCCTCTCCACATGTGCTCTCACACATGTGTGAGAGCAAAGGTGGAGAGGTGGCATCTCTCCACATGGGCTCCAAGAGGATAAGGGATGACACATGCCATCACCTTATTCTTCAAAGGGAGCCCCTTCACTCCAAGATACTCTCACACATGTGTGAGAGCATTGGAGGAAGGTTCCACACACTTGGGCGTCTTGAAGACTCCCCAAGTCTTCAAGGTGGTGGAATCCCATGCATTGGAAAGAGAGATGTGTCTCCTTTCAAAGCATGACTCATCTCCCACACTTATCCAATTTGAAATTTCACCACTTTTATTTAACCCAAGTTTAAGGTGACTAGACAGGGGTAACCCTAGGGTTTGGCAAGCCTAAATGGGCCCTAGACCCTAGGGGTACCACCTAGGGTTAATTTTAGCCCCTAGTAAACACTTAAAGAGATAAAAATTCACATAAAATGGCCACAAAATAAAAGACACCAAGTGGTGTAAATTAAAACACATATTTTACAACACATCATTTAAATAATATAAAAGGGTGAAAACTAGGCCAAATAATAAAATACAGGCATTTACGAAAAACATCATTCAATCACACATGATCCTTGTCCCTCTTGGGAATGGATCGGTCTAACACGAGAAGCACATAAGTGTGAGATCGATCTCTGGTTTTTTGTGGCCTGGAAAATCACCTACACACTTGAACAAATAGATTAATCCAACATATATATATCATAGCCGAAGTAAGTAAATGCAACACTCACGTCATCGCATAATTCATTTAAAACATTAAACAAATCACATCATAAATAAGATTCATAATTGCATTTCTGTATACTATCTCAGAATCAAAATCACATAGCAAATCCATATAATGATTTCACAACTAACCTCTCTAATATCATCAAAGTGCATATCACATGTCTAAACATCATCAGTGAATCAAAATCAGGATATAGTCAAATCACCACATACTAAGCATAGCTAATCCAAAATAAAGGAATATATTCAAGAGAATCTGCATATCAGGATCAACAGTCCTCAAATGCCAAAATGTCATCAACTGTAACTATGAAATAAGAAAAACAAGGGAATGAAATAAATAGGCCTCACAAGCACTAACTATCTGGCTGGGGGTTTTAATTTTCAACACTACTCCCCCTGAGCCAGAGCTCCCAATTTACTTCTCAGAGGAAGTATCTACACCAGATGGTGGTGTGGATCTATCATTAACTTCAATTACTTCTTTTTTGATCTAGATCTTGTCCATTTCTTTCTGAGTTTCAACCGGATCAAATTTTTATTTTCCCTTATTATTCGTCTACTCTGTTTTCCTTTCTTCAACATAGTAATTTCTCTTTAGATTCTTGCTTTTACAAACTCTTGCAACATGTCCAACTTTGTTGCAATTGTAGCACACATTATTCCTTTGTCTTTGATTCCTTCTGTTGATTGGATTTGATTTGCATTGATTAGCCATATGTCCAAATCTATTGCAAGAAAAGCACTTTCCATTGAATGATTGACTATTCCTTACATTGTAGGAACCATTCCTTACCAGATTTTTGCATTCATTTGATTTGTGACCAATTTTCTTGCAATTGAAACATTGACCAGAAAAGGAACATTTTGATTCTGGTTTATTCTACTCTTGCACTGAGTAGCTTTATGACCAAACTTATTACAATTAAAACAATGGCCATTGAAAGATGGATACATTTGAGCATTTGGCTATCTGACCGGAGGTCTTCTAGGTCTTCTTCCGAACTGGTTTCCTATGTTTTGCTTTAACTCAACATTTTTTTGACCAGATTTTGAACTTTCTCCTTTCTCAAATCCTAAACCTTTCTTATCATTAGCACTCCTTTGACTAGCAATCACCTCACCAAGCTTTATAGAACTTAGTTTGAAATTTTCTTCATAGCTCTTGGCTACATCCAGATCAAATTTTAGAAGTAGCACTTCTTTGCCCAACTTTTCACATTCCTCTGATTTATCCTTAACAACTTGGTTCAAATGCTTTTCAATTTCTTCCTTCTTTTCAACTTCTAGTGTCAACCCATTTAGAAACTCATGTGCTTCATCTAATTGATCATTTAGCTCCTTGTTTTTCTCTTTGAATTTCCTGACTTTCTCTCTTAGCTTTAGGATGCATTCATCAACTTCTTGAATATTAGCTTTTAGATCCTTGATTTCTGCTTTAGATTTTTCAAGATCAATAAGGGTTGCTTCTAGTTCCTTGTTGCTTTCATAATTTCCAAATCTTCTTGTTGCCATGATTACACTTCCTTAGATCTTCCTCAAGTTGTTAGACTTCTTCCAAGGAACCTTGCTCTAATACCAATTGTTGAATACTGAGAGGGGAGGTGGGTGAATCAGTATTCTAAAATTTAAACAATTAAACCAAATTCCAACTTTAATAATCAGAAAGCAAAGTAACCAGAGAAGTACAAGCCACATAAACATGACACATAGACACCAGATTTTTTATGTGGAAAACCCAAGAAAGGGAAAAACTACTGTGAGGATTAGCTCTTAATATATATTGCAATCTTTTACAAATGGTGATGTTCAGGCTTGGTCACTCCACGGGCCTAGAACATGCTGGCTCACTGTCATGAAGTACAACTAGGTCTAGTAGGCTCACTGCCACGACCCTAAACCTAGAAAGATTACAATGAGGGCTATTAAAACCTAATGGATGCTTACAGCTAGGCTCATTGCCAAGTACAATTGAAAGTATATAAAAAATATGAATACTGCAACATCATCTATCAGTATTGCAAGGTGCAGTCATTTAGCAACTGAATACTGAATCCCGAGTCTTCATCATCACTGATCTTCTATCTCTGCTTTGCTATTCTGATACTCCCATCAATCATATCCACACAATACTTATTCACACATTTTTTACACACCAAAATGAAATTCATCAAATATATATATCTGCAACAACATTTATCTCTTAATCAGGTTGGCAAGCTAAACCTGAAATGTGTAAATAATAAGTTGTACTCTGTCAGCTTAATCTTGTGTTCAATCTGCATTATAGACTCAAACAAACATGTACAGGTCTTCACATAGGTTGGTCCCAATCATACAACCACTTAGACTAATTATCTAGATGTTATAACTTCTTTGCATAAGGATCTACCGTGTCGGTCGACTGGTTCCTTAAGACCATACTTGATCAATTCATTTGTCATATCATAACTCATATTACAAACCATAGGAGACTTAATAAATCATATCCAACAATCATTACTAACCTCTTAACAAGCCTTTAGATTCACGGAACCACATAAACTTGTATGTCAAAATGTGGATCTTGGAGCTATTGCACTGTCAAAGAGAAATATTGTCAAACTAGAAGCCGATATTGGAAGGCTTGTAGAATGTGAACTATTGAACTTCAAGGGCTATAATCCTAGATTTAGGTAGTCATGACATGTATCTTAGTTGTCTCAAAACTTTAGAACAAAATATGCAATTGCCGAGGAATGCAGACCCTTTTACTTTGCACTGTACACATTCCCTATCTTACCTCTGGTCATCCAGACTTAGACATTTTCTCCAAATGACTTCCAGAGGAAGTCATGAATTGAACACTGGTGTATATCATCATCAAATAGCTATGAGTCATCATACCTGAACTACATTTATAGGTCTTCATCTGCGGAGACATACTGATCCACTTTATGTCCCTTACTCTGAATATTGTCCATACTTAGTCATTCTGGCCTTCCAGTCTTGAATACTCTTGTGCCTTGTTGCCAAATCAAGTTGGTCTTCTGGAGTGATGTCTTCTTTGCCTTGTGTCCATCAATGATAGCACTCAATTATTCAACATAGTAGTGTCTCTTGCCAACACAAATACTCTTTTGAAATGTTCTTTGAAATTGACTTCTCACATTCACCCAGTAACTTCACCTTTTTGACACATCATGGCCTTGATAAGAAGCAATTTAGCATGGTCATACATCTTTCAAGGCAATCCCCCTATGGATATCAACCTTATGATTTCATGATAGTCCCTTGACCATCCATGCTTTTGATTGTTTTGTGCCTTCTTGACTGTGTACGATGGTAGGGTTTGGAAAGATGGAAATTTGTTGTTGAAATTCACAACATCTTGATGGTGTTCTAACCATGATCTCCTCATATGACATGAGAAGATCTATTCCATAACCTTGATTATTATGATTAGAAGCATGGAAACAAACCCTACAAGAAACAAAGCAATAATTAGATCTCAATATGATCATGAGATACCCAAGAATCTGTATTAGTCTAAATCATAAAATCTCTTCATTTATAAATATTGATCCAAGGGTTTGGTGAGTTGCCATTGGCACCCAAACCCTAGGTCTTCATTAGAAATCCTTGAATGCTAATTATTGTCATTATGCTTCTTTCTTATTGATTGTTACTAATTAGGGTAATCATATAGAAATATATAGTATCTCATGTACATTCTTACAAAATGCATATGGGAATTTTATCAAATGTTGTAGTTGCAACTGCCCTAGAAGACATGTATGAAAATGTAGAAGCATAGAGAAGGTGAGTGAACTGTTTGATATGATGTCTTGAAGAAATGTGGTCTCATGGAATGGTATGGTTGTAGGATATGCAAATAATGGATTTGTCGATAAGGCTTTAGAAACTTTCAAGCAAAACCAATTGGTGGGTGTAAAGATAAAATCCACAACCTTTGACTACATCCTCTCTACTAGTGCTAAACTAAGATCTTTGGAACACAGTACATGGACATCCATAAAATCATAAAGGATATGGGAATTTTGTAAGATGTTGTAGTTGCAACTATCATAGGAGACATGTATGCAAAATGTGGAAGCATATAAAAGGCAAGTGGATTGTTTGACTTGATGCCTTAAAGAAATAGAATCTCATGGAATGCCATGATTGTAGGATATGCACAAAATGGTTTTGTTGATAAGGCTTTAGAAACTTTCAAGAAAAAGAAATCAGTGGGTGTCAAGCCAAATTCCACACTGCATCCTCTCTACCTGTACCAAAGTGAGATCTTTGGAACATGGTACATGGACATCTATCAAAGCATAAAGGATATGAGAATTTCGATAGTTGTTGTAGTTTCAACTTCACTAGAAGACATGTATGCAAAATGTGGAAGCACAGACAAGGCAAGTGATCTATTTGACAAAATACAAAAAGAGTCTAGTACAACAACTATGTATGCAAAATGTGGAAGCATATGGGAATTTTATCAAATATTGTACTTGCATGGAATGACAACTCAAAGGAATGTGGTCTCATGGAACATGTCATTATTGTAGGATATGCACAAAATGGATTTGTTGATATGGCTATAGAAAATTTCAAGAAAAAGCAATAGGCGGGTGTAAATATAAATTCCACAACCTTTGACTGCATCCTCTTTGCCTATGCCAAACTGAGATCTTTGGAAGATGTACATGGACATCCATCAAAGCATAAAGGATATGGGAATTTCTATAGATGTTGTAGTTGCAATTGCCCTAGAAGACATATATGTAAAATGTTGAAGCATAGATAAGACAAGTGAATTGTTTGACCTGATGCCTCAAATAAATGTGATCTCATGGAATGCCATGATTGCAGGATATGCATAAAATGGATTTTTTGATAAGGCTTTAGAAACGTACAAGAAAAATCAATTGATAGGTGTAAATGCCAAAATGGGATCTTTGGAATAGGGTATGGACATCCACCAAAATAGAATGTTTGGAATAGTGTATGGACATCCATCAAATCAAAAAGGATATAGGAAATTTGTCACATGTTGTAATTGCAGTTGCCCTTGTAGACATGTATGCAAAGTGTGGAAGCATAGACAAGGCACGTGAACTATTTGGCATGATTCCCCAAAGAAATGTCATCTCATTGAATGCAATGATTGCAAGATATGAACAAAATGGATTTTTTGATAAGGCTTTAGAAACTTTCAAGAAAATGCGATTGGTGGGTGTAAAGCAAAATTCCACAACCTTAGCCAGTATCCTTCTTGCCTATGCCAAAATGGACATCCATCAAAGGATAAAACATATGGGAATTTTGTTAGATGTTGTAGTTGCAACTTCCCTTAGAGACATGTATGCAAAGTGTGGAAGCATAGACAAGGCACGTGAACTATTTGGCATGATGCCTCAAAGAAATGTCACCTCATGGAATGCAATGATTACAAGATATGAACATTTAATGGATTTTTTGATAAGCCTTTAGAAATTTTCAAGAAAATGCAATTGGCGAGTGTAAAGCCAAATTCCAAAAACCTTAGAAGTGGTATCTTTGGAACACAGTATAGACATCCATCAAAGCATAAAGGATATAGGAATTTTGTCAAATGTTGTAGTTGTAAGTACCTTGCAAGACATGTATGCAAAGTGTGGAAGCATATACAACGAACATGAACTGTTTGACATAATGCCTCAAAGAAATGTTGTCTCATGGAATACAATGATTGCAAGATATGCACAAAATGGATTTTTCATAAGGCTTTAAAAACTCTCAAGCAAATGCACAAAAGTAAATTTCAACCAAACACAAATTTAGGCATGTCTAAAACCAAATTGCACAACCTTATCCAACTTCCTCCTTGCCTATGCCAGAATGGGATTTGGGGAACATGGTGTGGACAACCATCAAAGCATAAATGATATAGGAATTTTCTCACATGTATTGTATTTGCAGCTGCCCTTGTAGACATGTACATGGAAAGTATGGAAGCATAGACAAGAGAAATGTACATTCCCACATAATGCAATGATTGCAAGATATGCACAAAATGGGTTATTTGAAAATGATTTGGAAACTTTTAAGAAATGCAATTGGCACATGTAAAACCAAATTCTTGTAACATTCGATAATTGATCATCATATTAAATATTTAATATAAACTGTCATATACATAATGTCATGAACATAACATCTAGTTTACATACAAAGCCATATAGGCATACAAAAAATATCCCAAAAACTAGTTTCCTATGGACTTTTATGAAATAATCGGCGGCCCTTTCTTGACCATGAATATGGAGAGCCAATCTGTGACTCATCCCCTCTCTACCATTGAGTAGACCTCTTCGACTGAAGTTCATCCAGATCCACCTGTTAATACAATCAAACAATATGTACATTACTATAGAAAATGTACATGAAATATATAACGTCACATATGTAATCGATCACTTACCACCATCCGATGATCATTCTCCATCATCTTGTCTCTAGCTTCTTTGTTTGCAGTTGGACGAGCTAGAGTTGTGACCTCCTATGAGAAGAATCAAGAAGCAAAATTGACTAAACATAAATATCATTTATGAACATCAAATGACATGAGATAAAACAAGAAATACAAAATTATGACATTTTCATGTTATTGGCTTATACCTCAGTCAAAGTATTTGAAGACATCATGGCTACAGTAATGCCTATCTACGCTGACTCACTAAGATGAGGAGTCTCCACATTTAGCATCTGAAAATCAAGTTCAAGATTATTTGACCAAAATAAATACATAACATTATTTTAAAAATGCATAATGATTAGAAATGGTTAAATTTACCTCCATAAAAGTGGTGGATTTGCATCTAGGGAACCAAGGAAACCGTGGTGTCGGTGACTATTGAAATCATCAAATTGTCACAAAATAATATTACCATTGACATATCTACAATAATTACAATCATGTGATAAATTACATACTTGCTGACTTGACTTCCTCTCATAACCTACCAATGGATGGCTAACAGAGGTAGGATGAAGACTTTGACCGTAGAATTTCATTGCGCAAACAATTACATACATTATTTTTGACTTATAATATAGATAATCATATAAAATTAATTAAAATTTTCAAATAACAATATATTAAATCAAGATGAAACTTGTAACAAATTACCTGAGAGTCAATACGAAATGTATGTTGTAAGATATCATCACTGAGAACAAGATCATCCAATATGGATGCCTCCATCAATGGATGTTGCCCCTGTGTCACAGCATCCTATCGAGAGTCCTATCATGCGTCCTGTGTCCCATAATCACACAGGTTCCCACATGAACTACACAAATGTGGAGACACATGACGCCTATTGCTCTCACCCTCATCGGCCTAGGTAAGATCATTGGCATGCTGTGATAGAATTTGGGTGAGAGTAGTCAATGAATGTAATGTCTCCACCTCAACACTCTCCTTCAAAGTCGAAGGGAGTAACCTACATTCTGGCCTCAATAGGGGTATAGGCACATGGTTTTCATCTCGCTGAGCCCCAGCTCTATCTTGGGCAGAGCCACCACCTCTACCCTAGAACTCACGAATGTCAAAATAATTGGGAATCTTCTTGAGGATGAACTTGCAATGAAGTTTTCTCAAGAAATATTGTGGTACCTCATCATTGTTGCATGGGCACTCATCAAAGACCATGTACCATCTATCCTAAACATTTTGGGATATTTCTTCATTCCTACACCAATGAATAGGAAACTGTTTGCAAGTTTCTTCTAATCTTTGGTCAGTTTTGGGATTAATAAAGTGTGCACATAATTGAGATTTTGTAATTTTTCATTCTTCACTTGTTCATATGACAACTTGTCGGCATAGTATTGCCGACACCTCTCCCTATAGTGTTGGAATTCAATGATTTGTTTTGTCACCGAAGCAATGTGGGAAACAATCTCCTCTAGTGACTTCGCAAGCGCCCTCCTACAATCAATGCTTGCACTTGGATTGTTTAGCATTTGAATAAGAGTTTGAAGATGTTTCTTGTTTTCTTCTATTATCCGTAGATAGTTTTCTTGAGTATCCCTTACATTGTGAGGAAGTGAAGGTGGGTTTTGAGGGTTTGGAGGGTTTTGGGGGTTGTTTTCACCCTTATCAGTTGGATTTGGGTTTTCTCTTGCCTCAATAACTATGAATGCAATATAAAAACTAATCAAACATTACAAATTTCAAAAATTCTTCTCAAACTAACAAAAATTGATCAAACCTTACCTTCTTCTGCTACTAGATCCTCCAAATTTGTTGCACAACATCTTTGCTGGTGAGGTGGCATCGTGAAAATGACATTTTCTCTCTTGCACCTGCTTGGAGAGGCTTTCCTTGAAAGCGCTTGCGGTTTCTTCTCAATTTTTTTGGCACACAAACTCCTTTGGTCATGGTGAAATGGTAGAAATGAGGTTATTTTGCACTTTTATGTCAAAGAAAAACATGAGTGCGTTATAACGCACTTGCATTTTTTCTTGTTTTGGACCAAAAAGTCCCATGGTGACGACTTTTTGGTCCCCTATCTTTCTGCATAGACCCTAATTTTTTATTAATTATTTTATTTATTATTAATTTTTAAATTAGTACTAACAAAAATTTTAGACCTATATTATTCCATCAAACATTTCTCTTAGAATCTATATCAATTTTTTTTTCATTTGAACAAGGACATCTAAGTGGAATGTGATGTATTTTTTGAGATTCTTCTAACAATGTTTGTTATTTTTCCTATTATCTTGAATAGAGGTCATTGTTTTTTCATAATGGACCTACATTCATTATAAAAAAATTAAAAAATATAATACATATTATAATTTTGTAAAAATAATACTAAGGGCTACATACCTATGAAATGGCATTTCCAAATGACTACATTTAATCCCCCAATAGGTGAAGCAAAATTATTTTTTTGTCAGTATTTTGATAGGTGTGGAGGAGACTGTGTCAAGGGTTTGATTTAATCCTAGGGTAGCTATATCCAAGGGGGTTTGATCTAACCCCCTTCAATCAAACTCCCCTAGATGGAACCCCTCTAGGCTTAAATCATTAATTTTTCTAATAAATATGTGATTTCAAACAAAAAAATAGAATGTCCCACAAGTGGGACACACTATTGTGGGCTCAACAATGTGCTTCTTTACTACTGTAAGCTTTGAAATGCTACTACAAGCTATGAATAGTGAACTAAGTGTGAGTCTGTCAAGCTCGGTGAGAGATCAAAAGTTGAATTATGCCTTTACAATGGTCAAAAACCTTTAAAAAGTAAACATGACATTAAAGGATCGTCGTAGAACATATTATCCCAACTTTGAGGTGATATGTACAACTTGCGGTGAACTATGGTAGGAACTACAATGATTGATTGATGACTAAAATCTTGCAAAAAAATAAACAAGTAAAAGAAAATATTTTTGGTTGTAGCAATATTACCCTTATACCCTAGGATGCTCTTGCATTAAACACTTAGTGTTGTTGAAATTGAGTCCCTCACTTTCTATTGGTTAGAGGGAAATCAAGATGGTCTACCTCAGCCTTATAAATCCAGCTTGAATCTTCTCCAAGCCTTCCTTTCCATTTCACCAAATACTCTTGATAATGTCTATTTCTAGTGTTTCTTCAAATCTACTCTCCAAAAATTTCTTAATCTCCTCCTTTTTCTATTGTTGTATCTAATTCTATCATTATACTTATACATCACTACTTCCTTACTCCCCTTCATGATACAAAAAATATATCTTCAATGTTAAACATGAGTGATATGCCTAAACCTTCTGGTAACTCTACTTCATATGTATTTGCTGAATCAAATCTCTTCACAATTCTACAAGGGATAAACTTCTTCATATTCAGCTCATTATTGTTCCAACTAGAAATATTTTTTTCCTAAGATATACCATCACTTCTTCTCCAACCACAAACTCCTTATGTCTCCTTTTCTCATTAGCCTTTTCCTTATATCTACTATTTATTCTTTCCAAATGATTTCTAACTTTAGTGTATACCTCCATGTGTTTTGCAAACTCTTCTGTCTCTTAACTCCTCTTATTTTCATTACTAATGTCTTGCAACTTTGATACATTCCTTAGACTACTACCATATGCAATCTCAAATGGTGTTTTTCATATACTCTAGTTTACTGAATTATTGTATGAAAACTCTACCTTTGGTAGAATCATGTCCCAATTTCCTATCTTTTCTTCAACTAGACATCTTAAAATACTACTCAAACTCCTATTTACAAATTTTGTTTGTTGATCAGTCTATGGGTGATATGCTAAATTGAATTTTAAATCCATCTTCATCTTCCTCCACAATATCTTCCAAAAGTGTCCAACAAACTTTGTGTGCCTATTTGAAACTATACTCTTTGGCAAACCATGCAACCTCACAACTTCCTTGAAAAAAAACCATCTATATGTACCACATTGTTGTTCTTCCTACATGAAATGAAATGTATCATCTTATAAAATATGTCCACAACCCTAGATATTAAATCATACTCTCTTTGCATTCTTGGAAATCCTAATACAAAATCCATACTTATGTCTTCCCAAGGTCTCTCTGATACTGGTAATGGCTAATACAAACCAACATTTTGACTACTTCCTTTTGCAACTTGGCAAGTCTTGCAACCTTAAATAAATTTCTTTACATCCTTGTATATTTGTGGCCAAAAAAATACTCACTCACTAATGCAACTATCTTTTCTATCTCAAAATGTCTTACTAAACCGTTGTTAGATAAAATTTCAAAGTTGTGCCACACTTCAAGCCAACTTATCAACATAAATAAATTTAAGTATTTCCAACTAAAAGTTAATTTTGGTGAAACATATGTTTTAGTTATATTCATATTAGCTAAATTAGATTTGGGCCACAACTTTTCCAACTAGAGGTGTCCACTAAATACATATGTAGCATCACTTTGGGGCCAATTTACCAAACAAATAATTTTTTTTGAAAAACTTGATGGTCTAAAAACTCCTACTTATATAAATAATCTTCTTTTTTTAATTTAAAAATACTCTTTTGTATATCTATAAGTGTAGTTCATAAAAATATCTTTGTTAATATTTTGATTAGTGTTTATATTTTCTTTTAAATTTTTCCTAAAAGTATGTCATCAACACCAGAATATAATTTTGATTGTCCTCTCAAGAAAAATACTAAAATTTATTAAAAAATTATAAAAAAATATGATGCACTAGAGGAGAGATTCCATGTCGAGATGATATAATTTTTTTCTAATTTAAGATAAATAGTTAAGACAAAAATTTACGTCCCATCGAAAAAGTTATGTTTTCATTACATGAAAATTTCAAGATTTACTTAAAAATATATATTTATCAAAATGGGGAAAAAAATAATCCATGCACTAAAGTTTCAAGTTATAAATACCCAAAAAAAATTGAAGGAAAAAATAAATTTAAACTACATAAAGAGTTACATCCCACTTAACCTTAATTTTCAACATTTTATTAGCAACTAAATTAGTGTCAATTTTACAAAAAATTTAAATTCAAATAATTTTTTAACTTTTTTAAAAAAATACAAGCATAAATTATGCTAAAATATTTTTTTTATTAGTTTATATCATTTTAAAATTTAAAACATATACGTCACTTTGTAGTGATTCAAGTGAAAAAGTTAGATTAGTATTGGCCATTTCCTTTATAAAAGTGTGACATAGTTTTGAACTTTCACCCCACTATGCTTCTCCTTAATCAAAATTTCTCTCATTGAACTCCTTGGTATGCACAAGGAACTACCCTTAAACAACATCCTATTTTGAATCAAGTAATCTAACCATTTACTTGTATCCATGCTCACTAGTTCATACATGCTTTCCATGCATTCACAAAATCAGGATTAGTTCCATATAAACGTTTTAGCTCTTCAAATCAAGCTACTTCTATTCTCACTATTATTAATGAGGAAAAACAAACTCACTATGATCTTTGTGCCCAGACTGCAAGTCAAATGTTAGCTATTAAGACTAGAATGAATGTCATGGAAAAGAATTTGAATACTATGATTAGGTTCAATATAAAGATTATACATAGATCAGACACAACTCTCTTTTTGTTGTAGGATAAGGAGCTGAAAAAGTAGGGGAGTACTAGCACCGACATGGATAATTATGATGAGATGTATAAGTTCCTTACTGAGGATTGGGGGAAGTTACTACCCTAGTTTCCTCTATCTTTCTCTTGGTTTCTATGTTTGTTGTTTGTTTTTTATTAGTTATTTGTGTGTTGTTGATCTGTTGTATTTGGCTGGGCTATGCTTGTTTTGCTATGCCTTAGGGAAGATTTTGTAAATGGTCAAGACCCTTATTTCCAACTTAATCAAAAACTATTTCTATTCTCATTTCTGTCAGCAAATTATGTCTTCTAGTCAACACATCAACAACCTTGTTTAACTTTCCACTCCTATGTTTCAACACAAAAGTATAACTTTACACAAACTCAACCCATCTCATGTGTCTTTGGTTCAACTTATCTTGGCTATTAAAAAGGTGTAATGCCCAATGATCAATACACAACATAAACTCCTTTGGCAACAAGTAATGTCTCCACTTCTTTAATGCTTGAATTATGACATAAAATTCCTAGTCATAGACTTAATATATTTTCCTTGCATCATTCAACTTACTAAAAAATGTTACTGATATTTCTTCTTGGCTCAATACTTCTCCAATTGCAATCCCACTTGCATCACAATCAACCTGAAATATCTTGTTGATGTAACAAGTCACCCAATAAACAACAAATTAATGAATAATTTAAAATTAAATAACTCGCAAATGCTATAATTTTTTAAAAAATTCCAAATCATATAGATTCCACATAAAGATACATACTTACAAATAAAAGAATAATAAGATATAAATCTTGATTAGGACTATTGTCCTACCAATCCATCTAAATACATCAATTATACATGTTTTAACTTTTTATTACAAATTTGGTTGACCATCATCCATAATCATCTCATCTAAATGCAAGCAATATGCTTGTCCAACTATATGAAAGAGAAAATCATCCAAACACTTACCTCCAACTATAGACCTAATGGTCCCCCACTCATCTTCCCACTAGAAGAGGCCTGACCCTTCGATGACGGTAATAGATAGGGACATCTGTAGTAGAACCAAATCTAAGAACTGAATACCCATCACATGCATTCAATTAAGCAGTCCTTAGATACCCTCTAACTACCATAATTTTTTGACTAACATGAAACCTATGGGTATAGTGAACTGGTGATGCTTAAAACTATTGTATCACTTTGGCCAAAGTGTTCAATTATCAGTCGTATAAATGTTGGTCATATGTTCACAACACTACTATCTCTTGCTTGACTCTTTCTGATGACTATTAACTAGTGAAATGCAAGTATAGGCTAAAATATAAATTATCCTTCAAATACCAATCTCCCAGTATACCCTACCTTGAGATGGTCCTACTATCTTTTTTCTATAATAAATTATATTAGATCGGAATATAACCATTGAGTTCCAATTGTATACACCTAAAAATGGCATGACTCTACTTAAATAAATATTTTAAATATTTATTTCATCACCATATTCCTCTATCAATAAATAAATACATTTATTTATTTATTTGATTCATCCCTTCTTATTTAATTAAATAAATTACATTTTATTTAATTAATTAAAAGTCTCCTACACCAACTTCATTCTTCTAAAATAATTAAATAATTTTAATTATTTAATTAAAATCTTTATTCTTCCAAATTTAAATAAAATGCAGATTTTATTTAAATAAAATCTAAATCCTCCACTAAATAAAATATACTTTATATTTTATTTTATTCTTCAAAAATCTCCACAAAATAAAGTATATTTTTATATTTTATTTATTCCTCTCAATTATCTGTAAAATAATTAAATAAATTCATTTATTTAATTATGCTTTCTATCTCTTCGAAAAATCATTCTTATCTTCCAAAAATAACCTTCCTCTTGTCACACAAAAGCAAAACTCTGAGTTACAAAAGAAAAATCAGTTTTAAAGCATCTTTAAAGCAAATCTTCTCTTAAATTAGAAAAATAAATTCTAATTTAAAAAAATCAAATCTCATCCTCATCAAGAGAGGAGTTAACTCAACTAAACTGCTTTTGGAATGACATGTGTCTTTCTTCTATTGGATGCACGTTCCTCAACAATCCTCCTCCGTTGATTCCTTCTTTTCTTCTCAACCATAGATCTTCCCTCACTCTCTTCTATAAATACAACCTTCTTCTCTTCATTTTAGAATTTGGATTTTGTGCAAACTTATGCTACAGAGATATCGGCGCGCCTTTGGCACCCCACTCTTTTAAGCATTCTCATCTCATACTCCATTTCTGTATTTGAAGCTCACCTTCAAATACACAAGTATCCAAGCCATTCTTACTTTGTCATCTTCAACAAGCAAGCAAGCAACAGCTTCTGAGGGCTTCACAAACAAGATCAAAAGAAGATAGGCGAACTACAAAAAGCGAAAGGTAAAAGAGTTTTGTAAGTATTTTAGTTTATTTTAATCTCTTTCTCCTTCATATTTTGTAGATGTTTGGGTTTCATGTTTCATTGATTTGAACAACTAGATTTCCCCCTCACATTTTGGCACCCATCATGGGGCCCTTGCCCCTTTACTAATCAAAAACTGAGTGTTTTTAAGTGACAGGTCCGTACAGGTGACGAACAGGTCTCTGACAGAGAGTTTTTACGCATTCAACTTCAGAAACAGTGCATACACCTCCCAAAGCTGCACATTTTCTTCTCTGATGCATCTGACCTCCCAGATTGCACATATACCTTCTACTTCAGCACCTACATCCTAGTTGCGCATTTACCTCACTAATCGACGCATCTATCCTTTTTGTGCATTTGACCACTGAAGTTGCGCATCTAACCCCCGAAACAACGCATATACGTTGAAACAGCGCATTCATCCTCCGCAACGATGCATATACACTAAAACGGCGCATATGACCTCTGAAATTGTGCATATGACCTCTAAAATTGTGCATATGACCTCTGAAATTGCGCATATGTTTTGCAGTGAATTTTAATAAAGTTGTTTTCTTCGCCAAATGCTCTATTTTTCTTGAAATCTAGGCAAATTTGTACTCAAAATTTATGGAAATGCCCCCCTGGATGCAATGGTGAGGTTAGATTTGAGCTAAGAGATCATCTACATACATTTTTATCCAAATCTTAACAAACTAGGGTTAGAAAACACAAATTTCTGTAGACCGATTTGCTTCTTTCTGCGCATGTCCTCTAATTTGACGCATCTGTTAAAATAGTGCATATATCTCTTGTTATAGTGCTTTTGACACCTGTCTTAGCACTTTTGTACAACAACGCATGCAAGTTCTATTTCTACGCATTCAGATTGCATTGCGACACTTCTGTTCTGCTCTCTATTTTTAGGGTTTGTCTAATTTTGTGTGTTTGAGATAACATTCATTCTTGCAGGATTAGTGGCTAGATTAGATCATTTAGCTACTTTGCCTAGTTCACCTAGACTAAGGAAAAAGTAACAAGTGCATTTCATACAAAATTCACATAGCTCATAACTAGGAAGGATGTAACTGAACCCAATTACTATCTCTGCATTATTGATCTATTTTCCTAAATTAGGCCACTGCTATCTTTTGCAAACAGAAAATAAACAATACTATGCCTTAATCACTTTCAAAGTTAACAAACAGGGAATGAACAATGCTATGATCTAAACACTTCCAAGTTAACAATCGTGTGAGTGCACAAGTAGATTAACTCATTTAGTTTTTCTATTTTTAACTAGCTTGGATAAACAAGTGTTTTTTGTGCTTGTGAATGACAATAGGCTTATGCTCTCCCCTTAACTGGGTGATCAAAGTGCCAGACTTGTCATTCTTTTTGTCAAACCTTTAGGGGGGCCTGCCCTTGGATGCACGCTTGTCCAAGTGGGAATGACCCTGAGTGGTAACAGGCTAAAGCCAAGCCCTACCAAGCCACTTAAAATAAATTGTGCTTGGGGTGAAACCTCAAGCAACGAGTGCTACTGTGTTACACCGATAGCCAACCTCCCCCAAAACCCTCATAGGCATAACCCTTTAAGGCTGGGAGACTCCATAACAGAGAGTAGCACCACCACATGTGTAACCACTCGAACGGTTGCCCTAATTAAGAACCAATTGTGTAGCAAGCCAAAAACCCCTATTCGTTGATGTAAAGGGTGGAGCTCTTGAAGCAGCCTCGATTCAAGTGACTCTTAGTAGAGGTAGCAAGGACAATCCTAAGGTTCAGTGTGGGGATGAGCCTAAGAAAACCTAAATCTGGTATGCGTGAGAAGTGAGTGCCGTGGAGGGGAGCCGGTGCTACCAGATTCTGGAGCTACACACTTTGAGTGGCACAGCTAGAGGATTTAACGAATATTGTCACATCCAGCCTAGGTTGTACTTGTTTTGAGTCATCATAGTCAAAAACACAAGAAAAATATATATAAAAAGATAAAAATCATGGAAACTTCTATGTTTGCTGTGCTTTTGCCATAATTGAACATCAACATCATCAGAAACACTAAGTTTTTCAAACCAAAAACACTGAAAAATCTTGAAAATGATCCAAAATTTTCAAAATTCTGAGAAAACACAAGCAAATAGCCAGAGTTGCGCATCTGTACCGACTTTTTGGGCATTTGAATCAACTTTTTGCGCATTTTCTAGTATTGTGCATCTGCACTCTATTTTGGTGCATGCAAACTTCACCAGTGTTGCGCATATATATCAACTTTTTGCGCATCTACCTTCTGCTGTTGCACATCCAAACCAATAAGTTCTTCCGGTCTTGTGTCAATGGCAAACCAATTAGAATATATTAGTCAAAAACTTCAATATTTGCAATTGCAAATAAACTCAGATCCCTTGCCCCAAGATTGTGTAGCAATTTCTCAACAATTCCAAGTCTTACAACAAGAAATAGCTATGCCAGTACTAGCTATGCCTTGCCCCAAAATTGTTCATCCTTTTCCCATACTCATGACAAGGCAAGCACCACTTTAAGTCAGAAATCATATACCACCCCGTCTACTAGTCCTCCTTCACCACCTTCTAAGATGCATATTCCAAAACATGCCAATCCCACGCCAACACCGCTATGGATTTCCTCAAACTCTAAATGGGTGACCAAAAAAGAATCAGATGAGTTGTGGGAAAGAGTTTTTCCAAATTTATACAACCAGAGAAAAGCTAGAGAGAAAGCTAAATCCCCTCATTCACCTATCCATACACCTACTAATGATGTGATCCAAGGGCTATTAGCAAAAAGTCAACCATGCCCCCAAATTTCAGTCCTCGACCATACCAAAGATTCTTCCAATGCCATGTTAAATCCCACAACACCTTCATGTCATCTGCAAACCCTTGAGCTTATCGAAGAACCTCCTACCATGAACCAAAGTCAAAGTCCATTGAACATCTAGGTTGTCAACCAAGAAGCTATCCAAGAGCTATCTGCTTCCATTCAAGAAGACCCAGAGCTATGTCAAGAGCACACCTTAGAGCATGTGGAAACATCCACCCCTAGTCTAAGTCAAGATCAAATCACTTTCATGCAACCTATCCATAATATGTGTCTTTTCTATGATCAAGATGATATCCATAATAATGAACCTCTCCATGAGTCGCTTGATCCTATCCATCTCCCAACAACTATACATGAGAAGGAAATCCAATTCCAACCCATCCATAACCTTTATCTTTTCTATGATCAAGATACTACCTTTTATGAAGAAGATGTCCATGAACAACTTGATCCCATACCCCTTCATGAGAAAGAAACCTCCATTACTCCTATCCATCTTCCATCTAGTCCTATCCATGATCCAACAACTTCCACTTCCTCTGATGAGACACTTGCCTCCCAAGTGCACATGGATGATCAACCTAATAACTTGGACCCTAAAGAGCATAATGATTATCAAGATCCAAATGATCCTTCACCATCCATTATTGACCAAGCTGCAAATCTGTTATCCTATATCCTTGGTCCTACTACCTTCATGCATGAATGTTCTTCCTTAGAACACAAACAACCATTATTCGCTATCTCGCCTTCCTCATCCAATAAGGAACTCGCTGCTAGTGCACCTATATGTAATCCCATGGTCCACCGCATACTCTAAAATATGAACTATCAAGGTAAAGGCTTAGGCCTTCATGAACAAGGTATTTTGGAACCTATCCATGTCAATATTCCTCCACCTTCATACGACCTTGGATACATAACCCAAGGTATGCAATCTCAAGATGTTGGTACTTCCTCCACTCCTAAGTCTACCATTTTCCATTGCAAACCCTATCATATCCCCAAAACATATGTCGCCATTCCACCTCCATCTTCCTACAATTGTCAAAAGCATGTGACCATACACCTTCCACCATCCAATCTACCTCCACTACTTCCAAATCCTAACATCCCTCCAAGAAATTTACCTCCACTTCTTCCAACACCTTATCCATCCATCTATAAATCCTCTAAATATCCAAATCCTGGCCAACAAATGTACTTATTGTCTAAACGAGGAGCTTTCACCAACCTCACTTCCACCATCCCACGAGGATTCAATGACAAATATGTGGATGCCTCTACCTATAATGTCAAAAATCCTAAGAGTCCTCATGACCTAGGATATAAAAGCCAAGAATCAAAGAATTATCCATAGCAAAAGCTGCATACACCCATACACCTCAATGCCAAATTGAAAAAGGTGTGGGTCCCCAAGCAACAAATGATTACTCCAAAAGCTGCACAAAAGTTGCATACACCCAAACCCATGCCTTCACAGGTACAATCTAAAAGTAAAATGGTTTGGGTGCCTAAGCAAAAAGCCCTAAAGTTACATGAGACATCCACCTCTCAAGAATTTCAACCATCCACTTTCTCCCATTCCATCCAAAAGTATCAAATCCTTCCATCCCACATGACAAGCAAAAATAAAAAAAATACTAAGTCTATGTGGGTCCCTAAATTCCTAAATCATTCATCCACCAAGCAAAAATCTCCATTGCTTCCTACACCACCCTCCTATCATCAGCTTCAATGTTTATCACGGTACGTGCAACTGTTGGTCATGGTTCCCTTCCATCCCACAACACTTCCATATAACTCCATCTCCCCTCCCTTCCACTACTATCCTACACATCTTCCTCATCCTATGGTCCATGCTTTTGCATAAACTTTCCTTCCATCCTTGCATAAGTCCTTCTATATTCTACATCATCATCCACTATCGCACCTTCCATAATCCACTATCTACCTACTTCATCTCACTTTCATGCAATCCCCTACCAACATCTATGAGAACACTAGACATGGTCCGTTCGATAGCATCTATCTAGCGGGACTATCACCTTTCAAGGAACTAGATACTTGAGTCTCTCCTTATCCATATCCACCTTCTCCTATCTAAATATTCAACAAAAAAAAAAGTAAAGAGAAATCCCTTCGTCCAACGATGAAAATCTGGCAAACAAGCACCTTGAATAAGTACCATGATGAAAACCTGGCAAACAGGCATCATGTGTAAGTTCATCTTCTACGTCACCTACACTTGGGGGCACCTTGTCTCATCAGCATATCACTTTTCTCCTACCAGTTTCATTTCATACCATTTCTTATCATATTCCTCTATCCATTACATACCTATCTTGTCATGTCCTTCCATCCTAATCTTCCTTTCCTCTTTTTTTTTTTGATCTTGATAAAGATTAGGGGCACAATGTTGACAAATGTTTTTGAATGGATATCTGTACAGGTCTTCTTTGCAGACCGCCTCAAGTTCCTTCTCATTTGTAGTGATCTAAGTTTGGTGCTCTTCTTATAAATCATTGCAGGTCACATCAATAGTCAGTGGTCTGTACAGGTCTCCTTTGCAAGCTGCCTCAAATTCTTCATTTGTGGTGGTCTAGGTTCGGTGATCTAGATACAATGTTGCAACTACCTCAGAGTTTGATGCTCTATTGGCAACACTTGTAGGCTGCCTCAGGACCAATACTTTCCTCATACATAGATACTAAATTTGATCAACTAAGAGTCAAATATCCTCAGCATCCCATACAACTCAAGAACAATCATTTTTTTTACTTTCTAAATTTAGTACTTAGTCAATACATCCTTAAATTCTCTCTGTGGTACTTCCTAACCCTTGGTTCTAGCTACAACTCATTCCACACACATGGAATTTGTTTGGTTCCTTCTCTGCATACATTTCCCCTATACTTATCTTTGTATCTTTACCCATCCTCCTTTATTGCAGTGTGATTTATTACTTCTCTTCCTCTTGCGGTAGAATTTCTTGTCATCCCTTCTTTCATTGTGGTATGGACTTCTTTCCTGTTATGCTCCACACAAGTTCCTTCCATACTGCATTTTGACCTATGTATCCCTTTCTCTCCAACACATGAATACTTCAGCCTATACAAACCTTAGAACATACAAGTAACATATTTCCATTTCATTCCATCAATCCATCCATAATCCATCTGTATACAATCTGTCATAGACCCCTTCCTCTGCAATTTATTCCAACACATCTTTTAAGAGTGATTCCTTAATCCATATATTTTACAAGGGTACAAATCCCAACACATTCCATTTCTATGTCCATATCTATTACAATAAGAACAATGCATACCTTGCCTTCCTTGAGATGATTTGTTTGAACTTGTGACAACACCCTTATTCTCTTCACCTCTGATATATCCAAGGCCCTCATTTCTTGGTCTTGCTATTGGCTCAATGGGATATATAATTCCTTTCTCATGTTTTCCCAATCATTTCCATTCATATCCCATTCTTCTCATGATTTTATAACCAACATTGTTTTGAGAACTCTCTTTGTCAACACCATCACCAACAATTGCAAATTTAGTTACATTGTTATCTTCAACCTCACCCTCCTTGTCTAAAAAAGTGTCTATGGTATCACACAAATCCTTAGTATCACAAGAAACATTACAAAGTTCAGGCTTAGATCTTAAACATTCATTTTCCTTCCTACATGCTACAAGTGACTGCTCTAACTGATTAAGTTGTTCTTTCAATCCTGATATTTCACTCTTTTGTAAACTATTATCCTTTTTCAAATTCTCCAAATTTTCCTCCAGATCTCTATTCCTCTTTTCAAACTTATCAAACAACTTGCATTCTTCTTCCAACTCTTCAAAACTCCTTTTGACATACTCAAAAAACTTCAACTCTTCTTCTAATTCTCCATTTCTCCTTTTGACATTCTCTAGTTCTTCTTCAAGAGCATCATATTTGTCTTCTCCTAGTTCTCTTATCTTCTCCATCAATTCTGAGATATACCTTTTAATTTCACACAATTCTTCTTCTAGAATATCCTTCTCACACATTAGATTTTAATTTTCTTTCTTCACTCTTTTTCCAATCTTCCCCATTGAAAAAAATTATACAAAAAAATTAATGTGAAAAACTTACCTATGTCAAGACCTGCTATAGTGATTCCAATTCTCCTTGATTATGTAGTGACTTCTTTACCCCCTTTACAAAATCTTCAGATTGTACACTAATGGTCAACTTGAACTATAACTTGCTTGGATATTTCTTTCTCTAATCTTCCTTCTGTGGTGATTCTTCTTTGTTTGCGATGGTTTCTCTCCATCTATGGTGGCACTTACTACACTTTAGGGTTCCACACATTCTTCAAACACAATACTTGAGTGATCTTGGGAAGATATAAGCATGGATTTCATATTAAGTTTACTAACAACACAAAGGGGCCATGATTCCATATTTGTAGTAGTGGACAAGTTTTCAAAGATGGCACATTTCATTCCTTGTAAGAAGACAAATGATGCTATACATGTTGTTGACCTATTTTTCAAGGATATTGTGAGATTGCATGGATTACCAAAGAGTATAGTTTTAGATAGGGATACGACATTCATAGGATATTTCTTGAGAACATTGTGGAAGAAGATGAAGATAGACCTAAAGTTCAATTCAACATTTTACCCACAAATAGATGGACAAACGGAAGTGGTAAATAGGAGTCTGGGTAACTTGTTGAGATGATTAGTACAACCATTTGAAGTTGTGACTAGAGTACAACCTAGACAAGTTGCAGAGATGAGAGACATCAGTATGGATAACAAAAGCATGTAGAGATAGAAGAATTTGTAGAATACATGGAAACAATACACACTCAAGTCCAGAAGCATTTGGAAGAGATGAATAGAAAGTATAAGGGACAAGGAGATGAAAAGATGAGACATAAGGAATTTTTTGTTGGAGATGAAGTCATGGTATATCTTAGAAAGGAAAGATTTCCACTGGGGACATATAATAAGCTGAGGATGAGAAAGTTTGGACCATGTAGGATTCTTAGGAAGTTTGACTTAGGAAATGCATATGAAGTAGTTACTAGAAGAATTTGGTATATCAACCATATTCAATGTTGCAGATTTATATCGGTATCATGAGGGAGAATCAAGTGATAGCACTGAACTTGGATTGAAGGGTCAGTTACCACAGTAACAACTAGAGCAAATAGAGAAGATTTTGGATAGCAAAATTGGACACAACACCAAAGGCAAGCAATATAAAGAGTACCTAGTTATCTATAGAAAGGAAGACCAGAGGAAGATTCATCATGGATTTCTCAGAAAGAGGTAGACCGCATTGGTTTTCCTCTATCCCCAGGAAAGTGAGGGACTCACTTTTCAAACAACCCCAAGTGTCTGATGCAGGAGCATCCCAGGTTGAAAGGAAATCTTGCATCAACCAAAAACATTTTAATTTCTTTTCTTTTCTTGCATTTTAGTTGTATTTTAGTCAGTACGGTCTCATTAGATTGCACTGCATTCTATTACATTATTATTTCATAGTTTACAGAGTAGGATGAAGAATAAACACTATGTCATCTACGTCATATCCAGATTTCATGTGGTTTGCAATTGTCTATGAAAAGTTATCGCTATCAGAACACTTTTAGAACTCATAGAATAGAGCATTCAACACTCAGTATGAGCATATAGAGTTTTTGTCACCTTCCCATGACTTACAGAGCCAAATGGAACATCTCATGAGGTAGTTTAGGACTGAAGACATCTTCATTTAGAACTACAATGTGTTCCTTCCTAATGTGGAGTACTACCACATGATTAAGGCTGACCTACACGTTTCATTAACCATTGGGTTTTGGAACCTCTTAAAGCTAACACAGAGCATTCCTGGAGCTGGAAGATGATATATAAGAATTAACTAGATGTATTAGGAGAGTAGTGAATATGATAGAAATTTTTTAGTCTTCAATAGTGGATTTTGCGGAAGGCATTTCAAATCTATAGCTTTCATATAATTTGTCGGAGGATAGGCCTATGAGCCCATAGTTGTTCACATGTTGTCAGCATGACAAGATTGTAATTGTTCAAGTTGTTGAATCAAGACATTTCCATTTGTCATCCTATTCTGTGTGTTTTTCGTTGTGTTTATTATAAGGATGCACAATAGGACAGTCCTATTTCAGGACCCTCCATTCGTGACTACACCAAGAAATACATCCACATAGTAATATTGATGCTAATGATAATACATTGTGTACCCACAAGTAATTCTAATTTATACATATGTAATTCAATGAAAATGCATGCTAATGTCAATATTCTCTTGACCCTTAATTATTAATGCATTCTTATCGACATATATAGTCACATGGGTATGTGAATGAAAATGGGGGATGAAAAGGGGTCAAAAGTGGCCACTTTTTTTGAAATTAGTTAAAACTAATCTTGGATGATAAATTGAAGATAGCCACGCTCAAAATTTGAAGATGTGACAAGAACAAGATTCATAGTTCTCAGAATCTAGTTTCTAAACTACTATTCTTTTTATAGTTGAGAAAAAACTACACCTTGCTCGAATGCATCAATTAAGGGAATTCCTCTCTACCACTACACTAGGGTCCTGCTTTGTTTTCTGTTATCTATGTCTTTAGATAAACTAACATCAACAAACACAATTTGCACTAATTGAAATGGAAATGAGCTAAACTAATTGCTTGAAAGAAAGAAAGTAACTAATAGAATGTTGATTATACACTGTTACAGACAGAATTTGAGAAAACTAGATACAAAAATGAAAAGAGGGAGAATAGAGGAATCTAGTACCAAAAGAGGGAGCTCTCTACCCTAGATGATAGTGCATTGTGGGGATGTCTACGTTGAATGTTGGAATTCTCAAATCTATAAAAATAAAAAGAATTACACCTATACGGAATCTTACTACCTACACAGCACAATGGTAGACAAAAGACCAACCTAGTAATATCTAGGTAATTCCCAATTAAGAAAATGAAGCAAATATTATATTAAAATGTAATAAAATAAAATACTAATGAAGGAAAGGAAGAAAACTAGAAAAACCTTCGTGTGTTTGAATATCCTTCCTTAAAGCACCTACTGCTAAGAACAGAGGAAAATTATTGGGCTACTAAGGAGCTTGCCTAAGTCAAGCCCCTGCTTTGGTCTTTTGACCTCCATGAGCATAAAGGATGAAGGGAAATAGTGTGTGCTTCTATTCCTTAAGCATATCTAAGAAATAAAGCAGTGAAAATATGAAATTTGTAAACAAACTAATCTACTCAAGGTTGAATGAGAAAACTAGCACAAAACAACTATTGAGAAATGAAGGAAATGTAAATGCAACCACACAATGCAACTTCAAACAATGGGGCTACACAGTGACAATGAAATTAAATAGAGTTAAAATTAAACACTATCACCTGTAGAGGAAGCACAATCTACTAAAAAAGGAGAAGTTCAACCAGCTAGAGAAGGTTTCACAAAACTCTATGAAAAGAGCACCAAAAATCCCCAAGAACTCACATCAAAGTGCACCAAAAGAAATGCAACTACAATGGAGACTTGAAGAAACACTAATAAATCTTTGGGAGATCACCAAGAGATCAAGAAATCTTCACAATAGTTTAGCTTGAGATTATAGAGCCAAGAAAGTTCACAATACCATCAAACATTACATGAGACAAAATGAAAAGATAATTCAAAATCTACACAAAATAAAGAAGAACCAAAAATAGGAATGGAAGAGATGTTCTAAGCTGTGAAGAGGCATTAATTATGGAATCTCAAATCATCACAAGAGGTGTCCAGTAATTCCTAGGAATGGTCAGCTAGCATTAAACATATGCAGGACACTAGCGTGATGTGCGAACGTTTATGCTCAGAACTCACGTCGAGGAAACTTTAGTTCTTGCTCACATGGAATACCATTAGATGATGAGACAAACAAAGAACTAAAATAAAATTACACAAAAAAGACAAAAAGGGATGAATACAATATAAAAGTGTAGGAAATGGCAGATCAATTGGATGGAAACTAGCATCGACGACAACCTATGAGAAATTTGATACAAAGAAAATCACACAAAAATGGAAGAAGTAATCTTCAATACAATTAATAAAGAAAGAGATGAATTTACAATGGATATAGATTGCACAAATAGAGAAAGGAGTTTGATTCACTATAGGAGTCGACTCATACACTCAAGAAGTGGTGGTGAGAAGGTTTCTCTAAGTGGAGAAACATAAGTGCCACTTAGCTTGGATGAGTTCAACAAACTCTCCAAGTGACACATCACCACCTAAGGTGGCTTAATACTAAGTGTAGATAATAAAACTAATTAAATATTATTTCTACACTAACACCCCCTTTAAGCATAGCTTAGGTGGGCTAAAGATGGATGGGTATCAGAAACTAGGCCTAATGAGGTACCCATGTACAGTGAAATCTCTCATAAAGTGGAGAAAAGATAGAAAACCCTATGGGAAAAAATTATCATCCAAAAGAAAGAAAATAAAAAATGAAGTAGACATGATACAAAGCATGATACAAAGAAATAATGTCCTACTATGGTTGGATTCTCTCTGAGAATCTACTCTGAATTCTGTACTAGTAAGAAAATTGCAATTAAATGTGGCTACATATATCCTCAATACTATCATCATTATACTGTTGTGGATAATCTCGGGAAGCTTTCTATGAATCGACTCTGAACTTTGTAGCAATTGGTGATGAACTATCCACACTAGATGTAGGTGAGTGTACCATAGAAGAAGAATCATCTAGAGAAAACTCTTTGAATGTGGAAAGTTGGGAGGAATTATCAGCTTTCCCAATGGATACAATCTCTCTACTTAGCAAGTCTTGAATGATGATTAATTCTAGTCCAAATTCAATTATTTTCCCAGACCCATTGTTTGTAATTTGATAAATGGAGGCAAGGTTCCTATTCAATTCTAGGACATAAAGGAATTTAGTGAAGCATCCTTTTCCTAACTCAATGGTTCCTCTCCCATAGACACACAAAGAAGTGTTGTTTGTTATGATTTCAACTGTATCAACAGGATGCAATGAAATGAACTGATATGGTGAATAGGTCATATGATTGGAATCTCCTAAGTCAAGAAACTATTTCTCAGATTTTGAGACTGTAGATGCTACTAGTGCCATACCCTTTTATTTGTCTTCTACTTTTCCTTTGAAAGTGTCTAGTGTTGATGAAGATTTAGAAACCCCTATGTTATTATCTTCAAAAAGATGAGTTAGGTGTTTAATCCTTCTCTTCATACATTTATTTTCTTCATGTCCCTATTTTTTGAAATAGGAACATGGTGTAGTCATGGTAGGAGGGTTCATAGAATGAACTATTCAGACCGTGCAGCAAGAGTGAACACAATGGAAACAACTCAAAGAAATAGAACAAATGCAGATTTAGTCATTCAGTATATCATAGAATTCAAATAAAGATCAGTCGGCAACATGTAGGCTTACAATTAGGGCTCACAGGCCTGATTACATACATGCGCAAGATAAAGCTTTGAAGCTCCTCATAGAAAATACAAACTATCAACTTTCTAAATCATCATAACTATGTTAACTTCTTTCCTAAGGATCTATTACATCAATATATATCATCTTTGGACCAATAGATTCCTCCACATCAGCCAAGGAAGATCACAAATTCCAAAGAAGAGATGTAACATGTGTACACAAATAGGTTGGACCTAAATGCATTGAACACTTCTGGTAAATGAATGGAATGAAGTGCAGATCTCCAAGGAAGGTCAACCATGATCCAAAGAACAATGAATGATGTGTCATTAAGCTCCAAAGATCGGGAAATGCTTCCGCAAGTTTCTCCTTCAACTGGTTGCCAGTGAATATCAGGGTGTTCTACTTTGAGAAATAGTCAACTTCTAATAGCGATCTATCTTTCTGGTATTGACATGTAGATTTTTGAATTCTGATTATGATGTAGATGAATGAATGTAGATGCTAAATCCAACTCCATAGGATTGAAAATGCTACTGGACCAAAATATAGAATC
Source organism: Cunninghamia lanceolata (assembly GCA_027924645.1). Taxonomy (NCBI): domain Eukaryota; kingdom Viridiplantae; phylum Streptophyta; class Pinopsida; order Cupressales; family Cupressaceae; genus Cunninghamia; species Cunninghamia lanceolata. The sequence goes on along the minus strand of BSBN01000252.1, from coordinate 17,095,164 downwards.
TACTTCTGACTGAACTGCTTGAACTGAACTAGAAAAGAACAAACTAAACTATAAACAAATTGAAATGCAAATGTTTTTTGGTTGATGCAAGATTACTCTTGAACCAGGGATGCTCCTACATCAGACATCTGGGGTTATTGAAAAAGTGAGTCCCTCACTTTGTTGGGGCTAGGGGAGAACCCAGATGGTCCACCTTAGCCTAAGAAATCCAAGATGAATCTTCTTTCAGTCTGCCTTTCCACTTCACAAGATATTCTTTGTATTGTCTTCCTCTAGTGCTGCGTCCAACTCTACTATCCAAAATGTCTTCAATCTACTCCAGTGCTTGTTGTGGTAACTGCTTCTTCAAGTCTTTTTTCATGTTGTCACTAAATTCTGCTTCATGATACTGATAAAGATCTGCAATGTTGAAAATAGGTGATATACCCAATGTCTCTGGTAATTCTACTTCATATGCATTTTCTGAATCAAATTTCCTGAGTATCCTACAAGGTCCAATCTTCTTCATCTTCAACTTGTTATATGTCCCAACTGGAAATCTTTCTTTTCTCAAATATATTATCACTTCATCTCCCATTTCAAATTCCTTATGCCTTCTCTTTTCATCAGCCTTCTCCTTATACTTACTATTCATATTCTCCAAATGCTTCTTCACCTGATTATGCACTGTCTTCATATGATCTGCAAATTCTTCTACTTTTGCACTTCTCTTTTCCTCTACACTGATATCTCTCAATTCTACAACTCCTCTAGGATTCACTCTGGTCATAATCTCAAAAGGTGTTCTTCCGGTACTCCTATTTACTGAATTATTGTATGCAAACTCTACTTGTGAGAGAATCAAATCCCAACTTCCTCTCTTCTCTCCAACCAAACATCTCAACAAGTTTCCCAAACTCCTATTCACTACCTCTGTCTGTCCATCAGTCTATGGATGAAAAGTTGAACTGAATTTCAAACCTATCTTCATCTTCTTCCAAAGTGTCTTCCAAAAGTATCCAACAAACTTTGTGTCTCTGTCTGAAACTATACTCTTAGGTAATCCATGTAATCTTACAATCTCCTTGAAAAATAGGTCAGCTACGTGCACTGCATCAGTTGTCTTCTTACAAGGTATGAAATGAGCCATCTTTGAAAATCTGTAAACCACTACAAATATTGAATCATGTCCTCTCTATGTCTTAGGCAATCCCATTACAAAATCCATGCTTATGTCTTCCGAAGGTCTCTTCGGTACTGTCAAAGGTTTATACAATCGAGTGTTCTGACTACTCCCTTTTGCAACTTGACAAACTCTACAACTCTGCACAAATCTTTGAACATCATTATGTATCTGAGGCCAAAAGTAATTTCACTCACTAAAGACACTATCTTATCAATGCCAAAATGTCCTGCCAATCCACCACTATGCTTCTCCTTGATCAAATTATCTCTAATTGAACTCCTAGGTATGCACAACTGACTTCCCTTAAACAACATATCTTCTTGAATGAAATAGTCCAACCACTTACTCCTATCTATCACAATAGGTTCTTTACACACTTTCCAAGGTTCTACAAAATCAGTATCTCCCTCATACATGTTCTTCAATTCATCAAAACCCAACACTTCAACTCTCATTTCTGTCAACAAGTTTCTTCTTCTACTCAATGCATCAATAACTTTGTTTGATTTACCACTTCTATGCTTCAACACAAAAGTATAACTTTATATGAGCTCTACTCACCTCATATGTCTCTGATTTAACTTACCTTGACTATTCAAATATTGCAAAGCTTGATGATGATCTGTATACAACACAAACTCCTTAGGCAACAAGTAATGTCTCCACTTCTTCAAGGCTTGAATTATGGCATAAAACTCTTGCTCATAAACTAAATATCTTCTCCTTGCATCATTCAACTTCTCACTAAAATATGCTATAGGTCTACCTTCTTAACTTAACACTGCTCCAATTGCATTTCCACTAGCATCACAATTAACTTGAAATACCTTATTGAAATCCAGTAATGCCAAAACAGGTTTCTCTGTCACTTTCTGCTTCAACAACTCAACTTTTATCTACTCCAGATGTCCACTTAAAGTCCTTTCTGTCACCTCTCATTATCTCTATCATAGGGTTACAAACTAAACTGAAATTTCAGATCAACTTCTGGTAGAAACTAGCCAGTCCATGAAATGATCTAACCTCTCCAATGCTCTTCGGTGTAGGCCATTCAACAATTGCTTTCACTTTCTTAGGGTCCATCTTCAATCCTTTTGTAGAAATCACAAATCCCAAGTACACCAACTCTTCCTTCATGAAACGACACTTCTTGATGTTTATCAACAATTTCTCTTCTCTCAGTCTCTGCAAAACTTGTCTAATATGCCACAAATGTTCCTCCTTTGTCTTACTAAAAATTAGAATATCATCCAAGTATACACTCACAAACTTACCCAAGAATCTCTTCAAGACTTCATTCATCAATCTCATGAAAGTACTTGGTGCATTTGTCAATCCAAAAGGCATCACTAACCACTCATACAATCCTTCATTTGTCTTAAAAGTAGTCTTCCATTCATCACCTTCTCTGATTCTGATTTGATGGTATCCACTCTTCAAGTCTATCTTTATGAAATATCTTGCTCCACTCAAACAATCCATGATATCATCCATTCTAGGTAAAGGAAATCTATACTTAACTGTGATCTTGTTTATTGCTCTGGAATCTATACACATTCTCCATTCTCCATTCTTCTTAGGTGCAAGCACTATAGGTACTACACAAGGACTCAAGCTTTCTTTGATCAAACCTTTCCTCAACAACTCTTGTATTTGTCTATTCAATTCTTCATTCTCTGCTAGTGTCATCCAGTGTGCTGCTTTGTCAGGCAAACTTGCTCCCGGTATAAGATCCATGTGATGACTGATACTCCTTATAGGTGGTAATCCATCAGGTACATTATCTAATATGATGTCTTCATATTCTATCAGCAACTCTCTTATCTCCTCCGGTTGTGATTCTTTTTTCTTCAATGCTTCAGGCTTCTTAGGAATCAAGGCATAACACATATTCTCATGTCTCAATCCATCCAGAAATTTTCTTCCATCTACCAAACAGATTCTAGAATTACCACATACTTCACTCTTAGGATCATCTTCTAAAGGAATCAAAGTAATTCTCTTTCCATTTGTTGTTATAGTCTATGTATTCTTTCTCCCATCATATATATCTTTTCTATCATACTGCCAAGGTCTACCCAACAAGATATGACAAACATCCATAGGCATAATATCACACAAGACTTCATCATGATAAGATCCAATATGAAATTTCACCAAACATTGTTCACTCACCAGTACCTTATGATCATCCTAAATCCATGCTATCTGATAGGGCTTAGGGTGTTTCAATCTTTCCAACTTCAGCTTAGTCACCATCTCCTCTGAAACTAGGTTATCTGAACTACCACTATCAATCGTAACTTTACAACACTTACCTCTGGATTTGCATCTTGTCTTGAACAAACTCTTCCTCTGTGGTGGTTCCTCATTTGCTTCTTCTTGAAATAGTGATCTTCACATCATAAGTGACTCTCCTTTCTCTAGTTTACCAACAGAACTAGGTGATCCAACAGGTTCCTCTTCAACATAGGCTACTCTTCCACTGTTCTCTATCCTCTTACTTGTACTACCATGATTACATTCAAATGCTCTATGTCCTTCACCTCCACATTTGAAACAAGTGCCTCCGAATGTTCTCTTATCAAATCCTCCTCCTTCTCTTCTATATCCTTCATTCTGGTATGCACTAGGGTTTCCTTTCTGGTAAACATTTCTGTCATCTCTCTGGTAAGCATTGTTATCTCTGTCATATTTCTTCAACGGTCTGTCAAACTTGTTCTACCCTAGATATGATCTGTCTCCTTCAGAAAATATCCTACCTTTCTAAAATTTACCACCTCTGCCTCTCTGTCTCTGATCATGCCTCTTATTCAGCTTCTCTTCAACCTTCAGGGAAAACTAATATGCTTGCTCCAAAGATGTCATCTTCACCAAACTTAATTCTTCTTGAATGTTCAATCTCAGTCCATTGATGTATCTAGCCACTTTCTCCTTGCTTGCTTCACTATGTCCTATTCTTATGATCATTTTATGAAATTCTTCAGTGTACTCCTTCACAGATTTCTCCTTTTGTCTTAGGTTTTGCAATCTTTTCAACAATTCCAACTCATAGTCAGCAGGTATAAACTGATTTTTCAACTTTCTCACCATCCTATCCCATTTTGTAATCTTTTCTTTTCCTCTTCTGTTTCTTTCCAACTAAACTTCTTTCCACCATAGAGCAACATGTCCTTTCAACTTTGTCTTTGCAAATTTCACCTTCTGCGGATCTTCAACCTCTTCATATTCAAAGTATTCTTCCATGTCATTAATCCAATCAATCAATTCTTCAGGGTTCAAATTACTAGTATAATTCAGCACATCAACTCTAGGTCTTTTTCCAATCTTTGAAATAGCTTGCAACATCTTTACTTGATCTGATTCTTCTCCTTCATCACCTCTTGGGGTTTCACCAGCTTGTTTAACAGGTTGAGATTCTTCTTCATCATCGCTTTCAATATTAGATCTCGGTGTTAATGCTCTTCACCTATCTTCTTCAACAACATCCAATTGAATTTGCATTGTTTTCATTATCTCCATCATCTCATCTATTCTACTAGCCATTGTTCCAATAGCAGCAACTCTCCTTGGCAACATTCTTCCTAGGATCAATTGTAAACTACCTCAGGTTCAGTGATCGGGCTACGAGGTGATAACTGCCTCACAATTGGTGATCAGTTGCAACACAAGTAACCTACCTCAATTCGGTGATCTTTCCACAGCAAGATCTTACATAATTCCTTTGCTAACTTTTCTCTATTTGTTCTCAAAGATTTGAACTTTTGCTCTGATACCACTTGGTGTAGTCATGGTAGGAGGGTTCATAGAATGAACTGTCTGCATCACGTAGAAAGAGTAAACACAATGGAAACAACTCAAAGAAATAGAACAAATGCAGATTTAGTCATTTAGTATATCATAGAATTGAAATAGAGATAGGCTGGCAACATGCGGACTTACAATTAGGGCTCACAGGCCTGATTACATACATGTGCAAGATAAAGCTTTAAAGCTCATCGCAGAAAATCCAAACTATCAACTTTCTAAATCATCAGAACTATGTTAACTTCTTTCCTAAGGATCTATTACATCAATATATATCATCTCCGAACCAATAGATTCCTCCGCATCAACCAAGGAAGATCACAAATTCCAAAGAAGAGATGTAATGTGTGTACACAGATAGGTCAGACCTAAATGCATAGAACACTTTCTGTAAATGAAAGGAATGAAGTGTGGATCTCTGAGGAAGGTCAACCATGAACTAAAGAATAATGAATGATGTGTCATTAAGCTTCAAAGATTGGGAAATGTTTCCACAAGTTTCTCCTTCAGCTGGTTGCCAGTGAATATCAGGGTGCTCTGCTCTGAGAAATAGTCAACTTCTGATAGTGATATCTTTCTGATATTGACATGTGGATCTCTGAATTTTGAATATGATGTAGATGAATGAATGTAGATGCTAAATCTAGCTCCACAGGATCTAAAATGCTACTAGACCAAAATATAGAATCTGCTTCTGACTGAACTGGAAAAGAACAAACTGAATTGCAAACAAATTGAAATGCAAATATTTTTTGGTTGATGCAAGATTGCTCTTGAACCAGGGATGCTCCTGCATCAGAACATTTCATTTGTTCTTTCTTTTTTCTTTGTTTTGAATATTGTGATTTTAGCTCTTCCTTATCTTTCTCACCTTTGTTTTGAACCTATGTTTTTCTTCTTTCTAAAATAAGGGCTTGTGGCTTGTAGGAATTTATTGTGCCCATCTAAATGAGCTTGTCTTTCTCCCTAGTGAGATGTAAAGTGAAGTCATCAAGTGTGGGCATCTTCCACGTTGCTCCTGTTGCAAGTATGGGCCTAACTGGTGTTGTCATTGATGTCAACATACTCCTTTTGCATTAATGATAAGGTTTGGATGAGCCGTGAGCTGAGGATATTGAGAAAATTAGTCTCAATCAGGAACAGTGAAGAATAGTGATGATAGTAAGGCAAAAGTCCAAGATAGGATGAGGATCAGAGGATGTGGATTAAAGGGTTTGTAGATATGTGTCTGTAGGTAATCCAGTAGAGATTTCAAAGGTCCGTATAAATATATGAAGAAGTTGTGGCCGCTAAAGTAAAATCAGTTCCGGTAGGTGTTCAGAGGTGACAGTGTAACAAGAAAGGTTTGGTGAGATCCAGAAATGAAGTTTCCTATTCTGTAGATTTATGGGAGTGCTGAGGAAGTCTTTATGGTGTATCAACTCTATTGGTTCATGGTTTGAAGGTCTACAAGAATCTATTCCTTTGTGACATTAATCATAGACTGTGTTCTTGAGGTTCTGGATGAAGGAGAGAAGGATTTTAGTAAGCAGAAGAAGTGTGGATGTTCTTGGTGTTTCAGGAAAGCTTGTGGAGGTCTTTGGATCATGTCTAGTTTGTGTTGGTGGTCCGCATTGAAGTTAGAGCTCACAATTGAAGAGTAACTTCCGGATATGGTGTTCTTCTTGAGACAGCCCAACTGGATGAGTTATCTATCTAACGGATGATCTTATGAATGTTCATCGACTTAGATGATCATTCATAAGTTGATGCGTTGTATAAATAAGGGATTGCAAAGTTAGTTTGAAGTTGTCTTTGTGATGATGAGTGTGTTATAGTGAGGAGGAGAGTGAAAAGTAGAGCAAAAGTATTGGGCTTAAATGGAACTGATTCAAGCATGGTGAAGATGCTATTCTCCAGTTCATGTATGTGATATTTATTTCTTTATAGACAGTGTGTCTCTTGTAGGCAGTGAGTCTCTTGTGAGCAGTGAGCTCGGGCAGTGAGCCCTAATTGGCATGTGCCATTTGTTCTTCTATTCTTCTAACATAGAATACAATCTTGGGTTAATCACCCCATGGTTTTTCCCTTAATTGGGTTTTCCACGTCAAAATCTTGGTGTCTTATATGTTGATGTGTTTCTGCTCTTGATTTGAATGCATTATGGTTCATTATTAATATACTGCTAATCACTAAGAAGATTTAAGTGTTTTATTGGAGAAAGTTTTATACAACTGATTCACCCCCCCTCTCAGTTGTATGCCCTAAGTCTAACCATTGGTATCAGAGCTAAGTTCCTCTAAAAGAGCTTAACCGCTTGAGGAGATCCAGGATGTCATCCTCCAAGAAGGATAGCCCGAAGTTTGATGGAACAAATTTTAATCTTTGGAAAGGTCACATGAAGTGTCACTTGCAATGCATGGGTATGGCATACTGGACCATGGTTACAACACAGTATGTACCTCCAGAAGGTGGTCCAAAAGCTCAAAATGAAATCACAGATGCTGAAAACAATCTGCGGACTATAGAAGCTCTTCTAAGCACATTATTTGATTCAGATCTCTCAAATGTTATTGACCTACCAACTGCTTTTGAGATTTGGAAAAAATTGGAAAATTTGCATGAAGGAGACCAGTATGTTAAATGTGCAAGGTTACAGAGTCTGAAAGGAAAATTTGAAAACCTAAAGATTAGAGATGATAAAAATATTACTACTTTTATGCCAAGAGTAAATGAGCTTGTTTGTGGAATTAGAAATGCTAGTGGAGTCTTAGATGAAAATGAGATTGTTGGAAAAATTCTCGGATCCCTTCCTGCTTCTTACAAAATCAAGGTTGCTGCCATTGATGAATTCAAAGCCCATACAACTGTCACAAGAGATCAATTGGCTGGCAAATTGGCTGCATTTGAAATGACCAAGTTTGGAGATGATCCCCCCAAGACTGAATCTGCATTCAAAGCCAGTGCCTTTGTAAAAGGTAAACAAAGGTTTGATCTAGGAGATAACTCATCAAGGAAACTGTCAAGGTATGAAAAAGCAAGAAAAGACCTGGAAGAAGAAGAAGTAGAAACTGCTCAACTTGAAGTCCTCATTGCAAAGAGACTGCCAAGAGGATCCGGTAAGTATTAAGGAAAATTGCCTTTTAAGTGTTTTAACTACAATAAGATTGGTCATTTTGCCTCAAGATGTCCAAAAAGATTTTCCAGGAAAAATCCTAACAGATCAAGGTTCCAAAAGAATTGTTACTATGTTCATGAAGAAGATGGTAATGAAGGAGTAACAGATGATGAATCAGAGATAGGAAACAAATCTGGAAGTGAATGGGTGTTTATTACCATCAAGGAAGAAGAACCAATATCCTCTGTATCTATCAATCATAAAGTTGTAGAAAGAGCTCTGGCTGCCCAAGTTGAAGAAAAGGATGATTGGGTCATTGATAGTGGTTGCTCTCACCATATGACAGGTGACAAAAATAAGTTCATAGATTTGGAAAGGTATGAAGGAGGAGTGGTGAAGTTTGGTGATAATTCTGTTGGTAGAATCAAAGGAAGAGGAACTATTTCTTTTGATGGAAGGAATAAAACTAGTAATGTTCTATATGTTGAAGGCTTGAAGCACAATCTTCTCAGTGTTGGATAGTTGGTGGACAAAGGCTATGATCTTTGGTTCAAGAATGGAAAATGCAAGATCTTTGAAAGCACAGGAACAGAGATTGCATCCGGTACCCAAACTAAAGGTAATATCTTCCACTTGGTTGGCACTGGTAAAAGTTGCTTATTTGTTCAAGTTGATTAGAGTTGGTTATGGCATAGGAGAATGTGTCATGTGAATTTTGATAATATCATCAAGATAAGCAATACTCAGGCTATAAAAGATCTTCCAAAATTGGTGAAACCTACAAATAGCATGTGCAAAGAATGTCAGTTGGGCAAGCTAAGCAGAATCACATTCAAGAGTAAGGAACTGTCTTCTACCGGGTTATTGGACTTAGTTCATATTGACCTTTGTGGCTCGACAAGAATCAGGAGTATGCAAGGTGATAGATACTTCATGTTACTAATTGATGACTATTCCCAGATGATGTGGGTAACCTTTCTGAAAGAGAAATCATAAACTTTTGAGAAATTCAAAATATTCAAGGCTATGGTAGAAAATGAAACCAGATTGAAATTGAAATGTCTGAGGTCTGATAGAGGTGGAGAATTCACATCCAGTGAGTTCATAGAGTTCTATGAGAAATATGGAATAAAGAGATAGTTCTCTGCTCCTAGGACTCCATAGTAGAATGGAGTAGTGGAAAGAAAGAACTGGACCATATAGGACGCATCTAGGACCATGATGATGGAAGCAAATGTTCCTCACATCTATTGGAGAGAAGCTGTCAGCACTGCAGTCTATACTCTCAATCAAGTTCAAATCAAAAGCAATACTAGTAAGACTCCTTATGAACTTTGGTTTGGCATCACTCCTACTATGAGGTATTTCAGAGTTTTTGGTAGCAAATGTTACATTAAAAGAGATGAAGATCTAGGAAAATTTGATGCTATAAGTGATGAAGGAATATTCTTGGGTTACTCTACTCAAAGCAAAGCATACCGGTGTTATAACAAAAGATTGAGAAAGATGATAGAAAGTACAAATGTGAAGGTTGATGAGGGAATTGAGAAACCCTCAAGGTTTTATGAATATGATGAAGATGATCAAAATGGTGTTCTGACTCAAGAAGCCCAAGCCTCATCCGTTAGTCAGATTCAAGCTAATCCGGTAAACCGGGAAGAAGAAATGAGTTTTAATGAGCCTGATCAAGAATCAGAAGTTCAAGAAATTTCTAAAGTTCCCAGTTATATAAGACTGAACCACTCTGAAGATCAGATCATAGGTGATAAAAACAAAGGAGTACTAACAAGAAGGAGAATTGCTCAAGATTCAGAAAAGTATTGTTTGATTTCAAAGATTGAACCCAAGACAGTGAATGAAGCTTGCAATGATGAAAATTGGACTAAAGCAATGGAGGAAGAGCTGGTGCAAATAGAGAAAAATCACACTTGGGATCTTGTTCCCAGACCTAGAAACAAGAATGTGATTGGAACCAAATGGGTCTTCCGGAACAAACTAAATGAAGTTGGTGAAGTAATCAGAAATAAAGCTAGATTGGCCTGCAAAGGCTACTCTCAAATAGAAGGAATTGATTTTGAAGAAACTTTTGCTCCAGTAGCAAGAATTGAAGCAGTCAGATTATTTCTTGCCTTTGTTGCCTTCAAGGATTTCAAGGTATATCAGATGGATGTCAAGTCTGCCTTTCTAAATGGTGACTTGGAAGAAGAAGTGTATATAGAGCAACCAGATGGATTTCAATTGTCTGATCATGGTGATATGGTCTACAAGTTGAAGAAGGCCTATATGGATTGAAGCAAGCCCCAAGAGCTTGGTATAAAAGATTGGACAAGCATCTTTTGACGATTGGTTTCAACAGAGGTACTAATGACAATAACTTATATTTCAAAATTGATCATGAAAACATCTTGATTGTTGAAGTATTTGTTGATGATATCATCTTTGGAGGAAGAGATAGTATGTGTAAAACTTTTGCAAATCAAATGAAAAGTGAGTTTGAGATGTCTATGCTTGGTGAAAAGAATTTCTTTTTGGGTCTGCAAATTACTCAAACAAAGAAAGGGATCTTCATTTCTCAGACCAAATATATGAAAGAATTATTGAGGAAATTTGGGATGGAAGATTCAAAGCCAATGAATACTCCCATGGCAACTAGATGTATGTTGAGCAAAGATGATGACTCTCCTAAGGTAGACCAGACAAAGTACAGATCAATGATTGGAGGATTGTTGTATCTCACTCAAACTAGACCAGATATTATATAAGTTGTTGGTCTTGTTGCTAGATTCCAAGCTGATCCTAGAGAATCCCATGTCATGGCAATCAAGAGGATTTTTAGATATCTAAAAGGGACGGTTGAGTATGGTCTGTGGTATCCTAGAGATCATGATTTCTCTCTTCATGCATATACAGATGTTGATTGGGTAGGAGATGTGGATGACCGGAAAAGTACTAGTGGTGGAGCATTCTTTTTGGGAAAAAGATTTGTTTCTTGGCTAAGAAAGAAACAAGAGGCAATATCTCTATCTACAACTGAAGAAGAATATATTGCAGCAGCAGGTAGTTGCACTCAAGTTTTATGGATGAAGCAGATGCTAAGAGATATCAAAGTGGAGTATGAAGAACCTATCACAATCTTCTGTGATAATTCAAGTGCTATAAATATATCTAAGAATCTGGTACTACATTCAAAGACTAAACACATATCCATCAAGTTTCACTTTTTGAGAGAGCAAGTGAACAAGAATGAAGTCAGATTGGAGTTTGTGCCTTCAAAGGATCAAATTACAGACATCTTTACTAAACCTCTACCTAAGGACTCTTTTGAGTATCTCAGGGAGAAGTTAGGGGTTATTGCCCCTCCGATGATGAACTAAGGAGCACTGAGGTGCATCAGTCTGGTGGATATCATAGTCATCTTTTGATCCGGATTGATAAGGAGCTGCTACTCAGGGAGAGCAGCAAGTATGATTCTGAAGTATTGTAATTGCAAGTATGTGCCCTTTGCCATTGATGTCAAAGGGGGAGAGAAGACATGTGAAAAATAAGTGGTTGCTAATCAAAGGGGGAGCAGTAAAGGGAGAGAAGACATGTGAATGGTTGTTGCTGATAGGGGGAGCTATGACAATAAGAAGAAGTTCTTGACCTGATGGTTAAAATAGTTTTTTCACATCTTATGTTGCCATCAATGACAAAGGGGGAGATTGTTGCAAGTATGGGCCTAACTAGTGTTGTCATTGATGTCAACATACTCCTGTTGCATTAATGATAAGGTTTGGATGAGCCGTGAGCTGAGGATATTGAGAAAATTAGTCTCAATCAGGAACAACGAAGAATAGTGATGACAGTAAGGCAAAAGTCCAAGATATGTGTCTGTAGGTGATCCAGTAGAGATTTCAAAGGTCCACATAAATATATGAATAAGTTGTGGCCGCTCAAGTAAAACTGATTCCGGTAGGTGTTCAGAGGTGACAGAGTGTAACAAGAAAGGTCCGGTGAGATCCGAAAATGAAGTTTCCTGTTCTACGGATTTATGGGAGTGCTGAGGAAGTCTTTATGGTGTATCAACTCTATTGGTTTGTGGTTTGAAGGTCCACAAGAATCTATTCCTTTGTGACAGTAATGACAGACTATGTTCTTGAGGTTCCAGATGAAGGAGAGAAGGATTTCAGTAAGCAGAAGAAGTGTGGATGTTCTTGGTGTTTCAAGAAAGCTTGTGGAGGTCTTTGGATCGTGTCCAGTTCATGTTGGTGGTCTGCATTGAAGTTGGAGCTCACAATTGAAGAGTAACTTCTGAATGATGGTGTTCTTCTTGAGATAGGCCGACCGGATGAGTTATCCATCTAACAGATGATCTTATGAATGTTCGCCAACTTAGATGATCATTCCTAAGTTGATGCCTTGTATAAATAAGGGATTGCGAAGTCAGTTTGAAGTTGTCTTTGTGGTGATGAGTATGTTATAGAGAGGAGGAGAGCGAAAGGCAAAGCAGAAGTATTGGGCTTAAATGGAACTGATTCAAGCATGGTGAAGATGCTATTCTCCAGTTCATGTATGTGATATTTATTTCTTTATAGACAGTGTGTCTCTTGTAGATAGTGAGCCTCTTGTGAGCAGTGTGCTCGGGTAGTGAGCCCTAATTGGCATGTGCCATTTGTTCTTTCTATTTTTCTAACAGAGAATACAATCTTGGGTTAATCACCTTGTGGTTTTTCCCTTAACTGGGTTTTCCATGTCAAAATCTTGGTGTCTTATATGTTGATGTGTTTCTTCTCTTGATTTGAATGCATTATGGTTCATTATTAATATACTGCTAATCACTAAGAAGATTTAAATGTTTTATTGGAGAAAGTTTTATACAACTGATTCACCCCCCCTCTCAGTTGTATGCCCTAAGTCTAATAGCTCCAAGAGCCCTTTTGGTGGAATAGAAGGTTTAGACAAAGAATGAGTAATTAGGACCCAACTTGGAAAGTGTAGAGAGGATGAGTTGATCATCTTTGTTTTCAATCCCACATTCTTTGAGTTACAATCTCAATGATTTAAATTTTGTGAAATAATCCTCTAAAGTATTAAAATCACTTGGATTTAGACTTATGAGGTCATTTTCTAGCTCGTGACTTCTTAATTCATCAACCTTCCCAAAAAGATTTTCAAGTGCTTTCCAAATTTTGTTGGGTTTTTTCAAGGCCTCAACATGGAATAGAATCTCTGGAGATAGATTCAGACATAAAAACCTGAAGGCTTGATCACACTTATTAAACCACTTTTCCTTATCCTTTGCAACATTTGGTTCCTTTTCATTGCCCATTGTGACTCTATACAAACCTATATTTTCAATTCAAGTTGAACATTGAATTTCCACACATGGTAGTTGAAAGGTGTAAGAGACTTGATTGGTTCATTAGGATCCATGCTTAGTAGATATTTGTTGCAAACTTAGAAGTACAAAAGAATAAGAGAAATATAGAAGTGCACAAGGCAAAACTCAATGACACCCACCCTTGATTATTTTTGATCCCCCTACTTTGTGGTACTTTATATTTTTAGTGCATATATTTGATACAAATTGGCAGAAAATGGAACTTTATAATATGAGTGTGGAATCCTCACCAATGCATTGAGCTCAAAGAATTAAGAACTTTTTAAAAAACTAGCACTCAATTTCGAGCTACCATTTGAAAGTTACAATGCTTTTGATTTTTTAGTTTTACAAATTTGCACATACAAAATATATTTCCAAAATTGCCCACAAAAAAATTTAGGTGAGGGAAAAAATGAGGAAAATGTGACTTTTTTGACTTTCCTTAAGCCCCCTTGGGCTAGATGTGACCATGATCTAGAATACCATGTGACCAGGGGCTTTAAATTGAGGTGGGTTCTCCCCCTCCCCTATGACATAAGCCCTAGTGAGTGACATCACGATCTTCGGAAGGTGTTTGTGTATGCAACAAGAGTGTGGAGGGCATCTACATGGGAAACAAAGAGGAGATCTCCATGAAGAGGGAAGGCATGATCCTCCTAAGCCAAGTTACAGCCTATTTTGTAGGCCTCAAGCCTTGTGATGGTTGTAGACCTTTGTCCAGGGTCGTGTGCCTTGTGCTCACCATGAATCTTTGAGCAGGACCGTGAACCTTTTGGATAGGTCGTAGGCCCTTCTTGCCAGGCCAAACACCACATCTGTTAAAAAGGATCTCTGGCTTCACACTAGTTTTGAACACACCCCGAGGGAAAAATAGGGGCACAACCTTCAATATATCGACCTCACCACCAGTGCTACGCCTCCATAATGGTGTGAACAAAACCCTTATAGAGAACAAATGTCGATGCATCTTTGTATGCAACACAAAAAAATTATAGTATACTTTGAACCAGTTAACGAACCAATGAAGGCTTTGATACCATGTAGGAGATGGTGGATCAACTGGATGAAAACTAGCACTGATGACAACCTATGAGAAATTTGATGCAAATTAAATCACATGAAAATAGAAGAAGTAATCTTCAATACAATTAATGAAAAAAAAGATGAATTTACAATGGATGTGGATTGTACAAATAGAGCAAGGAGTTTGATTCACTGTAGGAGGTGACTCGTGCACTCAAGAAGTGGTGGCATGAGAAGGTTTCTCCAAGTGGAGAAAGAAGCTCCACATAGCTTGGATGAGTTTAAAAAACTCTCCAAGTGACACATCACCACCTAAGGTGGCTTAATACAAGGTGTAGATAATAAAACTAATTAAATAATATTTTTACACTAACAAAAAGCACGTTTGGTTACAAAAAAAAGTCTAAGGAAAAGCTAAAATGAGCCTAGGAACAAACTAGGGGAGTGGACACCAAAGTGGTCATAAAATGTAGTGTGAAATTGCAAGGGTATGCAATTTTTGACGTTACATTTAGCCCCCACTTTAGTGGGCTTATGAAACTATGTGCATATTCAAGATAAAGTAGGAAAGGAAATAACATCACAAATACTACCCCAAAAAAGATATTGTAGAGGATGAAGAGGATTCTTTGAGCAAAGGAATGAAGCCCCCAGGTTGAGAACTTGCAAAACCAAAGTATTAGACAACAAAACTTGCACAAGAGGCAATGTTAGAGCCACATATATATAAAATCATACTAAGAGGATTAGATTGGATATTATTTTCCCAAACATCAAAGCTAGCAAACCATATAATCTAATACACAATCTACTACTATCTAAAACAAACTAACACACAAAACACAAAATAAAGCAAAAGAAAGAAAAGAAAAAGGGGAATTTCTAGCACATTATGAGAGCTAGAAGGATGCCAAGTATGGTTCTAGGGATAACACACTACAAGAGCTAGGAACCATACCAAACTCTTGTGGGCCACTAGGACTAAAAAACTACATTGTTACGTGACTCATAAAGAGTGATAAAAGAGTAGCTAAAAAGCATGGTTAGGCTAAGTAAGTGCATCTACTTAGGACCACAAGCTACAAATGATGCCAATAGAAAATGCTACAAAGAGCGTACCATCAATGTGGTATGTGTAAAAGTGTAAAGCATGAAAGTATGCAAACCCACCTTAAAATAATTACATAAAACATCAATATGCAATTGATTTTAAGGTAGAAAAGGGGGAGAGAGCTTTAGGAGACATATCTATATGGGGAGATATGTTCCAAAAGATGCATCAAAAGAAAGAAAAGATGCCTAGATAAAGAGATGAAATGATGATGATGTTGTAGGAATGATTCACAAAGAGCTTGCGTAAGCATGGTGTGTATGAAGAAAATTGATTATGAAAACTACTAACAAATCAAAAACCCATAACATAAAGAGAATTAATCTAAATAAAAGCCATTGTCAATAAATCAAATGAAATAAGAAAGTTTTTACCCAGATTTTGTTGTTCTCTTTGTTTCGAATGCGGATTGCTCAATAATGCTGCAAAACCAGGTTTGCAACAATCAAGTATAGATGGTCAAAGATCAATGTCAAAAGATCGTAAGGTGCTCAATCGATGTAATGTATGCTCAAAGTGCTGTAAAGGATACCTGAGAATAAGTGATCGAAGAGGATTTGTGAAGGAGATGAGGGGGATTTATATAGGTTTCAATGAAGATCGATCAACGGTCCAGATAATTCAGAAGAATCAACAGAGGAGATAAATCCAATAACCATGATGAATGTGCACACGACATGTGTCAATCTATAAGGATATTTTTATTAAAATATGATGAAAATAAGATTGATTGAATAGATAACTCAACTTGTAATTTTGCCTTTTTTAGAGTTCTAGAAAGAAGACTGATTGTGCACATGAGTTAACAAGATATTTTAAGAGGAATTGGAAGATAACTGAAATTAAATAAATAAATTTATTTATTTAATTGTGCATGAGAGAGGAACAGAAGATTATAAATAAAATATTTGATTTTATTTATTTTTAGAGGAAAAGGCAAATTAAATAAATAAATTTGCATGATTTGTTTAAATTTAGAAGAACAATTGATTTAATTAAATAATGTAGAATTATTTAATTATAGATAAGATAGAATTGGATGAGTTAATTAAATAATTAGATTTATTTAATTAATGTGGACTTGAATTTTGGAAAGAGGATAATGATTTAATTATTTAATTTTGGAAGAATAAAGTTGAATTTAATTAAATTAATTAAATAAAGAGAATTTATTCAATTAATGTCAAAATTATGTGATTTGGAAGAATTTGATGAAATTAATTAAATAATTAGATTATTAAATTAACGTTGAAATGCAGGTGATGCGACAGACTAGACGAAATACAAGTGGTGCAACGACATGGTCATTTTAGGGTGTCTACATTTTGCCCCTCTTTGATGCAATGCAGTTTACAGCGTTGCGTCAAAGAAATTGATTGTTGAAGATATGATACAATTTTTGATGCCCTAGTGTAGCTAGTTGCCCCAGTGTATGCCCCCTCAAGCGGAAAGATAGGAAAGTGACAGAAGAACGGGGTTGATGCTCCATTAGAAGATTGCGCGACAAGGTAGAAGGACAAGCATGGGTGGGAAGAAAAAAGGGAGGGACACTATAAATAGGTCCCATGGGGACCACAATCCTCACTTTGCACACTAAGAGTTTGTTAAATTTAGAGTGTAGAGCCTCCAAGCATAGTCTGTGAGAGTTGAGTGGAGAAGGAGCTTGCAGCGAGGAGAGATGTCAATCCTAGTGCATAGGCATCGGGCAAAGCTGGTGCAGACGTATGGGAGACCAGCAAGAGCTCCAACAATGGTAAGTGTAAGAAAACCTCTCTTTATTTGATGTTTTAGGTCTGATTTAGGGTTATAAACTGGTAGGTCTTTAGGTTAGCCAAAAGCGTTGCAGGATGCTGGGGCGCATATGGTAGTCAGTCTAGGCACTTTTGGCACACTGAAGCATGGTTGGTAGGGTAGTATAGCGCTGTTGGTCACAACAAAGTGCTATTGGCTTTTGGGCACCACGTCATAGCGCAGTTGGTAGAGACTTGCAGCACTATTGGCATAGCAGTATAGTGCAGCTGGTTGGGTAGTTAGGCGTGGTTGGCAAGGGAGAAGGAAAATTGAGTCGCCTTAGCGAGTGCAGTGAGATATAGCTAGATGCACAGTGTAGCTCACTTGTTGAAAACAAGTCACTTTTGGCAGAGGAAGAATAGTGCGTTTGCATAAATAGTAAGGCATTTCTGGTAAAACAGGGGAGCACTAATGGATAAACCAGGTGCTTTTGGTTAAGATAGAAAAGTGAAGTAGTTAGGGTTGACAGAGGGGTGACCACCTAGATTAGAGAAAGGTAGAGTTGGTCCTAGGGTTTGCGCCAGTAGGTAGATGTCGGTAGGGGCTATTGTGGATGCAGAGGATGATGCCACCACTGATGTCAAGAGAGCGACACCACATTATAGTGGATGAGGTGGTACATATGACATGGGAGGAGGATGTTTTCCTAGAGTACATGGGGTTATGGCATGTGGCACACCTCACACACATTAGGGTGAATCTCACCCTAGTTACAACGGTTGTGGAGAGATTCTGTAGTGAGACATGTTTGTTTCACTTTTTGATAGGGGATGCTATAGTGACACTTGAGGATGTGTATCACATCCTCAAGATCTAGATTGGTGGGGAGTGAGTTGACTTCAACCTAGCGCGAGGCGAGGCGAGCCTGATAGAGGTGTTCTATATAGATGACCTGAGGATTGATGACAGCAAGATTCGGTGGGCAGACATCTTGAGACTCTGTGACAGGATCAGATGGATAGTATCGTCACTGATTGGCAGCTTCCTATGCCCAGATAGGCGATCTAGAGGATTATCTATAGGATGGGGCATTGTACTATCTGGGATGTTTACACATGGCATTCAGTATGCATGGGGCCCATGTGTGCTTGGACAGCTATATCACGATATGCACGACTATGTCTATAGGAGAGGCCGAAGTCTCTTAGCAGGGGTGACTCTACTATAGGTGTGGGTGTGGGAGCATATCCTAGTGATCAGACCTATCACACAGCACCACCGTGAGAGGGGGGAGCCCTATGCATTTCTATATGAGGGAGTTATTACACATAGGTAGCTTGGATCTGTTAGCCACTGGAGGTAACAAATCGATGAGATGGACCTATTCGTTTGGAGGTCATGGTTACTATGTGAGGAGTGGGAGGACAAGCATGAGTAGCTGATGTACCGTCAATAGGATCGCTACCTCTTTGGGAGATGGACAGATACCATTGAGAGATACTTGCTAGAGTAGGTACTCAGACAATTTGGATTACCATAGGGATTGCCAGTTGGGGAGGCTACCCATGCGAGGACACGGAGGGAGATTGGGGACTGGGATGCCGAGATATCAGTGGCCACATCCTTGGCAGAGGTACGAGGACTTGTCCCCATGAGATGGGACTGGGATTCAGGGCTAGCAGACCTAGGTACTCTTCCTAAGTACGACAGGTATAGGTAGACACACAGGCTAGTGAGACTGACTACACTAGATGTGGCAGGAGCAGTGGGGGAGGTACTAGTCCTAGGTGTGGAGGCTAGGATGAGATGATAGACTAGAGCGGTGAGACAGCAGGCAGATGGAGAGGTTGGAGGCCAGCAGGCAGATGTAGAGATGGCTGAGGCAGTGGATCCGGTCATAGAGACCAACCTACAGTGGGCAGAGTGACTGCTATAGGAGGAGATGGCATGGAGGACACATCTAGAGCTCCGGATGGTGAGGGTGAGGAGAGACCAGGATGCAGCGAGGGCAGAGGTGAGATAGGCCGAGGCCCTAGCACAGGTGTAAACACAGATAGCAGTTGCGGCACAGGTAGCCCTAATAGTGACCTAGGTGGCCCTGGTATAGGCACAGGCACAGGCACAGGCAAGGGATGACGGGAAGTTAGCCCAGAGGACTTTGGAGAGTGATGCAACAGATCAACTATGATTGATAGCAGAGGCCACACTACAGAGAGTGAGGTGGGAGAGAGATGAGGCACACTGTGGATTGGGTGCCAATCAGAGGAAACTCTATAGTGAGCTTGTCTTTATGCAGGGAGAGCTAGTGTCGGTAGGCAGAGAGGTCAAGTACTATAGGGGACTTTATGTTGGTGTAGTGCCAGCAGCTCAGCAGGCACCTAGCTACAGAGAGAGGAGTAGGTCTAGAGCATTCAGGTCATGCAAGACAAGGCAGTCAATGTCCTCAGTCAGAGGACCCTTTGTGCCACCAGGGGGAGGAGGACCAGCAGGGGGACCTGCACCAAGTACAAGTGGAGGCCAGGGGCCATAGCAGGAGGGTAGCTCGACCCACTAGAGCCATACTATGTATACTGTATCATTTTTGTATCATGATGGACACTTGCATATTTTGACTGATGCCTGCGTGCATCTTGATGTAGATTTTGCGGGCTCTTGATAGCCTTTATGTACTTTATTGATGTATACTGATGGACTATTGATGTAGACAATTATAGTTTGTATTTTGATGACCTTCACATGATATATATGATGACATAGTACGCTCATTGATGTTCAAGCTTTTGTGTATGCACTTCTTGATGACATGGATGTGATGATATGTATGTATGATTGTGGATTTATGTGATGACATATATTGCTTATATGATGCTTAGAGATGTATGACATATGATGACATGATGCTTATAGATGTATGATGATATAGATGCTATGATTTGTAATATCTAACAATGTGGGTTTTGCAGATATACACCAGAGAGAAGAAAAGAGGAGGTGGAAGAGAAAAACTGTTGATCGATCATTGCTTTGAAAACGATATAAGGCCATGGGTACATGGAACAGTGAATGATGAGCTTGTTGCATTGGTTTCACAATTGTATAAAAAGAGCAATCCTTATTTTTGATATAGCACATGGATAGTTTGCAACCAAGGTATAAAAGACCAAGGTGCAGTAATATCTGAGTGCATGGACGTTGACTCTGCAAGCAAGCGGTTTGATCTTAGATCCCTTAGACATAATATAATGTTGTTGTTATATGTGAATGAGCCATAGTCTTAAACATAAAATAAACTTTAATACATAACTGCAAGAAGAATATTAATATGTAAGATGCTAGGTCCTAACACACACAAGATAAATATGCTACAAGAAAGATGCTAAAGATCATTCCTCAAACATGGCACACAAAAGCAATGACTATGCCCCCAATCCGTACTGCATCGCAACATACCAAGATTATAGATAAACCAAGGTAGCCTTGAATAGGTAATGGATAAAAGGAACAAAAGATAAACCAAAAAGCAAATTGACTGATGTACAAAGTAAACATATAGCCAACATATTCTCTTGCCAAAGAGGTTGCTTAGGATAGATTGGATAGGAAAGATAACAACCTTATCATAGGAGCGATGTGTCTATTAAAGGGGGCTATCTACCTAAAAAGACAATATCTTGCTGCAAGAAATGTCACGTGTCATAGGAGATGCATGTGTTGGTCTCGACAATGGAACACTTTGCAGAAGACAAGCTTGTTGATCTGGTGCTTTGGTTAAGCTAGGTTTAGCTAATACTAGCAATCATAATAGTAGGATAGTAGATGACTCTGGAAGTAAGCTACTTTGCTTCAGGTTTGCTAAGGACTTTTTCTTTGAAAGGGTGCTCTTGCCTTTTAGTTTGCTGCTTGAGTTAGTCAAGTCAAGGTGAATGGATTTTGATAAATGGAAGACTAGAAAGATGCATGTTAATGGATTGAAATGGGTGAACAATGATGAATTGTATGTGCCTGAGTACTGGATACATCCTTCATATTCTAGACTACCTACATACCCTGTATCCACGGGATCAAGGCACATTGTGATGAAAGATGAAAATGATAATATGTAGTTCTGGGTAGAGTGATGAGATGGGTCAAGGTGAAAGGAGAGATCTTATGTACCTGAGTACTAAAAACTTCCTTCATATTCTAGACTGCCTACATACCCATATCCATGGGATCAAGGTACCTTACGATTGAGATGAGATGATATGTAGTTCTAGTTGATGTGATGGTGTAGGAAATGTGTTGGGAAGATAACAGCCTTATCGTAGGAGTGATGTGTCCATTAAAGGGTGCTATCTGCAGAAAGGGGAATGATTGAAGAGTTTGCGAACCATGAACAAGGATCCACTCCTAGACCTAGGTTAAGGAAAGAGTTACCCCCATTATGGTAGAGGAAAATGCATAGGTGACCGGTGAAGAAGACATAGAAAGCTTGACTTAGGACAAGACAGTGCTAACTGTTGACACAGATCAAGACGTAGGATGACGACGATGGACATTGACAAATTTCCAAGCTATACTAGATAGGGAGATGGAAATGCAAACAAGGTCAATGGTTTTATTATGGATGGATGAAGTGTGTTGTGAAAATAAGAAATGAACAAGACTCGATAGATGATGGATGCTGACTCTACACATAGTGCCTGTTTGCCAGGTTTTCACTATGGTACTTATCCAAGGCGCCTATTTGCCAAGTTTTTACCAGAGGACAGATTTTTTTTTTTGTATACCCTGAGGATCAGGTATAGAACTTCTTGAGATGAACACTGTTAAGTGGCTCATCTAGAGTAATTCCATTAGGTGTAGCTAAAGTATAAGCTCCTGATCCATATGCTACTATGACAATAAAGGGACCTAACCAATTAGGCTCAAACTTGCCCTTCTTTTCTCGGTCCACTTGATTTCTCTGATTCTCTTTGAGTAAAAGATCACCAACTCAAAACCATCTTTCTTTGATCTTTTTATTGTAATTATGCCAGAGGCAATTTTGATAGGCATGGAGATGATTAAGCATGGCAAGGCGCCTTTCATCTAGTAGTTCTAGCTCAGCTAATCTAGAAGTGCGATACTCCTCTCTGCCGATCAGGTTCTGCATGGATACTCTGAGGGATGGGAACTTGACCTCTATGGGTAGGATGGCTTTAGAGCCATAGACCAAGGCATATGGTGTGGCACCAATTGGTGTTTTGATACTAGTGTCGTAGGCCCATAGGGCGGGATTGAGTTGCAAGTGCCAATCATGACCAGCTTCATTGACTGTTTTCTTGAGGATTTTGAGAATGGTTTTGTTGGAAGCCTTGGCTTGGCCGTTACTCTATGAATAGTAGGGAGTTGAAAAGTGATGTTGGATATTGTATTGTGTGCACAAGGCATGAACATCTTGGCTCTTGAATAGTCTCCCATTATCAGTGATAATGGCTTGGGGAATACCATACTGGCAAATGAGGTAGTTAAGGATAAACTTGGCTATTTGCTTACTGGTGATATAAGTCATGGGAATGGCTTCAACCCACTTCATGAAATACTCAGTGGCAGTAATGATGAACTTATGGCCATTGGATGAGGATGGGTGGATTTGTCCTATGAGGTCGAGACCCCATTGAGAAAAAGGCCATGGAGTCGTCACAAGTTGTAGTACATGAGCTGGTGCGTGAATTAAATCTCCATGCTGCTGGCATTGTAGACATTTTTTAGCAAACTGTGCAGCATCCTGTTCTATTGTAGGCCAGTAATACCCTATTTTGAGTATCTTATTAGCAAGATTAGGACTGGTAGAATGTGCACCATAGACACCTTCATGTATGTCTCGTAAGGTAGCTCCGTCTTCTTCCACGTTAAGACATCATAAGAGGATACCATCAAGACTTCGGTGATATAGTGTATCACCCAGAATGGTGTAATGGGAGGATCAACGGATAAAGGTTTTGTGTTGGGTGGATGATAGTTCAATGGGAAAGGTATTATTTTTAAGGTATTCATAGATATCTTCGTACCATGGGGAATTGGGACCAACAAGTTCGTAGATGATTTTAGTAACTGGAACATCGATGGCTAGTATCAACAATTGCTTGATCAAGAATTTACATTTCTGTGTATTTGCAGGCATGTCGATAAGTGACCCTACAGAAGCCATAGAATTAGCGGCTTTGTTATGCTCTCTTAGAATTTTCTCAAATGTGATGCTAGAAAAGTGTGGTTTGTAGGCATCCACTAGTTGCTTGTAGGGGACCAACTTATCATCTTTTGTTTGGTACTCCTCTGTGACTTGTCGAATGACTAGTTGTGAGTCTCCATATACCTGTAATTCTGTGATGTCCCATTGAACTACTGTATTGAGACCTATGAGGAGTGATTCATACTCAGCCATGTTGTTGGTGCAAGGGAATGCAAGCTAATATGACTTTGGAATATAGTCATTTTGAGGTGTGATAAATAAGATGCCGGCCCCTGATCCATGCTGTGTGTAGGAACCATCAAAGTACAACTTCCATATTATTGAGTTGGAAAGAGTGAAGAGATTCTCGTCCGAAAAGTTTGCTACCATAGGGTGTGTATCTGTCATGGGTACTTCTGCTAGTTGATCTGCTAGGGCTTGTCCCTTGATTGCTTTATGATCCATATACTCAATATCAAACTCACTAAGGATCATGACCCATTTAGCTAGTCTACCTATAAGAGCTACTTTTGCTTGTAGATACTTCAATGGATCAATTTTGGCTATAAGATTTGTGTGTTGGTTCAACATGTAATGCCGTAACTTTTGGGAAGAGAACACTACTGCTAAACAAGCTCTTTCTATTGGTGAATAATTGAGTTTGTATCCCACCAAGGTTCTACTGATATAATAAATGGCATGCTCTTTTCCTGATTCATCATTTTGTGCTAGAAGGGCCTCGAGGGCTGAAGTTGTAGTTGAGATGTATAATATCAAAGGTTTATCGGCCACTGGTGGTACTAAGATAGGTGGTGTAGTTAGATACTCTTTGAGTTGATCAAATGTTGCTTGACACTTATAATCCCATCGAAATGAGACATCCTTTCGGAGCAAGTGTTGAAAATGGTTGACATTTATCTGCTAGTTGTGAGATGAAACGCCTAATGGACTGCAACCTTCCCTGAAGGCTCCTTAATGCTTTGAGGTTCTTTGGTGGAGGCATCTCCACTTTAGCTTTTACTTTTTCAAGGTCTACTTCGATGCCTCTACGAGATAAATGTATCCCAATAGCTTCCTTGATGTTACACCAAAGACACACTTCTTTGGATTGAGGCATACTTGGTATTTCTCGAGCCTATCAAAAATCTGTCCTAGAACTTGTATGTGATCTTTCCTAGAAGATTTAGCTAATATGTGATCCACATAGTCCTCCATGATATGATGAAAGAGATCATGGAATATCATTGTCATTGCTCTTTGATAAGTTGCGCTGGCATTCTTTAGACCAACCGGCATGACACACCAACAATAATTACCCCACGGACAAGTAAAAGTTATTTTATGTTGATCTTCTTCTGCTATCTTTATTTGATTGTAGCCAGAGAATCCATCCTGAGAGAAAGTATTTCATGACTTGCAGTCAAGTTTACTATGAGGTCAATGTTTGGTAATGGAAAGTCACTTTTGGGACATGCTTTGTTAAGATCTCTAAAATCATTACACATGCGGATGCGCCCATTCAGTTTAGACACATGTACAATGTTTGATACCCAGTCTGAATAATCAATGGGTCAGATGAACTTTGCATCTAACAACTTCTGTATTTCCACTTTTACCAAGAGAGCTATCTGTGGGTGCATCTTCCTAAGCTTTTGCTTGACTGGTTTAACTGTTGGATCCACTGTGAGATAGTGAACTACTAGCTTAGGTTCTAACCCTAGCATATCAGCGTAGGTCCATGCAAAGTTGATGGTTCTCTATAGGAAGAATTTGTTAAGATTCTTGTGTTCTGTTTCTGATAATGATGCGGCTAGGAATGTGTTCTTTGGATTTTCCTCTATGCCAAGGTTTATCTCTGTAGAATCTTCCACTAGGAGAGCTAACTTCTCTTGATACTTAGATGGTAGGGGAAGGTCAAATCCTCCATCCTCAGGTGCCACAGTTGGGTTTTCACCTTTGGATACATCCTTTGTTTTTACTATTTTGTGATTGGGAGGTGCCATAGTGTGGTTTTCACCTAGAGATCTTTCTTTATTTTTACTTTTACGACTGGAGGATTTGGCATTCTCACCAAAATAAATTGTTGGCTCTAGTTCCATTACAAAACTTGCTTTATGATCACCCAGAGGGATACCTTCCCGGAGTCCCATGAACTCAATGATAGTTTCATCATTCTGAAATACATCTATAATGGGGGACCCTTGTTGGTCCCAATCGATAAGTTCGGGGTAGACAAGTGTTATATTCTGGGTGTTTGTGGTGGATGTTAAGGATACAGATGATAGCATAAAGATGGAGGATTTGGTGAATAGGTTAGTCATATGGAGGGAAGAGTCATCGATGATATCCTCATTAGATGTCGAATCTGCGAGAGAAGTTTCAGCCACATTGTCGAGGCTACCCTCGATGTCCAAGGCGCACGGTACCTTTCTACCAAATCCTAACCCCTTCTTGTCTAGTTTCTTTGTCACAATAATGGGTTCCATAGTTCCTTGATTCTATTTCCCAAGGCCACCTTTGCCTTTATAGCCCATGTTTTTTACTATCCTTAAGCCATTGCCATATTGCTTGACTGGTATTGTGACCGGTTCTTTCTCCTTGTAGAGCCAAGAAGAAATGTCTTCAATGGTTTCCTCTTCCAACAATTGTCCCTGTTGGAATTGGGTTAGAAATGTTGGGGGAGGAATAGCTACTTTTTTAGTTACTTTGGCAATGGGTGGTTGGCCATAAGATTTAGGGGATAAAGGCATCCACCCTACACAACAAGATTTTGAGATATCATATGTTCCAAAGCCTATATCACGGATGTGAGCTTTGATCTCAGGAAGAGGATTAGGTTCACTTATAGAGGCTTTTGTCAGATTTTCAGGATCGACATATAGTGGGGATGTAATGGCTTTGTCATTTTTAGGCACCTGGTTGCAATTCTTATAGCTACCTTGCAAGACACGACATAATTCAAAAGGATTAGGGTCACCTAGGATAGTTATCTCTATACCATTGAATGAGAATTTTAGAGACTGATGGTATGTTGAGGGGACATCTTTCATTGCATGGATCCATGGGCGGCCTAGGATAATGTTGTAAGGCAACTCAATGTCAAGGACCTGGCACTTGGTTTCAAGCATGACGGCGCCCAGTTGTATAGGCAAATGGCTAACACCTTCTGAGCAACATTTAGCATCATTATACCCCTTGATTGTAATACTTTGATCAATGTTGACATGATCCTCAGAGTATCCCAATTTCTTAAGTAACTATAGGGAACAGATGTTGAGACCAGCACCACCATCTATGACTATACATTTGATTTTGCGTTTATGAATGAGAACTTCAATATGAAGGGCATCATTGTGACACGGATCATGGGATGGGAGGTCTTTCTCAGAGAAGACCACATTGTAGGGCAAAGCAATGTTACCTACTATAGCTTGGAAATCTGAGACCACTATGTTGTTAGGAGCTGAAGATTCTTGGAGGGATTTTTCTAGCACCACTTTATGTGTGGGTGATGACTGTAGAAGGTCCAAGATAGAGATCTGTGTTGGAGTTTTCCCTAGATGTTTGACAAGATTATAATCAGATTAAGTTGGGAGACTAGGTGTAGGACCACGAATGGTCACATGACCATGATGAGTTGTAACAGCACAATCCACAAAGTTGCCTTTGATTGTGAGGGTAGATACACGACTCTCTTCAAAACAGACCCACAATATGGAGTCATAGGAAGTGGAAGCATTATTGACACCTTTACCTTTATCAAGAGGAGGACCTTGGCCATGGTTAGGGAATGGTTCCTTGTACATGTTGAGGTCTTTGTTCGTGTGTTGAGCTGGTGGTTCATCTTCAAAAGAGATTTGGTTGCCCTCGATGAGATTTTGGATTAGGTGTTTTAGTTTCATGCATGATGCAGTTCTGTGCCCTTTGCTCCTATGGAATTCACAATATTCATTTTCTCTGTACTGTGTGGTTATGTAAACAGGTTTTCCATATGGGGGAGCATCCGGTAAGGTGAGGAGTCCTTTGTGTAAAAGCTTCTATAGGACATACTCTATAGGCTCTCCCAAGGGAGTGAATTGACACTGCGGAGGGTAATCTTGTTGAGGCCGCTCTTGTTGTCATTATTGTGGTTTTGGTATGGTTGTATTTGTTGTTGCTTCTGTTGAGGTGGAGTTTGACTTGGTTTGGAAAGCTGAAGCAGTGTTTGCAATGTTTGGACATGTTTAGAATCGACTACCCCATCATTGACCATGTTTTTATTTTTGTTCCAAAATTTTGGTTTATCATTTGTTTGTTGTTGAGGAGCATTGTCTTTAGTTTCTTTGAAGATTTTGACCACACCCTTAGTAATGAGCGCATTCTCAATATTGATTCTCTTGTAGGTAATTTTGTCAAAGGTTGTAGCACTAAGAATTTGCAAGTGAAAACCCAATTCTTGGTTGAGAGTCTGCACAAATATGCTAACAAGTTGCTTTTCGGGTATCTTAAATGGGAATTTGCTAGCCATTTGTCTCCATCATTGAAGGAAAGAAATGAAAGTTTCACCATTTTTATGTTTGTTGTTGTATAGATCAGTCATGGAGATCTCATGCTCTGTGTTGTAGGAAAAATGGGTGGAAAATTTCTCTACTAGCTCGTTAAAAGATTTAATACCCGTGGGTAGGTGCGAGAACCATTCTATAGCTTGACCTCCAAGACTGCGAGGAAAGAGATACATAAGATATGTGTCATTATGTGAGACCTCGAAACAAGCAAGATAGAATTCCCCAAGATGGTCTTTTGGGTCCCCTTTTCCTTTGTTTTTATCAAACTTGGGAATAGTGAAATTTTTAGGAAAAGGGATCATGGGTAATGACCGATCAAAAGGATAAGGACACACTTCTTCTAAAGAGAAGGTCTTCTTGGTGTGGCCAAAGATAAGATCAGATAGTTGTTGTTGAACTTCCGCAAGTTTTAGCTCCATAGTTGTGGGAGGGGTTGGAAACATCTCATGTTGTCCAAGAAGTGGTTGTTGCTGCCCATACAGAAGATTGTAGTGTAAGCCATGGGCATTGGTGTTATAAGGGTCGTATGTGTTGTATGTTGGGTTTAGATTGGGTTGAAATTGGATGCTTTGATTTGGAGGAGGTGGGGGCAGTGCTAGGTAAGAATGTAGGCTTTGCGATGGTTGAAGAAACGAGTTTGGTGGCAAAAAACTAAAGTTTGTTGGGTTTGGTTGCGGTTGCGGAACATAGCTTTGGGAAGTTTGGATTTGAGAATGTTGAGGGTGGTTAAGAAAAGTGTTGAAAAAGTTTACCGTTGATGATCATTGTGGTGGGGGGACATAGGTAGATGTGTTTTGCAATGGTTGAGGTTGATTGAGGATGAGCGTAGAAGAATGTTGTGGTGGGGGGACATAGGTAGATGTGTTGTGCAATGGTTGAGGTTGATTGAGGATGAGCATAGAAGAATGTTGTGGTTGGGGTTGCATGACCGTGGTTGATTGAGGGATACGAAGGTTTGATGATGTTGGGGGTGGTGTTTGGTGAGACCCTTGTTGCATGGCTACATAGTTGTTCCCCGGATTGTAATTTGGTGGAAAACCTTCTTGTGATGGGGTAGCTAATATTCCACTTGTGATTGGTGTGGACATTTTAGGAGTGTTTTGCATGTTTGATTTAGCTAGAGTGGCTTGTCTTGCTAATTCTACTTGACGATGTAGAGTCTCCTATTGGTTTTTGTAGATCTCCATAGGAGTTAGAAGAGGTGATATGGGTTTCGCTCCTATTGGGTTTTGATAAAGGGGATTCTCATATTGGGCAATCATTTTCCCTTGTGAGCCTTGTCCGTGTAATGGGGTGGTCACAGTTGACATGGCTTGGACTATTGTTATAGTGTCTTATGTGTTGTTAGGCTCACTAAGATTGGATAGATCAAAACCTTTGGGTAATTTGGCTCCTTACTCTTCTAGCAAGAGAAATAAATGATCTTGGTTCTCGCTAAGGATTTTGTCAAAGGCTACTATGGCTCTAGGATCTTGTATGAATTCATCAAGATCTTGTCCATCTTCTTGAAAGGATTGACCTATTTCAAAGTGTCGCTCTTCTTGAGACGGGACTTGATTGATAATATAACCTTGTGGAACAAAATCTGGAGGCATGCCGGTGGTATAGTGAGGTGTACATACCAAAGGGACCCTACCTTCTTGAGATGGGACTTGACCGATAGTATAACCTTGTGGAACAAACTCTGGAGGCATGCCGGTGGTATAGTGAGGTGTACTTACCAAAGGGGCCTTACCTTCTTGAGTATTGTTAGGGTGGTCTAGCTGCGGCATGTTTGGAGAGTTGGTCGATCTTTTCATGGGTGTCTTAGGAGTAACTTTGGGAGTAATGGTGGATTGGCCTGATTGAGGAGTGTGAGGAGGCAATTTTTGTTTCCTCGGGACAACTTTCTTGGACTTCATAGTTTGCTGGAGTCTAGTGGTTACCATGGAATACACTAGGACAAAATGCTAGGTTTTTGCTTGTGTTTTGAAAAAGACAAATTTTGATGCACAGTTTACTGGATGAATGGCACTGTACTGCTTGACCAAAGGTGCAGGACTGTGTAACCAAAAGTGAACTACTATAATACCAAAGGCAATGGACTAAGCTACTAGAGATGAGGTACTACTATACCAAAGGTGAGCTACTATTACCAAAAGCGAGCTACTGTTATACCAAGGGCACTGAAGTAGGTTTGCCAAAGGTGAGGTACTGTTATACAAAAGGCGAGCTACTATAATACCAAAGGCAAGCTGCTGTTATACCAGAGGCACTAAAGTAGTGTCTGATGTTTTTATAAGGCAAACTTTGATAGATTTGGTTTTTGTTTCGATTGGATTTTCTTTGGCAAGAGAAAACACAACAAACAAAGTGGCAAAAAAGGACTGACACAATAGATAGTGTATGTTCGAGGCTCATAAAAGCCCAATGTTTCCATAGGTCTAAGACAATTGCAAACAATATCAAGCACTTTTTATCCCTAGAGACAAGGTTTCATTGCAGTAGATCAGCTCAGAACTTAATACTCTATCGACCAAATGTCATTCCATAAAGGTGTCAGACATTTGTATCTTTACGAGAGACGATAGGTAGGGATATCTCAGCCTCCCCTCGAAAAGCTCAAGTAGGTCACAAGAGATTTATGGCCAAGGGAATACTATCTCTTCTCAAGGGAGCCAATGGTGAGTATCTTGAGGGCTTAAATCGATTCCCATTGCACTGATAATTACCGCAATGTTCAGAGGTAGATCGGGTAGTCACTATCTAGAATGGTTCTTAGTAACTTTGAGGGACCAACGCCTTACGAGCAATGTGACAAGAAACTGAAAGCTTTAACCAATCCTACTAAGAGTATCAAACACTTCGCTCGATGTGAAAATCATTTCCACAAAGAGCTAGTACACCTCTTTTCAGTTTGAAACCACAAGGTAAGGCTGATGTCGGTTAGGACTTGGCTTTCACCTTATCCCTCTTATGAAACACAATCCAAAAGTAGGCCCTTCTAAAGGAATAACTGAAATGTAAGAGTAAGCATGCCAAACAAAGGTTCAATTGTCCCGTTATAAGAAAAATAAGGTGCAACTAAATTAGGCACACACACATTTGTAGTTGTCAATTGTCTCATATGAAATTAAAGTGTTTGGCATTCATGTCCATTGTCCCTTAGAAAATTGAGGTGTTTTCACATATATGTCCATTGTCCCTTAAGAAAAGCAATATGTTCCTAAGACTTAGATTGCCAAAATGATTTGTTCAATTATCCCTTAAAAAGGCAATATGTTTCTAAGACTTAGTGCAATAGATTTGAGATTTCTTCAATGCTCGTCCTGCATGAACATGTTAGAAAAAACCCTATTTGCTCTGCGTGAGTGATAAGAAGCTGCAACAAGTCAATTAGTTCCACAAAAACTCACAAGTTAGCAAAAATAAATCAATTTGACCAAAAGCGATGTACTATGTTACCAAAGGCGACTTACTGTTATGCTAAAAGCACTGAACTGTGTTATCAAAGGTGATTTGCTGTAGACGAGAAGCGATGCGCTGTGCTACCAGAAGCATTGTTCTATGCTACCAAAAGCATGGCACTGTACTACCAAAAGCACTTTACTGTCCCTCATCTAAAAAAAGTTGTATTTTGTTAAAATAGTTAGGTCAAATGATAATTTCATGTTTGATGTGTAGATCTGGGATGTAATAGCTAATAGATCTGTAACCTGGAATAAAAACCACTCAATGATGTTGAAACAAAATGATGGGTTAACTCAAAAGATTGTAAATACTCCTAAATACGTCATCTTAGGAAGTATAAAATATAATTGAAAGACAAATAAATCATCTTGTCAGTTAATCAATTATAGTTATGTGAATTGAAATCCTGCCAATCAGAAAGTAAGATCTCAAAAAACCCTAATATGCCAGAAGTGCTTTACTGCTGTGCCAATGGCATTGTACTATGTATCCAAAAGTGCGCTACTGCACTACCAGAGGCACCACTGTATCACCTGAAGGCACTACACTATGATACCAAAAGTGCTTTACTATGCTGCTAATAGCGCTTTTTTGTGTCTTTTGCACTATTCTGTACTATACTTAAAAAAATCAATTTCTCAAAGAAAAAGAGCGATTAGTGAAACGAACACGTCTCACTGCGGAATCTCTCCACGACCGCTGTCACTAGGGTGAGATTCGCCCTAATGTGTGTGAGGCGTGCCAGAATGTGTATGAGCAAAATCAATTATGAAAACTACTAACAAATAAAAAACCCATAACATAAAGAGAATTAATCTAAATAAAAGCCATTGTCAATAAATCAAATGAAATAAGAAAGCTTTTACCCAAATTGTGTTGTTCTCTTTGTTTCAAATGTGGATTTCTCAATAATGCTGTGAAACCATGTTTGCAACAAGCAAGTGTAGGTGCTCAAAGATCAATGTCAAAAGATCGTAAGTTGCTCAATCGATGCGATGTATGCTCAAAGTGTTGTAAAGGATGCCTGAGAATAAGTGATCGAAGAGGATTTGTGAAGGAGATGAGGGGGATTTATATAGGTTTCAATGAAGATCAATCAATGGTCAAGATAATTCAAAAGAATCAATGGAGAAGATAAATCCAATAACCATGATGAATGTGCACACGACATGTGTCAATCTATAAGGATATTTTTATTAAAATATGATGAAAACAAGATTGATTGAATAGATAACTCAACTTGTAATTTTGCCTTTTTTAGAGTTCTAAAAACAAGACTGATTGTGCACATGAGTTAACAAGATATTTTAAGAGGAATTGGAAGATAACTAAAATTAAATAAATAAATTTATTTATTTAATTGTGCATGAGAGAGGAATAGAAGATTATAAATAAAATATTTGATTTTATTTATTTTTAGAGGAAAAAGCAAATTAAATAAATAAATTTGCAAGATTTGTTTAAATTTAGAAGAATAATTGATTTAATTAAATAATGTAGAAATATTTAATTATAGATAAGATAGAATTGGATGAGTTAATTAAATAATTGGATTTATTTAATTAATGTGGACTTGAATTTTGGAAAGAGGATAATGATTTAATTAAATAATTAAAATTATTTAATTTTGGAAGAATAAAGTTGAATTTAATTAAATTAATTAAATAAAGAGAATTTATTCAACTAATGTCAAAATTATGTGATTTGGAAGAATTTGATGAAATTAATTAAATAATTAGATTATTTAATTAACGTTGAAATGCAGGTGATGCGATAGACTAGACGAAATGCAAGTGGTGTGACGACATGGTCATTTTAGGGTGTCTACACATGGTATGACATCGAACAATGCTAACACATGCGACATAAAACAATCAACAAAACCAAAATTACTAAGGGATATATGTGCTTTGGGGGTAGTATGCATTTGGGAGGGGAATCATCAAGGGAAAACTAGAAGAATTAAAATCTTCCCTCAAGCATGCAAAACTACAAGTATAGAGGAAGAATTTCATGTTGCACATATTTTATCTGACATGTTATCACTAATGTGGTTGTCATTGATGTCAAAACTCTATTTGGGCTATCATAGATTATTGTGTTGATGATATACTATGATGTCATGCTAAGAGTGATGATTGTTGATGTTCATGGTTAGATGCCATGCCTTGTTAAGTATGCTTGAGGTCGCAGAGATGATATCATGATGATATATTAAGATGGGAATTAGAAGCATTAAGATGGGAATTAGAAGCATCAAGATAAGGATTAGGAGTAATGCTGATGATTAAAGAGATGTTGTTGATGATCTGTAGCATGTTGTATGCTCTCTCCTACTGATCCTAAGAAAGTATGTGTTGTTATAAGAAGACTCTAGCCTCCAGATGTTGGTGAAGGTTTCTGATGCAGGAAGATTCCTTGAAGACCAGTTGATAGAATGCTCTACATTCTTCCGTATTTATAGATATGGTCAAGAAGTTTAGAATTTAAATTTAGTATGTTGAGAAGGTGCTAAATTTAAAGTTTCATGTTATTTGCTCCTCAGCGGTAAAAGTTATAACTAATAGAGTTCTAGTTTGTGCTCTAGTAGAATAAAGTGATGATGAAGGCTTGTTGAAATGCTCTGCATTCCTCTGGATGTGAAGATTTTCTCTTGTAGTTTTGTGAACATGATCAAAGATGTTCAATACATGCTAATTTGCAGTATCAGGTGATTTAGTGGTCTGCAAGATCAGTTTTCCAAATGACTATGAGCTATAGATAGTTTCAGATGCCTAATTGTTCTCAGAATACATGTTGAAGGTGTACACCACAAAGTTCTTGCTATGCAGAGATTAAGGAGTGTTTGGAGATGTTATGTGGGTCATGCCAACTCATCTGGGAGAAGAACAAGTAATGTTTAATCATCCATGAGTACCGCCAAGATTGTAATGACCGATATGCTACAAGCTTCATGCTTTCTTTCTTAAGGGTGATCTAATTCAATTTTGTGAAGTGTGTAGATGTTATTCTATGAAGGATGTTGTTGTGAAGGATGTAAATAGGACTAGGTTAAGCATGTGTTGGAATCCACGAGGCATATTTCTCTTCTTGGTGTTGCATGTAGTTAATGTTAGGGCTTGCCCTCTACATGTTTCATGTTGTTTTGTTCTCTGGCCAACTTGTAAAATGTAATACTCTTATTGTCTTTGGCCAACTTTTAATGTAATCAATGTAATATAATGTATATATTGTAAACCTAGTTGATCTAGGTGAAGTATGATTGTGAATAAGAGTGTATGAAGAATAGAATATGGATATGTAATGCATTATGATGTATGACTGAAGGAGAAAGAGTAGAAGCAATAAGGCCTATCCTAATTTATCTTGAAGACATTTTTCAGATAGGAGAGAAGTGAAGAGTTTGCCTTGTTGGTTGTTTAAAATTCCCAACCTGATCTTAAGAGACCAAACCTAAAGAATGTAGAATTATTTAATTGTAAATAAGATAGAATTGGATGAGTTAATTAAATAATTGGATTTATTTAATTAATGTGGACTTGAATTTTGGAAAGAGGATAATGATTTAATTAAATAATTAAAATTATTTAATTTTGGAAGAATAAAGTTGAATTTAATTAAATTAATTAAATAAAGAGAATTTATTCAATTAATGTCAAAATTATGTGATTTGGAAGAATTTGATGAAATTAATTAAATAATTAGATTATTTAATTAACGTTGAAATGCAAGTGATGCGACAGACTAGACGAAATGCAAGTGGTGTGACGACATGGTCATTTTAGGGTGTCTAAACATGGTATGACATCGAACAATGCTAACACATGCCACATAAAACAATCAACAAAACCAAAATTACTAAGGGATATTCGTGCTTTGGGGGTAGTATGCATTTGGGAGGGGAATCATCAAGGGAAAACTAGAAGAATTAAAATCTTCCCTCAAGCACGCAAAACTACAAGTATAGAGGAAGAATTTCATGTTGCACATATTTTATCTGACATGTTGTCACTAATGTGGTTGTCATTGATGTCAAAACTCTATTTGGGCTATCATAGATTATTGTGTTGATGATATACTATGATGTCATGCTAACAGTGATGATTGTTGATGTTCATGGTTAGATGCCATGCCTTGTTAAGTATGCTTGAGGTCGCAGAGATGATATCATGATGATATATTAAGATGGGAATTAGAAGCATTAAGATGGGAATTAGAAGCATCAAGATAAGGATTAGGAGTAATGCTGATGATTAAAGAGATGTTGTTGATGATTTGTAGCATGTTGTATGCTCTCTCCTACTGATCCTAAGAAAGTATGTGTTGTTATAAGAAGACTCTAGCCTCCAGATGTTGGTGAAGGTTTCTGATGCAGGAAGATTCCTTGAAGACCAGTTGATAGAATGCTCTACATTCCTCCGTATTTATAAATATGGTCAAGCAGTTTAGAATTTAAATTTAGTATGTTGAGAAGGTGCTAAATTTAAAGTTTCATGTCATTTGCTCCTCAGCGGTAAAAGTTATAACTAATAGAGTTCTAGTTTGTGCTCTGGTAGAATAAAGTGATGATGAAGGCTTGTTGAAATGCTCCGTATTCCTCTGGATGTGAAGATTTTCTCTTGTGGTTTTGTGAACATGATCAAAGATGTTCAATACATGCTAATTTGCAGTATCAGGTGATTTAGTGGTCTGCAAGTTCAGTTTTCCAAATGACTATGAGCTACAGATAGTTTCAGATGCCTAATTGTTCTCAGAATACATGTTGAAGGTGTACGCCACAAAGTTCTTGCTATGCAGAGATTAAGGAGTGTTTGGAGATGTTATGTGGGTCATGCCAACTCATCTGGGAGAAGAACAAGTAATGTTTAATCATCCATGAGTACCGCCAAGATTGTAATGACCGATATGCTACAAGCTTCATGCTTTCTTTCTTAAGGGTGATCTAATTCAATTTTGTGAAGTGTGTAGATGTTATTCTATGAAGGATGTTGTTGTGAAGGATGTAAATAGGACTAGGTTAAGCATGTGTTGGAATCCACAAGGCATATTTCTCTTCTTGGTGTTGCATGTAGTTCATGTCAGGGCTTGCCCTCTATATGTTTCATGTTATTTTGTTCTCTGGCCAACTTGTAAAATGTAATACTCTTATTGTCTTTGGCCAACTTGTAATGTAATCAATGTAATATAATGTATATATTGTAAACCTAGTTGATCTAGGTGAAGTATGATTGTGAATAAGAGTGTATGAAGAATAGAATATGGATATGTAATGCATTATGATGTATGACTGAAGGAGAAAGAGTAGAAGCAATAAGGCCTATCCTAATTCATCTTGAAGACATTTTTTAGATAGGAGAGAAGTGAAGAGTGTGCCTTGTTGGTTGTTTTAAATTCCCAATCTGATCTTAAGAGACCAAACCTAAAGAATGTAGAATTATTTAATTATAGATAAGATAGAATTGGATGAGTTAATTAAATAATTGGATTTATTTAATTAATGTGGACTTGAATTTTGGAAAGAGGATAATGATTTAATTAAATAATTAAAATTATTTAATTTTGGAAGAATAAAGTTGAATTTAATTAAATTAATTAAATAAAGAGAATTTATTCAATTAATGTCAAAATTATGTGATTTGGAAGAATTTGATGAAATTAATTAAATAATTAGATTATTTAATTAACGTTGAAATGCAGGTGATGCGACAGACTAGACGAAATGCAAGTGGTGTGACGACATGGTCATTTTAGGGTGTCTACACATGGTATGACATTGAACAATGCTAACACATGCCACATAAAATAATCAACAAAACCAAAATTACTAAGGGATATACGTGCTTTGGGGGTAGTATGCATTCGGGAGGGGAATCATCAAGGGAAAACTAGAAGAATTAAAATCTTCCCTCAAGCACGCAAAAACTACAAGTATAGAGGAAGAATTTCATGTTGCACATATTTTATCTGACATGTTATCACTAATGTGGTTGTCATTGATGTCAAAACTCTATTTGGGCTATCATAGATTATTGTGTTGATGATATACTATGATGTCATGCTAAGAGTGATGATTGTTGATGTTCATGGTTAGATGCCATGCCTTGTTAAGTATGCTTGAGGTCGCAGAGATGATATCATGATGACATATTAAGATGGGAATTAGAAGCATTAAGATGGGAATTAGAAGCATCAAGATAAGAATTAGGAGTAATGCTGATGATTAAAGAGATGTTGTTGATGATCTGTAGTATGTTGTATGCTCTCTCCTACTGATCCTAAGAAAGTATGTGTTGGTATAAGAAGACTCTAGCCTCTAGATGTTGGTGAAGGTTTCTGATGCAGGAAGATTCCTTGAAGACCAGTTGATAGAATGCTCTACATTCCTCCGTATTTATAGATATGGTCAAGCAGTTTAGAATTTAAATTTAGTATGTTGAGAAGGTGCTAAATTTAAAGTTTCATGTCATTTGCTCCTCAGCGGTAAAAGTTATAACTAATAGAGTTCTAGTTTGTGCTCTGGTAGAATAAAGTGATGATGAAGGCTTGTTGAAATGCTCCGCATTCCTCTGGATGTGAAGATTTTCTCTTGTGGTTTTGTGAACATGATCAAAGATGTTCAATACATGCTAATTTGCAGTATCAGGTGATTTAGTGGCATGCAAGTTTAGTTTTCCAAATGACTATGAGCTACAGATAGTTTCAGATGCCTTATTGTTCTCAGAATACATGTTGAAGGTGTATGCCACAAAGTTCTTGCTATGCAGAGATTAAGGAGTGTTTGGAGATGTTATGTGGGTCATGCCAACTCATCTGGGAGAAGAACAAGTAATGTTTAATCATCCATGAGTACCGCCAAGATTGTAATGACCGATATGCTACAAGCTTCATGCTTTCTTTCTTAAGGGTGATCTAATTCAATTTTGTGAAGTGTGTAGATGTTATTCTATGAAGGATGTTGTTGTGAAGGATGTAAATAGGACTAGGTTAAGCATGTGTTGGAATCCACAAGGCATATTTCTCTTCTTGGTGTTGCATGTAGTTCATGTTAGGGCTTGCCCTCTACATGTTTCATGTTGTTTTGTTCTCTGGCCAACTTGTAAAATGTAATACTCTTATTGTCTTTGGCCAACTTGTAATGTAATCAATGTAATATAATGTATATATTGTAAACCTAGTTGATCTAGGAGAAGTATGATTGTGAATAAGAGTGTATGAAGAATAGAATATGGATATGTAATGCATTATGATGTATGACTGAAGGAGAAAGAGTAGAAGCAATAAGGCCTATCCTAATTCATCTTGAAGACATTTTTCAGATAGGAGAGAAGTGAAGAGTGTGCCTTGTTGGTTGTTTTAAATTCCCAACCTGATCTTAAGAGACCAAACCTAAAGAATGTAGAATTATTTAATTATAGATAAGATAGAATTGGATGAGTTAATTAAATAATTGGATTTATTTAATTAATGTGGACTTGAATTTTGGAAAGAGGATAATGATTTAATTAAATAATTAAAATTATTTAATTTTGGAAGAATAAAGTTGAATTTAATTAAATTAATTAAATAAAGAGAATTTATTCAATTAATGTCAAAATTATGTGATTTGGAAGAATTTGATGAAATTAATTAAATAATTAGATTATTTAATTAATGTTAAAATGCAGGTGATGCGACAGACTAGACGAAATGCAAGTGGTGTGACGACATGGTCATTTTAGGGTGTCTACACATGGTATGACATTGAACAATGCTAACACATGCCACATAAAACAATCAACAAAACCAAAATTACTAAGGGATATACGTGCTTTGGGGGTAGTATGCATTTGGGAGGGGAATCATCAAGGGAAAACTAGCAGAATTAAAATCTTCCCTCAAGCACGCAAAAACTACAAGTATAGAGGAAGAATTTCATGTTGCACATATTTTATCTGACATGTTGTCACTAATGAGGTTGTCATTGATGTCAAAACTCTATTTGGGCTATCATAGATTATTGCGTTGATGATATACTATGATGTCATGCTAACAGTGATGATTGTTGATGTTCATGGTTAGATGCCATGCCTTGTTAAGTATGCTTGAGGTCGCAGAGATGATATCATGATGATATATTAAGATGGGAATTAGAAGCATCAAGATAAGGATTAGGAGTAATGCTGATGATTAAAGAGATGTTGTTGATGATCTGTAGTATGTTGTATGCTCTCTCCTACTGATCCTAAGAAAGTATGTGTTGTTATAAGAAGACTCTAGCCTCCAGATGTTGGTGAAGGTTTCTAATGCAGGAAGATTCCTTGAAGACCAGTTGATAGAATGCTCTACATTCCTCCATATTTATAGATATGGTCAAGCAGTTTAGAATTTAAATTTAGTATGTTGAGAAGGTGCTAAATTTAAAGTTTCATGTCATTTGCTCCTCAGCGGTAAAAGTTATAACTAATAGAGTTCTAGTTTGTGCTCTGGTAGAATAAAGTGATGATGAAGGCTTGTTGAAATGCTCCGCATTCCTCTGGATGTGAAGATTTTCTCTTGTGGTTTTGTGAACATGATCAAAGATGTTCAATACATGCTAATTTGCAGTATCAGGTGATTTAGTGGTATGCAAGTTTAGTTTTCCAAATGACTATGAGCTACAGATAGTTTCAGATGCCTAATTGTTCTCAGAATACATGTTGAAGGTGTAAGCGACAAAGTTCTTGCTATGCAGAGATTAAGGAGTGTTTGGAGATGTTATGTGGGTCATGCCAACTCATCTGGGAGAAGAACAAGTAATGTTTAATCATCCATGAGTACCGCCAAGTTTGTAATGACTGATATGCTACAAGCTTCATGCTTTCTTTCTTAAGGGTGATCTAATTCAATTTTGTGAAGTGTGTAGATGTTATTCTATGAAGGATGTTGTTGTGAAGGATGTAAATAGGACTAGGTTAAGCATGTATTGGAATCCACAAGGCATATTTCTCTTCTTGGTGTTGCATGTAGTTCATGTTAGGGCTTGCCCTCTACATGTTTCATGTTGTTTTGTTCTTTGGCCAACTTGTAAAATGTAATACTCTTATTGTCTTTGGCCAACTTGTAATGTAATCAATGTAATATAACGTATATATTGTAAACCTAGTTGATCTAGGTGAAGTATGATTGTGAATAAGAGTGTATGAAGAATAGAATATGGATATGTAATGCATTATGATGTATGACTGAAGGAGAAAGAGTAGAAGCAATAAGGCCTATCCTAATTCATCTTGAAGACATTTTTCAGATAGGAGAGAAGTGAAGAGTGTGCCTTGTTGGTTGTTTTAAATTCCCAACCTGATCTTAAGAGACCAAACCTAAAGAATGTAGAATTATTTAATTATAGATAAGATAGAATTGGATGAGTTAATTAAATAATTGGATTTATTTAATTAATGTGGACTTGAATTTTGGAAAGAGGATAATGATTTAATTAAATAATTAAAATTATTTAATTTTGGAAGAATAAAGTTGAATTTAATTAAATTAATTAAATAAAGAGAATTTATTCAATTAATGTCAAAATTATGTGATTTGGAAGAATTTGAAGAAATTAATTAAATAATTAGATTATTTAATTAACATTGAAATGCAGGTGATGCGACAGACTAGACGAAATGCAAGTGGTGTGATGACATGGTCATTTTAGGGTGTCTACACATTGTATGACATCGAACAATGCTAACACATGCCACATAAAACAATCAACAAAACCAAAATTACTAAGGGATATACGTGCTTTGGGGGTAGTATGCATTTGGGAGGGGAATCATCAAGGGAAAACTAGAAGAATTAAAATCTTCCCTCAAGCACGCAAAACTACAAGTATAGAGGAAGAATTTCATGTTGCACATATTTTATCTGACATGTTGTCACTAATGTGGTTGTCATTGATGTCAAAACTCTATTTGGGCTATCATAGATTATTGTGTTGATGATATACTATGATGTCATGCTAAGAGTGATGATTGTTGATGTTCATGGTTAGATGCCATGCCTTGTTAAGTATGCTTGAGGTCACAGAGATGATATCATGATGATATATTAAGATGGGAATTAGAAGCATTAAGATGGGAATTAGAAGCATCAAGATAAGGATTAGGAGTAATGTTGATGATTAAAGAGATGTTGTTGATGATCTGTAGCATGTTGTATGCTCTCTCCTACTGATCCTAAGAAAGTATGTGTTGTTATAAGAAGACTCTAGCCTCCAGATGTTGGTGAAGGTTTCTGATGCAGGAAGATTCCTTGAAGACCAGTTGATAGAATGCTCTACATTCCTCCGTATTTATAGATATGGTCAAGCAGTTTAGAATTTAAATTTAGTATGTTGAGAAGGTGCTAAATTTAAAGTTTCATGTCATTTGCTCCTCAACGGTAAAAGTTATAACTAATAGAGTTCTAGTTTGTGCTCTGGTAGAATAAAGTGATGATGAAGGCTTGTTGAAATGCTCCACATTCCTCTGGATGTGAAGATTTTCTCTTGTAGTTTTGTGAACATGATCAAAGATGTTCAATACATGCTAATTTGCAGTATCAGGTGATTTAGTGGTCTGCAAGTTCAATTTTCCAAATGACTATGAGCTACAGATAGTTTCAGATGCCTAATTGTTCTCAGAATACATGTTGAAGGTGTACGCCACAAAGTTCTTGCTATGCAGAGATTAAGGAGTGTTTGGAGATGTTATGTGGGTCATGCCAACTCATCTGGGAGAAGAACAAGTAATGTTTAATCATCCATGAGTACCGCCAAGATTGTAATGACCGATATGCTACAAGCTTCATGCTTTCTTTCTTAAGGGTGATCTAATTCAATTTTGTGAAGTGTGTAGATGTTATTTTATGAAGGATGTTGTTGTGAAGGATGTTTAGGACTAGGTTAAGCATGTGTTGGAATCCACAAGGCATATTTCTCTTCTTGGTGTTGCATGTAGTTCATGTTAGGGCTTTCCCTCTACATGTTTCATTTTGTTTTGTTCTCTGGCCAACTTGTAAAATGTAATACTCTTATTGTCTTTGGCCAACTTGTAATGTAATCAATGTAATATAATGTATATATTGTAAACCTAGTTGATCTAGGTGAAGTATGATTGTGAATAAGAGTGTATGAAGAATAGAATATGGATATGTAATGCATTATGATGTATGACTGAAGGAGAAAGAGTAGAAGCAATAAGGCCTATCCTAATTCATCTTGAAGACATTTTTCAGATAGGAGAGAAGTGAAGAGTGTGCCTTGTTGGTTGTTTTAAATTCCCAACCTGATCTTAAGAGACCAAACCTAAAGAATAGCTAGTTCTAATGGTTCGCATGCCTTGAGGGATTGACCAACGAATAGGAAATAGGTTTTCAATCCTTTTCCTTTGCACTTTAGGCTTTATAAAACCAAGGAGAGTGTTCCTAACGTATTTGACTATGGGTTTCTTGCTATTTCTCTCAAAATATTGTTTAAATAGATATGTTCTTTCTAAAACGCTTAAAGAATTACTGATATAGTGAAATAATGGGCTAGATTCTCAAGCTTTAACATAATTCCTTGCAGAAGAACATGTGGGTAAATTAATGCCTATAACCTATAACTGAAATGGAAAATTCTTTTGAAATAGGAATGATCAAGGAGTTGCATACAATAACACTTCTATAGGATCGGTGCCTAATTCTTGAACCATAGAGTCAAAAATAGATATAAATGAAAACCTTATTGTAATCAGTATTTACTCAATCCACTGCGACAATACAACAATGCATTACATTATTATATTTCACCAGTTTAAAGATTAACTCTACTTAGTAACCTTGTAAACTAATACAACATTCAATATTTTCTTAGAGCAATTATTTTACTACTTGAGTAAATGCCATAAGATAAATATGCATACATAGGGAAGACTGTGATGATGAATAAATTGATCCTAAACCAAATTATATTCATAAATGTAGTATGGTATACATGAGTAGGAGACACTATAATCTAAAAATTAACAACATTCTGTATAATGGACTAATATTGAATTACAAATAATTCTGCAAATACATCAAACTATGAACTCAAAACAACACTTAAATTGGGAAAACTAATTCTATTTCCATGTACTATTATACAAAACTTCTCCAAGATTAGATTGATCCCCATATTTTAGACTTTGTCTCAAGAGTATGACCTAGAACTAATGACTATCACTAAGCCATGAATTCCTTTTTATAGAACAAGGGAGCAAACAAGCTTCAGGCGTAAAGACAAAATATGTCTCATTTTCAATTGACAAATAAAGTTGTAACAGGATGCCAAAATAACTGTCTCTGATAAGAGATGCCTTTGTAACATAATACCTCCATCATGCTGAGATATTTGTTTTAATCTGCATGCTTCCTCACTTTGGCAAGATTTTCAGGCTGTGATGTTGATGGGTGGCCATATGTCAGATGTCGTTAGAGCTTAGACACCCTTCATGTGCCATTTAATTGTTCAATAAGAGCATTCACTACTCTGCCTATTCCAGCCATGCGCCCAAGAGTGAGAATACTTGCAAAGAATAATATCAGAAGAAAACCACATAAACTACACTTTCTCTCATTATGCCCAGTGTCCTTTGCAAGGGTGTGACTCCTCACTTCTGATTGAGAGG
The DNA here is from genome assembly GCA_027924645.1 of Cunninghamia lanceolata. Lineage (NCBI taxonomy): Eukaryota > Viridiplantae > Streptophyta > Pinopsida > Cupressales > Cupressaceae > Cunninghamia > Cunninghamia lanceolata. The sequence continues at coordinate 17,051,040 of BSBN01000252.1, read as the reverse complement.
TTTCCAACCAACTCAACTAGACAGAAACTAGAGGAAATCACATAGAGCTTGTCTTGGCCGTGCCAAAAATCTAGCTAGGAGAGTAGTAGAAACAACCACAAAACTCCTTTTTGCCTCCACATGTTCCATCTGGAGGGGCAACACTCCCACAACTAGAGTTGTTTCTCTGTTAGGAAAAGTAGATGTGAGGGAGGGGTAGAGAGAGCAATGATTCCTCTCTGCCTAAGAACTTAATCTTCCAACTCACAGAAATAAGGAACTACTAGAGTCTAGAGATTAGAACTCAGAGCCCTCATCTGGATGAAAAAATAGGAAGGAGAAAAACTCCCAGGGGTTCAATGGATGTTATTACTACCCCAAAATATTTCCAATTGCCTCCATTCTATAGATGAAAATATTCTAATCTCTTAATTCTGTAAGGATAGATTGCTAACCATGAATATAGAGAAGAAAATCCTATAGAACAGGGGAGCAGAAAGAGCACACAAAACTAGTGAGTATCCATATTGTATGTGTAGACGCCCAAAATTGTCCCCAAATTTGTCCATGTCTTGCAACACCTAGTTAAAAACATTATCTAGACATCATGAAGCATTTTGTCCTAAATCCCACTAATCCATTAGCTAATTAATTAAATAAATTTTATTTATTTAATTAAAATCCCATCCTAATCCTACTCTTAATCCATTAGCTAATTAATTAAATAATTTTTTTATTTAATTAAAATCCCATCCTTATCCCACTTAGCCAATTAATTAAATAAATTTTATTTATTTAATTAATTTCACATCCCTTATCCCACTTAGCCAATTAATTAAAAACAAATTATTTATTTAATTAATTTCTCATTCATAATCCCACTTTCCAATTAATTAATTAAATTTTATTTATTTAATTAATTTCCCATTCATATCCCAGTCCTATCCTAATCATCTTCCCAATTAATTAAATAAATTTTATTTATTTAATTAATTTCCCTCACATATCCTAACTAATTCAAATATTTTATTTGAATTAAGTCCTCACCTTTCATCACATTTTGACACTTGTCCACCTCTCAATTCAATCATGTGTGGTAGTACAACTTTCATTTAAAATCCTTCACATGTACAACTAATGGGACCTAATTTTAGTATTTGTGTACACGGGCACACATGAGCCCTATCCTCCTTCGTACACTTGTCACAAGACTACAACTCCCTTGAAGAGTGGGAATAACTAATCAATCCTAGCTGTCCACATCAATCATTTATCTTTTTAATCCCAACCATCCATTTGAACCAAGCCTTTCCTATAAATCAACCCCCTCACAAGCCATTTGTAAAAAAAGATGCATTGAGTTGGAGTATCCTTATGTTGTTGAAATATCTTTAGAGCATTCGCATCTATCATCATCATCATCCATCTATCAATCTTCCATCTATCATCTCAATCCTATGAAAATGTTATGCTACCAAATTGTGAGCAACTAACATATCAAATCAATCAAACAATTCATCTTGCATCTTTGAGGTATTGAATGATTTGGGTTTAGGTTATGCATTTCATTGTTTGATCATTTCCATTTGCAAATCCAATTTTTTTGATATACAGTATGCATGGAAAATAGTATATGGAACAACATTTGAAGCACCTATTTATAGAAAATTTGATAGATTTCACACACTCTAATATGTCCCTGATCAATTAATTTCAATCACTTCCACGGTATACTGGCCATGAATGGAAATCCTTTGACAATTTCCAAAAATGGACAGACAGATAGCATTTCATCTCACATAACTGAAAAACATCAATTCTTGCATTGAAGCTACCAGATCAGTTGTCTTGATTTCAACACTCAATTCAATTATCCTGTCAAAACTCGTCATGAAGTAAATGAAAGGTCATTTCTAGTATGCGCATAGATCCCCAAGGGTCGATCCTGCATCACGTAAATCTTTCAGTTTGATAATTCCCCTGTAGTGGCAGAGATGGAGACCAATCACACACTTGAGAAATTAATTCTAAACTGGTTTATCCCATATCATGTGCCAGCACGTCATTCTTCAATTTGAATATGTCATTGATCACTATGGTAGATGGTTTAAATCAACGACATCTATGCAGTCAACAAGGGAAAGAAAACCTGTCATCTATGCCAAATGAGCACGAGCCAATGATAGCATGCCACCTAGACTTCCACCTAAGCCACCACTCTAAGAATAATTTTCAAACAGTGCCAGCAAGGCAACATTCTACACTTCCATACTGATAAGAATTGGCGGGAGATGGGCTTCTATGGAATAGCGGAAACCCTTAGATTTTCCATGTAATATGGAGAGAATCCCCTAAAATATCTCATGGCCCACAAAGAACCTACCATGTAGCACAAATTGGCGAATACCATCCAGCATTCTGTGAAGATGGACATGCAACATCTTCCCGCATTTCTACAAGAATTGTGAGGGCCCATCATTGAGGATCAGCGGAACAACGGAAAACACAAGAACCTACCAGCTATTCATCGGGGACCCACCCCTCACTGTTGATGAAGACTAATGTGATAAAGATGACATGTGGCACTCTTCCGCTCTTCTATAAGAGTCTTTTTCTTTAATATTTTATTTCCTATGGAATGGCAGAAACTAATAGCAATATGCCACCTATAAAATGGGACTCAACCTTACAAAAAACCTTTTAAAACAACCTTCATTTACTAGGGAGAAGGGGGCCGCGAGACTCATCAAGGGGTCAATTTTAAAACTTTAGCATATTGAGAATTTCTAAATACAGGCCACATACGATGAACAAAAGGTAAGGGGCTAGTCATCAACGTGCTCATAAGGCATCAACCAAGCAACTTAAGAAACCTGACACAGGTAATAATCAGTCAACCTAAAATTATAACAAAAGTAACTTCACTGCTTACATTGAACAACACTAGGGTTTAGGGTTTTAAGGGAACTGTTTAGAATTTTTAACAAGTAAACCCTAGGTCAGAGATCCTTAAGCTTAAGCATAGAATTCAAGAAAAATACTAGAACCAGGGAAAATTTTATAGGGTTCCACTAGCGGCTCTAGTTGGGGATGTCTGTTCAACCTAAATAGAACAAGATCACATAAAACTTTGGAGAAGAAGACCAAAGAATAGAGAAAAACCCACATTTAACAACCACATGATAGCCCCCAGGCTATCATGAAAGGAGAAAACAAGATTTGCCCCTATCAAACATCTTGTTTTTGAATGACTTCATTAAGCCATATCTAAAACCTTTACCAATATACATCTTGTTTCCAACATGGATGTTTAGACAACTTGTAGGACACTTAAGTCCATTGTATTCAAAGTGCCTTATGTCCCTTTGATCACTGCCCTCAAATGATGAGTGAAATATTGTTTCATTAAGCATGGGGCCAACAAGTGGTTCCATCATATCTAGCCAGCTAAAATAATTATCATGTCTTATTTGCTGGCCTTTTTTAAACACATCTGTTAGATCTGGGAAGTGAAAACATTCATATTCCACTAAATAGCTTGCATTGGTGGTATCTTCCTTGTTTGTTGAATCAGTATCAAACCTGAAACACTCATACTCAACTCTTCTTGAATCTCTTTAACATGATGCTCTGATATCTTGAAGTTACATTCTAGCATTGTGTCTGACAAATCAATCTGTTTAAAAGTAAAGGTTTGAAAAGTGCTAATAGAACAAACATCTGAATTTTGTTCTATCAAGAAAGAATTCATATCCTCAAATACCCCTTCATTCTAAATTAATACTGGCTCATGTCCCTTTTCTTCTAATAGACCATCATCTTTATATGATAAAAAATCCTCAACCTTACTTGTGTATTTGTGAATTTTTGAGGATCTTTCTACAAATTCTTCCAGCTGTGTATCTTCTAGATTTTCTGCAAAGATTGGGTTATCTCTGCACCAATAAGGGTTAGTATTCTTTATCTCTGATAATTCTAGAGGCTCATCATACAATGGATTATACCTTATATTCATTGTTTCCATGCATTTTTCTACTTGACTATCCTGACATCTCACATCATTATCAAACTCAAAGTTGTCAAAGTTTTGAGAAGAACACTCAGATAACTAATCTCTGTTTTCAATATTGTTGGTAACAACTATTTCAATTTCATATTTAGGCTCATAAATAGATAACTTATTAGGCAATCAAACCTCATTATCTGAAAGAAGAAATATCCCTTCATTAATAGGAAAAATCACCTCTAATTTCAGCAAGCATTTGTGAGACTGATGATTCTTTTCATCACATACATAACTGTTAAAAATAATAGATTCATCTATTGCAAGGATATGATATGATTCTTCACTTATTATTGGTATACATTCCCCATATGCTTGAATACTATCTACTTTATGAACTATCTTATCAAGTTGGGAACTTGGATACCTCCATCCCTCCTAGCTAGGGGGCTTAAGATAAGTAATGGGTTTATATAGTCTTTGATTTCCATTACATTTGTCATAAGCAACATTTCCCCCTTCATTAATCAAATATTGAGCCTCTTTTCTTGGCTGATCAAATGAGGGTTTATTTGAAAAATCCTGATCTTTGCTTTTATGGTAAGCAACAATACTATTGGACTTATTTCTCACAACAAAGTTTAATGTTGTGGATTCACAGTCTCTTATTCTCATATGTCTTAGATTGTTCTCAATATCCATAGCCATAGAATATGCTTGTCTCATAGTAGTGGGACCTCTATCTCTTAGAAGATAGTTGTCTTCTTCATTGAATGCACCTAAATATATAACTGAACACATAACATCATTTGGCCTAGTATTTTTAGGGATGTCCCTTATTATTTTGGAAAATCTCAAGTTAAAAGCTAGAACTGATTCTTCTTCATCCTTTTTAGCATGAATAAGATTATTAATTAATAAGCTAACATTAACCCTTTCACCAAACTATTCCATAAAAGTTACTTTAAGATCCTACCATGAAGAAATATAATGAGTTGGTAAATATTTAAACCAATCCCTAGCATCTTCTTTTAGGGACTGAACAAATAATTTCATGACCACATCCTCAAAATCTAACTCATCGTCTCCCATTAGGTTACAAAAATCTTGTAAATGGTTGCTAGCTGATTTGGACTTGTCATTACTGAACTTTGGTATTTGATCTTTGATTTTAGGTGGGATATGGTTTGGAAAACCACAAATATTACTGAAATTTATAGCTCTATACCTTTCCATGACAAACCCCCCCTGATAACACAAATGTGGTTGTATAGTGCACATTTTTATAACTGGATCCTTACAGAGATACATACATTGATAACACAATTTTCTTACGAAAACTTTCCCTTTAAAATCAAATTTTGTATTTACTGTAACTTTGAAAATTCCTTTAAGCTTTGTAAAATACCTAAAAAAATATTATCGCTGATATAAATTCTTTGACTAGAAACTCAAGAATGCTAAAATATCCTTCATATTTTTCACTAGGTTCTTTGTTCATAGGGTCACCACCTCTTCTCAAAGAGGATTTTAACTTTAATAGCATAAAACTCATTAAAGCCTTCTTTCATTCTAGGTCTTCTCCCATAGCAGAGCCACACAAAACATCTTCACACATAAAAGTTTCACACATAATATGTTCCTTCTCTGATCAACCAGGAAGAAAAAGTAGAGTCGCCACCCTTTACAAGGAATAATAATGATAATGTAGTTATGTAAAATCTAAATACCTATGACAGACTACTGGACAAATCTTGACATTTATAACTAAAAGTCCCCAGTGAAGTCACCAATCTATTGGTTGTTTTAAATTCCCAACCTGATCTCAAGAGAGCAAACCTAAAGAATAGCTAGTTCTAATGGTCAGTATGCCTTGAGGGATTGGCCAACAAATAGGAAATGGGTTTTCAATCCTTTTCATCTGCACTTTAGGCTCTGTAAAACCAAGGAGGGTGTTCCTAACAATATTTGACTATGGTTTTCTTACTATTTCTCTCAAAATACTATTTAAATAGATATGTTCTTTCTAAAACGCTTAAAGAATTACTGATACAATGAAATAATGGGCTAGAATCTCAAGCTTTAACATAATTACTTGCAAAAGAACATGTGGGTAAACTAATGCCTATAACCTATAACTGAAATGGAAAATTCTTTTGAAATAGGAATGATTAGGGAGTTGCATAGAATAACAATTCTACAGGACCAGTGCCTAATTCCTGGGTCATAGAGTCAAAAATAGATATAAATGAAAACCTTATTGCAATCAGTATTTACTCAATCCATTGTGACAATGCTCAATGCATTACATTATTATATTTGACCAATTTCAAGATTAACTCTACTTAGTATCCTTTATCTCTTAGGATTGGACCTGATGAGGCATAAAGCACAGGTAATGGAGAAGTGGATGATGCCATCCATTTTTGAGGCTGAGGATGTAGTAAAAACCTCTTTGGAGAGTTGGAATTCTTTGAGTGGCTTGAAAATAAAGGTAGATAAATTACAAAATGAAGTAGGCAGGAGGTCATTTAAGTTGGAGAAGCACCTAGATGCTTTAGGTGAAATAAAGAGGATTGATACACAGATATTGATAAGTAACAATATACTAGATAATAACACCTCCCAGCTAGTAAGTATCTGGTATGAAGATACTAGATTTGAATGTGATATACTGAAGAGATGCAGTGGAAAGATTAGGGACATAAGTGTCAAACTACACAACCTAATGGCACATGAAGCAGAAACCCTAGAGGCATTGGAAGGGAAGGTAGAAGAAAAGATTGAAAATCAGGATGTAGATTTTGTTGTCCAAGCCTTCCATGATAATTTCAAGCAAATTGCAGATGAACCCTTGAACCACCTAACATAAGAAGTAATGAACAAGGTCATGATAATAAAGGTCAAGGTGGAGACTTATAAGGAAACACTGAACAACAGGAAAAGCAAGATGGATGCCCTTCAGGCTAAGTTTCATTCTCACCAGCATGCAGTAGTAAAGGCCAAAGTCCAAGATGGAGGTGAGATTGATAGAGTAGTGCAATCATATGAATCCATCAGGGTAGCAATAAAGATACATATAAGAGATGATCTGCATCAAGGTGATAGTGATGATGAAGATGATGATGATGCAGAAAATGATGGAGAAGAGGAAAGTGAAGAGGAAGAAGGAGATAAGGAGTAAGCAGATATGCATCATAATGTAAACATATGCATAGGCTACTTACAAGCAAATAAGTTTTTCTAGATAGTTGCCAGCTGGCAACTTGTGCCACGGATGAAGATGTTGACTAAGTCAATAAAGAAATGTTGACCATTGATCTAAATAGATAAATCTTGACCATTGGTCATTTGTAACCGCCTCCTCTCCTTATTCTATAAAAGGGGATGGAGTGCACTCTTTTAGACATTAGAAACTTAATTGAAATTTGATTACTGAAGAATTCAGGATTGATTTCAAGGTTATTGTGAATGTACATGTTTTTGCATACTTAATGAAAGAGAAGCTGTTTGATTACAAATCATTGTAAATCTTGAGTAATTAGTGAATGAGATCTAGATATATGGATTGATTAGCTGCATCCCTTGGAGTTCTTATCAGTTTGTATGTGTTGTTTTCATTCCTTGTTCCTTTGAAGTTAGAATCAACCATACCTAGCTGTGGAACTTCCTGGTGAAATTATGGTTTGATTTCTTCTCTTCATGACTATATCTGGAATGTATGTGACTCAATAGCTAAAGGTTCACTAAATTTAGAAGTATTTCTTTTATTTTTCTTAAATTTCATTACAAATCACCCTCACAATTACAAATAACACACAATCCAAAGCAAATGAACATGAAATATGCCTATATCTCGTAAAAATTTGAAAATACAGAGCATATTTTTAGTGAAAGCATGCCAAATTGATAAATATCATGCAGATGCAGATATATATCCATGATAAACATATGAATATCTACTTGTAGGCACACTATTTGAATGAATATACAGTGTAGAAGTATATACAAGTCCATGACAGTAAATGCTCAGAAGAATCGATCAAACTTATAAATATTATTAGAATATGTGGAGCATAGTAGAAATAACCTTGTTTGTGAAGTGAATTCATAGGAAACATACATAAGATCAATTACTTATACAATGTAAGACCCCTTAAAATGGAAAATAGCATGTCACATGAACCTCTGAGTAATGTTAGATAATCATGACCTGATCAACGGAGCCTTGGAGTCATCAATTTCTTCCAAATTGATTGTACTTTTCAAGAGAATAAAGGTTTGTTGTGCAAATTTTTATGCATGTTGTTATGACTAACAATCATCATCAACATAAATTGGCACTAGAAGGAGGGCCTTCTTTCTAATTCTGAAAGTAAGTCGGTTGTATTTGCATTTCCCGGTGTTAGAAATGAGGTAATCTTCTCAAAGTTTATCACAATTGTTCATATTTCAATGTTCATGCAAAGATTTGCTTGTTCTCAATGCTCTCATACTTGTTCACCATAAATATTTCAGAATTGAGCATAGATATCTTGAACTTTATAGTCAATTCTTGCAATCTTTGAAAATGGAGTCATTAATCGTATCCTCCTACTAAGTTTTTTCTTTATTTTGCTTATGTTACCTAGCATCCTGATATCCGTGTCCAAAAGCACTATACCTGCTCACATTTGCAACATATATGCAAATAGTGCATAAATATTTGGTCATTCTTGGATATTGATCATAAATATGTCCTTTGCGAGAGTAGTTCTGTTGATCTTTATAGAAAACCAAGTCAAATTTCCATAAATTATAGACATCCTGGCTCTCAGGCAAAATACCAGGTCCAGATCCAGTGGACTCTTTGAGGAACTACCTATCCAAGGATTTCGACCTAGAACTATAGACATTCATCACACTCCTGGTTCTAGTACATCAGAATCTCCACTGGGACATATTCCAACAACCCCTGTTGATTTGCAAACACCTACAGGACCACCTGTTACTCCTCAAGGTTAGCCTCCACTAGTCACAATGTCATTCTTTGTTGCAAAGTCTGATGCAGAGGCATCCACACTATAACCTTCGCATATAGCATGAATGTCTGCAGACCAACCTCATCATCATCATCTTCACCATCATCATCATATTCCCTAAAACTACCAACAGCATCATCATATTTCGGCTTTACTCTGTCAGCATCATGTTTCTTAAAACCAACAGCATCATCATATTGCAGACACTCGCAATCATCCTCCTGCCGACTACTATTCACCTCCTCCGCTTTCCTCCTAACATCATCATCATGATGTTCAGCGGGCGAACACATCCTCCGGTTGCACTGTTCATCGGGCTCCGAACTCCTTCGGCATCATGATATGCAACACTTCCTTCGTCAGCAGGATATTCAACATCCGGTTGCTCCAAATATCCTGATGACGTTCACCTTCAGCACCTTGCCTTCGACGCTCCGCTACCCGACGATACAAGCAACAGCATCATGATATAATTCATCTGGTTCCCTCGAAACCTCCTGATGATGTTAATACAACTTTCTGCCACGGACTTCCACCGATACCTTAACACCTTACGACGGCAGGATAAACTCGCACAAGGGGATATCTCAATATCCTGATGACGATGATGTCATATCCTGATGACGATGACGTCACCCAATATCCTAATGACCTTCTCAATACTTAGTCAAAAATCCAAACTTTCTCTCCCGCATCTACTCGCGATATGCGGATGTTTGGCACTCCCGATATGATGATCCTGATGCCGATACACTCCTCGGCTCCTCCTGCTGATGATCACCCCGACGAACTTGCACTTCATGCACTTGAGAACATCATGCCGATCTTCTCCACTTATCCGGATGACGATGTCTGAACTGTCTGCAGGATATTCACCAAGATATCCTGATGATGTCGTCTTCACGAACTTCTTCACTTAGCGAAATTTCCCTTCGCCGATCCACCAGGGATGACCCGATCCAACCTCAGGGTGATCTTCCAACTCCAGTTTATCAACTTGACCTAGCACATGAGGATGCTAGGGTCTTCAACATCTCTTGACCGCGATCCTGCACACCTGCATGCAAACAAACAAACTACAATCTAACCTACTGTACATTACCATTCCACCGATCAGATGAGTCAACCGGTGGAATGGATCAGGAAATCCATGACACCCTCTCAAACCAGCAGATCAATCAAGTAATGGAATGCAACCAGAGCAAGAACACAAACAGGATCACTTTATTTATTTCAAAGATGCAATACAATATGATCAGTCTCTCTCTTAGTCTCACTCAAGCTCGATCGATGATATCTGTCTGTCTGTCCAACATCAACCGATCTCATGCTTATAAAGACTTTCCTACGAGTACTACTGACCCGACTCCAAGCGGCTGGGAACTCTCCAAGCGGCTGGGAGATCCCACCAAACATACATCATGACAGCTGTTATAACTAACTAGCTAAAAATAGCAAAAGCCCGGTCAGCATGATCTTATCATGATCAGCATGACCTTATTACATGCAATTGGTCTAACAGACCTTCTTGGAAACACAAACAAGACCTAAACTATTAACTGCCTTATCAAAACCAGCTGTCAGGTAGGTGCTCCTGCACCATACTCCCCAACAGAAAAGAACTCATGTCCCATGAGTTTAGTATGTGGAAGTCCTCCACCTTTACACTTTGCCTTGTCAATAATCTGACCTGCTCCAGCTTTATCCTCTGCTGGCTCTTGGCTGCTCCAAGACTTCTGCACTGTAACTTGCTTTCTGGCAAGTAAATCTGCATGCCTGTTGATGTAGGCCTTTCTCTCACATACCCTGTGTTTGTCAGGTTGTCTGACCAGAACCTCTTTCTGAACTGCCTCTGTGGTGTTCAACTGTATCTTCCTGTCAATCTTCATAGGACAAGCAATAGTCCCAATGATGACAACATCCTTGTCATTCTTCTCAACTGGTTGCTGTTTGCACCCCTGTTTCTGAACCTGCTGCTGACCTCTGTCAGTCACAACTGAAACTTTCTCCAGCTTGTTGTCTTTAACAACTCCTTGCCCTGCAGTGTCCTGAACTGCCTTCATGCCTGTTCCTCTAGGCATCTGCACAAATTCCTTCTTTCCCATCAAAATGATTTGAGCTGCCTTCTGTACTGCAGCTTTTGCCTGCAATGGCATCAACTTAATGACCTTCCCATCTTTCTGGATGGTGTAGGTATTAGCATACCCATCATACAGTACCCTTCTATCAAATTGCCATGGTCTACCCAACAGTAGGTGACAACATTCCATAGGCAATATATCACACAAAATCCTATCCTGATATGGTCCAATCTGGAAATCCACATATGCCTGCTCAGAGACAAAAAGTGATTGCCTATCACTCACCCAAGATGCCTTGTAAGGGTGTGGATGTGGAATCCTTTCCAGCTTCAGTTTATCAACCATCTCCTGAGATACCATGTTGTCTGTTGAACCAGTGTCAATGACAACCTTACATACCTTACCTTTGCTCTTACATGTGGTTTTGAAAAGAGCTCTTCTTTGCATCATATCCCTTGATGCCTGCAAACTAATTCTCCTTAACATCAATGATTCTCCACTCTCTGGATATCCAAAATTCTCAGGACCTCTGTTTGAACTCTGTGCACTTTCTTCTTCCTTCTCTTCTTGTACCAGTTGTACCCTCTTGTCACTTGTTCTATCATTTCTGGATGATGAACCTTTGTTTTCTGGACATTTGAAAGATGGATGACCAAACTCTCCACAGGTGTAACACTTTCCTGAAAATGTAGTAGAACCTCTACCACCTCCAAATCTTCCTTTATTACCTTTCCATCCACCTCTGAAATCAGACTGTCCCTGTCCTTTACCAGTGTCTTCTTGACTCTCATTGATTTGCTTTTGTGCAGGGGCTATTCCTCTTCCCCTATTGTTTCCTCTTCCTCTCATGGACTTATCATGTCCTCTATTCAGCTTTTCTTCAATCCTGATTGCCATTTGATAACAATCCTCCACATTCTTAGGGTTAGCTAACACTAACTCATCCTGTATGTTAAACCTTAAACCAGCCAAGTACCTAGCCACCTTTTCTACCTCATTCTCATGATGACCAGATCTCATACTCAACAGATAAAATTCCTCAGTATATGCTTTCACATCCCTGTCTTTCTGCTTTAAAAATTGCAGCTTCTTAAACATCTGGATTTCATAATCCCTTGGCAAGAATTTACCCTTTATCCTTGCTACCATCTTATCCCATGAAGTAATCTTAGACTTCCCTTGCTTCCTTCTCTCAGATTGTACATAATCCCACCATACCAAAGCATGACCTCCTAACTTGGTCTTTGCAATCTTGACTTTCTGATCCTCAGCAACATCTTCACATTCAAAGTGATTATCCAGTGCAGCAATCCAGTCCAACAACTCATCTTCATTCAAGCTTCCAATATACTTGGTAACATCAACCTTCACCTTAGGTTTTTCACTCTGTACTGCCTTTAGCAGTTTTGCCAATCTCTGGTCTTCAGCATCCAGATCTTCAGCTACCTCTTCATACTCTTCAACAGTATCTGCTTCTTCTTCAGACTCACTGTCTTCCACTTCCCTCTTTTTGTTCTTTTCCAGGGCTGTCAGCCTGGCTTGAAGTGCTTCAGCAAGCTCCTTCATCTTCCTCATCTCTCTAGCATGTTTCTCCTTCATCTCCTGCAATTCCCTTGCAGTACCACTACCTTTAGGAGGCATTTTGTCAACCTCACAATCAACACACAACACAATCAACTCTATCTCTACCTCTGCCCTTTCGGTGACAGAATCAACACACAACAGCCCAGACCTTTTGCTGAGCTCTGATACCACTATGATGCAGAGGCATCCACACTATAACCTTCGCATATAGCATGAATGTCTGCAGACCAACCTCATCATCATCATCTTTGCCATCATCATCATATTCCCTAAAACTACCAACAGCATCATCATATTTCGGCTTTACTCTGTCAGCATCATGTTTCTTAAAACCAACAGCATCATCATATTGCGGACACTCGCAATCATCCTCCTGCCGACTACTATTCACCTCCTCCGCTTTCCTCCTAACATCATCATCATGATGTTCAGCGGGTGAACACATCCTCCGGTTGCACTGTTCATCGGGCTCCGAACTCCTTCGGCATCATGATATGCAACACTTCCTTCGTCAGCAGGATATTCAACATCCGGTTGCTCCAAATATCCTGATGACGTTCACCTTCAGCACCTTGCCTTCGACGCTCCGCTACCCGACGATACAAGCAACAGCATCATGATATAATTCATCCGGTTCCCTCGAAACCTCCTGATGATGTTAATACAACTTTCTGCCACGGACTTCCGCCGATACCTTAACACCTTACGACGGCAGGATAAACTCGCACAAGGGGATATCTCAATATCCTGATGACGATGACGTCATATCCTGATGACGATGACGTCACCCAATATCCTGATGACCTTCTCAATACTTAGTCAAAAATCCGAACTTTCTCTCCCGCATCTACTCGCGATATGCGGATGTTTGGCACTCCCGATATGATGATCCTGATGCCGATACACTCCTCGGCTCCTCCTGCTGATGATCACCCCGACGAACTTGCACTTCATGCACTCGAGAACATCATGCCGATCTTCTCCACTTATCCGGATGACGATGTCCGAACTGTCTGCAGGATATTCACCAAGATATCCTGATGATGTCGTCTTCACGAACTTCTTCACTTAGCGAAATTTCCCTTCGCCGATCCACCAGGGATGACCCGATCCAACCTCAGGGTGATCTTCCAACTCCAGTTTATCAACTTGACCTAGCACATGAGGATGCTAGGGTCTTCAACATCTCTTGACCGCGATCCTGCACACCTGCATGCAAACAAACAAACTACAATCTAACCTACTGTACATTACCATTCCACCGATCAGATGAGTCAACCGGTGGAATGGATCAGGAAATCCATGACACCCTCTCAAACCAGCAGATCAATCAAGTAATGGAATGCAACCAGAGCAAGAACACAAACATGATCACTTTATTTATTTCAAAGATGCAATACAATATGATCAGTCTCTCTCTTAGTCTCACTCAAGCTCGATCGATGATATCTGTCTGTCTGTCCAACATCAACCGATCTCATGCTTATAAAGACTTTCCTACGAGTACTACTGACCCGACTCCAAGCGGCTGGGAACTCTCCAAGCGGCTGGGAGATCCCACCGAACATACATCATGACAGCTGTTATAACTAACTAGCTAAAAATAGCAAAAGCCCGGTCAGCATGATCTTATCATGATCAGCATGACCTTATTACATGCAATTGGTCTAACAGACCTTCTTGGAAACACAAACAAGACCTAAACTATTAACTGCCTTATCAAAACTAGCTGTCAGGTAGGTGCTCCTGCACCAAAGTCACCTTTAACTTTCACTGCATATCATCCTTTACCTAAAAATCCTAACAAGATTTGTCCAAAGTATCATCCATATTAGGATGCTGATGATCACATCAGAACATTCAAGGAAGCCTGTTGTAGAGCAAGGATTGAACATCAAGATGTGGTATGCAGATTATTTCCATTTTCCTTAGGGGAAGAGGCATATAGTTGGTATGTCAGTCTTGGTCAAGGTTTAGTTGATTCCTAGCCTACCTTGGAGAAAGATTTCAAAGACAGATTCAAGATACCTATAGATCCTTCAATGAATTATCACCTATTTACCACAATCAAAAGATTTGAAGGAGAGCCTATCACTGACTTCAATGCTAGATTCCAAAAGATGCTGTCAAAGATGGTCGCTCCCTATAATGTAGTAGATGAAGCTGCTAGGAGTATATTGTGTATGAGGAAAAATCGATCAAATCTAAACTAGATAAAATCAAAGAACCCAATAACATAAAGAAAACAAATTTAAATAAAAGCCATGACAAATAATCAATGAAATAAAGACTTTTACCGAAATCTATATTGTTTCCTTTGGATTGAATGTGGATTGCTCAATGAAGTTGCGAAGCCATAGCTGCAACAAGCAAGTAGTGTGCTCAAGAGATCAATGTCAAAAGATCGTGAGAGTGCTCAATCGACGCGTTTTGTATGCTCAAATCTCTGTTAAGTATGCCTGAGAATATGATCGAAGAGAGAGGCTCAATGAAGGAGATGAGGGGGGTTTATATAGGTTTCATCAAAGATCGATCAACGGTCCAGATAATTCAGAAGAATCAATGGAGGAGATAAGTTGAGGAATGTGCAATGAATGAGAAGAAGACATGTGTCTTGCTTGCTTTTGCATGAGAGGAGTTATCAAGAATAGAAGAATGAGTTAACTGAAGAGATAAATCAATTAAAAGAACAAAGCAGTCAGTTAAGTGATTTAAAACAAGAAGAAGAGATTTGCATAAGAAAAGAAGATATTTTGCTTTATTAAATATAAAAAGCTTGAGTTATATTAGAGATAACTCAAATTAGAAGAAAAAGCAATTTAAATAAATAATTGATTTATTTAAATTTAGAGAAGATATTTTGGAAGAAATAATTAAATAATTAGAATTATTTAATTTAGAAGATTTGAAAGCAAATTAAATAAATAAATTTATTTAATTGTTGTGCATGATTTTGGAAGAACAATTTTGATTTAATTAAATAATTAAGAATTATTTAATTTTAGATAAGAGGGAATTTGTTGAATTAATTAAATAATGGGATTTATTTAATTAATGTAGACTTAATTTTTGGAAAGAGGATAATGATCAAATTAAATAATTAAAATTATTTAATTGTGGAAGAATATAGAGGAATTTAATTTAATTAATTAAATAAAGAGGATTTATTTAATTAATGTTGAATTTAGGAGATTTAGAAGAATTTGATGATAATTAATTAAATAATTAGATTATTTAATTAACGTTTGCAATGCAAGTGATTAGACAGATAACGGAATGCAAGTGATTTGACGACACGGTCATTTTAGGGTGTCTACATTTTGCCCCTCTTTGATGCAATGCAACATGTAGCGTTGCGTCAAAGAAAATGATTGTTGAAGATGAAATAAAATTGTTTGATGCCCCAGTGTAGGTAGTTGCCCCAGCATAACTGGTGTAGGGTGCCCCCTCGAGAGGAAAGATAGGGAAGCGACAGAAGAACTGTGTTGACGCTCGACTAGAAGATTTGTTGGAGATAGGCGAGGTTGGGTTGATGATAGATAGAAGAAAGGAGATAGAAGAGAACATAAGAGAAAGACTGTTGATTGATCTTTGCTGGAAAACTATATAAGGCCATGGAAAAATGGATGGTGTAAATGGATGAGCTTGTTGCAATGGTTTCACATTTGTTTATAAAGAGCAATCCTTATTTTTGATATAGCACGTGGATAGTTTGCCACCAAGGTATAAAAGACCAAGGTGCTATAATATTTGAGTGCGTGTACGTTGACTCTGCAAGCAAGCGGTTTGAACTTAGATCGCTTAGACATAATATAACCTTGTAGGTATATGTGAATGAGCCATAGTCTTGAACATAAAATAAACTCCAATACATGTAAATGCAAGAAGAATATTAATATGTAAGATGCTAGGTCGTAACACACACAAGATAAATATGATGCTAAGAAAGATGCTAAAGATCATTCCTCAAACACGACACACAGAAAGCAATGAATATGCCCCCAATCCATACTGCATCGCAACATACCAAGATTATAGATAAATCAAGGTAGTCTTGAATAGGTATTGGAATAGGGAACAAAAGATAAACCATAACACAAATTGACTGACTTACAAAGTAAACATACAGCCAACATATTCTCTTGCCAAAGAGGTTGCTCAGGATAGATTGGATAGGAAAGATAACAGCCTTATCGTAGGAACTCTGTGTCCGTTAAAGGGTGCTATCTACCTAAAAAGACAATATCTCGCTGCAGGAAATGCCACATGTCGTAGGAGACGGGTGTGTTGGTCTCGACAATGGAACACTTCGCAGAAGACAAGCTTGTGGATCTAGGGCTTGGTTAAGCGGTACTTAGCTGATGTTGGCAATCGGTATGCAGGATAGTAGATGACTCTGGAAGGAAGCTGCTTTGCTTCAAGTTTGTTAAGGACTTTTGCTTTGAAAGGATGTGCTAGCTTGCTGCTTGAGTTAGTCAAGTCGAGGCGAATGGATTTTGAAAAAATGGAAGACTAGAGGGGTGACAGTGCAACTGGATTGAGACAGGCAAAGAATGATGGATCATGTGTGCCTGAGTACTGGATACATCCTTCGTATTCCAGACTGCCTACATACCCTGTATCCATGGGATCAAGGCACACGACGATGGAAGGTGAACGTGATAAATATGTAGTTCTAGATAGAGTGATGAGATGGGTCAAGGTGGAAGGGGGAGATCTTATGTACTTGAGTACTGGAAACGTCCTACGTATTCTAGACTGCCTACATACCCATATCCACGGGATCAAGGTACCTTAAGACTGAAATGATGATAATATGTAGTTCTGGTTAGTGTGATGATGTAGGAAAAGAGTGTTGAGAAGATAACATCCTTATCGTAGGAGCGATGTGTCCGTTAAAGGGTGTTACCTAAGGAAATGAAAAAAGAGATTGAAGTATGCGTTGCAAACCACGAACAAGGAACCAATCCTAGACCTAAGTTAAGGAAAGAGTTGCCCCCATTCTGGTAGAGGAAACGGTGTGGGTGACTGCTGAAGAAGACACTGAAAGCTTTGACCTAGGACAAGACAGTGTTAACTGTAGACACAGATCAAGACGTGGGATGACGACGAGGGACATTGACAAATTTCCAAGCTATACTAGATAGGGAGATGGAAATGCAAACAAGGTCAATGGTTTTATTATGGATGGATGGAGAGGTGCTGCGAACTGGACAAGGAGTGGACAGGACTCGACAGATAATGGATGCTGACTCTACACATAGCGCCTGTTTGCTAGGTTTTCACTATGGTACTTATCCAAGGCGCCTGTTTGCCAGGTTTTCACCAGAGGACAGATTTTTTTTTTTTAGAATACTCTGAGGATCAGGCATAGAACTTCTTAAGATGGACACTATTAAGTGGCTCATCTAGAGGAATGCCATCAGGTGTAGCTAAAGTATAAGCTCCTAATCCATATGCTGCTGTCACAATGAAGGGACCTAACCAGTTAGGCTCAAGCTTACCCTTCTTCTCTCGATCTGCTTGATTTCTCTGATTTTCCTTAAGTACAAGATCGCCAACTTGAAACTGTCTTTCTTTGATCTTTTTGTTGTAATTATGCCGGAGGTAGTTTTGATAGACATGGAGATGATTAAGTGCAGCAAGGTGCCTCTCATCTAGTAGTTCAAGCTCAGCTAATCTGGAAGTGCGATACTCATCTCTGCCGATCAGGTCCTGCATGGATACTCTAAGGGATGGGATCTCGACCTCTATAAGTAGGATGGCTTCAGAGCCAAAGACCAAGGCATATGGTGTGGCACCAATTGGTGTTTTGATACTAGTGCGGTAGGCCCATAGGGTGGGATTGAGTTGCAAGTGCCAATCATGACTAGCTTCATTGACCGTTTTCTTGAGGATCTTGAGAATGGTTTTATTGGAAACCTCAGCTTGGCCATTACTCTACGGATAGTAGGGAGTTGAAAAGCAATATTGGATATTGTATTGTATGCATAAGGCATGAACATCTTGGTTCTTGAATGGTCTCCCATTATCAGTGACAATGGCTTGGGGAATACCATACCGGCATATGAGGTAGTTTAGAATAAACTTGGCTATTTGTTTACTGGATATATAGGTCATAGGAATGGCTTCCACCCACTTCGTGAAATACTCAGTGGTGGTAATGATAAACTTGTGGCCATTGGAGGAGGAAGGGTGGATTTGTCCTATGAGGTCGAGACCCCATTCAGAAAAAGGCCATGGAGTTGTCACAGGTTGTAACTCATGAGCTGGTGCGTGAATCAGATCTCCATGCTGCTGACATTGTAGACACTTCTTAGCAAACTGTGTAGCATCTTGCTCTATTGTAGGCCAGTAATAACCTGTTCTGAGTATCTTCTTAGCAAGATTAGGACCGGTAGAATGTGCGCCATAGACACCTTCGTGTATGTCTCGTAAGGTAGCTTCAGCTTCTTCCGCGTTAAGACATCGTAAGAGGACACCATCGAGACTCCGGTGATATAGTGTATCACCCAGAATGATGTAACGAGAGGATTGACGAACAAAGGTTTTGTGTTGAGTGGATGATAGGTCAGGGGGAAAGGTTTTGTTCTTGAGGTATTCATAGATATCTTCGTACCATGGGGAATTAGGACCAACAAGTTTGCAGATGATTTCAGTAAAAGGAACATCGATGGCTGGTATCAACAATTGCTCGATCAAGAATTCACACTTCTGTGTATTTGTAGGCATGTCTATCAGTGACCCTATAGAAGCCATAGAATCTACAGCTTTGTTATGCTCTCTTGGAATTTGCTCAAATGTGACGCTAGAAAAATGTAGTTTATAGGCATCCACTAGTTGTTTGTAGGGGACCAACTTTTCATCTTTTGTTTGGTATTCATCTGTGACTTGGCAAATGACTAGCTGTGAGTCTCCATATACTTGTAATTCTGTGATATCCCATTGAACTGCTGTATTGAGACCTATAAGGAGTGCTTCATACTCGGCTATGTTGTTGGTGCAAGGGAATGCAAGCCGATATGACTTAGGAATATAGTCATTCTGAGGTGTAACAAATAAGATGCCGGATCCTGATCCATGTTGTGTGTAAGAACCATCAAAGTACAACTTCCACATTATGGAGTTGGAAAGAGTGAAGAGATTCTCATCAGGAAAGTCTGCTACCATAGGATGTGTATCTTTCATAGGTGCTTCTGCTAGTTGATCCACAAGGGCTTGTCCTTTGATTGCCTTACGATCTGTGTACTCAATATCAAACTCACTAAGGATCATAACCCATTTAGCTAGTCTGCCTGTGAGAGCTGCTTTTGTTAGTAGATACTTCAAGGGATCAATCTTGGCTATCAGATTTGTGTGTTGGTTCAGCATGTAATGCCACAACTTTTGGGAGGCAAACACTACTGCTAAACAAGCCCTTTCCATTGGTGAATAATTGAGCTCATATCCCACCAAGGTTCTACTGATGTAATAAATTGCATGCTCCTTTCCTGTGTCATCATTATGTGCTAGCAGAGCCCCTAGGGCTGAATTTGTAGTGGAGATGTATAAGATCAAAGGTTTGTCCGCAACTGGTGGAACCAATACAGGAGGTGTAGCTAGATACTCTTTAAGTTGATCAAATGCTGCTTGACACTTATTGTCCCATCGAAATGAAACATCCTTTCAGAGCAAATGTTGAAAGGGTTGACATTTATCTGCTAGCTGTGAGATAAAATGCCTGATGGACTGCAACCTTCTTTGGAGGCTCCTTAATGCTTTTAGGTTCTTTGGTGGAGGCATCTCCACTATAGCCTTTACTTTCGCTGGATCTACTTCGATGCCTCTACGAGATACAATGTATCCCAATAGCTTCCCTGATGTTACGCCGAATACACATTTCTTTGGATTGAGTCTTACTTGGTATTTTTCAAGCCTGTCGAAGATCTGTCCTAAGACCTGTATGTGATCCACTCTAGAAGATTTAGCCAATATATCATCAACATAGTCTTCCATGATGTGATGAAACAGATCATGGAATATCACTGTCATTGATTTCTGATAGGTTGCTCCTGCATTCTTCAGACCAAACGGCATGACACACCAACAATAGTTGCCCCAAGGACAAGTAAAGGTTGTTTTATGCTGGTCTTCCTCAGCTATCCTTATCTGATTATAACCCGAGAATCCGTCCATGAGAGAAAGCATCTCGTGACCTGCTGTCAAGTCCACTATAATGTCAATGTTTGGTAGTGGAAAGTCATCTTTAGGACATGCCTTGTTGAGATCTCTGAAATCATTACATATGCGGATGCGCCCATTAGGTTTAGACACAGGTACAATGTTTGAGACCCAATCTGAATAGTCAATGGGTCGTATGAACTTTGCATCTAACAGCTTTTGTATTTCAACCTTCACCAAGAGAGCTATCTGTGGGTGCATCTTTCTCAACTTCTGCTTGACTGGTTTCACCTTGGGATCAACTGTGAGATAATGAACTACCAGCTTAGGGTCTAGCCCTGGCATATTTGCATAGGTCCATGCAAAGTTGATGGTTCGTTGTAAGAAGTTGTTAAGATTTCTGTGCTCTGTGTCAGATAATGATGCCGCTAGGAATGTGGTCTTTGGATTCTGTTCTGTGCTTAGGTTGATCTCTGTAGAATCTTCCACTAGGAGAGCTGATTTCTCTTGATACTTAGATGGTAAGGGAAGGTCAAATCCTCCATCCTCCGGTGCCACAGTTGGGTTTTCACCTTTGGATACGTCCTTTATTTTTACTATTTTGTGATCAGGAGGTGCCACAGTGTGGTTTCAACCTAGAGATCTTTCTTTATTTGTACTTTTGCGACTGGAGGATTTGGCATTCTCACCAAAATAAGCCGTGGGCTCGAGTTCCATTACAAAACCTGCCTTGTGATCACCAAGAGGGATACCTTCCCGAAGTCCCATGACCTCAGCTAGAGCTTCATCATTCTGAAATACATCTATAATGGGGGCCCCTTGTTGGTCCCAATCGATAAGTTCAGGGTAGACAAGCGTGACATTCTGGGTGCTGGTGGTGGAAGTTAAGGATATGGAGGATAGTGTAAAAATGGAGGATTCATCAAATAGATTGGTCATGTGGTGGGAAGAGTCATCGATGATATCCTCTGTAGACGTCGTATCGGTGGGAAAAGTGTCAGCTACCTCGTCGAGGATATACTCGATGTCCAAGGCGTGTGGTACCTTCTTACCAAATCCTAATCCTTTCTTGTCTAGCTTCTTTGTTACCACAATGGGCTCCATAGTGCCTTGATTCTATTTCCCAAGGCCACCTTTGCCTTTATAGCCCATGTTTTTCACTATCCTTAAGCCATTGCCATATTGCTTGACTGGTATCGTGACTGGTTCTTTCTCCCTGTAGAGCCAAGAAGAGATGTCCTCAATAGTTTCCTCTTCCAATAACCATCCATGTTGGAATTGGGTTAGGAATGTTGGGGGAGGAATAGTTGCTTTTTTGGTAACTTTGGCAATGGGTGGTTTGCCGTAAGATTTTGGAGATAAAGGCATCCGCCCTACACAACAAGATTCGGAGATATCATAAGTGTCAAAGCCTATATCTCGGACGCGAGCTGTGATTTTGGGGAGGGGTGTCGGTTCACTTGTAGAGGCTTGTGTGAGAGTTTCAGGGTCAACATAGAGAGGGGATTCAAGGGCTTTGTCATTTTTAGGCACTTGGTTGCAATTCTTATAGCTTCCTTGCAAGACACAGCAAAATTCAAAAGGATTAGGGTCTCCTGGGATGGTGATTTCCGTACCATTGTATGGGAACTTGAGGGACTGATGGTACGTGGAGGGAACAGCTTTCATGGCATGGATCCATGGGCGGCCAAGAATAATGTTGTAAGGCAGCTCAATATCAAGAACTTGACACCTGGTTTCAAGTATAACAGGGCCCAGCTGTATAGGTAAGTGAATAACACCTTCTGAACGGCGTTCTGCATCATCATATCCCTTGATTGTAATATTATGATCAGTGTTGACGTGATCCTCAGAGTATCCTAATTGCTTTAGTAACTTTAAAGAACAGATGTTGAGACCAGCACCACTATCTATGAGTATACGTTTGATTTTGCGCTTATGGATGAGAACTTCAATATGAAGGGCATCGTTGTGACAAGGATCATGGGAGGGGAGGTCTTTCTCAGAGAAGACCACATTGTAGGGCGAAGCAATGTTACCTACTATAGCTCAGAAATCTGCGACTGTGATGTTGTTGGGAACAGAAGACTCTTGGAGGGCTTTTTCTAGGACTACTCTATGTGCAGGTGATGACCGTAGAAGGTCCAAAATAGAGATCTATGCTGGTGTTCTCCCTAGATGTTCGACAAGATTATAATCAGACTAAACCAGAAGCCTAGGTGTAGGTGCACGGATGGTGACATGACCTCGACGAGTAGTAACAACACAATCCGTAGATTTGCCTTTGATTGTGAGGGTAGACACTCGACTCTCTTCAAAACAACTGACAATGGAATCGAAGGACGTGGAAGCATGATTGATACCTTTACCTCTATCATGAGGAGGAGGTGGGCCATGATGAGGGAATGGTTCCTTGTACATATCTAGATCCTTGTTCGTGTGTTGCGCTGGTGATTCATCCTCAAAAGTGATTTGATTATCGTCAATGAGGTTTTGGATGAGGTGCTTAAGTTTCATGCAAGATGCAGTTCTATGCCCTTTGCTCCTATGGAACTCACAATACTCATTGTCTCTGTAATGTGCAGTTTTGTAGATAGGTTCTCCATATGGGGGAGCATCAGGTAAGGTGATGAGCCCTTTCTACAAAGCTTACTGTAAGACTGATTCGATGGGCACTCCCAAGGGAGTGAATTGACGTGGCGGAGGGTAATCTTGTTGTGGGCGCTCTTGTTGTCGTTGTTGTTGGTTGGGATAAGGCTGCCTTTATTGCTGCTGTTGTTGAGGTGGAGCTTGACTTGGTTTGGAGAGCTATAGCGGTGTTTGCAACATTTGGACATGCTTAGTATCGACCACCCCATTGTTGACCACGTTTTTGTTCTTGTTCCAATATTTGGGTTTATCATTCGATTGTTGATGAGAAGTACTATCTTTCGTCTCCTTAAAGATTTTGACCACACCCTTAGCAATGAGGGCCTTCTCAATGTTGATACCCTTGTATGTGATTTCATCGAAGGTTGTAGCACTAAGAATTTGCAAATGGAAACCTAACTCTTGGTTGAGGTTCTGCACAAATATGCTAACAAGCTATTTCTCTAGAATCTTGAAAGGGAATTTACTAGCCATTTGTCTCCATCGTTGAAGGAAAGAAATGAAAGTTTCACCATTTTTCTGTTTATTGTTGCATAGGTCCATCATGGAAATCTCATGCTCTGTGTTGTAAGAAAAATGGGTGGCAAACTTCTCTGCTAGCTCGTTGAAAGACTTGATACCCGTAGGTAAGTGTGAGAACCATTCTATTGCTTGACCTCCAAGACTGCGAGGAAAAAGACGCATAAGATATGTGTCGTTATGAGAGACCTCGAAGCAAGCGAGATAGAATTCCCTAAGATGGTCTTTTGGGTCACCTTTTCCTTTATATTTATCGAACTTGGGAATAGTGAAATTTTAAGGAAAAGGGATCATTGGTAACGACCGATCAAAAGGATAAGGACACACTTCCTCCAAAGAGAAGGTCTTTTTGGTGTGGCCAAACGTAAGATCAGACAGCTGTTGTTGTACCTCCGCAATCTTTAGTTCCATAGTCATGGGAGGGGTTGGTAACATCTCCTGTTGTCCAAAAAGTGGTTGGTGTTTCCCGTATGGAAGATTATAATGTAAGCCATGCGCACTGGTATTATAAGGGTCGTAAGATTGATTGGGATCATATGGGTTGTACGATTGGTTCAGATTGGGTTGGAATTAGAGGCCTTGATTAGGCAGAGGTGGAGGTGGTGCTAGGTAAGAATGTTGGCTTTGCGATGGTTGAAGAAAAGTATTGGGGGGAGGAAAGCTAAAGTGCATTTGTTTAGGTTGTGATGGTGGCACATAGCTTTGGGAAACCTGATGTTGGGAATGTTGAGCGTGGCTAGGCAATGTATGAAAGAAGTTGAGTGAGGATGAACGTTGTGGAGGAGGAACATAGGTAGAAGTGATTTGCGATGGTTGGGGTTGATTGAGGATGAGAGTAGAAGAATGTTGTGGTTGGGGCTGCTTGAGGATGAGAGTAGAAGAATGTTGTGGTTGGGGCTGCGTGACTCTAATTGGTTGAGAGACATGCAGGTGTGATGATATAGCAGGTGGCATTTGTTGAGACCTTTGTTGCATGGCTACATAAGTGTTCCCTAGATTGTAATTGGGTGGGAAACCTACGCGTGATGGGGTAACCAAGATTCCACTTGCGATTGGGGTGGACACTTTAGGAGGTGGTTGCACATTCGATTGAGCTAAGGTGGCTTGCTTAGCTAACTCTGCTTGACGTTGGAGAGTTTCTTGTTGGTTTTGATAGATCTTCATAGGAGTCAAAAGCGGTGATATGGGCCTCTCCCCTGTTGGGTTTTGAAAAAGGGGATTCCTATACTGCGAGCCTTGAGTAGGTAAGGGTGTAGTTACCGTGGACATGGTTTGCACCGCTTGTATGGCTTCTTGGGCGTTGTTGCTCTCCTTGAGAGTGGACACATCAAAATCTTGAGGTAACTTGGCACCTTGCTTTGCAAGCAAGCGAAAGAAATGATCCTGGTTCTCACTGAGGATTTTATCAAAGGCAGCTATAGCTCTAGGATCTTGTATGAATTCATCAAGATCTTGCCCGTCTTCTTGAGAGGATTGACCTATTTCAAAGTGTCGCTCTTCTTGAGATGGGGTTTGATCTACGATATAACCTTGTGGGATAAAATCCGGAGGTAAGCCTGTGGTATACTGAGGCGCATTTATCAAAGGGGTTCTATCCTCATGAGGATTGCTTGGTTCATCTATGTGTGGCATGTTCAGAGAGCTGATTGGTTTTGCCGCGGGTGTTCTAGGAGTCACCTTGGGAGTAATGTTGAGACGACCTAATTGTGGTGTGCGAGGGGGTGACTTGCGCTTCTTAGGGACAACTTGCCTGGATTTCATAGTTTGCTATAGCCTAGTGGTGACCATGGGATACACTAGGACATAATGTAATGCTGGGAATCTGTGAGATGCTTTAAGAAATGGACAAGCTTCTGATGCACAAAGTACTGGACCAAAAGCGCTACACTGTTTGACCAGAGGCGTAGGACTGTGCTACCAAAAGCGTACTACTATGGGCCAGAGATGACGGACTGAGCTACCAATAGCGAGTTACTACTATACCAAAGGTGAGCTACAGTGACCTAAAGCGAGCTACTGTTATACCAAGGGCGCTGAAGTAGAGTTTTGCCAGAGGCGGGTTACTGCTGACCAAAGGCGATCTATTGTATTACCAAAGGCGAGCTACTGTAATACCAGGGACGCTGAAGTAGTGTCTGATGTTTTTCAAAGGCAAGATTTTTCTGTTTCTAATTGGATTGGTTTGGCAAGAGAAAACACAGCAAACAAGTGGTCAAAAAAAAAAGGCACACGGACTGACACAACAAATAGTGTATGTTCAAGGCTCCAAACAAGCCCAATGTTTCCACAGGTCTAAGACAGTTGCAATCAATAACAAGCACTTTTTATCCCTAGAGACAAGGTTTCATTGCAGTAGATTAGCTCACAGCTTAATACTCCGTTGATAAAAATATCATTCCATAAAGGTGTCGGATATTTAGTATCTTTGCGAGAGACGATAGGTAGGGATATCTCACCCTCCCCTTGGAAAGCTCAAGTAGGTCACAAGAGCTTTATGTCCAAGGGAATACTATCTCTTCTCAAGGGAGCCAATGGTGAGTATCTTAAGGGCTTAAATCGATTCCCCTTGCACTGATGATTATCGCAATGTTCGGAGGTAGGTCAGGTAGTCTCTATCTAGATTGGTTCTGAGTGACTTTGAGGGACCAATGCCTTACGAGCAATGCGACAAGCTACTAAAATCTTTAACCAATCCTACTAAGAGTTTCAAACACTTCGCTCAATGTGAAAATCATTTCCACAAAGAGCTAGTACACCTCTTTTCAGTTTGGCACCACAAGGTAAGGCTGATGTCGATTAGGACTTGGCTTTCGCCTTATCCCTTTTATATAGCGGTTCAAAGGAAAACTCCGCTTAGGGTTGTCCCTTTTGGATGAAGCGCAATCCAAAAGCAGGCCCTTCTAAAGGAAGTACAGAAAAATAAGAGCAAGCACATCAAACAAAGGTTCAATTGTCCCATTATAAGAAAAATAAGGTGCAACTAAACTAGGCACACACACGTTTGTAGTTGTAAATTGTCCCTTATGAAATGAAGTGTTTGGCATTCATGTCCATTGTCCTTTAGAAAAATTGAGGTGTTTGTTCATACATGTCCATTGTCCCTTAAGCAAAGCAGTATGTTCCTAAGACTTAGATTGCAAGAAAAGATTTGTTCAATTATCCTTTTAAGCATGCAATGTGTTTCTAAGACTTAGTGAGATAAATCAAGAGGTCTTCAATGCTCATCCTGCATGAATATGTTAAAAACCTATTTGCTCTGTGTGAGTGATAAGAAGCTGCAACAAGTGATATTAGGTCCACACAAACTCAAAAGTTAGCAAGTGTTTGAAGTCATAGATTGAGAATAGGCCAATGAGTGGTCTTAAAAAATAAATCTTAGAAAATCCTTGAAACAATATTACCACTGTGTAGAGGACAGAAACATATCAACTTTAAAAAAAAACATCACCTAAATCCGAGTCCGTTTGTGAAAGTTATGCAGCTTGGAAGGTCTAAAAATTGTGACGAGACAGAGACAGCAATGAGAAAATGAATTTTCTGAAAAATTAGAGAATCTTGAGAAACAAATAATTTCACCACGATGTAGATCACAAAATTCTAGCCTATTTCAAAAAAAAAAGTACTGAAATACATGTTCGTATGACCAAGATAATGAGTTTTGAAAATTGCCTATTAGATCAAAATGCTCAACGGAGAGAGGTCTGATTTAGCCCCTGGTGACTGGGTCCTGGTCACTGATGTGACCTGCTGCTAGGCTGGAGGGCTAAAAAAAAATCTTTTTTTTTGTTTTTTTTTAATTTTTAGAAAACTAAAATTAATTTCCTAAAAGTTTCTTTTTTTTAAAGTTTTTTTTTTAAGATTTCATTTTAAAAAAAAAAAAACTTTAAACTTAACACCAAAAAAGTCTTTTCATGAGACAACAAAAATAAAAGAGGCCTGTCCTCTTTGAAGAGGACGTACCTCTTAGCAGGTACGTACTGCCTGCGCAGGGTACTGCGCAGCAGTACTCTTTCTTTTTTTGGCTTTTGTGTTTTTTTTTTTGGAATTTTGTGTTGTCTTTTTGTTTTTTTTAATTTTTTGCTTTTGCTTTTTTTTTATTTTTGGATTTTCTTTGCTTTTTTTTATTTTTTCCAAAAAAAAAAGGGAAAACTTTTTTTAAAAAAATAATATATATATATATATATATATATATATATATATATATATATATATATATATATATATATATATTGTACCTCACAATGATTGTACGACCTCGAGTTGCGTGCCCGAGGTAAAAAAATTTTACCTTCACCGAAATAGGCCAAATTTTATATTTTTCTTTGTCTCTCGACCCTTCCGAACGCAACCGTGATGTCCATTTTTGCCCAACAAACTTCCTTTAAATTTTTTTTTTTGATCTCTCCAAAAAAGTGTTAAAAACCTATGAAATCAAACTAAAAATTCCATAAATTTGATATTAAATCAGGACCAATGGGTCCCACCGGGCGTGCCAGAATGTGTATGAGGAAAAATCAATCAAATCTAAACTAGATAAAATCAAAGAACCCAATAACATAAAGAAAACGAATTTAAATAAAAGCCATGACAAATAATCAATGAAATAAAGACTTTTACCGAAATCTGTATTGTTTCCTTTGGATTGAATGTGGATTGCTCAATAAAGTTGCAAAGCCATAGCTACAACAAACAAGTAGTGTGCTCAAGAGATCAATGTCAAAAGATCGTGAGAGTGCTCAATCGACACGTTTTGTATGCTCAAAGCTCTGTTAAGTATGCCTGAGAATATGATCGAAGAGAGAGGCTCAATGAAGGAGATGAGGGGGGTTTATATAGGTTTCATCAATGATCGATCAACGGTCCAGATAATTCAGAAGAATCAATGGAGGAGATAAGTTGAGGAATGCGCAACGAATGAGAAGAAGACATGTGTCTTGCTTGCTTTTGCATGAGAGAAGTTATCAAGAATAGAAGAATGAGTTAACTGAAGAGATAAATCAATTAGAAGAATAAAGCAATCAGTTAAGTGATTTAAAACAAGAAGAAGAGATTTGCATAAGAAAAGAAGATATTTTACTTTATTAAATATAAAAAGCTTGAGTTATATTAGAGATAACTCAAATTAGAAGAAAAAACAATTTAAATAAATAATTGATTTATTTAAATTTAGAGAAGATATTTTAGAAGAAATAATTAAATAATTAGAATTATTTAATTTAGAAGATTTGAAAGCAAATTAAATAAATAAATTTATTTAATTGTTGTGCATGATTTTGGAAGAACAATTTTGATTTAATTAAATAATTAAGAATTATTTAATTTTAGATAAGAGGGAATTTGTTGAATTAATTAAATAATGGGATTTATTTAATTAATGTAGACTTAATTTTTGGAAAGAGGATAATGATCAAATTAAATAATTAAAATTATTTAATTGTGGAAGAATATAGAGGAATTTAATTTAATTAATTAAATAAAGAGGATTTATTTAATTAATGTTGAATTTAGGAGATTTAGAAGAATTTGATGATAATTAATTAAATAATTAGATTATTTAATTAACGTTTGCAATGCAAGTGATTAGACAGATAACGGAATGCAAGTGATTTAACGACACAGTCATTTTAGGGTGTCTACATTTATACTATTCAACATTAGATCCCTTGACCTCTATGTTCATAAGGAGGACACATCCTAATGTCACAACTTTGGAATGAGCTTTCGAAGAAGCTATAAAAGTCAATTAGCAATCAATCCCCGCTCCAACACCTAATATCACTTTCCCTACACAAAACGTAATATTTTTTTGCGTATCCTACTCAAAAATAGACCAATGGAGCCATGATGCCTCCAACTGTAGTACCAAGTCCATTACAATTACCTCCACTCAGCATTATGCCATCTCCAAATGGAAATGGCTAGATAGTGCAATATCTAGGACATACACAAGTACCTTAGGATGTAGGACAGAGTAATAACAACAGTTCTTCCTTTTTCAAACCCCAAATAAAGAATGTAGTAGCCAAAGCTCAGGAAGAAAAGGAAGAAATTAAAGAGATATCAACGCAGTTGAGAAAATTGACAACTAAAATCACTCATCTGAGAAGTCAGAATTTCTATTCTCAACCAAATCGAAATAGACGATATAACAATGATAGATCTGGATATCCTGATAGGGGATATAATAATGATAGGAAATACAACAATAACAATAACAACATTGGTAACAATAATGCCCCTAGACAGCCTAGAGTGTGGAACACTAGGCCAAATAATGGTTCCTTGCCATCACCCTTAGATAATCAACCTCCTAGTGAACCTAAGTAGACCACTAGAGTGAACCTGGTAGAAGAAGCCCTTACAAATTGGTGTAGGATTCATAACACTAATGCTCATGCCGAATTGGATTGTCCTCAATTTAGGATAGCAGCTAGCATTTTTTAGGCTAAGGTATCAAACGCTGCAGATAACCCTCCTTGTGTTCAAGGAAATGAAATTGCCCTTGTATTAGAAAGTTTTACCAATCATCCTCACCATAAGGCAACTTCAACTCATGAGAATTATACTGTAGCATGTGAGGAGTTAGCCATGGCTTTTGAAACAAATTATGTTTTTCCTTTTGAGGATGAGAATGAACCATCCGTTGAACATAAGGAAGTGCATGCTTATCAGCAACAATATCAGGGTAGACATAATTATAACTTGAGGAATAGCTCGAACAGACCTTTTGGTCCCTTGACCTCATCTTTGCCTCCAAATAATTTTAACACTCCTCTTGATCCAAAGGCAAGTAATAACCCCGGGTTACCTAAGGTTAATTCTCAATATTTAGCACCACAAAATGCAGTGGTAAAAACTAATAACTAGCCTCCTAAGTCTGACAAATTGGTCACATACTTAGTAGATGAAATGAAAAAGATCAAAATTAGCTTGTCATTGTCAGAATTACTTAAAACCCCAGCCATTACGAAGGCATTCATGAAATCTTTAGATGACCCTACACCAAAAGAGGATAACCATCCCCTTAATTCAAGCCAGACTCCGAATAAAGATCATACAGCTAAGGATAATACTGTCAAACATAGAACTTCAGCCACTGTCCAGGCTGCTGAAACTTCACATATGACTCTTTATAGGGATAAGACCGAGTTGCCTCCATTTCTTCTCACCATAAGGATGTTTAGTAAGAATTTGTATAACTATTTAGTGGATTCAGGTGCATCAATCAACGTAATGCCACCTTAGGGTTACATCCTACTAAGTTACTAAAGAAGGTAACACAGCTAGATAAAACTGAGGTGAGTGTTGTAGGAGAATTAACTCACATTTGTATGCAATTAGCATCAGATCCAAGAATTCAGTACTACATTGACATCTAGGTAGTAGATATCCCTAATACATATGGAATGTTGCTTAGCAGGGATTGCTCAAAAACACTTAATGGATACATGTCCACTGATTTTAGTCACATGTGGTTACCTTGGAAAGGGATTCATAACCAGATTCAGATAGATGTTGAACCCCAGATGAAACACATGATTATTGAATATAACAAAACTAATGAAATCATGTATCTGAATGTTGAACTAGAGTTTATACCATCAGACCCCAAACAGTCAAGATAGACGAGATCCTCATGTATGATATTCATGTTGATAAGGATAACCTTTAGGATGACAAAGTAATCATAGATTCCAACCAAAGTTCAAAGGATGATAATGAAATAGATCATTTTAAGAACTTTGAATTGTATTTGTCCCAAAAGATGCAACATTGTCAAATGTTAAATATGTCTAATGAAGATGTTTTGATTGAAGGATGGTGTAGGTTACATGATGAAGCACATTTTGAAAAAACTTGTGATGCCTACTTAGACATGATGGAGTTGGAACAAGGATGCGATGATAAAGGAATATCATCACCTATGGTAAGTAGTACAGATAAGTATAGTGATATTGATTCCTGTTCATCATCTGCAAATACAAAAGAAAACATATATCAGGATGAAAGTTACATTCATGATTCAGAGGAGATCTTGATGAATATTGAGAATAGTTCCAAGGATAAAAGTAACATCACCCTAGGGACTGATTGTTTGATTGAATAAGATTATGAAGTATCTGATGAAGATAAAGGAAGTA
Source organism: Cunninghamia lanceolata (assembly GCA_027924645.1). Lineage (NCBI taxonomy): Eukaryota > Viridiplantae > Streptophyta > Pinopsida > Cupressales > Cupressaceae > Cunninghamia > Cunninghamia lanceolata. The sequence goes on along the minus strand of BSBN01000252.1, from coordinate 17,018,903 downwards.
ATTTGACCAAGTTTGAAGAGTTTTTATCAAAACAAATTTAGAGGATGTTGTTACAGCATACTTCTCCACATGATGCTCTAATTAAAGGTTGGTATAGGTTACATCTAGCACCACATTCAGAGACTACTTGCTCATTATGCTTGCACATTTTGAAGAAGCAGGTGATACTTCATTCAAGGGATTGTTTTCCTAATAATAAGGAAGGAAAACAAGTATCAAGTTCACATTAGTCAGATAAAGTGAAACTAGAGAAGAATAAGTCACCAAATCTAAAATAGATATCAAATGGTGCAACCGCCAGAGCCAAAAGAAAAAGAGAAGGTCCTGACAAACCTTTAATTGAAGATAAGCCATGGATCCTAAGGTTTGATGGTGTTATGGGTAAAATGGGATAATATTAAATGAATTTATAAACCTAATAACTTTAATGAAATATGCAAGTAACAAAGATTAAAATTAAGTAAACAACTTAAAGTGCTTTGTTACCTAGCGGCTTCCATTGTTCGCCTATTCTCAATCGATCTTTGGTGATGAATGTAGCCCTCAGGAAGCTTGCTTCCTTGCTTTGTTTCCTCAAGATGACAATGGATAAATGGCTCGGATACTTATTGTATTGAAGATGAGCTTCAATACAATGTGAGATGGATAATGAATAAATGCAAGAGTGGGGGTGCCAATGGTGCACTATGGATTCAATAGAGTAATTTTACTTGAAAGCTTCATGATTTGAAATGGAAGAATAGAGAGGTATTTATAGAATTGTGTGAGAGAAGATTGACGGTGTTAGAAGAAATAAGAAGATCAATGGTAGAGGATGTTTGAGAGAATGTGAACGAATAGAAAGAAGACATGTGTCATTCAAAAAGATGCTTTGTTGAGTTAACTACTTTCTTGATGAGGATAAGCTTTTATTTCATAAATTAGAATATATTTTTCTAATTTAAGAGTTTGTTGATAAAAACAAGGTTGCTTTAAATCAGTTAACTCAACTTTTGCTTTTGTATGACAAGGAAGTTTATTTTTAGAAGATTTGGAAGATCAGAAAGCAAATTAAATAAATAAATTTATTTAATTGTTTGTGCAAGATTTTAGAAGAATAAATAAAATATTTGATTATATTTTATTTTGGAGACTGAGATTTAATTTAAATAAATTTGCATTTTATTTAAATTTGGAAGAATGAATGATTTAATTAAATAATTAAAATTATTTAATTGTTTGGAAGAATAAAGTTGATGTTGATGAAATTAATTAAATAAATGTAATTTATTCAATTAATGGGAGGAAAATGAATCAAATAAATAAATTGGTTTATTTATTTATTGATAGAGGAACATTAAGATGAAATAAATATTTAAAATATTTATTTAGGTAGAGTCATGTCATTTTTAGGTGTATACATTTTGCCCCTCTTTGATGCAATGTGTTTTATCACGTTGTTTCAAAGAATTAGAATTTTTGACAATGATACATGCCCTAGTTTGCCCCTGGTACAAGTTTAACAACAGGATGGATGCCCCCTCGGGAGATTGGACAGGGAGAAGGCAAAAGGTGTGAGACAGACAATCTCACGATGAAGAAAGTGAAAAAAATAGGTTAGGATGAAGAAAGAGTTGAAATGATACATGATGCAAGATAAAATGATAACACACACAAGCAGGTAAACAAGTATGCACAAATGATATAAGAACAAACAAGGTATTGCCCTTGTCAAGCAGTAAACCAACAATATATTGATAATGATATACGACAGTGTTGTCATGGTGGGGAATGATATGTCCCTAGACCAACATGGCAGGGGTGTTGTCATGGTGGGGAACGATATATCCCTAGAGAAACACAAAGGATAGTGTCTGGTTTCAAGAAATGAAACATGTCGTGTAAGACCCGTGTATTGGTCTAATTTCGATAATGTTACATCCTGTATAAGACAAATGTTTGATTATAATTGATCGAGTTGGTTTACGACCAGACAAGGATCAAGACCACTGATTGTGAATGGATCATTTGACAAGATTGACTTGACTTGATTGGTATGGATTAAGGATGGACTTGCAATGATACATAGAAAGTTGATTGATAGAAGAATGACTCGACAGAAGAAATCACAAGCTTTTATTTGTAAACATTGATATTTTGTATAGAATTTTTATTGCATGGGATATGGATATGGATATGGATACAGATATGAGATGTAATTGGATGCGTTATGGATATGGTTAAGGAATGCTTTCTGGATATGTTATGGATATGGATATTTTGTCATCGTTAGAGCACAAGTATTTTTCTTTCATCATTGGGCACTTTTTTGTTTCTTTTCTCTTTTTGAAATGTTGTAAGAAAATACAAGCATCTAGGTATAATTAAACTGAGATGACTTGAGTATTCCTTACATGGATTTTGATGATTGCCCCTTTTCATGTTCAGACCTCCGAAGTCCTTGATGATCTTTTGCTGATCATGTTGTTAGATAAAAAGTTGTTACATTACTTAAGTTTGATCCACAAACAACAGACAAAGAAAAAGATTATGCCCCCATCATAGCATCTCTAGCTTTTGGCATCCTTGAGTAGCATAGAAAGACATAATGACAAAAATCCAAGAACTTGTAAGTTAACATGTTCACAAAACATTCTTGCATTAGATGTGTCTTCTTGCCATAATTGATATAGAATTAGTTTGAGTGTTTTGGTATACGCTTGCTTTTGACAGGTTGATGTTTTTGTGCCAAGATTTTTGTTTTGGGAAGCTTGCTTTTGCTACGTGCACTTGTCTAGTGAAAGGTATCACAATCCTTATTGGTATCCTCTTAGAACATGTGGCATTCAAAAATCTAAATCCGTAACTAGGTCAAGGAGTTGCCCCCAGTTTAGACAAAGGATCAACTTATTATGGGTGACATGACAAATAGACACGGAGAGACGGACCCTAAGGGACTGACCTAGTGCCGTGGGGCTCATTGCTAAATGGCCTTGCCTACATGACAACATAGAGGCAATGTAGTTTGGGGTGAACTTGATGGACCTAGGACCTAGGCGATGGCAAAGATGTAGGAGCGGTATGGATAGCAGGACAGACGACACTTGATGGAATGGACATGAAAGAAGTGGTGTGGAGTGGAGCCTCGGGGGTGCATTGAGAATGGCCTTGCCTACGTGATAACTCAGAGGTGACGTAGTTCAACAATGGCTCAAGGATCGGTTCGAGAAGAATGATATGATGGACATAAGAGAAATAAGGTCGCAACAGAAGGAGGAAGCGGTTTGTCACAGATAGCACCTATTTACTAGGTTTTCACCACTTGCTTTTATTTGCACGACAGCTAAAAATATGCATGACACCTGTTTGCCAAGTTTTCACTAGAGGATGATTTTTTTTGTTATTTTTCCATTTTTTTATTTTTTTGAATTGTTTTGGTCACTTTTTCAAAAAAATGTTTTGAATTTTTAAGGCCTCCCTTGCATTGGGGTTTAGGTATAGAACTTGCGAAGATGCATGCTATTGACAGGGTCATCAAACAGTTCTCCTTCAGATGTAGCCAATTGATATGCCTCTGACCCATAGGCTGCAATGATGACATAGGGACCTAGCCAGTTGGGTTTGAACTTGCCTTTCTTCTCTCGATCTTGCTGATTTTTGGGATTTTCTCTGAGGACTAGATCACCAACTTGGAATACTCAGGGCTTTACCCTATGGTTGTAACTTATAGACATTCGTTGTTGATAAGCTTTGAGATGGTTAAAGGCCTATTTCCTTCTCTCCTTGAGTAGCTCTAACTCTTGAAGTCTGGATACTCTGTACTCTTCATTAGATATGAGACCTTTTAAAGAAACTCACAAGGATGGGATCTCGACTTCAATGGGAAAGATGGCTTCTGATCCGTAGACCAGGGAGTATGGTGTTGCACCTATGGGTGTGCAGAAACTTGTACAATAGGCCCACAGTGCTAGATTTAATTAGCTATGCCAATCACAGCCAGCATCATTGATAGTCTTTTTCAAGATTTTTAAGATGGTTTTGTTTGATGCCTCCACCTAGCCATTGCCTTAGGGGTAATAGGGGGTAGAAAAGTGGTGTTGGATATGGAATTTGTCACATAGTTCCCTGACATCCTGATTTGTGAATGGTTGTTCATTATTCATGATAATGGATGAAGGGATACCATAGCGACAAATGATATAGTTCAAGATAAAGGAGGCAATCTACTTGCCTGTGATATTGGCTAAGGGTACAACTTCAATCAACTTTGTAAAGTACTCAGTGGTGGTGATTATGAATTTATGGCCATTGGATGAAGAAGGGTGGATCTTGCCCACTAAGTTGAGTCCCCACTGATAGAAAGGTTAAGGAGTGGTCAATGGTTGCAGCTCATGTGCTAGTGCATGTATCAAGTTCCCATGGATTTGGCACTTCTTGCACTTCTTTACAAAATGATAGGAATCTTATTCCATGGTTGGCCAGTAGTATCCCATGCATATGAGTTTCTTGGCTAGGGTAGGGCCACTAGAGTGGGTCCCACATATACCCTTGTGCACTTCATTCAGGGTGGTTTGATGTTCCTCACTATCAAAACACCTAAGGAGAGTACCATCAAGACCTCTGCGGTATAGGGTATTGGAGACAATGGCATACCAAGATGCCTGACAAATGAAGGTTTGTTTTTGGTTGCCATAGAGATCAGGTGGGAGGGTATTCTCTTTAAGATAGGAAAATATTTTTCCATAGAGGGGGGAATCAGTTCCGACAATGTGGAAAATGCTATGAGATTCAGGAGTGTCATATGCAGGATGGGACGCTGGCTCTACCAAGAACTCATAATGTGATTGATTATTTGGAATATCGAGGAGAGATGCAATCGTTACCATGGCATCTACAGCTTTGTTCTCAATCCTTGGTATTTGCTCGAAAGAGATCTTGACAAAGTATTCCTTGAAGTCATCTACCATCCATTTGTAAGGGATTAATTTCTCATCCTTTATCTGATAGTCGTCATTTACTTGATTTATGACCAGTTGTGGGTCACCATATACCTGAAGTTCTTTGATATTCCATTCAACTGCTACCTTGATGCCATTGACTAGGGCTTCATATTCTACCACGTTGTTAGTGTAGGGAAAGAGTAATTTGTATGATTTAGGAATGGTGTCACCACTAGGGGTGATCAACAAGATACCTGCTCCCGATCCATGCTAAGTGTATGAGCCATCAAAGTACATTTTCCAGGTTGTTGTGGTTATGTGAAAGATAGATTCATCTAGAAATTTGAAGCTCAAAGGGCTGTCATCTGTTAGAGGTGCATCTGTCAGATGATCTGCAAGTACTTGGCCTTTTATCAGCCTCCTGTTGACATATTTGATGTCAAATTTGCTGAGAAGCATGACCCATTTGGACAATCTACCTATAAGGGCAGCTTTGTTGAGTAAATACTTGAGCAGATCAATCTTTGCTACTAGTTTGACATAATGTGACAACATGTAATGTCTCCACTTTTGTGAGGTGAAGACCACGACGAGGCATGCTCTTTCAATTGGCATGTATTGTTGTTCATATCCAACAAGTGTTCAGCTGATATAGTAGATCACTTATTCTTTCCCTTCATAATTTTGTTGAGCGAGGAGAGTTCCCAGAGCTGTTGGTGTGGCTGAGATATACAGTAGTAGAGGTTTACCCTAAATCGGTGGCATTAATATAGGAGGTTTCATGAGATACTCTTTTAGCTATTGAAATGCCTATTCACATGAATCATTCCATTTGAAAGGGACATTCTTATGTAGGAGGTGGGAAAATGGGTGGCACTTGTCTGCCAGTTGAGAAATGAATCTTCTGATAGATTGCAGTTTTCCCTGCAGAGATCTTAGTTGAGTGAGATTCTTGGGAGGTGACATTTCCATGATGGCCTTCACTTTAGCTGGGTCAACTTTGATTCCATTGGCAGACACTATGTATCCCAGTAGCTTGCCCGATGTAACTTCAAATACGCACTTCTTCAGATTGAGGCACACATTAAACTATTCCAGTCTTGTGAAAATTTTGTCAAGTACTGCCAGGTGTCCTTCTCTTGTGAGTGATTTTGCCAAGATGTCATCAACATAATCTTCCATTATAGTGTGCATCATGTTGTGGAAGATTGTGGTCATATCTCTCTGATATGTTCTACCAGCATTTTTCAAACCAAATGGCATGACACACCAACAATAGGTGCCCCATGGACATATGAACATAGTCTTGTGTTGGTCTTTAGGTACAATTTTGATCTGGTTGTATTCAGAGAAACCATCCATTAGTGACAGCATGGTGTGCTCTACCGTGAGATCTACAATAATGTCAATGTTTGCTAGGGGAAAATCATCTTTTGGACAAGCATTATTTAGGTCCCTAAGGTTATTACATATTCAGACTCTTCCATATGGTTTGGCAACTGGTACAATGTTTGAAATCCACTCAGGATAGTCTATTGGTCTGATGAATCTGACATCTAACAGTTTCTTCAGCTCTTCTTTCACCATGAGGGCTACATGCGGGTGCATCTTCCTAAGTTTTTGCTTTACTAGCTTAGCTCCCAGAGCTAAGGATAAGTGATGCATTCTGAGATTTGGATCTAGTCCTGGAATATCCGCATATGTCGAAGAAAAGTTGATCTATTTTCTTTTGAAGAATTCAGTAAACGCTGGCTTTTCTTGTGTGGTTAAAGACTGTGCCATGTGAATCATTCTGGGACTGTCACCTATGCTAACATTGATCAGCTCTACTGGTTCTATTAAGATTGAAGATGTCTCCTGATGTGTGAGATTGGGTAGAGGGTCAAGCCTTCCATCCTTCGGTGCCTCAGAGAGGTTTTCACCATTGGATACGTCTATATTTTTACTTTTTTCATGATCTAACACTACCGCAGAGTGGTTTTCACCATTAGATCTTTCTTTCATTATGACTGTAGACACCCAAATTTGTCCCAACTTTGTCCATGTCCTACAACACCTTGTTAAAACATTATCCTAGACATCGTGTAACATTTTGTCCTAATCCCACTCTTAATCCCATTTATCCATTAAGCCAATTAATTAAATAAATTTTATTTATTTAATTAAAATCCCCATCTTTATCCTACTTAGCCAATTAATTAAATAAATTTTATTTATTTAATTAATTTCCCATTCATAATCTCACTTTCCAATTAATTAAATAAATTTTATTTATTTAATTAATTTCCACATCATATCTTATCCCATCCTATTCATTTATCCTATCAATTAAATAAATCTTTTTTATTTAATTAATATCTAACTCATATTTCAGCTAATTCAAATATTTTATTTGAATTAAACACTTATCTTTCATCACATTCCAACACTTGTCTAGTCAATCATGTGTTGTGTTACAACTTTTATCTTTCACATGCACAACTAATAGGACCTAATTTTAGTATTTATCTACACAAGCACACCTAAGCCTCATCCTCCTTTGCCACATGTCATATGACTACAATTTCTTGATGTGAAAGGAAACCTAACTTAATCATATCCATCCATTTCACCTAAAGCCCTAATTGATCCTAGCCATCCATTGGAACCAAGCCTTTCCTATAAATCAACCCCCTCACAAGCCATTAGCATGGATTGAGCCTTAAGCACCCTTATTCTGTCAAATTTTCTAAAAGGGCATTGATCCTCAAGTATCCACATGCTGTTGAAATATCATTAGAGCCTTTGCATCCATCATCTATCTCCTTATCAACGTTATGCTGCGGAATCGAGCAATCAACACAACAAAGCGATCAATCAATCAAGCTCATTTTGCATCTTCGAGGTATTGAATTATTTGGGTTTAGGTTATGCATTTCAATTGTTTGATCATTTCCATTTATATATCCAAATTTTTCGATATACATTTTGGCACGCCCGGTGGGACTCACGTCCCTGATTAACCCTCTTGTTTGAGTTGTTTTTGTGAAGATCAGATTTTTTGGAGCGTCAATCATTCATTTTTGCAGGTTTATGCACTTTGATTTGTAGGTTGAAGATATTTTATATTGCTGATTTTTTTTAATTTATGACCAGATCTGTTGCAGAGGGTTTTTTGTTTTACATAGGTCCTATAAAAAGGAGATCTTAGATTCATTGGAAAGAGGACTTCGAGAGCTTTCCGAAAAGTGGTTACATTAAAGATTTGGCTCAGTATTCAAAGAGTTATGACGATTTGAAGTTGACCCTACGATTCTAATTTTTCAAAAATTTTCGACGCGCGACTTTTTGCTGATTTTTTTAATTTATGACCAGATTTGTTGCAGAGGGTTTTTTGTTTTGCACAGGTCCTGTAAAAAAGAGATCTTAGATTCGTTGGAAAGAGGACTTCGAGAGCTTTCTGAAAAGTGGTTACATTAAAGATTTGGCTCAGTATTCAAAGAGTTATGACGATTTGAAGTTGACCCTGCGATTCTAATTTTTCAGAAATTTTTGACGCGCAACTTTTTACTGATTTTTTTAAATTTATGACCAGATCTGTTGCAGAGGGTTTTCTGTTTTACACAGGTCCTGGAAAAAAAAGATTTTAGATTTGTTGGAAAGAGGACTTCGAGAGCTTTCCGAAAAGTGGTTACATTAAAGATTTGGTTCAGTATTCAAAGATGACTTGTAAGTGAATCAAAGGAGCTGGAGCAACATTTGGATCAATCATAATAGCAAATTGGAAAGCAATTTTTATGAGGTGCACTCATTCTAATCTTTCATCTCTAATCATTATTTGATCACACATTTAGATTTTGGGCATAAAACAAACAACTTGTTTGTCATCACACTTGGATTTGGGCTTTAAAATAAACAATTGTTTGCAAATTCACATCAAAAAATTGGGCTAAAACAAACCATTGTCTTCCATCACATTTAGATTTGGGTCTAAAAAGAACAAGTGCTTGAACTGTTTGTTACACATTTCAAGTTTCTAAGGGGAAATTAACAACTGCGAGTGTGAATCAAGTGACAGCTCACTTGGTTTGCTTTTGTCATACCCTTCTTAGGAGGCCTGCTTGGAGACACACCACTCCAAGGGACGACCTCAATCGAGGCTGAATCGAAAGACACCCTCATTGGGAGTTGTAAATCTTGTCACTCTTGGCTAAGCCCCAAAGAACTTTATACCTTTGGGAAGTGAAGGTGAAGGGTGGGTTACCCCTTTCTCCTGGCTGTGTGGCAGGATTTCACTTTCAATTCCATAGTCAACCTTGTACAATCTAGCCTAAGACCTAATTGGCCATACCCACTTGACTAGACATTAGGCTTGTTGATGTGTTTTCCATGTGTGCTTGCATAATCATCACATTTCATTTTCAAAGTCAACAACTTGCTTATGTGTCTTGCGTGAGTGATTCATGTGTGTATATGCATAATCATTTGTTTGAATATTGCCATATCAAGCTCTAAACACCCAAACACATAAACAAATCAATCTAAACACATCATCTAAACATTCCACATCATCATCCAAATCCCTAAGCAAGCACTTGCTAAAAGGACTTAAGACAAACACGTGGTGACAACATGTCTACACTAGAGGACCTAGAAATCAAATTCCAAATATTCCTCCAAAATCTTTATCAAGGATTACAACCCCTAAACCAAGATGCCATTGAAATATTACAATTCTTCATCCAAAAAGCTCAACCCCACGCAAGCCAATCACCTCAACTACAACACTCCATAGCCCAAGTCCAACACCTTTTAGCCACTAGTCAAGCTCGACAAGTACAACAATCCTTAGCCACTTCCTATCAACCTAATCCACCTTATAGCCACATGTCATATCCATCCACTTCCTATCAACTTAATCCACCTATCCACCAAGTCAATGCCACATCAACCTATCAACCTCCACCTCAAGCTTATCCAATCCCTCATACCACCATTCCAATGCACTACCAAGCTCATCCACAAGGCAATCAAGTGATATCACAAGAACAACATGCAAGTCCAAATAGCCCTTTGTACATAAATCAATCAGGTCCAAGTACACCTTTTCAACAAGACCACCAAGCACCATTGATAGACCTAAGTCCACCTTTCCAACAAGAACAATATCCAAATCCCAATGGTCCCTTATACATAAATCAAACAAGCCCAAGTTATCCTATGCAAGATCTAATAACCTTTGACAAGGGAGATACCAATCTAGAGTGGCCACCACCATCCAATCACATGCCATCACATAAACCAACAAGACCTATCTCAACACCACCATGTGATCCTAATCATAGTCCATTAATCCATTAACCTTCCAAATCACCAAGCCCTTCATTACCTTCCTCGCCATGTCATTCTAATCATTCACCAAAGGATGCAGCTGAGAGAGTTTTACAAAGGATGCTTGAAGCAAAACTCATTGAACTTCCTAAAGTCAAACCATGTGAAGAAAGTCCATATGATGAACATGATTATTGTGCATACCATAGGACCAAAGGCCATAATACAAATCAATGTCCAATATTTGTCTCAATTGTTTACAAGGTGTACCCACCTATAATGGGAAATCGTGCCACATCATCACCCCCATCTAGTCCAAATCCTAATCCATCCAATCCAATTAGGTCTCAACCTAATCCTAGTCCTAATCCTAATCCAACACCAACTACCATTATCATACATCCATTATATTTTCCATCCACCCATACACTTGCAAAGGATGTGATACATTGGCTACTAGCTAGGAATAAACTACCTGCATGTCAAACACTAATTCATGAGCCTACCAATGAACTTCCAAAGGTCATGTCCAATCCTATAATCTCATCATGTGGTTCACATATCCTTGAGCCTCTTCAAGAGGCTTCCATTAACATACCTAGCCCTTTAAGCCCATCATGTGACCTACAAGCCAACAAGTCTATTCAAGAGTCTCCAACCACAAGCCTAAGTCAAGAGCCATCATGCCTTCATGTTGATAACTATCAAGAGCCTATCAAGTCCACTCAAGAACCTTCCACTTCCATCCAAAGTCAAGAGGTATGTCAAGAGCATAATCTTAAACATGTGGAAACATTAAGCCCTAGTCCAACTCAAGATCAAAACACTTCCATGCAACCCATCCATAACATTTACCTTCTTTATGATCCAGATGATACCTATGAAGAAGCTATCCATGAGCACCTTAATCCTATCCATAATCCTATATCTATCCATGATCAAGATATCCACATTACTCCTAGTCATCTACCATCTAGCCCTATCCATAATGAGCAAACATCAACTTGTCATGATGAGACACTTGTCCCCCAAGTAAGCATAAAAGATCATACCAATAACTTGGATCAACATGAACATAAGCAAGATCCTAATGATCCTCCTTTCACATTGACCATCGATTCCACTTCAAGTCCACCATCATGTCCTATTGGTTTTACCACCTTTGTCCATGAATGTTCTTCCTTAGGACAACAACGAACTTTATCCACTTCACCTTTTTCATCCAATAATGAGCTCAAGTCTAATGTTCACAGCACACCTAGTCCCATTGTCCATCGCATACTCCAAAACATGAACTACCAAGGCAAAGGTCTAGGCCTTTATGAACAAGGTATTTTGGAGCCAAACCATGTCAAAATCCCTCCATGCTCATATGGCCTTGGATACACACCCCAAGGTAAACAAGGCCAAGATGTTGGTAATCCTTTCATGCATCCTAAACCTACCACTTTCCATCACACCCCCCATCATATACCCAAAACATATGTAGCCATTCCATCTCCATCATCCTATAAATGTCAAAAGCATGTGACCATACACCTTCCACCATCCACTTTACCTCCACTTTTACCAACTCCAAATATCCCTCCATCCACCTTGCCACCATTGCTTCCAACACCTAACATACCTATCATTCATAAGCATCCTTACATCCCTAATCATGGCCAACAAAAGCACACATCACCTAAGCATAAAGCTTCCAATCATTCCATCCACTCCACCCACCTCATGGGATTCAAAAGCAAAAATTTTGATGCCTCTACCTATAAAGCTAAAAGTCCTACCAAAAATCTAAAGGACTATCATGCCTTAGGGCACAAACATGAAAAATCAATGCAAAGAACCAAAGCAAAGCAATCCAAAAAGCTATCCAAGCCCATACCTCCAAAAGCAAAGCCCAAAAGCAAAATGGTTTGGGTTCCTAAGCAAACAGCTAGCAAAGCGAATGAGGCATCCTCATCCACATCTAAGCAACCATCCAAACCCTTACCTCCAAAAGCAAAGCCCAAAAGCAAAATGGTTTGGGTTCCTAAGCAAATAGCTAGCAAGTCAAATGAGGCATCCTCCTCCACATCTCAAGAATCCCAATCACCTACCTCCATCCAAAAGCCTATATCCATCCAAGAGCCTATCCAAAACTTTCAAAACTCCCACAAGAAAAGCAAAAGCACTAAACATACTAAATCTATGTGGGTTCCTAAATCACTTCATCAACCATTTCTTAAGCAAACATCTCCATTGCTTCCTACACCACCATCCCATCAAAAGCTTCAATGTTTATCACGGTGTGTGCAGCCGTTGGTCATGATTCCCTTCCATTCCAAAACATTCACACATGCCTACATCTCCCCATCTTCTATCCATTATCCTACATATCTCCCCCATGCTAACCCTATGGTCCATGCTTTGGCATAAACTTTTCGTCCATCTTCATTCCATAAGCCTATATAAATCCACACCATAAGCCACTAACCTACCCTACCATAATTCCACATCATCATCCACTATCTACCTAATCCATGCAATCCCTTATCAACATCAATGAGCACACTTGACATGGTCCATGCGAGGACATCCATCTCTAATGGGACTATCAACATCCATTGAACTAGCCACTTGAGTCCCTCCTATCCATTACCATGGTGAAAACCTGGCAAACAGGTGCCATGTGTAATTGTCAACGCATCTAAAAGCAAAAAAAAAAAAAAAGGAAAAAAAAAAAAAAGCAAAAGCAAAAAAGAAAGGAAAAGTCAAAATAGTAAAGAGAAATCCCTTCATCCAATGGTGAAAACCTGGTAAACAGGCGCCTTGGATAAGTACCATGATGAAAACCTGGCAAATAGGCATCATGTGTAGGTTGATCTTCTATGTCACTTACACTTGGGGGCACATTATCTCATCCAACCTATCAATTTCCAAACTATCTATCCCATTATATCATTTTCCATCCTATCATGCTACATCCTACCATCCTTATCCATTCATCCATCCTTCTGCCTTTTGATTTTGATGAAGACATAGGGGCAAAATGTTGAAACATGTTTGGATATTTCTTGACATACCTTCTTTCCAAACCAAGTCCTATCCATTAACAATTTATCCATCCCATCCAAATCCAATCCATTATGCCATCCCTTGGTCATGAACTTTTTCATGCAAAAAATCCTAAGCATTACCACCTAGAATGGGGCAAGTTCCTCCTATGCAACATAGCCTTTGGAGATCACATCCTAGCTCCCTTATGATCCATCCACTATGGTGTATCCTTATCATGAGCTTTCCATCTTATAGCTTATCCCCATCTATTTATCATGAAGCTTTCCACTATACGCTAACTATCTGTTTATTATGAGGCACACATCCATCCCTTATAGGGCCAATCCTCTTATCTATCCATCCAATTCTCATGAGCCTTTTATCCCATTTACTATGAGCCCATCCTTTTATCCATCCATCCTACATCCATCCTTGCACCTAGACTTGGTTTTCTCCTTTGTCATTGGTATCAAGCACAAAGTCTACCCAAATTGTAAATCCATTGAATCCCAAAACATTCAAAAATACAAAAAAAAATTAAAATATTCTAAAAAACACCAAAAAATTAAAATATGTCAAAAAAAATCCAAAAAATCAAATATCCAACAAAAAATCCAAGCAATAAGATCAATTCAATCATCATCCAAAACAATCCACTCCATCAACATCAATCAAAATCAAAATTATCATCATCAATTCTTCTTATCAATAACATTCATTCATCCATTTCAATCAATCACTTCTTCTAGTCATATCAATCAAATCAATCTAGGCAATGATCTTAAATCCATGTCACACTAATCCATATCAAGCAAGCTAATGAATCAAGGAACATTATCCAATCAAATCAACAGGTTTTGATCCTAATCTTGTCATGAGCCCAATCAATCATCATCAATCATCATCAATGGGATATAGCGTTCCCACATCCTTGTGTTGATCTAGGGATATAGCTTTCCCCACAATGACAACACTATCTATCTTTATCAATGAAACAATCAATCATTGGTTTATGACTTGACAAGGGCAATACCTTGTTTATTTTATATCCTTTGTGCACACTAAGAACACTTGCTTATACTTAGATTGAGTGGACACTCTTATCATCACACCATCACTATCATCATTCTAAACAAATCCAATCATCAAAACAATCAACCCAGCAATAGCAACCATCACAACCCAAGCACATCAAGCCAACCATCACAACAAATCCTATCAATCATCAGCATTAACACCAAAGAAAATCAACTCAAAGCACATCAATCCAACCATCAAAATAAATCCTATCAATCATCAACATCAACACCAAAATAAATCAACTCAATCACATCAACTCCAATCGGAACAAATCCAGCCACTCCAACAAATCAAAAGTAGCTCAATCCCCCACATATCATCTAATCATCCATTCATCAAATCAAATCATATCAATCTAATCATCCATCATTTCATCATCTTCAAGTCATTCCAAGCAAAGATCCAAATGCAAGACCATCCTTAATCCATACCAATCAAGTTAATCAATCAAGCCAAATTATCCAATCGCAATCCATGGTCTTGATCCTAGCCTTGTTGTAAGCCAAATCAATTAGCCAATTAGCCAACCAACTCAGCAAACAACCTTGTGTTGATCTAGGGATATAGCTTTCCCCGCAATGACAACACTCTCAACTATCATCAACAAAACAATCAGCAATTAATCTTTGGTTTACAGCTTGACAGGGGCAATACCTTGTTTGTTTTTGTATCATTTGTGCATGCTTGCTTGCTTGCTTGTGTGTGTTATTATTTTATCTTGCATTTGTATCAAATCCTTATCATTTCCAACTAATATTCATATCTTGTGTATGTTGGAATAGCTTCTTGCACTATCCTTTGCATCTAAGGTCATATCATACCTTTTATGCATTAGGACTCAATGCTCTAAGTTTTCTTCCTCATACGTTAGACAAGGTTGTATTATGTTGGGGCACAAGACACATCGTCACCCTGGTCCTTATACCTTGGTGCATAACATCTAGTGCTATATCAAACATCATGGTTGCTCACCTTCCTTGCAGCATAACACATCATCCATTTCTTTTATCCATTCCCTTATCTTTCTTTTGTAGCCAAGCCATTTCTTTTCGAGAGCATACCCGTGTTTGTCCAACCCACCTATCCTCTCGAGGGGGCATCACCAACCTATCCTTTCTATCATCATCATCAGCATCCCTATCAATTATCCATACCTTAACTTCTTTGAAATGATGTTACTCAACACAAAGCTCATCATCTTGAACATCATCTCAAAGAGGGGCAAAATGTAGACACCCAAATTTGTCCCAACTTTGTCCATGTCCTACAACACCTTGTTAAAACATTATCCTAGACATCGTGTAACATTTTGTCCTAATCCCACTCTTAATCCCATTTATCCATTAAGCCAATTAATTAAATAAATTTTATTTATTTAATTAAAATCCCCATCTTTATCCTACTTAGCCAATTAATTAAATAAATTTTATTTATTTAATTAATTTCCCATTCATAATCTCACTTTCCAATTAATTAAATAAATTTTATTTATTTAATTAATTTCCACATCATATCTTATCCCATCCTATTCATTTATCCTATCAATTAAATAAATCTTTTTTATTTAATTAATATCTAACTCATATTTCAGCTAATTCAAATATTTTATTTGAATTAAACACTTATCTTTCATCACATTCCAACACTTGTCTAGTCAATCATGTGTTGTGTTACAACTTTTATCTTTCACATGCACAACTAATGGGACCTAATTTTAGTATTTATCTACACAAGCACACCTAAGCCTCATCCTCCTTTGCCACATGTCATATGACTACAATTTCTTGATGTGAAAGGAAACCTAACTTAATCATATCCATCCATTTCACCTAAAGCCCTAATTGATCCTAGCCATCCATTGGAACCAAGCCTTTCCTATAAATCAACCCCCTCACAAGCCATTAGCATGGATTGAGCCTTAAGCACCCTTATTCTGTCAAATTTTCTAAAAGGGCATTGATCCTCAAGTATCCACATGCTGTTGAAATATCATTAGAGCCTTTGCATCCATCATCTATCTCCTTATCAACGTTATGCTGCGGAATCGAGCAATCAACACAACAAAGCGATCAATCAATCAAGCTCATTTTGCATCTTCGAGGTATTGAATTATTTGGGTTTAGGTTATGCATTTCAATTGTTTGATCATTTCCATTTATATATCCAAATTTTTCGATATACAATGACATTTTTGAGACTAAAAGGCTTGGCACTCTCTCCAAAATAGGCCTTGTCATTGAGTTCTATAGCATAGCCAACTCTGTGGTCCCTTGTGGGTATGTGATCTCTAAGCTCAAGATAGTCTATGATGGCTTCATCATTTTGAAAGGTATCAAGCTCAGGGGTAGTGTCTTGCAAGTCCCAATCTATGAGTTCGGGATGCAATAATGGTAAGGGGTCATTGGATTGGTCTGGTTTGATGGTATTGATGGTCAAGATAGAGGTGTTATGGTGGTCATTATAAGCATGGACAATGCCTGCGATGGTACTTTCCATTAGTTGATCTATCAAGGGGGGTATCATTCTTTCCTCTCGACTTTCACTATCGTTATTATGTGGGTCAGACTCTAGTGGTCTAGCCCTTGGACCTTGTCCCTCAGTTGCATGGGTTGGGTCATACTCATGGACCACATCAATATCATTTTCATCGCAAGATAGCTCAGAGAGACTATCCCACTCATATCTGTTGGAGTCAGTCTCACTCCCCATTTGCAGTCAGGCTGTCAAGGTATGAGGTTGGATGGGTTCAGTGATACCTTCCTTTCTCGAACCGAGGGGACCATGTCTGTCATACCCCATTCTTTGTAGCATTTGGAATCCTTGACCATATTGCTCAGTTTGTATCATGGAGTGATGGTCTTGCTATGTTGATAGACTGACTTCATCCTTATATAACCATTGAAGGCTATCTTTTTCATTGCTCTCATCTTCAAGGCTTCCCCATTTGATAAAAAGACCTTTGGTAGTTTCGATTGTCTTGGACTTGCTCATGGAAGGCCTTCCATATGATTTGGGAGATAGAGGGAGTTGTGCTAAGCAGAAGGATTGGGTGATTGTGTACTCACCCAGGCCCTTATCTTTGAGTCCAAGGTCAGGTTGGGAAGCTTTTGATGTGGAAGCAAGTGAAGTTGGGTCAACCCAGGATGAAGATGAAGCAGAAGCATGGTTATGAGGAATTACAACTTCAGGTTTAGAGTGAATGGAGTTGCAATATTGAAATGGGTTGGGATTGCCTTGGATGGTGATCTCTTGGCCTTCATAAGGGAACTTGATACACTGGTGGTATGTTGACGGGACTGCTTTAAGAGAATGTATCCAGGGTCTCCCAAGAAGAATGTTATATGCTAGCTCCATGTCGAGGACTTGGCATTCTACATTTTTTACTACAGGTCCCACTCTAATTGGTAAAAAAATAGTTCCCTTGGAAGTTCTCTCCTCCTCATCATAGGCTTTGATAATGATTTTCTTTTTTGGATCAATAACTTTCTCTGCAAACCCCAATTCAAGGATTAGCTTCAAGGTACAAATATTCAAACCAGCTCCTCCATTAATTAGAACCCTTTTTATCTTATGTTTGTGGATGAAGGCTTCGATATGAAGAGATGCGTTATGAGGTTGGGTAATTGACATATCATCCTTTTCAGTGAATGTAGGAAGTGAGGTGAGGTAATGTGACCAACCATTATTTGAAACTGTTCTTTGGCAAGGTTTGTTGGAACGGAGGCTTCTGATAGAGCTTTGTCAAGTATGGCCCTATGGGATGGGGACAGATGCAGAAGTTCTAGAATGGAGATATGTGCAGGTGTCTTATGGAGTTGATCCAGGATATTGTACTGATTAGATGGAGAGGTGGGGACTCCTCTAAGAGTAACTCTATTACTACGAGTGGTGGCATTACAATCTGAGTCTTTGTTTATGGTGATCACATTGACATGTAGACCACTTTCTGAGATGTGGTTAACAACATAGTCAAATGATACATTTGTGTAATTAGAGTTGTTAGTTCTTCCGTTGTTTTGATTGGAAGACCCTCCCTGCTCATAGTTGGGAAGCGGATCCTTGAATCCCTGGTGATCATTATTAGAGGTATGTCCATCAATTGATACTTTGTTTTGATCTATTAAATATTGGATAGTGTTCTTGAGCGCAATGCAGTCACTGGTTTTGTGCTCCCTGTTTCGGTGGTATTCGCAGAAATCATTGTCATTCCACCAATGAGGTTTGACTTTTGGTTCATATTCTCGAGCTATTAGAAGTGTTATGAGTTTGTTTGTGATCAACTTCGGTAGGGCGGTTTCCAATGTTTCCCCTAGGAGTGTGAATTTCCTCCAAGGTTGATAGCTTGTAAACTGTGATTCAATGTTTCATGGTTTATTTTGTGGGGGGTTGTTTTGAGTGTTCGACATGTTGAAGATTGGTTGCTTTGGTGTCGTATTTTTGGCATCTACCACCCCATCATTCACAATGTTCTTGTTCTTTGTCCAAAATCTTGGTTTATCTATGTTGGTATTGGTGTTAGGAGTGTCCTTATACAGATTTATTTGACCTTTAGTGATTAAGGCCTTTTCAATGATTATAACCTTACTAAAGGAAGTAGGACATTGGATTTGTATCTGGTAGCTTAGGTCAGTTTGTAAGTTATGGACAAACATCTCTAGCATTTTTTTTTAGGCATTTGATGTGGGCATTTACTTTCCAATTGTCTCCATCTTTGTAAGAAGGTGGCAAAGGATTCTCCACCTTTTTGCTTGGTGTTACAAAGATCTAAAATTGAGGTGTCATGCTCAATATTGTAGGAGAAGTGTGTGACAAATTTTTCCATAAGTTTGTTAAAGGTTCTAATGCTGAGAGGTAGTCTAGAAAACCACTCCATGGCTTGTCCTCCTAAGCTTCTTGGAAATAGTCGCATACAATAAGTATCATTATGGTCAACTTCAAGGCATGTAGTGTTAAATTCCTGGATGTGGTCCCTTGGATCACCCTTTCCACGATATTTGTCAAATTTTGGTACCTCAAATTTAGAGGGGAAAGGTATCATGATCAAGGTCCTATCAAAAGGATATGGTGAAATATCCTCTAGGGAATAATGCTTGGTTGATGTTCCCATTTGCATGTCTGTGAATTGTTGTTGCAAAGCTTGGATATGTTGGGTCACTAAGCTTAGGGCATTTGTAGAATCGATGGTTTCTTTACTTTTGTTTGTGGTTATTTCCTCTTGTGTGCTTCCCTCAAGGTTTCTTTCTTCCTTAGGTTCTTTTAGAGCTTCCATGTCAAAATCTTTAGGGAGCTTGACTCCTAGTTGTGCTAAGTGAAGAAAGAATCTAGTAGGGTCTTGGGCAAGTACCTTGTCCATTAAGCATTGGAACCTTCAATCTTGTTGAGAGTGGAGAATATCTTCCAGAGAAATTTCCTCATCACTATCGTGAGAGGATGGAATAGTTTTTTCATCCATTTCAATTTGCTTTTTTTTGGGACCTTGTTAAGACCATGCAAGGTGATTTGAGATGGGATGGATTGAGTTTGAAAGGTTTTTTGGAACAAGAGATGATAGAATGCACTAAGGTTTGAATAAGGTTTTCCTTAGATCAATTGGAGTCAAACAAGTTGGGTGAACAAAATGATAGTCAAAGTAAGGATGATAGAAATCCGGTTACTTGATGTAGACTAGTCTTGCACAAGCCACTAGTGGAGTTCCAAGAGAAAAGGATGACTGATCCTTGATAGTGGAGACTCACTAGGTTTGTTTGAGGTTGATGCGATCAAGAATAGCTTGGTACTAACCTGGTTTTGGATATCTTGTTTGATTTTGGAAGAGTTTTGTGAAGTTTTGGATGATACAAGCATGGGAAAAGCAGCTATGGTGTGGAAAAATAATGAGATGATTGACTTGCATGGTTTTAATTAGATCTTGAGAAAACTGAGACAAGTTTGAAATGGGTACTTGAAAAGTTGAAAGTTTTTCTCAAAGTACATAACAACTCTTTGGAATGGATGCGCAACAGTAAATGCGTAGGAACAGAATGCAAAAGTGTAGTAGGTCGCAACACATGCGCAGATCTAGCAAATTTTATATGAGCAACAACAGTAATCAAATGCGTAGTAGGTCACAATGGATGCGCAACAAGTTGCAGTGAATGTGTAGTTCTAGTTTCTTTGTTTGCTTTTGCATAGTTTTTGGTACGTTTTTCAAAAATTTCTATTTTTGGTTGAAAACTTGGTCTTTTTTGCTTTTGATTTTCAATTATGGCAAATAAAGACATAATAAACTCATAGAAGTTTTCATGTTTTTTATCTTTTATTATTTTTTTGTATTTTTGGATTTTTTTGACACAAGAACAATTACAATCCTAGGCTAGAAAAGAGAGTATTTGTTGAATCCCCTAGCTGTGCATATTCAAAGCATGTAGCTTCAAGATCTGGTAGCACCAACTCCCCTCCACGACACTCACTTCTCATGCATACTAGATCCAGCTTTCCTTAGGCTCGTCCCCCCACTAAACCTTAGGATTTTCCTTGCTACCTCTACTAAGAATCACATGAATTGGGGCCGCTTCAAAGGTCCCACCTTTTGCACCAACAAATAGAAGGATTTTGGTATACTAGACAATGGCTAAGTAGTTAGGGCAACCGTTTGAGTGGTTATACATGCGGCAGCGCTACTCTCCATTATGGAGTCTCCCAGCCTTCAAGGGTTAGGCCTTGAAGGGTTTTTGGGGAGGTTGGTTGTCAGTATAACACAACGGCACTCGTTGTAGGAAACTTTCACCTCAAGCACAATTTATTTATAGTGGATTGGTAGGGCTTGGCTTTAGCTTGTTACCACTTAGGGTCATTCCCACTTGGACAGGCGAGCATCCAAGGGCAGGCCCCTCTAAAGGTTATACATGAAGAATGACAAGTATGGCATTCTAGTCACCCAGTAAAAGGGAGAGCATAAGCCTATTGTCATTTAGCAGACACAGTAAATAGTGGTTTATCCAATCCTATTTAAAATGAGAAAAACTATATGCATTATTCTACTTGGGCACTCACATAGTTGTTAACTTTGAAGTGATTAAAAGATAGCAATAGTTATTTCCTTTTGTAAGATAGCAATATTCTTAACTAAAACAGATAGCAATGTGGCAAAGATAGCAATGATTCTGTTACTACCCTCCTAGTTAAGAACTATGTGAGATTTGCATGCATACTTTTACTTTTCCTCCTAGTTAGCCTATGATGTGTGTTTTGAGAGAATGAAACTATCTAGCTCTTAGCCCTGCATAGAAATCAGAGAATCGATCCTGTAAGACAATTCATGGCATTAGAAATTCAGCAAGAAAACCCCTAAACTACTCCTTAGATCATATGCGTAGCTTAAGAGACTGAATGCACAAAAACAGTACTCAAAAGTGCAACAATTACAAATGCACAGGAGAAAAGATTATAAGCACAGAAAGAAAGAATGTATGTGTAGAAAAGTCAAAAGCACTGGATTAGAAGTCAGATGCACGAGATCAGAGGATGGATGTGAAGTAAAATCGTATGCACCAGAATAGGTGGTATATGCATAGCTTTGGAGGATGTGTGCACCAAAAAGTTGTATTCACTAGAACAGGGATTAGATGCACCATGGGATTGCTCGTATGTGTTGAATGAACTTGTGCAGGGACTATATGGAGTCTATATGGAACCTATCACTCAAGAACTTATTTTTTTATTAGATTTTGGGCAAAGGCCCCATGATGGGCACTAGAAATGTTATGGGTAAAATGGGATAATATTAAATAAATTTATAAACCCAATAACTTCAATGAAATATGCAAGTAACAAAGATTAAAATTAATAAACAACTTACAGTGCTTTGTTACCTAGCAGCTTCCATTGTTCGCCTATTCTCGATCGATCTTTGGTGATGAATGTAGCCCTCAGGAAGCTTGCTTCCTTGCTTTGTTTCCTCAAGATGACAATGGAGAAATAGCTCGGATACTTATTGTATTGAAGATGAGCTTCAATACAATGTGAGATGGATAATGAATAAATGCAAGAGTGGGGGTGCCAATGGTGCGCTATGGATTTGACAGAGTAATTTTACTTGAAAGCTTCATGATTTGAAATGGAAGGATAGAGAGGTATTTATAGAATTGTGTGAGAGAAGATCGACGGTGTAGAAGAAATAAGAAGATCAATGGTAGAGGATGTTTGAGAGAACGTGTACGAATAGAAAGAAGACATGTGTCATTCAAAAAGATGCTTTGTTGAGTTAACTGCTTTCTTGATGAGGATGAGCTTTTATTGCATAAATTAGAATATATTTTTCTAATTTAAGAGTTTGTTGATAAAAACAAGGTTGCTTTAAATCAGATAACTCAGCTTTTGCTTTTGTATGACAAGGAGGATTTATTTTTAGAAGATTTGGAAGATAAGAAAGCAAATTAAATAAATAAAATTATTTAATTGTTTGGAAGAATAAAGTTGATGTTGATGAAATTAATTAAATAAATGTAATTTATTCAATTAATGGGAGGAAAATGAATTAAATAAATAAATTGATTTATTTATTTATTGATAAAGGAACATTAAGATGAAATAAATATTTAAAATATTTATTTAGGTAGAGTCATGTCATTTTTAGGTGTATACAGATGGATCTAAGTCAAAACAAGGAGCTGGAGTAGGAATAGATCTCATTGATCTAGCTGTAAAGTCCTATTTAGTAGCATACATATTACAATTCCCATGCACAAATAATATGACAGAGTATGAAGCTTTAATTCATGGGATATTGTTTGCACTCAAGGAAAAAGCAAAGATTCTGCATGTCTATGGAGACTCAGAATTGGTGGTAAGACAAGTAAGAGGCATATACTCTTGCAATTATAAAAGGTTGTCTAATTACAGACACAGGGTATGGGATTTGATAGAAGACTTTGATGCATTCAACATCACCCATGTGCCTAGAGAACATAACCATAGAGCAGATGCTTTAGATCAAGCTACTAGTACTCTGGATCCATTATCCATATTTGGTTTGAAGAGGTTTTTAGTTGAATTAATTTCAGTACTTGCTGTACCAAATAATGTTACCAATCTCTAAGTGTTTGATGATGATCAACACATTTTGGATTTCATATCAAATAGAGATGTGTTTGATGCATAGATCATAGATGAAAGAAATGTAGAAGATCATACTTGGGAAGAAGAAGAGGTCATGGATCTGCTTGGCAACAAAATTCCCAAGGGGATGATAGAATTAGAAAGAGGATTTGATTTAGATAATATGCTGAAACAGAAAGATCTTCCAAGAATTGATGGAGGAGAATATTCACCAATCAACATAGGATAGAATGAAGAAAAAAGGAATGTCCTGATTGGCAAAGTGTGTATAAAGGAAGAAATGGTAGGGATAACCCAAGCACTTAAGGATTACATCCATGTTATCTCCTAAACTTATGATGAGTTGAAGACTTATGATACCTCAATCATCACCCATACTATATCATTGAAACCAGATGTCAAGCCTTTTAGACAAAAACAGAGACCTATTAATGCCTTATTAGAACCCATCATCTTTGAAGAAGTAAAGAAATTGCTCAATGCCAAGATCATATTTCCTGTGAGACACTCTATTTGGGTATCCAACTTAGTTCCTGTGAGAAAGAAAAATGACGATATCAGGTTATGTGTAGACTTTGGAAATCTGAACAGAGCTTCTGAAAAGGATAACTATCCTTTACTTTCACTGGATGAGGTCTTGCAAATAGTAAATGGTGCACAGATGATGTCATTTCTAGATGGTTTCTTAGGTTATAACCAGGTGATGGTAGATAAAATAGATAGATTGAAAACCGCGTTCACCACTAATTGGGGTATATTTGCCTATAGGCACATGCCTTTGGATTAATAAATGCTAGAGCCACCTTTCAATGTGCAATGTATATAGCTTTTAAGGGGTTGATTGGTAAGTGCATAATCATATACATGGATGACTTGACAGTTTTCACCAAATAGAGGGGTGACCACATAGAAGACCTCAGGAAGGTGCTTAAAAAGTGTGAACATTATGGTTATCCCTAAATCCCAAGAAATTCATATTCGGAGTAACCACAGGTAAGTTACTAGGTCATTTAATAACAGAAAATGGGATCATCATTGACCCTACAAGAGTAGATTCAATCATGAAACTACAACTTCCTAGAAGCAAAAAAGAGCTGAAATCATATTTTGGTAAGATAAATTTTGTTAGGAAATTCATTACTAGTTTTGTAGAGATTGTCAGACCATTGAATACAATGCTCAAGAAAGATGCCAAAATTGAGTGGACACCTGAAACCAGAGCAGATTTTGAGGACATCAAGAAAGCTATATCTAATGCCCCTATTCTGATTAGTCTTGACTATACAAGAGCTTTTTACATATATTCATTTGCTTCAGAGCATACATCAGCTGCAGTATTAACACAAAGGAATGAGGCTAAAGAAGAAAAACCTATAGCTTTCATGAGTTGCCCATTCAAGGATGCAAAGATTAGATACATGGATATTGAGAGACAAGCTCTTTCTCTAGTCTGAGCAGTCAAGAAATTTAGACATTACATTTTGATAAGCAAGATAATTGTTGTAGTACCAGATGCAGTAGTGAAGATGCTCCTAATGCAAAGTGAACTTGGTGAGAGGAGAGCTAAATGGATAATAGTTCTCCAAGAATATGATATGGATATAACACCCATGAAGCTAGTTAGAGGATAAGCCTTGAGCCAGATGATATTAGAAATTGATCCTAACATCATGAGCCAACAATATGTGGTGAATGTTAAGGAAATTGACGAGTGGTATTCAGACATCAGGCATGTCTTGATTACTAGGAGATGCCCATCAAAATTGCAGGCTTCACAGAGGAGAGCCTTGAAGATAAAATCACAAAATATATGATAAAAGGAGGAGTCCTTTTCAAAAAGAATTATGAAGGAATATATTTCAGATGCCTAGAAAGATAGGAAGTAGATACAGTGTTAGTAGAATTACATGATAAGTTTGGAACTACACATGGATCACATCTAGCGACTACTCATGCTATCTTGAGAGCAGGATATTACTGGCCCACTATCTTCAAAGACACTACTAAACATATTAAATGTTGTCATACATGTCAGGTTGCAGCCAACAGAGAAAGATATGCCGCTCAACCCTTGCAACTAGTGATGGAGATGCGCCCATTTGCTCAATGGGACATGGATTTCATAGGACCCATCAATCCTCCATCATCTTCAGGCCATAGGTATGTCTTGACTATTATTGATTATTGTACTAGGTGGACTGAATCTGTCAGCAGTAAGACATGCAATGCTAATGATGTGATCAAGTTCTTGGAAAGCAACATAGTGACCGGGTATGGAGTTACGCTTTGGTATATGATAATGGACCTACTTTTGCATCATTAAAGCTATCTAGTTGGGATTTTGATCATGGAGTTATCTTGAAATTCACCTCAAACTACTATCCTCAAGGGAATGGACTAGCAGAGTCCACAAATAAGAATTTATTGAATATCATAAAGAAATTAATAGAAAAGAACCCTAGGGAGTGGAATACCCTACTAAAGTATGCCTTATGGGTGGATAGAACTAGGATGACGGTTGTATTAGGAAATTCTCCTTATCAGTTAGTTTATGGGGTGGATCCTATTCTCCCTATTAACCTAAAGATCCCTACATTCTAGTTTGCACAAGAATATCTAGGCATAGACAGCAAACAAGAAGTCAGGTTACTTCAGCTGATGCATTTAGAAGAGAAAATAAATAGAGAAATCGATCAGTTTGCTAAACATCAGGCTATTGTCAAGCACTAGTTTGATAAAAGATCCAAAGTTAAAGATTTTAAGATTTTAGATCTAGTCCTTATGTGGGATAAAGCACATGAAAAGAAAGGTGACCATGGTAAATTTGATAAACATTGGATAGGTCCTTTTAAAATTTTAGAGATCCTAGGAGACAGTACCTATAGACTTAAGACTCTAACTGCTGAGGATGTCCCATTACCAGCTAATGGACAGTTCCTCAAACATTACTTCCAAGCCTGAAACAGGGCCATGCAAGTCACTTGTATCATAATGTGCATATTGTATAGTTGTTTGTACAGTTTTGTTTTGTTTGTGCGTTTGTTTGTTTGTTTTGTTTTGGTTAGTCAAGATGGTGCAGCTTATCACCCTAAGAAACCAAACAAATTGTTAGGATTCAAGTGATGAGAGCAAATTCCTATATAGGTTATGACTCATTTTGAGGAGTAGCTTTGCTCAGGTCTATGATATCCTTTTCATCATGGTGCCTTTTCTTAACTAGGAGATTGTCACAATGACTCACCTAATAGCCATGGGTTTGTGGAACACATCAGTATAGGTGTTAAGTGAAAAATCTAAAGTGACTCCCTTGCTACCATTACAATCTCCAACCTAAATCAGCAAGTGACCACACCTTGCATATTGATCTTACATGATGATATCATATGAACAAAGAGTAAATATTGGAAATTCAAAAGAATAAAATTAGGCCATCTAAGTAACTCTACCGAGGCTATAGATGCCTGCTGGCAGTGGGGCTCTACTTAAAAAGATTGTATAGATAACCTTGTCGGGGCTATGGATGCCTGCTGGCAACAAGGCTCTATCTCAGTTGGCTATGAGGGATGAATCCCAAAATATATAGCTTAACACCAGTTACTCATGTTTTCAACTTACCTTCAAGATGAGGATAATTAATCAATTGCACATACCTGATCCCTTGCTAGCATTGTTGCAATAATGAACATCATATCATTCAGAAAGGTCATAATACTTATTCCTAGAAAGAGTTAAAATGCTATGTTAGAATGTGATCCCATCACTTGAATCATTTGAATTTTATTAATTTCTTTGGTGGCAAGTTGTTGTGTGGTTACACAACATGCCCTATTTTGCCTTAGCAAAACAGGGACCCAACCTTTTCTTTTACTTCTACTTGTTTCTTCTCTTGCTTTTGGGTGGTTTGGTAAAATTAGTCATGTGTATCACCTTTGTTTATGCATGTGCATCATAAAAGGGTGTCATTTGTCAAGGTTAATATTTGCTATCACAAACCTCATGCTTGGAAAGGTACAAAATTCTAAGCAAGTTTGGCTTTTGGATCACCCTAATATTGTTTAAGGGAAGAAAGTTAGGTTGAGTCAAAGTTCAATCAACCCTGATATTTCACATGGGGGTCATATTTATAAACATCAGTCATATTCGCTAACATGATCCTGATGTAGAAGATCACCTGATAACCATTAGATACCAATACGCGAATGTCAAAATTAAATAGGAACAAGTATCTACCCGTCAGGAACCTCATGTATTCGTGAGGGGTCATATTTCCTAATATCAGTTATCTTACAAAATATCACCCTGTACCAATATGATTATGATGTCATTCAGTTCCAATGAATGAAAGAAATCACCTTGATGATGACGTAATCATCTCACCCGACCCATGGAGGGTCATATATCCAAATACCCATCATATTTCTCAATATGACGATGATGTCACCAAAACCTGATAACTAAGGAGAGTTGATGGCATGATGATGTCATCATGATCTAGCCCCGAGGGGGTCACATTTTGAAGTATCCCTGATCTTAAGTTGATGACCCAATCTCGCTTGGTGGTCAAAGGTTGACCATATCACCCCGATCTTTAGTAAACAATTATCTCGCACAAAAGGGGGGTCATATTATCCATTAGGGGTCATATTTTCATATACCCTTGATCTTTGAAAGATCACCCTGTAGCATTAAATGCAATAAAAAATGGTAGATGAATCCCCGATGCTTTCAAATACAAATTCAACACTTGGCAACATCTATGAAGTTCATGCAAATAATCGACGGATTCAATCAGAACAACACATATACCCTAATTCTTCCTATTGATCCATTTAAAAGTAAAATTCAAAGGTTATTTACATTTACCCGGTGACTAATTGAGAATTACAGAGCTTTGAAAGTCAAACCCTTCTTAGTCATATGCTAATGGATCATGACCCTCAACGAAACAGAATGGAACGGTTGCCCCTGCACATCTACATTTCCTGTTATCCGTCATATATTATGAAAACTAAAAGCGATATCATGCAAGTAATTTAGATACCCTCTCCATTGTCATTTTCTACAAATATCCAGGTAAAATGATTCTTTACTAGGTTAAATTCACATGATGATGCATGAAAAGAATTAAAATGATGAATAATAGCTAGGGGATGCATGATATTATTGAATGTTCGTACAAGCACCATAGGGTAAGACATGCATATGTCAATTGCAGGAATTAATGGAAGAGGTTAGAAGGAACAGATCTAAGGCCAAGTTCTTGAAACCTATGTTTGTACTGCTTGAGGGGTGGAGTTTAGATATGGTGTTATCAGTGACACGCATCAGGGACAAATAGACTTGGATGAAAGGTCAAGGAAATTGGACAATGATACTGACAACCCTATATTGGATAAGATATTTACAATAGGTATGTGCCATGCAACAAGGTTCCCATACGCTATGGATGCCATTGAGCTGGTGGTAGAATGTGTCAGGAATTATAAACTAGACACAAGGAGAGTAGGAAAACATAGCAGAGTATATGCTGACTTTTCAGTCAAGGGCATCACTGCTACGTTCAACTTGCTAGTGGGGAACAAGATAGTAAATGTAGACCTCAATAAACTAGAAAAAGAGTATAAAAACAATAAGAAAGAGGCTAGGAAGAGAATGTATCAGTGGAGGGCAAAGAACAGTACCTACACAACTTCGGCCAAGTTGCTCGTATACCTGTATAAATTTGACTTTGATGATGAATATCAGTATCTAATTGCCCTGTTGAGTAGGATGACCAGTAGACCACATGCTGAAAACTTTGAGAACTAGATGTTTGGACTTATCTAGATGGTATTACACTTGGATAACAAGCCTCTATGGGCCAAAATCATCAGTGATTGCCTAGATGAGGGGATGAAGAAGTTAGGAGGAAAGGCATGCATATTTTACATGACCTCCTATGTTGTATATTCTTGTGCTTTTCAGAGGAACATTTGATGCCCTATAAACAGTAGGCAAGGTAGGAAATAGTGCAGGTGATGTGAATATTTGGGATCACTATCCCCAATTACAAAGAAAGGTATACCTCTAGGATTACAAGCTGGTAAATGATTCATTTTCAATGCATCTAGTCAGGACAATGGAGGAGGATCGAACCAAGAGATTGAGCATGGAAGCTCAAGAAGTTATTTACAAAATGGATCTTGGTTTATCCAATTCTCCACCTTTTCATACATAAGGATTGAGGGATTTGAAGGACAACCCCTCATGTTGCCAAGATACCCCACTGATAGGGTTATTTTAATGGAGTTTGTTAGACAAATATCTACTTCTGTTGAAGCTCACATGGAGAAGAAGAAGATCCCTCCTGTATTATTCCTAGTTTACATAAGATGGTACTTATGCCCAGATAGACAAAGCATCAAGGATGCTATCGGAGGGTTGAAACTCATGTACTTGCAGCCATTCCCTATCACTGGGTCATATGACCCTTATGGCAGGATACAAAAGCTGTTAGGAAAGTAAATACATCAAAGGCATCGGGAGGACTTCTGGATAGATTGTGATGATGAGGCAAAGGTTAGAAGAAGAAAGTATCAAAGGCTCACCCTAAATCAAATCTAGACCTTTGATTGCATCACAGTGCCCGCACAGCTACATCATGATGATGGAAAGATAATATCAAATGAGTATGAAGACAAGAAGGTGTATAATGACACTATTTCAGCCTATGATCCGACATAGCTAGAGGAGACCTCCTTGGACCAAATAATGCAAGGGGTTATTCAACTGACCCAAAGTTGGGTAGATGAAGAGATTGCCAAATTGAAGAAGAAGGGAATGGCCCTCACAGTCGACAACAAGAAGAAGAGATAAGAATTGTCAGATGAAGAATGTGATGATTTTCTGATTGAGAAGAGAAAATCTAATGGAGAGAGATTACCCGTTGAAGAACAAAAGCTGCCATCTAAGGGTAAGAAGGTAGAGGATGAACAAAAAGGGGTGATTATAAAAAGGCTTACATCAAAAGGTGATGGGGCATCTACATCAACCCATGCATCCACATCACAACCACCCCCTGATAAACAAAAGACCAAGAGGATAGTGAAGCATGTCACTGAAGAAGCAGAGAAGCAAACAAAGAATGAGCCTCTACAAGAAAATCCCTTGAAGGAAGAACAAGTAGATATGGAACCCAGGGATGCTGATTTATTAATTACAAGGAAGAAAAGAAAGGAGGTGTTGCAAACACCACCACCCAAGAAGCATAGAATAGCCCTGAGGGGGAATGTTAGCACTGATCCCATCATATTGAGAGGTATGGGTGGTTCAACCTTCAAGAGAGAGCTGCAACACGAGGTTCCCATTCCTCAGATAATTCAATTTAAGACTGAGAGGATGGAGGAGTAGAAAGAAAGGGAAGTGCATATGGCTAGTAGGGAGTCCCCTTTCCCTCTAGATGACACTATGGAATTATCAAATGATGAGGTAGTCCAAGACATGGCTACTCAGCATATGGAGACCATGGTTGCCAATACCAGGATTCTTAGCTGTCGTTGCACTAAAAGATCGACTATTAATGCTCGATACAACCACTTGACTTAACAAGCACAAGAGATGGTTAAGCCCTTGTCACAAACCACCGCAACACTGCGCTAAATAAGGAGACCAAGGGCCACACCTTGCAACAATCCCCCTCCCAGCACAAGCGTGGGGTTTGAACCCGTGACCTCAGCTTTGATACCAATTGTTAGCTGTCGTTGCACCAAAAGATCAACCTATTAATGCTCGATACAACCACTTGACTTAACAAGCATGAGAGGCAGTTAATCCCTTGTCACAAACCACCATAGCATTGCATTGAACAAGGAGACCAAGGGCCACACCTTGCAACAAGGATGACCCCTCATGGGACCCCAATGGCACAAAAAGTAACTAACTAGGAAAGGGGTGAAAAAATGAAACAAAATAGGATAACCCTGAGGTAGCCTAGCAGATAGGGTTATCTAATTTGGTTGAGCAAGTTACTAGTCCTGCGGCAGTAGACTTAACATATCAGGGTGATATCAGCCCAAATAAAGATAGTGATCCACCTTTGGAGCCTAAAAAAGATGATAGTACAATGCACATAGAAGTTGGTGGGACGACCCCCAACACAAACAAAGGTCAAGGCAATATGCCCATGGAACAAGAAAAGATAGAATCACACCCTCAAAACAGGGGTGATCAAGAGATGCCTTGCAAGGATACTAGTTAGGAGAAAAGTGTTTTGCTGCCACATACTAAAGTGGGTGATTAGGGAAGTAATCCTGAAACAAAAGAGAAATCAAGTGAGAAAGAGACCAGCTTGGAGAATGTCAGCATACCTAAAGGGGATGAACATAATCTAACACATGACAAGGGTCCTAACAAAGAGATAGAAAACGTGACCAAGGATGATCTGGGTGATATCCAAGGTCAAAATACACAATCTGTTTAGGAAAGCATGGTGCCACAAGATAAACAAAGTCAAAATGTTCCTGAGGCTCCCAAAGAAAGTGAATGGGAGGAAGTACAAGATCAAGGTGTACACACTCTGCAAGAGCCCCCTTCACAAAAAGAGATCCCTCAACAAGAGGTGCCCCAGCAAGATCCCCCTCATGAGAAGGTAAGTAAGGAAGAAATTAGGAAAGAACATTCACCACCAAGGGCGGAATCCAACACAGGAGCACAGGACACCCAGAATGAAGAGGGTGATCATTAAGAGCCTAAGAGTGATGTACCTTATTGGTTACAATGAGAAGTACATCTGCAACAGGTTGAGGAGGTACAAGATTTTGATGTGTCTACACTATTTGCTGGGAGCATGATAAAACCCAGAAGAAAGGCCAGGTTGACCTCGACAATCAAAAGGGACCCTACTACAGGTAGGAGAACTGCACAAGTGGCCATGCCTACAATTGCGAAAGAGAAAGGCCAGATAAGCCTTGAAGAGTTTCAGATCACTGATGTTGATCTAGGTTTTTCAAATAAAGACCAAGAAGGTCAAGAAGGCAAGGATATCATTGACTCTCTAACACAAAGGGTGAAGAGAGAAAGAGAAGAATAAAAAACATAAACAACAGATTGCTCAGCTACATTCTTTTATTAAAGGATTAATTGATCTGAAGTATACACTAGTCAGTACAGTCACTCCATTAACCATCATATCCCAAGAGGAGATTACAAGATTGGACTTGATGAGGCATAAAGCACATGTAAAGGAGAAGTGGATGATGTCATCCATTTTTTAGGCTGGGGATGTAGTAAAAACCTCTTTCGAGAGTTGGAATTCTTTGAGTGGCTTGAAAAGAAAGGTAGATAAATTACAAAATGAAGTAGGCAGGAGGTCATTTAAGCTAGAGAAGTACCTAGATGCTTTAGGTGAAATAAAGACGATTGATACACAAATATTGATAAGTAACAATATACTAGATAATAACACCTCATAGCTAGTAAGTATCTGGTATGAAGATACAGGATTTGAATGTGATATACTAAAGAGATGCAGTGGAAAGATCAGGGACACAAGTGTCAAACTACACGACCTAATGGCACATGAAGCAGAAACCCTGAAGGCATTGGAAGGGAAGGTAGAAGGGAAGATTGAAAATCAGGATGTAGATTTTGCTGTCCAAACCTTCCATGATAATTTCAAGCAAGTTGCAGAGGACCCCTTAAACCACCTGGTAGAAGAAGTAATGAACAAGGTCATGAGAATAAAGGTCAGGGTGGAGACTTATAAGGAAACACTGAACAACAAGAAAAGCAAGATGGAAGCCCTTCAGGCTAAGTTTCATTCTCACTGGCATGTAGTAGTAAAGGCCAAAGTCCAAGATTGAGGTGAGATTGACAGAGTAGTGCAATCATATGAATCCATTAGGGAAGCAATAAAGATACATATAAGAGGTGATCTGCATCGAGGTGATAGTGATGATGAAGATGATGATGATGTAGAAAATGATGAAGAAGAGGAAAGTGAAGAGGAAGAAGGAGATAAGGAGTAAGCAGAGATGTATCATAATGTAAACATATGCATAGGCTACTTACAAGCAAATAAGTTTTGCTAGATAGTTGCCAGCTAGCAACTTGTGCCATGGATGAAGATGTTGACTAAGTCAATAAAGAAATCTTGACCATTGGTCATTTGTAACCATCTCCTCTACTTATTCTATAAAAGGGGATGGAGTGCACTCTTTTAGACATTAGAAACTTAATTGAAATTTGATTACTGAAGAATTCAGGATTGATTTCAAGGTTATTGTGAATGTACATGTTTTTACACACTTAATGAAAGAGAAGTTGTTTGATTACAAATCATTGTAAATCTTGAGTAATCAGTGAATGAGATCTAGATATATGCATTGATTAGCTGTGTCCCTTGGAGTACTTATGAGTCTGCATGTGTTGTTTTCATTCCTTGTTCCTTTGAAGTTAGCATCAACCATACCTAGCTATGGAACTTCCTGGTGAAATTATGGTTTGATTTCTTCTCTTCATGATTGTATCTGGAATGTATGTGACTCAATAGCTAAAGGTTCACCAAATTTAGAAGTATTTCTTTTAATTTTCTTAAATTTCATTACAAATCACCCTCACAATTACAAATAACACACAATCCAAAGCAAATGAACATGAAATATGCCTATATCTCATAAATAATTGAAAATACAGAGCATATTTTGAGTGAAAGCATGCCAAGTTGATAAATATCATGCAGATGCAAATATATATCCATGATAAACATATGAATATCTACTTGTAGGCACACTATTTGAATGAATATACAGTGTAGAAGTATATACAAGTCCATGACAGTAAATGCTTAGAAGAATCGATCAAACTTATAAATATCATTATAAGCTGTAGAGCATAGTAGAAATAACCTTGTTTGTGAAGTGAATTTATAGGAAACATACATAAGATCGATTACTTATACAACGTAAGACCCCTTGAAATGGAAAATAGCATGTCACATCAAGCTTTGAGTAATGTCAGATGATCATGACCTGATCAACGGAGCCTTGGAGTGATCAAATTCTTCTAAATTGATATACTTTTCAAGAGAATAAAGGTTTGTTGTGTAAATTTTTATGCATGTTGTTATGACTAACAATCATCATCAACAATTCTCTTGATCATTATTGTTATAGGAAGCATTGGCCTCATTAATACTCGACTATTCCCCCCCATCTTTGAATTTCTTTAAGACCTTTTTGTTTTTAGCTATTTGATTTCTCAATTGTAACATAACCAATTCCTGGGCATTAAATTTATCCCCATGGGAGAGATCCCCACCTTTATTTAGAAGGGCAAATTCTAGGTTAGTGGAATCCACCCTGGGCTTGGAAATATTTGTGGTCACAACCACATCCGAGCTTAGGATACTAGAGGTTAGAATATCTTGGGAATGAGATTTCCATGAGATCAAATCTTTCTCCTCAGGAGAGAGGTCAAGATCCAAATTACTTTCTAGCTTGTTATCCAAGCCAGGGTCTGTAATGTTGTCTCTTGGGTCAGCAAGGACTGAGCCCATTCCCCCAATGTCCTTCATGGATGAAGTGGGTTCTTTCACTTTTTCAGCCTCCAAGGTATTATTAGACTTGTTAGGGTTAGAGATCCCCATTC
Source organism: Cunninghamia lanceolata (assembly GCA_027924645.1). Taxonomy (NCBI): domain Eukaryota; kingdom Viridiplantae; phylum Streptophyta; class Pinopsida; order Cupressales; family Cupressaceae; genus Cunninghamia; species Cunninghamia lanceolata. Next base: position 16,983,837 of record BSBN01000252.1, on the reverse strand, counting down.
TTTGAGTTTTGGACCCTTCATTACATTTTTTCCATGTAATCTTTTATCATTTTTTAAAAATGGGACAATTTTTTTGTTGATACCCTTCTTTTTTGCACAGAAAACAAGCATTAGCGCCTCCCAAAATCTCAATTTTGTAGTTTAAGATGGCATTATCTATTTCAATCTCAATTTCCCCAAGGATTTCAACTCCTGGGGAAATATACAATAGGACACGTGCGTCCATTTGTAGGAGAGTACTCTTGGTTTCTTCAACCCTCAAAGTTCTCCCATACTTCTTGAGAAGTTGTGGTAGAACTGCCCATAACAAAGGCGGGACATATTTTAGGTTAATCTATCTTAGGTAGGAGAGGGCAAGGATTTCCTCCTTAATCATGCTTGGTAACCAGGCAATGGATATGAAAATGACATTCCCTACCGTCCATAATTCCTTCTCTGTGGTTTTTTTTACATTTCACTAGTTTGAAAAAAAATTAGGTATAAGCCTTTTTGGATCATTCTGCAGAAAGGGTGCTAGATACCAAGTTTTTTATTCCAAACATTTAGAATCTAGCCATCAAGGAATCTCCTCGATGGGATTTTATTACAATCTAAGGAAGCAAAAAAGATCGCTATGTTTTTAACCTAGTTTCTTGATTGTCTAAAACTTTTGCCATTTCTTCATTCGAAATAAAGAAATCTTTTTTAGGGCTTGTCAAAGGAATCTTACCTATTTCCCCATATGGGAGTGGATCACATTCTAGGTTCTCATCACTGACTTCAATAAATTTGGCTGCAAGTAGAATCACTTCTCTCCCGCTCTCTGTCATAATTTCTTTGAATGATTTCATGGGTTCGCTTTGCAATCTCCCTGCATTGCCATTACACAGGGTTTTCAAATTGTCTCAGGGTTTATCTGGGGTTGGCACACAGTCTCCCATTGATGGTCATTGAGTTCGAGGGCACCACATAAGTGGGAGTAAAAATAGAGATCAATGCATAAGCTGATGGGGTTGACACCGACCTAGGGTTACGAAAGACAAAGCACACACATAAACCTTTTCACAAAGTAATAGCATAATAAAGTAGAACACATTCAACCAAAGGTGAAGAGGGTCTTACGATGGGGAAGAGTACTCTCTTGATGGCATCCAACCATCACGAAGACATCCTATCGCATGGAGAGTCTCAAACTTCATGCAACGATTCTAGTATTGTCCATTGGAATAGTTCTCAAAGATGAAGGAGAAGAAATAGTTGTATTATCTTGTTTGAAAGAGAAGTTTATGAAATCTAGAGCTAATAGAATAGGAGTGGTAGGATTTTCAAAAAATGCCATGGAAAGATATCTCAAACTCCTATGCACAAAGTATTCAAAATTTGAAGACTAGGTTGTGAAACACAATACAGTGTGATGAAAGAAAAGGGTTTTTATTTTTCTTTAAATGTTTGAGAGAAAGATTGAGAATATGCTTGAAATTTTTAATGCAGTAGGTTCACCAAAATGTAGTTGAGGAAAAACTACACCTTGATCAAACGCATCAATCAAGGGAATTATTCTCTACCACTACACTAGGTTCCTGCTTAGTTTTATGTTATCTATGTATTTAGATAAATTAACATCAATAGATCCACTTTACTCTAATTAAAATGGGAATGAGCTAAACTAATTTCTTGAAAGAAAGAAAGTAACTAACAGAATGTTGATTATACATTATTACAGACAAAATTTGAGAAAACCAGATACAAAAATGAAAAGAGGGAAGATAGAGGAACCTAGTACCAAAAGAGAGAGCTCTTTTCCTTGGACAACAGCATGCCATGAGGACATTTGTACTGGGTGCTGACATCCTCAAAGCTAGAAATATAAAAAGAATTACACCTATATGGAATCTTACTACCTACACAACACAATGGTAGACAAAAGAACAACCCAGTAATATCCAAGTGATGCCAGCTAATGAAAATGAATCAAATATTCTATTAAAATGGAATAAAAGAAAATACTAATGAAGGAAAGGAAGAAAACTAGTAAAACCTCCATGCATTTGAATATCCTTCCTTGAAGCACCTATTGCTAAGAATAGAGGAAAATTGTTGGGTTTCTAAGAAGCTTGCCTAAGTCACTTGCCCTTTGTTTGGTCTTTCGACCTCCATGAGAAACAAGGATGAAGAGAAATAGTGTGTGCACTTCTATTCCTTAAGTGTATCTAAGAAATAAAGTAGTGAAAATATGAAATTTGTAAACAAACTAATCTACTCAAGGCTAAATGAGAAAACTAGCACAAAACAACTATTGAGCAATGAAGGAAATGGGAATGCAACCACATAATGTAAATTCAAACAGTGGGGCTACACAATGACAATGAAATTAAAGAGAGTTAAAATGAAACACTATCACTTGTAGATGATGCACAATCTACCCAAAAGGAGAAGTTCAACCAGCTAGCAAAGGTTTCACAAAACCCTATGAAAAGAGCACCAAAATTCCCCAAGAACTCGCATCAAAGTGCACCAAAAGAAATGTAGCTACAATGGGGACTTGAAGAAGCACCAATAAATTTGATAGAGATCACCAATAGAGCAAGAAATCTTCACAATATTTCAGCTTGAGATTGTAAACGCCAAGAAAGTTCACAATACCATCAAAACTTGCATGAGAGAAAATTAAAAGATAATTTAAAATCTACACAAAAGATGGAAAACCCCAAAATAGGCATGAAAGAGATGTTTTGATCTGTGAAGAGGTGGTACTAGAATCTCAAATTATCACAAGAGGTGGCCAGTAATGCCTAGGAATGATCACCTAGAATCAAACATACGTGAGATGCTAGCACGTCATGTGAATGTCTATGCTAAGCACTCACATCCAAGAAACTTCAGTTTTTGGTGACATGGAACACCATCGGATGATGAGATAGATAAAACACTAAAATGAAATTACACAAAAACAAACACAAAGGGTTGAACACAACACAAAAGCATGTGTGGTTATGTAAAAAAGGCTAACGTAAGGCTAAAATAAACGTAGGAACAAACTAGGGGAGTGGACACCAAAGTGTTCACAACAAGTAGCGTAAAATTGCAAGGGTATGCAATTTTTGACGTCACATTTCTAAATGGTGGAGATTAAGAGGTGTCTATCAAAAAAATTGGATTTACAAATGGAAATGATCAAACAATGAAATGCATAACCTAAACCCAAATCATTCAATACCTCAAAGATGCAAGATGAGCTTGATTGATTGATCAATTTGTTGTATTGATTACTCAATTCCACAGCATAACATTGATAGGGAGATAGATGCAAGCTAGATGGATTGAAGATGATGGATGAGGGCTTGAGATGAAAATTTGGAAAAGTGAGGCTGCATCAAAAAGAATCCTCTCTTTTCATGGCTCAAGAGAGGCTTGCTTTATAGGATTGGCTTGGTTCAAATGAATGGCTAGGATCAATTAGGGTTTAGGATGAAATGGATGGATAGGATTAAGTTAGGTTTCCTTTCACATTAAGAAATTGTAGTCAATTGACATGTGTCAAAGGAAATAGGTCTCACGTGTGATTGTGTACACAAGTAGTAGTACATGTGATTGTGTACATAAAAAGTATTTTAAATGAGTTGTACTACACAACACATGATTAAAGGGAAATGGACAAGTGTCAAGGTGAGATGAAAGGTCATGTGACTTAATTCAAATTAAATATTTGAATTAGTTGGGATATAGTTGGGAAATTAATTAAATAAATAAGATTTTATTTAATTAATTGGGTAGATGAATATGATGGGATAAGATATGAAGTGGAAATTAATTGGGATGATGGGATTAAGGATAGAATTATGAATGGGAAATTAATTAAATAAATAAATTTATTTAATTAATTGGCTAAGTGGGATTAGAGAAATTAGGATGGGAATTAGGACAAAATGGCTTATGATGTCTACGATAATAGTTTAACAAGGTGTTGCAAAACATATACAAATTTGGTACAATTTTGGGTGTCTAAATGAGGTTTACATAGGGGGAGCACACAAAGTGCTCTTGTTGAAAAATATAACATAGTCCCCTAAAATGTTGATTTTTTAAAAATATTTCACAAATTTCTTCAATATAAAATTAACTAACATCATGTAGTTTATGCCTAATTCTTCTAGTAATTTTTTAATAAATATATGTTTTTTTATGAATTTTCAAAGTGGACACATCCTAAAAAATAAAAAATTTAGTGTGGTCCCCCCTAAAGTTTTTGAAAACTAATCAATTTTTTTTTGAATGTGCATAGAATAGAGTCTAGAATCTAAAAATATAATTTGTTTCAAATTTGGATGAAAAGGTAAAAGGTCACACCAAAAATACTATACATAGGTTTTTTTTTTTTAAAAAGACACCAAAAAAAGAAATTGAAGATGGAAACCTTTATATTTTTAGATTTTAGAAGAAATCACATGGTTAGAAAGCTAATAAATAACTTGAAGTCATCCTAGCATTTTTTTAGATTAACATTGAAAAATGTGTAACCCTTATGGAGAGCACACTCCAGATTTAGTTATTTTTCTATGTTTTCTTGAAAACACATATTTGGGCATCTAAAATGTAGGTCCAACAATGTAGTTAAACATGCAAGTGTGTTATAATGTGCTCATATTTCAAATTGTCTAAAAAAGTGAGCAATGGTCTGCAAAAAGGCAAAACACATGAATTTGGACCCACATACTTTAGTTATTCCCATGTCATATGCTTTCTATGACATACAAACAAACTTTTGATGCTTTTGAGGATCTACAATTATTAGTTGACAAAATTATCTCACTTTTTGTTCTTGTATTGACATAGAAGATTCCAATTGCATGTTTTAAGTCAAATTTGATATTGTAAATCATTGTTTTCATGTTTTAATAAATTAGCATAATTGTTTGACAAAACTAATTGATTTTTATCTTACTTTGACCAAAAAAAGTTCTAATTGCATGTTTTGTATTTCAAATTGATAAATTGTCAATCATTGTTTATGTTTTTTGACCAATTGTGTTAGATTGATATAGAATTCAACATCATGCTAAGGAAATGACCAAAAATTCAAACATCGGAGGAGTGTGAAGCTGAGAATGCAAAGAAAAGAGAATGAATCAGACAACTTCATGAAAATAAGAAATTGAACTCCATATATGAAGATATACCATTTTTTCCAATTGAATTAGATCATGAAGTATCCAAGAAAAAGAAGGATTTGGGGAAATACAACAAATGAATGCAAAAACTTCATGCAAGTAATAAATTAAATGTAGGAGTTGAACGTACATCATCTTTGCCATCTCAATTTGATATTGTAAAAAATCTTCAATCATTGATTGAAAATGATGATGTAATTTCAAATGTAAATATAGATGTTACACCAATTGATCAATTGTTGAATGAACAAACTTTATCTAATGAATCAAGCTTGCCATTGAGAACACCTTCTAGAATTTTACATAAAAAACCTAAGGTTTTAATTGAAATTGATGAGAATATTCTAAAACCAATGCCTAATAAGATTCTTGAATGTACTTGTAGAAGAAATGTTAATAAAATATAGAAAATATTTTTGAAAACTTAAGTGAAACCAGAGATGTCAATTATTTGTTGAAATGATGAAAAATATTAAGTTTAGGTCCATAATGAAGATTCTTAGTCTAAGAACACCAAATACTAATAACAAAAAATCTATATTGTAAATACATATCAAAGTGTGGGTTCAACCTCACACACCAAATATAGTAATATTGCATGACATATTATTACATCAACTATAGTAAGTAATCAAACAAAGAAATCTCACTTGATAAGGAAAACAATTCAACCACTAAAAATAAGCAGAAAAACACTAATGGAAGTTGTTGGGAGGTGTGAAAGAGTTGAGTCCCTGAATAGAAATGAACTATGGGCATTCTTAAGTAGATTCTCATAGAACTATAGTCATAGTTGAAGCCTTAAAATCTCTAATTGAAAATTTTTATAAAAAAAACACAAGAGTATCTCCTAATCAAAGAGATGTTTTAAAAAGGAGAATTGGTTGTCAAAATCATGAGCCACATCCAAAGTATTTTTTGGATATGACTCAAACACAAATTTTCTCCAAATTTGTAGAGAGTTATCCTTAAATAAAAATTATTCAAAGGTATCTTGAAATGGAAAAACCTTTTTATATCAAAATAAATCACACATGCACAACTTTTTGTAGAGTCCACATTAAATTTTCTATGCATTGTGAATTTTTTTGACATATATGTGTATCTTTGTATACTAATGATATTTTACAAGAGTATGATAGAAGCTCCACCTAAATTGGAAAGAGATTTTATTTCAAGCATTTTTTTGTGAAAGAGTAGATGATAATTATTTTATAATAAATCATGTTTAGATGGAACATGTGTTAGTTGTAGTGGTTTAAAACATTTGAGAAATTGTGTACACATGGAGAATAAACATGTGGTTGAAAATGAAATAGTACCTTTTGAAAAATATAAGTCAATGGAATACACACTAAAAGATGGTAAAGAGGGAAAAAAGTATGAATTGGTGAGAAAAAATACTAGTATTTGAATTTATGCCCATTTTTTGAGAAACATGATAGTGTATGAGTATACAAGGCGCACACATGGAGTTTAATGGTTGGACTTGAAGTTCAAGTTATGAAAGGAAACATTTCCTCTTGATACAATCATGTCAATTGTAGACTTTGCAGAAAATTATACATTACAACCACAAAATGAGGTTCAATCACAATACTACAACTCTACTCATATTGCTATATTTATACATATAACATTCATTCATTCTCCTGATAGTATAGAGAAAGATAGAAATATCTTGAGGGAGTATTAGGTTATATTAGTGATTATCACACACAATCTACAAAGTTTATGCAAGGTTTCTTTGAAATGTTCTATGGTAATTTGAGTAGCGAGAACATCATGTTTAGTTAGCATATCATATGGTCAAATAATTGTACATCACAATTCAAAAATTCATGGATGTTTTATTGGTTGAGTAAGATGCATATGATGAGTGGTGTTCATCATATATGGAATTTCTCTAAGGCCAATCATGGAAAATGGGCGCATGTGGTGTGGAAGCATGTATTAAAAGAGCCTTAGCGTGAGAAGAGTTGAACTACAAAGACAATGTGAAGTTAACAGATGCAACATCCATTGTTGAATGGTGTAACTCCATAATAGGTCTAGGTAATGAATGTAAGTCTAAAATTCATAATTTTTTTTGTTTATAGAAGAAGCTAACATTCCAAAATATGAATAGTGTTGTATAGTGATAGAATTGAGTGAGTTCCACTCTTTTAGAAGCTTAAATGCAGCTCCATGAACTATTAATATGAGGTGAATGTCGTTCTTTTGTTCATGTATAATTTTTTCCTAGAATGAGTGTGAGTCAAAAGAGTGGGTTGATGAATGGTGTTCTATAACTTTAAGCCCACTTGAGATGTATCAACTTCCAAGAGCACTACAACTCATAGAGATGGAATCATCAATTGACTTTAACCATATTTCATAACTAGTTGAATTAGGCATTGTAGATTCATTAATTAATAAAAAATTAGTATACTTTAGATTATGATATAGTATTTTTGTATCATTTATTGAATTAATATTTTTATGCAATTTAATGCAAGACATGTTTATGAAGTTATTATAGATTAAGATAATGATGAAGTAATGTATTATTATTTGTGTCATTGTGTTGAGGCCAAAAAAGAAATTGATGGCCCTGTCATAGATGGAGAAGACATTGAGTATCTTACAAGATCAGTGGTTGTTATTGGAACATGGATAAGAAGGTACCAATGAAGAAGTCTAGTGTGTGGTTATTCAAGGACTTTGACATGTACATAGGAAAATTCTTCATTATTCTAACCTTGTTGTGGTATCAAATGTTTAATTGGTCAAATATGGGGATAGACCATTGAATAATAACTTGTGGAAATTTTGTGAGTCTGACCATGAAATAATACTTGGCACCATAAAGAGTAGAGAAAATCCACATGGTTCACTGGATTGAATTGGTGGAATGACACAAAGGTATGTGATGTACTTAAGTTTTATGATTTGAATACATTTTTATTTTACCTTAATATATTTATTTCTAGTAGTACTATTAATTTAGCTTAGTGGTGCCAAAAAAGCTTCCACCTTCTCATGGTTGATACTGTTAGTAGAGAATTTTATATTATTGAAGTGGAGAGAATATTTAAAAACTAACAATAAACTCATAATTTTCAAAATAGTTACCAATAATACATCATTCTAATTTAGTTGTTTATCTATAGAGCTAAATGTTAAGGTCCAATGTTCATGGTTTATAGTTTAAATTTCACATGTTTATGGTTTAACTCTCAATGTTTAGTAAGAGAGAGGGAGAGGGAGAGGGAGAGGGAGAGGGAGAGAGAGAGAGAGAGAGAGAGAGAGAGAGAGAGAGAGAGAGGAACATTTGGCATGATTTTATTATTCTTATTTCACCTTCTATATAGTTTCCATGCTTTGCATATCCTCGTTTCACCTTCTATACATTTACCATGATTTTCATATTCTCACTCCACCTTCTATATGTTTTCCATGTTTTTCTCATCCTCATTTCACCTTCTCTATAGATAGGGAAAGAGAGGAGGAGATAAAGAGATATATAGAGGGAGAGAGGGAGAGGGAGAGATAGAGGGTGAGATAGAGAGAGTACATAGAGATATAGAGAGGGGGAGGTAGAGAGGGAATGGGAGAGAGGGAGAGAGAGAAAGGGGGGAAGAGATATAGAGAAGGGGAGAGAGGGGGAGATAGAGATAGGGAGAGAGGGAGGGAAGGAGGGATAGAGAGATAGAGATAAATAGGTAGAGATAAAGATAGAAAGATATAGAGAGAAATAGAGGTAAAGAGAAACCCTCTCTCTATCTCTCCCTCTCTCTCTCCCTCTCTCTCCATCTCTCCCTCTCCCTCTCTCTCTATCTCTTCATGTCTTTATCTCTCCCTCTCCTTCTCTATCTCTTTATCTCACCACCTTGCACTCTCTATCTTCCTCTCTCTCCCTCTCTCCACACTCTCTCTACCTCTCTCTCACCCTCTCCTTATTTCTCCAAACCTCCCTTTATCTTCCTCTTTGTTAATATTAAATCTAATTTCCCTCAATGTGAACCCAAAACCCTAAACCCTAAACATGACAATAATGCATTAAAAATAAACCACCCACTCTCTCTATCTCTATCCCTCTTTCCACCTATCCTCTCCCTCTCTCTATCTATATCTTTCAATTCACCCCCACTCTATCTGTCTCTCCCTCTATATCTTTATATCTATATCTCCCCCTCTCTATCTACATATCTCTCTCTATGTCTCTATCTCTATCTCCATCTCCATCTCTCTATGTGTCCCTCTCTCTATCTCAATCTTTCTATCTCTCCCTCTTTCTATCTCTCCTCCCTCCCTATCTCTCCCCCTCTATCTGATGTAGGAGCATCCCTGGTTCAAGAGCAATCTTGTATCAACCAAAAACATTTGCATTTCAGTTTGTTTGTATTTCAGTTTGTTTCTTTTCTAGTTCAGTTTAGATAGTTCAGTCAGCAACAGTTTCTATATTTTGGTTCACATTCTGCCATAGTTGCATTTCAAGTCTTGTAGAACTGGACTTAGCATCTAGATTCATTCATCTACATCATATCTAGAATTCAAAGCATTTGGATCAAGTACCGGAAAGATATCGCTATCAGAAGATTGACTGTTTTCTCAGAACATAGCATCCTGATAGTCTCAGACAATCAGATAAAGGAGAAGACTTGTGGAGAATTCCTTGACTTTTGGAGACTAATGACATATCATGCAATGATCTATGATTCATTGCTGACCTTCCCTGAGATCCATACATCATTCCATTCATTTGCGGAGGTGTTCTATACATTTAGGTCTGACCTATCCATGTATACACGTTATAGCTCTTCATTGGAGTTTGTGATCTTCCTTGGCTGACGCGGAGGAATCTTATGATTCAGAGATGATATATAATCATGTAATAGATCCCTAGGAAAGAACTGATTCAAGTGATAGTTGATAGTTTAGATTTTTGTGCGAAGGAGCTTCAAAGCTATATCTTGTGCATATTTTGATATTCTGTAATCAGGCTCTTGAGCCTTAACGATGAGCCGCATGATGCTAGCCAAATTGTATTTGAATTTTATGATATACTGAATGACTAAATATGTATCTGTTCCATATCTTTGAGTTGTTTCTATTGTGTTTATTCTTACTACATGGTTTGGACAGTTTATTTTGTGAACCCTCCTACCGTACTTGCACCAAGTGGTATCAGAGTGAAAGTTTGAATCTTTGGGAATGAATTGAGCAAAGTTGGCAAGGGAATTCTATAAGATCTTGTTGTGGACATATCACTGAATTGAGGCAAGTTACTTGTGTTGTAACCAATTTCTGATTGTGAGGCAGTTGTCACCTTGTAGTTTGATCACCGAACTTGAGGTAGTTTACACTTGATCTGAGGAAGATGCCACCAAGGAGAGTTGCTGCTATTGGAAAAATGGCTGGTAGAATGGATGAGATGATGGAAATGATGAAAATAATGTGAATTCAATTGGATGTTGTTGAGGAAGATAGGCAAAGAGGATTAACACTGAGAACTAATGTTGAGAGTGATGATGAAGAAGAATTTCAATCTGTTGAACAAATTGGTGTAACCCTAGGAGGTGATGAAGAAGAAAAAATAGATCAAGTAAAGATGTTACGAGCTATTTCAAAGATTGGAAAGAAGCCTAGAGTTGATGTGCCGAACTATACTGGTAATTTGAACCCTGAATAATTGATTGACTGGATAAATGACATGGAAGAATACTTTGAGTATGAAGAAGTTGAAGATCCAGAGAAGGTGAAATTTTCAAAGACAAAGTTGAAAGGACATGCTACTATATGTTGGAAAGAAGTTCAGTTGGATAGAAACATAAGAGGAAAAGAAAAGATTACAAAGTGGGATAGGATGGTGACAAAATTGAAGAATCAATTCATACTTGCTGACTATGAGTAACTAGAGTTGTTGAAAAGATTGCAAAACCTGAGACAAAAGGAGAAATCTGTGAAGGAGTACACTGAAGAATTTTATAAGATAATCATAAGGACAGAACATAGTGAAGCAAGAAAGGATAAAGTGGCTAGATACATTAATGGGCTGATATTGAACATTCAAGAAGAACTAAGTTTGGTGAGGATGACATCTTTGGAGGAAGCATATTAGTTTGCCCTGAAAGTTGAAGAAAAGCTGAATAAGAGACATAATCAGAGACAAAAGGGTAGAGGAGGTAGATTTCAGAGAGGTAGAACATTTTCTGGAGGAGATAGATCATTTGCGGAGCAGAACAAGCCTGACATCCCATTCAAGAAGGATGATAGAGATAATAATGCATACTGGGGAGATGACAGAAATTTTTACCGGAGAGGAAGCCCTAGTGCATACCAGAATGAAGGCTACAAAAGAGATAGAAGAGGATTTGATAAGAAAACATTCAAAGGCACTTATTTCAAGTGTGGAGGTGAAGGACATAGAGCATTTGAATGTAATCAAGGGAGTACAAGCAAAAGAACAGAGAATAGTGGAAGCGTAGCTTATGTTGAAGAAGAACCTGTTGGATCACTGAGTTCAGTTAGCAAACTGGGGAAAGGAGAATCACTTATGATGAGGAGAGCACTATTTCAAGTAGAGACAAGTGGAGAACCACTGCAGAGGAAGAGTCTATTCAGAACCAGATGCAAATCAGGAGGTAAATGTTGTAAAGTTGTAATTGATAGTGGTAGTTTCAATAACCTAGTTTCAGAGGAGATGGTGACTAAGCTAAAGTTGGAAAGATTGAAACACCATAAGCCCTATCAGATAGCATGGATTCAGGATGATCATAAGGTACTGGTGAGTGAAAAATGTTTGGTGAAATTTCATATTGGATCTTATCATGATGAAGTCTTGTGTGATATTATGGCTATGGATGTATGTCATATCTTGTTGGGTAGACCTTGGCAGTATGATAGGAAAGCTATACATGATGGGAGAAAGAATACATATACTATAACATCAAATGGGAAGAGAATTACCTTGATTCATTTGGAGGATGATCCTAAAAATGAAGTGTGTGGAAATGCTAGAATCTGTTTGGTAGATGGAAGAAACTTTCTGGATGGTTTGAGACATGAGAATATGTGTTATGCTTTGATTCCTAAGAAGCCTGAAACCTTGAAGAAGGAGAATGAAGAATCACAACTGAAGGAAATAACAAATTTGTTGACAGAGTATGAAGACATCATATTAGACAATGTACCTGAAGGATTGCCACCTATAAGGAGTATCAGTCATAACATGGATCTTATATTGGGAGCTAGTTTTCCTAACAAAATAGCACATAGAATGACACCAGTAGAGAATGAAGAATTGAATAGATAGATACAAGAATTATTGAGGAAAGATTTGATCAGAGAAAGTTTGAGTCCTTGTGTAGTACCTGCAATATTAGTACCTAAGAAGGATAGAGAATGGAGAATGTGTACTGACTCTAGAGCAATAAAAAAGATCACAGTTAAGTATAGATTTCCTTTACCGAGGATGGATGATATCATGGATTGTTTGAGTGGAGCAAGATATTTCACAAAGATAGATTTGAAGAATGGATACCATCAGATCAGAATCAAAGAAGGAGATGAATGGAAAACTTCTTTTAAGACAAATGAAGTATTGTATGAGTGGTTATTGATGCCTTTTGGATTGACAAATGCACCGAGTACTTTCATGAGATTGATGAATGAAGTCTTGAAGAAATTCTTGGGTAAGTTTGTTATTGTGTATTTAGATGACATTCTGATTTTTAGCAAGACAAAAGAACATTTGCAACACCTTAGACAAGTATTGTAGAGACTAAGAGAAGAGAAATTGTTGATAAACATCAAGAAATGTCTAGTTTCATGAAGGAAGAACTAATGTATTTGGGATTTATGATTTTTGCGGAAGCATTGAGGATGGACCCTGAGAAGGTAAGACCAATTATTGAATGGCCTACATTGAAGAGCATTGGAGAGGTTAGACCATTTCATGAATTGGCTAGTTTCTACCAAAAGTTCATAAAAAATTTTAGTTCAGTTTGTAACCCTATGACAGAGACAATGAGAGGTGACAGAAAAGACTTTAAGTGGACATCAGGAGTAGACAAAAGCTTTGAATTGTTGAAGCACAAGGTAACAAAGAAACCTATTTTAGCATTACCAGACTTCGATAAGGTATTTCAAGTAGATTGTGATGCAAGTGGGAGTGCAATTGGAGTAGTGTTAAGTCAAGAAGGTAGACCTATAGCATATTTCAGTGAGAAGTTGAATGATGCAAGGAGAAGATATTTAGTTTATGATCAAGAGTTCTATGCCATAATTCAAGCCCTAAAGAAGTGAAGACATTATTTTCTGCCTAAGGAGTTTGCGCTATATACAAATCATCAATCTTTGTAATATTTGAATAGTTAAGGTAAGTTGAATCAGAGACATATGAGATGGGTTGAGTTCATGCAGAGTTATACATTTGTATTGAAGCATAGGAATGGTAAATCAAACAAAGTTGCTGATGCATTGAGTAGGAGAAGGAACTTATTGACATAGATGAGAGTTGAAGTATTGGGGTTTGAGGAATTGAAGAACATGTATGAGGGAGACACTAATTTTACAGAACCTTGGAAAGCATGTAAGGAACCTATTGTGATAGATAGGAGTAAATGGTTGGACTATTTCATTTAGGAAGATATGTTGTTCAGAGGAAATCAGTTGTGCATACCTAGAAGTTCAATGAGAGATAATATGATCAAGGAGAAAAATAGTGGTGGATTGGTAGGATATTTTGGCATTGATAAAACAGTAGCATTGGTGAGTAAAAATTATTTTTGGCCTTAGATACATAAGGATGTTAGGAAATTTGTGTAGAGTTGTAGAGTTTGTCAAGTTGCAAAAGGGAGTAGTCAGAATACTAGATTGTATAAACCTTTGACAGTACCAAAGAGACCTTGGGAATACATAAGCATGGATTTTGTCATGGGATTGCCTAAAACACAGAGAGGACATGATTCAATATTGTAGTGGTGGACAAATTTTCAAAGATGGCTCATTTCATACCTTGCAAGAAGACAACTGATGCAGTGCATGTAGCTGACCTATTTTTCAAGGAGATTGTGAGATTGCATGGATTACTTAAAGTTGTAGACACCCTAAAATGACCAACTTGTCATGCTACTTGCATTTCATAATCTGTCTAATCACCTGCATTGCAAACGTTAATTAAATAATCTAATTATTTAATTAATTATCATCAAATTCTTCTAAATCTCCTAAATTCAACATTAATTAAATAAATCCTCGTTATTTAATTAATTAAATTAAATTCCTCTATATTCTTCTACAATTAAATAATTTTAATTATTTAATTAGATCATTATCCTCTTTCCAAAAATCAAATCCACATTAATTAAATATATCCAATTATTTAATTAATTCAACAAATTCCCTCTTATCTAAAATTAAATAATTCTTAATTATTTAATCAAATCAAATTTGTTCTTCCAAAATCATGCACAACAATTAAATAAATTTATTTATTTAATTTGCTTTCAAAATCTTCTAAATTAAATAATTCTAATTATTTAATTGTTTCTTCCAAAATATCTTCTCTAAATTTAAATAAATCAATTATTTATTTAAATTGCTTTTTCTTCTAATTTGAGTTATCTCTAAAATAACTCAAGCTTTCTTGCTCATCAATTAAATATTTCTATATTTAATAAAGCAAAATATCTTCTTTTCTCATGCAAATCTCTTCTTCTTGTTTTAAATCACTTAACTGATTGCTTTATTCTTTTAATTGATTTATCACTTCAGTTAACTCATTCTTCTATTCTTGATAACTCTTCCCATGCAAAAGAAAGCAAGACACATGTCTTCTTCTCATTCGTTGCACATTCCTCAACTTATCTCCTCCGTTGATTCTTCTGAATTATCTGGACCGTTGATCGATTTTCCTTGAAATCTATATAAACCCCCCTCATCTCCTTCATTAGCCCTCTCTCTTCGATCGTATTCTCAGGCATACTTAACAGAGCTTCGAGCATACACAACGCGTCGATTGAGCAACTTTACGATCATTTGACATTGATCTCTTGAGCACTACACTTGCTTGTTGTAGCTATGGCTTTGCAATTTCATTGAGCAATTCTACATTCAATCCAAAGGAAACAACACAAATTTTGGTAAAAGTCTTTATTGCATTGATTATTTGTCATGGCTTTTATTTAAATTCATTTTCTTTATGTTATTGGATTCTTTGGTTTTATTTAGTTTAGAATAGATCGATTTTCCATATACACATTCTGGCACGCCCGGTGGGACCCACTAATCCCTTGGTTTCTTTGAGAAATTTGTTTTTTTTGAAGACACAGTACGGCACGGTGCTTACGGCACTTCACAGCGCTTCTGGCAGCATATTATAGCGCTTTTGAAGGAACAGTTCAGCGCTCTCGGCAGCACGGCCGTGCTTCTGGTAGCACAGAGAAGCGCTATAGGTAGCACAGAGAAGCGCTATAGGTAGCACAGAGAAGCACTACTGGCGATGTTATTAGGCGCTTTTGGTTAAAATTAGGTTTTTTGACTTCATTCGGGTTTTGCAGTGATTTCTCATTTCAGATCTGTCATTTTGTCGGACAAGCTGTTATATTTGTCTTTCAGAACCTGATTTTTGATATCTCCTAAGCTGATTTATTTAGGAATATCCTTGTTTCTAGTGCTAATCTATTGGTCTGATCCATTTTTCTGAGTTTCCAGATTACACAACCCAGATCTATCAGATATCATCCTTCAGATAATAGGTCCACCATGAAAAGTTATTTTGACCTGGTTATTGTTAACAAAACTAATATTTTCTGTATCTGAGACAGAACAGCGCGTTTGGCCATATAGTATCGCGCTCTCGGTTACACAGTGAAGCGCTCCTAGAAATATTACAGCGCTTTTGTTATTATCGTTACACGCTTTTGGTATTTATCGCAGCGCTTTTGGAACGACAGTGAAGCGCTCCTGGTTATTTTTTCAACGCTACTGGCTATATCCTCTGACGCTTCTGGTCTGCATTACAGCGCTCCTGGAACACAGTAGGTCGCTTCTGGCAATGTTGTTCAGCGCTTTTGGTCAAAGTTGATTTATTTTCGCTAACTTGTGAATTTTTGGTGGAACTAACGGAATTGCTGCAGCTTCTTATTACTCACACAGAGCCAATAGGTGTTTTTAACATATTTATGCAGGACGAGCGTTGAAGACCCTTTTGTTTTACCTTACTAAGTCTTAGAAACACATTGCATGCTTAAAAGGAGTAATTGAACAAATCTTTTTTGCAAATCTAAGTCTTAGGAACATACTGATTTTCTTAAGGGACAATGGACATGTATGGACAAACACCTCAATTTTCTAAGGGACAATGGACATGAATGCCAAACACTTCATTTCATAAGGGACAATTTACAACTACAACCATGTGTGTGCATAGCTTAGTTGCACCTTATTTTTCTTATAACGGGACAATTGAACCATTGTTTGACATGCTTGATTTTACATTTTTTTGTACTTCCTTTAGAAGGGCCTGCTTTTGGTTTGCGACTCATCCAAAAGGGACGACCCTAAGTGGAGTTTTCCTTTGAACCGCTATATAAAAGGGATAAGGCAAAAGTCAAGTCCTAACCGACGTCAGCCTTACCTTGTGATGCCAAACTGAAAACAGGTGTACTAGCCCTTTGTGGAAACAATTTTCACATTGAGCGAAGTGTTTGAAACTCTTAGTAGGATTGGTTAAAGCTTTTAGTAGCTTGTCGCATTGCTCGTAAGGCGTTGGTCCCTCAAAGTCACTAAGAACTAATTTAGATAGAGACTACCCGACCTACCTCTGAACATTACGGTAATCATCAGTGCAAGGGAAATTGATTTAAACCCTTAAGATACTCACCATTGGCTCCCTTGAGAAGAGATAGTATTCCCTCGGACATAAAGCTCTTGTGACCTACTTGAGCTTTCCAAGGGGAGGGTGAGATATCCCTACCTATCGTCCCTCGCAAAGATACTAAATATCCGACACCTTTATGGAATGATATTTTTATCGACGGAGTATTAAGCTGTGAGCTAATCTACTGCAATGAAACCTTGTCTCTAGGGATAAAAAGTGCTTGTTATTGATTGCAACTATATTAGACCTGTGGAAACATTGGGCTTGTTTGGAGCCTTGAACATACACTATCTGTTGTGTCAGTCCTTGTGCCTTTTTTGACCACTTGTTTGCTGTGTTTTCTCTTGCTAAACCAATCCAATCAGAAACAGAAAAATCTTGCCTTTGAAAAACATCAGACACTACTTCAGCGCCCCTGGTACTACAGCAGCTCACCTTTGGTAATACAGTAGATCGCCTTTGGTCAGCAGTAACCCGCCTCTGGCAAAACTCTACTTCAGCGCCCTCGGTATAACAGTAGCTCACTTTTGGTCACTGTAGCTCACCTTTGGCATAGCAGTAACTTGCTATTGGTAGCTCAGTCTGTCGCCTCTGGCCCATAGTAGCACGCTTTTGGTAGCACAGTCCTGCGCCTCTGGTCAAACAATATAGCGCCTTTGGTCCAGTACTTTGTGCATCAGAGTTTGTCCGTTTCTTCAAAGCATCTTAGAGATTCCCAGCATTACATTGTGTCCTCAGTATTTCCCATGGTCACCACTAGGCTACAGCAAACTATGAAGTCTAGGCAAGTTGTCCCTAAGAAGCACAAGTCACCCCCTCGCACACCACAATCAGGTCATCTCAACATTACTCCCAAAGTGACTCCTAATACACCCACGGCAAAACCAATCAGCTCTCCAAACATGCCGCACATAGAGGAACCAAGCAATCCTCATGAGGATAGAACCCCTTTGCTAAATGCACCGCAGTATACCATAGGCTTGCCTCCGGATTTTGTCCCACAAGGTTATGTCATAGATCAACCCCCATCTCAAGAAGAGCGATACTTTGAAATAGGTCAATCCTCTCAAGAAGATGGGCAAGATCTTGATGAATTTATACAAGATCCTAGAGCTATAGCTGCCTTTGATAAAATCCTTAGTGAGAACCAGGATCATTTCTTTCGCTTGCTTGCAAAGCAAGGTGCCAAGTTACCTCAAGATTTTGATGTGTCCACTCTCAAGGAGAGCGCCAACACCTAAGAAACCATACAAGCGGTGCAAACCATGTCCATGGTAACTACGCCCCTACCTACTCAAGGCTCGCAATATAGGAATCCTCTTTTTCAAAATCCAACAGAGGAGAGGCCCATATCACCACTGTTGACTCCTATGGAGATCTATCAAAACCAACAAGAAACTCTCCAACGTCAAGCAGAGTTAGCTAAGCAAGCCACCTTAGCTCGATCCAATGTGCAACCACCTCCTAAAGTGTCCATCCCAAGCGCAAGCGGAATCTTGGTTACCCCATCACGCGTAGGTTTCCCACCCAATTACAATCCGGGGAACACGTATGTAGCCATGCAACAAGGGTCTCAACATATGCCACCTCCTATATCATCACACCTGCATGTCTCTCAACCAATTGGAGTCACGCAGCCCCAACCACAACATTCTTCTACTCTCATCCTCAAGCAACCCCAACCGTCGCAAATCACCTCTACCTATGTTCCTCCACCACAACATTCTTCTACTCTCATCTTCAATCAACCCCCACCGTCGCAAATCACTTCTACCTATGTTCCTCCTCCACAACGGTCATCCACGCTCAACTTCTTTCATACATTACCTAGCCACTCGCAACATTCCCAACATCAGGTTTCCCAAAGCTATGTGCCACCATCACAACCTAATCAAACGCACTTTAGCTTTCCTCCCCCCAATACGTTTCTTCAACCATCGCAGAGCCAACATTCTTACCTAGCGCCACCTCCACCTCTGCCTAATGAAAACCCCCAATTCCATCCCAATCTGAACCAATCGTACAATTCATACAATCCCAATCAATCTTACGACCCTTATAATACCACTACGCATGGCTCACATTATAATCTTCCATATGGGCAACACCAACCACTTTTTGGACAACATGAGACATTACCAACCCCTCCCATGACTATGGAACTAAAGATTGCGGAGGTGCAACAATAGCTATCTGATCTTACGTTCGGCCACACCAAAAAGACCTTCTCCTTGGAGGAAGTGTGCCCTTATCCTTTTGATCGGTCGTTACCAATGATCCCTTTTCCTCAAAATTTCACTATTCCCAAGTTCGATAAGTACAAAGGAAAAGGTGACCCAAAAGACCATCTTAGGGAATTCTATCTTGCTTGCTTCGAGGTCTCTCACAACGACACATATCTTATGCGTCTTTTTCCTCGCAGTCTTGGAGGTCAAGCAATAGAATGGTTCTCACACTTACCTACGGGTATCAAGTCTTTCAACGAACTAGCAGAGAAGTTTGCCACCCATTTTTCTTACAACGCAGAGCATGAGATTTCCATGATGGACCTATGCAACAATAAACAGAAAAATGGCGAAACTTTCATTTCTTTCCTTCAACGATGGAGACAAATGGCTAGTAAATTCCCTTTCAAGATTCCAGAGAAACAGCTTGTTAGCATCTTTGTGCAGAACCTCAACCAAGAGTTAGGTTTCCATTTGCAAATCCTTAGTGCTACAACCTTCGATGAAATCACATACAAGGGCATCAACATTGAGAAGGCCCTCATTGCTAAAGGTGTGGTCAAAATCTTTAAAGAAACGAAAGATAGCTCTTCTCATCAACAATCGAACGATAAACCCAAATATTGGAACAAAAACAAAAACATGGTCAATGATGGAGTGGTCGATACTAAGCATGTCCAAACATTGCAAACACCGCTGCAACTCTCCAAACCAAGTCAAGCTCCACCTCAACAACAGCAGCAACAAAGGCAGCCTTATCCCAACCAACAGCAACGACAACAAGAGCGGCCTCAACAAGATTACCCTCCGCGACGTCAATTTACTCCTTTGGGAGTGCCCATCGAATCGGTCTTACAGCAAGCTTTGCAAAAAAGGCTCATAACCTTACCTGATGCTCCTCCTTATGGAGAACCTATCTACAAAACTGCACGTTACAGAGACAATGAGTATTGTGAGTTCCATAGGAGCAAAGGTCATCGAACTGCATCTTGCATGAAGCTTAAGCACCTCATCCAAAACCTCATCGACGGTAATCAAATCACTTTTGAGAATGAATCACCAGCGCAACACACGAACAAGGATCTCGATATGTACAAGGAACCATTCCCTCATCATGGTCCACCTCCTCCTTAGGATAGAGGTAAAGGTATCAATCACGCTTCCATGTCCTTCGATTCCATTGTAGGTCGTTTTGAAGAGAGTCGAGTGTCTACCCTCACCATCAAAGGCAAATCTACGGATTGTGCTGTTACTACTCGTCGAGGTCATGTCACCATTCGTGCACCTACACCTAGGCTTCCGGTTCAGTCTGATTATAATCTTGTCGAACATCTAGGGAGAACACCAGTGCAGATCTCTATTTTGGACCTTCTACGGTCATCACCTGCACATAGAGTAGTGCTAGAAAAGGCCCTCCAAGAGTCCTCCGTTCCTAACAACATAGCAATCGCAGATTTCCAAGCTATAGTGGGTAATATTGCTTCGCCTTACAATGTGGTCTTCTCTGAGAAAGACCTTCCCTCCCATGATCCTTGTCACAACGATGCCCTCCATATTGAAGTGCTCATCCATAAGCACAAAATCAAACGCATCCTCATAGATGGTGGTGCTGGTCTCAACATCTGTTCTTTAAAGTTACTAAAGCAATTGGGATACTCTGAGGATCACGTCAACACTGAGCATAGTATTACAATCAAGGGGTATGATGATGCAGAACGCCGTTCAGAGGGTGTTATTCACTTGCCTATACAACTGGGCCCGGTCATGCTTGAAACTAGGTGTCAAGTCCTTGATATTGAGCTACCTTACAACATTATTCTTGGCCGCCCATGGATCCATGCAATGAAAGCTGTTCCCTCCACGTACCATCAGTCCCTAAAGTTCCCATACAATGGTACGTAGATCACTATCCCAGGAGATCCTAATCCTTTTGAATTTTGCCGTGTCTTGCAAGGAAGCTATAAGAATTGCAACCAAGTGCCTAAAAATGACAAAGCCCTTGAATCCCCTCTCCATGTTGACCCTGAAACTCTCACGCAAGCCTCTACAAGTGAACCTACACCCCTCCCCAAAATCACAGCTCGCTTTCGGGATATAGGCTTTGGCACTTATGATATCTCTGAATCTTGTTGTGTAGGGCGGATGCCTATATCTCCAAAATCTTACGGCAAACCACCCATTGCTAAAGTTACCAAAAAAGCAAATATTCCTCCCCCACCATTCCTAACCCAATTCCAACATGGACGGTTATTGGAAGAGGAAACTATTGAGGACATCTCTTCTTGGCTCTACAAGGAGAAAGAACCAGTCATGATACCAGTCAAGCAGTATGGCAATGGCTTAAGGATAGTGAAAAACATGGGCTATAAAGGCAAAGGTGGCCTTGGGAAATAGAATCAAGGCACTATGGAGCCCATTGTGGTAACAAAGAAGCTAGACAGGAAAGGATTAGGATTTGGTAAGAAGGTACCACGCGCCTCGGACATCGAGTATATCCTCGACGAGGTAGCTGACAAGTTCCCCGCTGATTCGACATCTACAGAGGATATCATCGATGACTCTTCCCTCCACATAACCAATCTATTCGCAGAATCCTCCATTTTTACACTATCCTCCGTATCCTTAACTTCCACCACCAGCACCCAGAATGTCACGCTTGTCTACCCTGAACTTATCGATTGGGACCAACAAGGGGCCCCCGTTATAGATGTATTTCAGAATGACGAAGCTTTAGCTGAATTCATGGGACTTCGAGAAGGTATCCCTCTTGGTGATCACAAGGCAGGTTTTGTAATGGAACTTGAGCCCACGGCTTATTTTGGTGAGAATGCCAAATCCTCTAGTCGCAAAAGTGCAAATAAAGAAAGATCTCTAGGTGAAAACCACACTGTGGCACCTCCTGATCATAAAATAGTAAAAATAAAGGACGTATCCAAAGGTGAAAACCCAACTGTGGCACCTGAGGATGGAGGATTTGACCTTCCCTTACCTTCTAAGTATCAAGAGAAATCAGCTCTACTAGTGGAAGATTCTACAGAGATCAACCTAGGTACAGAACAGAATCCAAAGACAACATTCCTAGTGGCATCATTATCTGACACAGAGCACAGAAATCTTAACAGCTTATTCTTACAACGAACCATCAACTTTGCATGGACCTATGCAGATATGCCAGGGCTAGACCCTAAGCTGGTAGTTCATTATCTCACAGTTGATCCCAAAGTGAAACCAGTCAAACAGAAGTTGAGAAAGATGCACCCACAGATAGCTCTCTTGGTGAAAGTGGAAGTACAAAAGCTATTAGACGCAAAGTTCATACGACCTATCGACTATTCAGATTGGGTCTCAAACATTGTACCTGTGTCTAAACCTAATGGGCGCATCCGCATGTGTAATGATTTCAGAGATCTCAATAAGGCATGTCCTAAAGATGACTTTCCACTACCAAACATTGACATTATAGTGGACTTGACAGCAGGTCACGAGATGCTTTCTCTTATGGATGGATTCTCAGGCTACAACTAGATTAGAATAGCTGAGGAGGATCAACACAAAACAACCTTTACATGTCCTTGGGGCAATTACTGTTGGTGTGTTATGCCGTTTGGTCTCAAGAATGCAGGAGCAACCTATCAGCGAGCTATGACAGTAATCTTCCACAATCTATTTCATCACATCATGGAAGACTATGTGGATGATATATTGGCTAAATCTTCTAGAGCATAACATATACAGGTCCTAGGACAGATCTTCGACAGGCTTGAAAAATACCAAGTAAGACTCAATCCTAAGAAGTGTGTATTCGGCGTAACATCAGGGAAGCTATTGGGATACATTGTATCTCGTAGAGGCATCGAAGTAGATCCAGCAAAAGTAAAGGCTATAGTGGAGATGCCTCCACCAAAGAACCTTAAAGCATTAAGGAGCCTCCAAGGAAGGTTACAGTCCATCAGGCGTTTCATATCACAGCTAGCAGATAAATGTCAACCCTTTCAGCACTTGCTCCGAAAGGATGTCTCGTTTCGATGGGACAACAAGTGTCAGGCAGCGTTTGATCAACTTAAGGAGTATCTAGCTACACCTCCTGTATTGGTTCCACCAGTTGCGGACAAACCCTTGATATTGTACATCTCCACTACAAATTCGGCCCTAGGGGCCCTGCTAGCACAAAATGATGACTCAGGCAGAGAGCACGCAATTTACTATATCAGTAGAACCTTGGTGGGATATGAGCTCAATTATTCACCCATGGAAAGGGCTTGTCTAGCAGTAGTGTTCGCCTCCCAAAAGTTGCAGCATTACATGCTGAACCAACACACAAATCTGATAGCCAAGATCGATCCCTTGAAGTATCTACTAGCAAAAGCAGCTCTCACAGGCAGACTAGCTAAGTGGGTCATGATCCTTAGTGAGTTCGACATTGAGTACACCGATCATAAAGCAATTAAAGGATAAGCCCTCGCAGATCAACTAGCAGAAGCACCTATGAAAGATACACATCCTATGGTAGCAGACTTTCCTGATGAGAATCTCTTCACTCTCTCCAACTCCATAATGTGGAAGTTGTACTTTGACGGTTCTTACACACAGCATGGCTCAGGAGCTGGCATCTTATTTGTTACACCTCAGAATGACTACATTCCAAAGTCATATCGGCTAGCATTCCCTTGCACCAACAACATAGCCGAGTATGAAGCACTCCTCATAGGTCTCAATACAGCAGTTCAATGGGACATCACAAAATTACAAGTATATGGAGACTCACAGTTAGTCATTCGCCAAGTCACAGATGAATACCAAACAAAGGATGAAAAGTTGGTCCCCTACAAATAACTAGTGGATGCCTACAAACCACATTTTTCTAGCATCACATTTGAGGAAATTCCAAGAGAGCATAACAAAGCTGCAGATTCTATGGCTTCTGTAGGGTCACTGATTGACATGCCTGCAAATACACACAAGTGTGAATTCTTGATCGAGCAATTGTTGATACCAGCCGTCGATGTTCCTGTTACTGAAATCATCTGCGAACTTGTTGGTCCCAATTCCCCATGGTATGAAGATATCTATGAATACCTCAAGAACAATACCTTTCCCCCTGACCTATCATCCACCCAACGCAAAACCTTTATCCGTCGATCCTCTCGTTACATCATTCTGGGTGATACACTATATCGCCGGAGTCTCGATGGTATCCTCTTACGATGTCTTAACGCGGAAGAAGCTGAAGCTACCTTACGAGACATACACAAAGGTGTCTGTGGCGCGCATTCTACCGGTCCTAATCTTGCTAAGAAGATACTCAGAACAGGTTATTACTGGCCTACAATAGAGCAAGATGCTGCACAGTTTGCTAAGAAGTGTCTACAATGTCAGCAGTATGGAGATCTGATTCACGCACCCGCTCATGAGTTACAACCTGTGACAACTCCCTGGCCTTTTTCTCAATGGGGTCTCGACCTCGTAGGACAAATCCACCCTTCCTCCTCCAATGGCCACAAGTTTATCATTACCACCACTGAGTATTTCACGAAGTGGGTGGAAGCCATTCCTATGACCTATATCATCGGTAAGCAAATAGCCAAGTTCATCCTAAACTACCTCATATGCCGGTATAGTATTCCCCAAGCTATTGTCACTGATAATGGGAGACCATTCAAGAACCAAGATGTCCCTACCTTATGCATACAATACAATATCCAACATCGCTTTTCAACTCCCTACTATCCGCAGAGTAACGGCCAAGCTGAGGCTTCCAATAAAACCATTCTCAAAATCCTCAAGAAAACAGTCAATGAAGCTGGTCGTGATTGGCACTTGCAATTCAATCCCGCCTTATGGGCCTACCGCACTAGTATCAGAACACCCACTGGTGCCACACCATATGCCTTGGTCTTTGGCTCTGAAGCCATCCTACCTATAGAGGTCGAGATCCCATCCCTCAGAGTATCCATGCAGGACCTGATCGGTGGAGATGAGTATCGCACTTCTAGATTAGCTGAGCTTGAACTACTAGATGAGAGGCGTCTTGCCGCACTTAATCATCTCCATGTCTATCAAAACCGCCTCCGGCGTACTTACAACAAAAAGATCAAAGAAAGACAGTTTCAAGTTGGTGATCTTGTACTTAAGGAAAATCAGAGAAATCAAGCAGATCGAGAGAAGAAGGGCAAGTTTGAACCTAACTGGTTAGGTCCCTTCATTGTCACAGCAGCATATGGATCGGGAGCTTATACTTTAGCTACACCTGATGGCATTCCTCTAGATGAGCCACTTAACAGTGTCCATCTCAAGAAGTTCTATGCCTGATCCTCAGAGTATTCCCACAAAAAGTCAAAAAAATAAAAAAAATCAAAAAACAAAAAAATCAAAAATTCAAAAAATACAAAAAAAAATCCATCCTCTGGTGAAAACCTGGCAAACAGGCGCCTTGGATAAGTACCATAGTGAAAACCTGGCAAACAGGCGCTATGCGTAGAGTCAGCATCCATCGTCTATCGAGTCCTGTCCACTCCTTGTCCAGTTCGCAACCTGATTCATCCATCCATCCATAATAAAACCATTGACTTTGTTTGCATTTCCATCTCCCTACCTAGTATAGCTTGGAAATTTGTCAGTGTCCCTCATCGTCATCCCATGTCTTGATCTGTGTCTATAGTTAACACTGTCTTGTCCTAGGTCAAGTCTTTTGGTGTCTTCTTCGGTGGTCACCCCTACAGTTTCCTCTACCAGAATGGGGGCAACTCTTTCCTTAGCTTCAGTCTAGGATTGGTTCCTTGTTCGTGGTTCACAGCGCATACTTCAATCTTGTCTCATTTCCACAGGTAACACCCTTTAACGGACACTTCGCTCCTACGATAAGGCTGTTATCTTCTCAACACTTGTTCTACATCATCACCTCGCCCAGAACTACATATCATCTCTTTTCAATCTTAAGGTACCTTGATCCCATGGATATGGGTATGTAGGCAGTCTGGAATACGAAGCACGTTTCCAGTACTCAGGTACATAAGATCACCTCTTCTCTGCTCTTTTCCCACATCATCACACTAACCAGAACTACATATCATCTCTTCTCAATCTTAAGGTACCTTGATCCCATGGATATGGGTATGTAGGCAGTCTGGAATACGAAGGAAGTATCCAGTACTCAGGTACATAAGATCTCCCCCTTTCACCTTGACCCATTCATCACTCTATCCAGAACTACATATTTATCACATTCATCTTCCATCGTAAGTGTGCCTTGATCCCGTGGATACAGGGTATGTAGGCAGTCTGGAATACGAAGGATGTTTCCAGTACTCAGGCACACACGATCCACCATTCTCCACCCGTTTCAATCCATTAGCACTGTCACCCTTCTAGTCTTCCGTTGTCAAAATCCATTCGCCTCGACTTGACTAACTCAAGTAGCAAGCTAGCGCATCCTTTCAAAGCAATAGTCCTTTGCAAACCTGAAGCAAAGAAGCTTCCTTCCAGAGTCTTCTACTGTCCTGCATACCGATTGCCAACATCAGCTAAGTACCGCTTAACCAAGCCCTAGATCAACAAGCTTGTCTTCTTCGAAGTGTTCCATTGTCGAGACCAACACACGCATCTCCTGCAACATATGGCATTTCCTGCAAGTGAGACATTGTCTTTTTAGGTAGATAGCCCCCTTTAATGGACACAGAGTTCCTACGATAAGGCTGTTATCTTTCCTATCCAATCTATCCTGAGCAACCTCTTTGGCAAGAGAATATGTTGGCTGTATGTTTACTTTGTAAGTCAGTCAATTTGTGTTATGGTTTATCTTTTGTTCCTTTTCCAATACTTATTCAAAACTACCCTGGTTTATCTGTAATCTTGGTATGTTGCGATGCAGTACGGATTTGGGGGCATAGTCATTGCTTTCTGTGTGCCGTGTTTGAGGAATGATCTTTAGTATCTTTCTTAGCATCATATCTATCTTGTGTGTGTTACGCCCTAGCATCTTACATATTAATATTTCTTCTTGCATTTACATGTATTGAAGTTTATTTTATGTTCAAGACTATGGCTTATGCACATGTTCCAACAAGGTTATATGCTGTCTAAAGAGACCTAAGTTCAAACCGCTTGCTTGCAGAGTCAACGTCCACGCACTCAGATATTACTGCACCTTGGTCTTTTTATACCTTGGTGGCAAACTATCCATGTGCTATATCAAACTAAGGATTGCTCTTTATATACAAATGTGAAGCCATTGCAACAAGCTCATTCATCCATTCCCACACCCTTTATATCATTTTCATTGCAGTAATCGATCAACAGTCTGCGTCCTCCATCTCCTCCTGTTCTCTTCTCTGGTGCATATCTACAAAACCCACATGTCAGATATCACTAGTCATCACATCTATATCATCATACATCTATAAGCATCATATAAGCAACATATGTCATCACATGAATCCATAATCATACATACATATCATCACATCCATGACATCAGATAATGCATACACAAAAGCATGAACAGCAGTGAATCGAACAGATCATCATATATGTATATCATGTAATGGTCATCATAATACAAAGTGTCTGTGTCTACATCAATAATACAAAATGTGTATACATCCAAATATACATCAATATGGTACATTAAGGCTATCAAGAGCCCTCAAAATAACATCAGAATGCACGCAGGCATCTGTCCAAAATAATACAATATGATACAATATACATGAGTCTGCCCTAGTGCGTAGAGCTACCCTCCTGCTGTGGCCCCTGGCCTCCCCTTGTGCTCGGTGGAGGTCCCCCTGATGGTCCTCCTCCTCCCCCTGGCGGCAAAAGTGGCCCTCTGACCGAGGACACTAACTGCCCTGTCCTCCGAGATCCGGATGCCCCAGATCTGCTCCTATCTCTGTAGCTCGGTGCCTGCTGAGCTGCTGGCACCGCCCCCACATACAGGCCCCTGTAGTACTCTGCCTCCCGGCCAGCTGATACCAACTCACCCTACACTCGGACGAGCTCACTATATAGTGTCCTCTGGTATGCGCCCAGTGCACGGCGTGCCTCCTCTCTCTCCCGTCTCACTCTAAAGAGTGTAGCCTCTGCTGTCAGCCGTAGCTGTACCTCTGCATCTCTCTCCCTCCTGGCCTGTGCTACTGCCTCGGTGTCGGCTACTGGTGCAGTCGGTGGCTGCATCTGTGCCTGTGCCTATGCATGCACATGGGCCTGTAGCTGTCTGTAGGCCTGCACCTATGCCTGTAACTATGCCTGTACCTGTGCCAGGGCTGTCTGTGCGGCTGTGGCTGCCTGTGTCTGTGCCTGGGCTGTGGCCTCTGCCTGTCTCGCCTCTGCCCACGCTGTATCCCTGTCTCTCCTTAGTCTAACCATCCGGAGCTCTAGTCGAGTCCTCCGGGCTATCTCCTCCTGCAGCAGTCACTCGGCCCTCTGCAGATCAGTCTCTATGACTGGGCCCAACGCCTCTGCCATCTCAGCATCCTCCTGCTAGCCACCTACCTACTGTCCGCCTGCCTGCTGTCCGCCTGCCTGCTGTCTGACTGCCCTGGCCTGCCGCCTCATCCTGGCCTCTCCGCCAAGTACTAACACCTCTCCCACTGCCCCTACTACACCTGGTGTAGTCAATCTCATCAGCCTGTGAGTCTGCCAGTACTGGTCATAGTCTGGCAGTGTCCCTGGGTCTGCTAGCCCAGAGTCCCAATCCCATCTCACAGGGATAAGTCCCTGCACCTCTACTAATGCTGTCGCCACCGGGATCACTATGTCCCAGTCTCCTGTCTCTCTCCGCGTCCTGGCATGTGTGGCCTCCCCCACTGGTAGCCCCTGTGGTAGTCCAAATTGTCTCAGTACCTGCTCCGGAAGATATCTCTCTATCATATCTGTCCGTCTACCGAACAGATAGCGAGCCTGTCTACAGTACATGAGCTGCTCATGCTCATCCGGCCACTCCTCGCACAGTAACCACGGCCTCCAGATGAATATGTCCATCTCGTCGATCTGTCGCCGCCAGTAGCTGATAGATCCCATCCTCCTGTGTGTCATCACCCCATCATACAGAAACGCATACGGCTCCCCTCGGTCTCGGTGGCGCTGTGCCATGGGCCGGATAACTGGAATGTGCTCCCACTCCCACACCTGTAACAAGGTCACCCCTGCTGAGAGGCTCCTGCCTCTCCTATATACGCAATAATGCATATCATGGTATAACTGTCCTAGGACACAGGGTCCTCACGCATACTGTCGGCCATATGTAAACATCCCGGATAACACTATCCCCCAACCAACTGATAAGCCTCTGGATCTCCTATCTGGGCACAGGAAGCCGCCGATCAATGATGCCACTATCCAGCGAATCCTATCACAGAGTCTCGGGAGGTCTGCCCATCGGATCTCCCCATCGTCTATCCATAGGTCATCTGTGCAGAAGACCTCCTCCAAGCCTGCCTCGCCCCATGCCGGGTTGAAGTCCACTATCTCTCCATCAATCCGAATCCGCAGGATGCGATATACATCCTCCAGTGTCACTGTAGCCTCCCCTGTCGGGAAGTGAAATGACGAGGTCTCGCTGTGATACCTCTCCACGACTGCTGTCACTAGGGCAAGATTCGCCCTAATGTGTGTGAGGTGTGCTACATGCCATAGCCCTGCATGCTCTAAGAACGCATCCTCCTCCCAGGTCAACTGAACAACCTCGTGCGCAATCGCGTGGTGTCGCTCCCGCGACATCAACGGTGGCAAAATCCTCTGCATCCATAAACATATCACTTGTCAGTTTCATAACCAAATCCCTCAAAACCTATCTACCCATTGGCTATGCTATACCCCACCCCTGCCATCCCTTTTCCCTCTTGTCGGCTAGGCTAGGCGTCTCTTCTCTAGGCCCCCCCATTTTACTCAACCCTAACTTTTTCTTCTATCTAGCCAGAAGCGCTTTGTTTATGCAACCGTGTTGTTTCTCCCAGCCAAACACGCTTCACTACTTATCCAGCTGTGCTTTGATTTTTCCTCCCACGTGCGCCTTATTTTTCAAGTGCGCTAAAACATTATGCCAACTGCGCCACTCTGTTTTACCAGAAGCAACACGCTTTCTCCACATACCCGCCACCCGCGCTAACCTACCTTACCAGGTGCGCTGCACCGCCATACCAGAAGCGCTGCGGATTTTTCCACATGCGCTGCGACGCTACCCACATTAACCAGATGTGACGCGATTCTACCACTAGCACTGTGCCCGGCTACCAGACGCGCTGCGGCGCGCCAAAAGCGCGCCGAATGACTACCATACGCGCTGCACTTTCCTAGAGCGCTTTTGGCTAAAAATGCATACCTGCCTAAATCTAGCCCTAATCTACCCCTAATCGACAAATTACAAGGGGGTTTTCGATCACCTACCGCTACCGAAGCTCTTGCTAGCCTCCCGTAGGTCCGCACCAGCTCCGCCCGATGTCTGTGCACAGGAATCTGCATCTCTCTACGCTGGCTGCTCAACTCTCTTTCCACTAAGTTTAGAAACTCTTTTCTCTAAATTTAGAATCTCAATGGGTGCAAATGAGGATTGTGGTCCCCATGGGACCTATTTATAGTGTCCCCACCCTTCAATTTTTTCCCCCCCCTGTTTCTGCTTTTTCTTCCTACTGGTCGCGCACCTTTCTAGTCGAGCGTCAACACCTTTCCTCTGTCGCCTCCCTGTCTTCCCGCTCGAGGGGGCATACGCTGGGGCAACTCGATACACTGGGGCATCAAAAAAATTGTATTACATCTTCAACAATCATTTTCTTTGACGCAATGCTGCAAGCTGCATCGCATCAAAGAGGGGCAAAATGTAGACACCCTAAAATGACCAACTTGTCATGCTACTTGCATTTCATAATCTGTCTAATCACCTGCATTGCAAACGTTAATTAAATAATCTAATTATTTAATTAATTATCATCAAATTCTTCTAAATCTCCTAAATTCAACATTAATTAAATAAATCCTCGTTATTTAATTAATTAAATTAAATTCCTCTATATTCTTCTACAATTAAATAATTTTAATTATTTAATTAGATCATTATCCTCTTTCCAAAAATCAAATCCACATTAATTAAATATATCCAATTATTTAATTAATTCAACAAATTCCCTCTTATCTAAAATTAAATAATTCTTAATTATTTAATCAAATTAAATTTGTTCTTCCAAAATCATGCACAACAATTAAATAAATTTATTTATTTAATTTGCTTTCAAAATCTTCTAAATTAAATAATTCTAATTATTTAATTGTTTCTTCCAAAATATCTTCTCTAAATTTAAATAAATCAATTATTTATTTAAATTGCTTTTTCTTCTAATTTGAGTTATCTCTAAAATAACTCAAGCTTTCTTGCTCATCAAATAAATATTTCTATATTTAATAAAGCAAAATATCTTCTTTTCTCATGCAAATCTCTTCTTCTTGTTTTAAATCACTTAACTGATTGCTTTATTCTTTTAATTGATTTATCACTTCAGTTAACTCATTCTTCTATTCTTGATAACTCCTCTCATGCAAAAGAAAGCAAGACACATGTCTTCTTCTCATTCGTTGCACATTCCTCAACTTATCTCCTCCGTTGATTCTTCTGAATTATCTGGACCGTTGATCGATTTTCCTTGAAATCTATATAAACCCCCCTCATCTCCTTCATTAGCCCTCTCTCTTCGATCGTATTCTCAGGCATACTTAACAGAGCTTCGAGCATACACAACGCGTCGATTGAGCAACCTTACGATCATTTGACATTGATCTCTTGAGCACTACACTTGCTTGTTGCAGCTATGGCTTTGCAATTTCATTGAGCAATTCTACATTCAATCCAAAGGAAACAACACAAATTTTGGTAAAAGTCTTTATTGCATTGATTATTTGTCATGGCTTTTATTTAAATTCGTTTTCTTTATGTTATTGGATTCTTTGGTTTTATTTAGTTTAGAATAGATCGATTTTCCATATACACAAAAGTATAATTTTAGATAGAGATACAAAGTTTGTTGGATATTTTTGGAAGACACTTTGGAAGAAGATGAAGACAGATTTGAAGTTTAGTTCAGCTTTTCATCCACAGATTGATGGATAGATAGAGGTAGTGAATAGGAGTTTGGGAAACTTGTTGAGATGTTTGGTTGGAGAAAAAGTAGGAAGTTGGGATTTGATTCTTTCACAAGCAAAGTTTGCATACAATAATTCAGTAAATAGGAGTACTGGAAGAACAAATTTTGAGATTCTTACCGGAGTGAACCCTAGAGGAGTTGTAGAATTGAGAGATATCAGTATGGAAGAAAAGAGAAGTGCAGAAGCAGAAGAATTTGCAGTACATATGGAAGCAATGCATAACCAGGTGAAGAAGCATTTGGAAGAGGTGAACAACAAATATAAAGAACAAGCAGATGAGAAGAGAAGACACAAATAATTTGTAGTGGGAGCTGAAGTGATGGTGTATTCAAGAAAAGAAAGATTTCCAGTTGGGACATATAACAAGTTGAAGATGAAGAAGTTTGGACCTTGTAGGATACTCAGAAAATTTGATTCAGGAAATGCATATGAAGTGGAGCTACCAAAGACATTGGGCATATCACCTATTTTCAATATTGTAGACCTATACCAGTATCATGAAGCAGAGTTTACTGATAGCATGGCAAAGGACTTGAAGAAGTAGTTACCACAACAAGCACCTGAGCAGATTGAAGACATTTTATATAGTAGAGTTGAACACAGTACCAGAGGAAGACAATACACAGAATACCTTGTGAAGTGAAAAGGTAGACCAGAAGAAGATGCATCATGGATTTCTTAGACAGAGGTGGACCATCTTAGTTTTCCTCTAGCCCCAATAAAGTGAGGGACTCACTTTTTCAATAAGCCCAGATGTCTGATGTAAGAGAATCCCTAGTTCAAGAGCAATCTTACATCAACCAAAGACATTTGCATTTCAGTTTGTTTCTTTTCTAGTTCAGTTCAGGCAGTTCAGTCAGTTACAATTTTTGTATTTTAGTCCGTATTCTACCGTAGTTTCATTTCAAATCTTATGGAGCTGGCCTTAGCATCTAGATTCATTCATCTACATCATATCTAGAATTCAGAGCATTTGCATCAAGTATTGGAAAGATATCGCTATCAGAAGATCAGCTATTTTCTCAAAATAAAGCATCCTGACAGTCTCAGACAATCAGCTAAAGGAGAAGACTTGTGGAGCATTCCTCAACTTTTGGAGCCTAATGACATCATGAAATGATGTATGGTTCGTGGCCAACCTTCCCCAAGATCTGCACATCATTCCATTCATTTGTGGAGGTGTTCTATGCATTTAGGTCTGACCTATCTGTGTACACACGTTATAGCTCTTCATTGGAGTTTGTGATCTTCCTTGGCCAACGTGGATGAATCTTATGATCTAGAGATGATATATAATGATGAAATAGATTCCTAGGAAAGAAGTAATTCACATAGTGATAGTTGATAGTTTAGATTTTTGCGCGAAGGAGCTTCAAAGCTATATCTTGTGCATATTCTAATATTCTGTAATTAGGCCCTTGAGCCCTAACGGTGAGCCACATGATGTTGGCCAGATTGTATTTGAATTCTATGATATACTAAATGACTGAATCTGTATCCATTCCATATCTTTGAGTTGTTTCCATTGTGTTTACTCTTGCTGTACGGTTTGGACAATTCATTCTATGAACCCTCCTACCATGACTACACCACTATCTC
Source organism: Cunninghamia lanceolata (assembly GCA_027924645.1). NCBI lineage: Eukaryota > Viridiplantae > Streptophyta > Pinopsida > Cupressales > Cupressaceae > Cunninghamia > Cunninghamia lanceolata. Next base: position 16,949,875 of record BSBN01000252.1, on the reverse strand, counting down.
TCCTTGTACCTCTCCCCCTCTCTATCTTTATTTATTTATTTATCTCTCCCTCTCTCTATTTATATATTTTTTCTTTATTGAATATAACACAAAATTGCATTATAAAACATGATCACATTTTATAACACAATCATGTTTTATAATGCAATCATGTTAAGGCTTGGTATTTACCAAGCCTAAACATGATCATGTTATTGATTCATATTTATCAAGCCTAAATGCAATCACATTATGACTATTTAATCATAATGTGATCACATTATTGTGAAATTTACTAATTTGGCCACTTCTTTGTCCCCAAATTTGGTGCACTCACCCTATAACAACTTTACAACACTGACCTCATACTTTGCATCTAATCCTAAAAAATTATTCTTCTAGTTTGGTTCTTCTTCACCATTGCATCTAAACAAAGATCTCCTCATGATGAGTGATTCTCTATTTTCTGGTTCATCCTCTTAGAAGTTAGTTGATTTCTCAAGGGTCTTCATCTATTTATGTAGTTCTTATGTTACCTTTTATCTCTTATTCATGTTCCCTTGACTTTTATAAATTCAAATGTTTAATCTCATCCTCCACACTTGAAGAATGTGCCTCTGAAAGATCTTCCATCACTTTTCCCATATCTTCCTCTATCTCTTTGATATCCATCTATGAACTATCATTGCAATATGAATTATTACCTTCTCTACTATTGCAATAAGAATTACCATCATTCCTATCTCTATAGTATGTATTACTACTTTCTCTTGTTCATGGTTGATTTATCAAATACAACTCAAGTAGAATTAAGATCACTCTAATTCTTCTGAAAAGATAACCAATTTGAAAATCAATCACCTCCAAGGTCTCAGTGGCTAGGTCATGGCAATGTTGGAGCAGCTAAGTGGTCTATGTGATTTTTTTGTTCAAGGGGCTTGTGCTGGTAATTTGAACTATTTGACCAAAAGATAGTAAATATAAACCAAAATTATTAGATCTCACTCACACAAATGATATTCATTGAAACCCTTAGGCAAGATTGTTCCTAATTTAATTCTATTCTAACTTGATTTCAAAAAATATAAAATATGGGGTTTAAGAAAGTGAAAATAAACTAATGGATAGATAAGTCTGCAAGACAAAGTATGCTCAAGTTGGCCATACAAATATTCTTACCATCAACAAACAACTCGTGACATGAAGCACATTACAAAGTCATCAAATATCGACCAAAACTTATTTCTAAATGCAAGATTAAGAGCTAGCTATATGATTATCCTCAATATTTCACTTTGGAAATTATGAAAAAAATTAATAAACCCACAATGAAATGATTAGTTAAGAAACCCTATTATTAACATTACAGATGCAACATTCTAAGGACTATGAGAATTAGGAGTGAATGCATAAAAACATTGTATTGTGCACACAAAAATTACACATCAACTCCCAAATCTCATTGCAAAATTTATATCATTAAACACTTGGAAAATATCACTTGTCATTCCAAACTTTAGAACATAAAGCAAACTATATCGCTACTCAAATTGGATGTCTTTAAAATTGAGGAACTTAAATTGAAAATAGCATGTTCATTACAACTTTTAGCAGATTGGCCACATTGAAAATGTTCCTTCACCTCTAGTCTTTTCAAAATTGTCATGTCTCTTTTTCCAAAAAATAGCACTTACTAAAAATAGTAAGTTCCCACTATCCAAAAATAGTAAGTCAGGGGTTGCAGGACACGTTGGAAATTATTATTTATTTAATATTTATATTGTCTTGGTGCAATATTCATCCTTTGGACAAATAAACATTAAATTAAATAATTGTTTGCTCAAGTGGGAGTGTGGATTTGGTAAAAAACCTTTTTATTTGTTGGTTGCTAAATTTGAAGTGATTTTGACAACTATGGCAAGAATCCATGAAAGGATCAATGACAAGTTGTACTTGTAGTTAATGGTTATTAGTGATAGATTATTTTTGGCATGTAAGGTGGAGTGCAAATTCTAAATGTTTTTTAATTATTTTTTCCTCTCAAGAGCCATTGGGATTTTGGAGTATCTTTTGGAGATCAATGCAAACTTGGAAAAAGCATTTATAATACAGTTGCCAATTGTCATTCCTTATTTGGCTGGAAAATATTGGAAACATTCTAAATGATTTTTAATTGATTTTTCATTCCAAAAAAAAAGATTTTGGTTTGGGAAGCCATCTCCAAGCTTGTAACATATAAATTTGTAAAAATCTTTCATTTGGCATTATTTCTATTTGATCATTTTTCTTCACAAAGCTATTTAGCTTGTGTATTTTCAGTGGGTGATGTATTCATTGAAGTTGGAGACTCTTGGGAATTTGTTTGAGGGTTTAAAATTGTCTAAGTCTATTTACATTTGGATCTTAGAGGGTAATCTTAGCCAGAGGTTACATTTGCATTAAAAGATTTAGGGAAGTTTGGCAGTTTTCAGTGTTTTGGTTTGCAGGTGTTTGTAGATGTTGTTTGAATGTTTTTTGGAGTAGTGAATGGTGTTTTTATTGTGTAGTATGTTTATTTAGCTATGTTTTTACTTCTACACATCCATCCCAAGCATCAGAGATCAACTCTACCAGTTTGAGTAGGGTTTATTATGTTTCAATGGTGCTAGCAGTGTTTATCTTCATAGTTGTAGTTGCCTTTTTATGTATTTTTGGTTGCATGTAGCTGCATGTTGTTGAAGGTTTTGTGTAGATCCATCCCAGGCTCATAGATGTTTGATATATGATGAGATGATGCTTATATGTTGCTTATATGATTGATGATTGAGGAACATGTTGCTTATATGTTGCTTATAGATGTTTGACATATGATGACATGATGCTTATAGATGTATGATGATATATATGCTATGACTTGCGATATCTAACATGTGGGTTTTGCAGATATGTACCAAAGAGAAGAAAAACAAAGAGGGAAGAGAGAGACTATTGATCGATCATTACTTTGAAAATGATATAAGGCCATGGGCAAATGTATGGGTGAATGTTGAGCTTGTTGAATTGGTTTCACAATTGTATATAAAGAGCAATCCTTATTTTTGATATAGCACATGGATAGTTCACTACCAAGGTATAAAAGACCAAGGTACTATGATATCCAAGTGTGTGGATGTTGACTCTACAAGCAAGTTGTTTGAACTTAGATCCCTTAGACATAATATGACCTTGTTGGTACATGTGAATGAGCCATAGTCTTAAACATAAAATAAACTTCACCACATAAATGCAAGAAGAATACAAATATGTAAGATGCTAGGTCATAACACACACAAGATAAATATAATGCTAAGAAAGATGCTAAAGATCATTCCTCCAACACGTCACACAAAAGCAATGACTATGCCCCCAATCCGTACTGCATCGCAACATACCAAGATTATAGATAAATCAAGGTAGCCTTGAATAGGTAATGGATAAAAGGAACAAAAGATAAACCAAAAAGCAAATTGACTGAATTACCAAGTAAACATATAGCCAACATATTCTCTTGCCAAAGAGGTTGCTCATGATAGATTGGATAGGAAAGATAATGGCCTTATCGTAGGAGCGATGTGTCCGTTAAAGGGGGCTATCAACCAAAAAAGACAATGTCTTGCTGTAGGAAATGCTACATGTCGCAGGAGACGTGTGTGTTGGTCTCGATAATGGAACACTTTACAGAAGACAAGCTTTTTGATTTGGTACTTTTTGTTAAGCAATACTTAGTTGATGTTGGCAATCAGAACAGTAGAACAGTAGATGACTCTAGAAGAAAGATGCTTTGCCTCAGGTTTGCGAAGGACTTTTTCTTTGAAAGGATGCGTTAGCTTGTGGCTTTCCTACTTGAATTAGTCAAGTTGAGGTGAATGGATTGTGATATTGGAAGACTAGAAAGATGGAGTTAATTGACTGAAATGGGTGAAGAATGATGAATCGTATGTGCTTGAGTACTGGATACATCCTTCATATTCCAGACTGCCTACATACCCTATATCCACGGGATCAAGGCACATTACGATGAAAGATGAAAATGATAATATGTAGCTCTGGGTAGAGTGATGATATGGGTCAAGGTGAAAGGAGGAGATCTTATGTACCTGAGTACTGGAAACTTCCTTCATATTCCAAACTACCTACATACCCATATCCATAGGATCAAGGTACCTTAAGATTGAGATGAGATAATATGTAGTTCTGGTTGGTGTGATGATGTAGGAAAAGCGCTAGGAAGATAATAGCCTTATCATAGGAGAGATGTGTCCGTTAAAGGGTGCTATCTGTAGAAAGGAGGATGATTGAAGTGCTTTGTGTTTTTGTGAAGCGTTTTGCATGAGTATGCGTGAACCAAGAACAAGGAACCACTCCTAGACCTAGGTTAAGGAAGGAATTGCCCTCATTCCCATAGAGGAATTTTGTATGGGTGCCTGGCGGATGGAGGAGACATAGAAAGTTTGACCTAGAACAAGACAGTGATAACTGTGGACACAGATTAAGATATGGGATGACAACGATGGACATTGACAAATTTCCAAGCTATACTAGATAGGGAAATGGAAATGCAAACAAGGTCAATGGTTTTATTATGGATGGATGGATGAAGTGTGTTGTGAAAACAAGGAATGAACAAGATTTGATAGATGATGGATGTTGACTCTACACATAGCACCTGTTTGCCAGGTTTTCACTATGGTATTTATCCAAGGCACTTGTTTGCCAAGTTTTCACTATGGTATTTATCCAAGGCACCTGTTTGCCAGGTTTTCACCAAAGGACAAATTTTTTTATTTTTTTATTTTTTTTGAATACTTTGAGGATCAGGCATAAAAATTCTTGAGATGAACACTGTTAAGTGGCTCATCTAGAGGAATGCTGTCAAGTGTACCTAAAGTATAAGCTCCTAATCCATATGCTGCTATGACAATAAAGGGACCTAACCAGTTAGGCTCAAACTTGCCCTTCTTTTCTCAGTCTGCTTAATTTCTCTGATTTTCTTTGAGTACAAGATGACCAACTTGAAACCGTCTTTCTTTGATCTTTTGTTGTAATTACGCTGGAGGCGGTTTTTATAGACATGGAGATGATTAAGTGCAGCAAGGTGCCTCTCATCTAGTAGTTCTAGCTTAGCTAATCTGGAAGTGTGATACTCCTCTCCACCGATTAGGTTCTGCATGGATACTCTGAGGGATGGGATCTCGACCTCTATAGGTAGGATGGCTTCAGAGCCATAGGCCAAGGCATAGGGTGTGGCACCAGTTGGTGTTCTGATACTAGTGCAGTAGGCCCATAGGGCGGGATTGAGTTGCAAGTGCCAATCACGACCAACTTCATTGACTGTTTTCTTGAGGATTTTGAGAATGGTTTTATTGGAAGCCTCAGCTTGGCCGTTACTCTGTGGATAGTAGGGAGTTGAAAAGGGATGTTGGATATTGTATTGTGTGCACAAGGTGTAGACATCTTGGTTCTTGAATGGTCTCCCATTATTAGTGACAATGGCTTGGGGAATACCATACCGGCATATGAGGTAGTTAAGGATAAACTTGGCTATTTGCTTACCGGTGATATAGGTCATGGGAATGGCTTCAACCCACTTCATGAAATACTCAGTGGCAGTAATGATGAACTTATGGCCATTGGATGAGGATGGGTGGATTTGTCCTACAAGGTTGAGACCCCATTGAGAAAAAGGCCATAGACTCGTCACAAGTTGTAGTTCATGAGCTGGTGCGTGAATCAAATCTCCATGATGCTGGCATTGTAGACATTTCTTAGCAAACTGTGTAGCATCCTGTTCTATTGTAGGCCAGTAATACCTTGTTCTAAGTATCTTCTTAGCAAGATTAGGACCGGTAGAATGTGTGCCACAAACACCTTCGTGTATGTCTTGTAAGGTAACCTCGGCTTCTTCCACGTTAATACATCATAAGAGGATACCATCGAGACTTCAGCGATATAGTGTAGCACCTAGAATGGTGTAACAGGAGGATCGATAGATAAAGGTTTTGCATTGGGTGGATGATAGTTCAAAGGGAAAGGTACTGTGTTTAAGGTATTCATAGATATCTTCATACCATGGGGAATTGGGACCAACAAGTTCACAGATGATTTCAGTAATAGGAACATCGACGGCTGGTATCAACAATTACTCGATCAAGAATTCACATTTTTGTGTATTTGTAGGTATGTCGATAAGTGACCCTACAGAAGCCATAGAATCTGCAACTTTGTTATGTTCTCTTGGAATTTGCTCAAATGTGATGCTAAAAAAATGTGGTTTGTAGGCATCCACTAGTTACTTGTAGGGGACCAACTTATCATCTTTTGTTTGGTACTCATCTGTGACTTGTCGAATGCTTAGTTGTGAGTTTCCATAGACCTATAATTTTGTGATGTTCCATTGAATTGTTGTATTGAGACCTATGAGGAGTGCTTCATACTCGGTGATGTTGTTGGTGCAAGGGAATGCAAGCCGATATGACTTTGGAATATAGTCATTTTGAGGTGTGATAAATAAGATGCTAGCCCTTGATCCATGCTGTGTATAGGAACCATCAAAGTACAACTTCCACATTATTGAGTTAGAAAGAGTGAAGAGGTTCTCGTCTGGAAAGTTTGCTACCATAGGTGTGTATCTGTCATGGGTGCTTCTGCTAGTTGATCTATGAGGGCTTGTCCTTTGATTGCTTTGTGATCCACATACTCAATGTCAAACTCACTAAGGATCATGACCCATTTAGCTAGTCTACCTGTAAGAGATGCTTTTGCTAGTAGATACTTCAATGGATCAATTTTGGCTATAAGATTTGTGTGTTGGTTCAACATATAATGCCAAAACTTTTGGGAAGCGAACACTACTGCTAAACAAGCTCTTTCCATTGGTGAATAATTGAGTTTGTATCCCACCAAGGTTCTACTAATATAATAAATTACATGCTCTTTTCCTAATTCATCATTTTGTGCTAGAAGAGCCCCGAGGGCTAAAGTTGTAGTTGAGATGTATAATATTAAAGGTTTATCGACAACTGGTGGTACCAAGACAGGAGGTGTACCCAGATACTCTTTGAGCTGATCACATGCTGCTTGACACTTATAATCCCATTGGAATGAGACATCCTTTTGGAGCAAGTGTTGAAATGGTTGACATTTATCTACTAGCTCTGAGATGAAATGCCTAATGGATTGCAACCTTCCCTGAAGGCTCCTTAATGCTTTGAGGTTCTTTGGTGGAGGCATCTCCACTATGGATTTTACTTTTTCGGGGTCTACTTTGATGCCTCTATGAGATACAATGTATCCCAACAGCGTCCCTGATGTTACATCAAAGACACACTTCTTTGGATTGAGGCATACTTGGTATTTCTCGAGCCTATCAAGAATCTATCCTAGAACTTGTATGTGATCTGCCCTAGAAGATTTAGCTAGTATGTCATCCACATAGTCCTCCATGATATGATGAAAGAGATCATGGAATATCATTGTCATTGCTCTTTGATAAGTTGCCCCTACATTCTTTAGACCAAATGGTATGACACACCAACAATAATTACCCCACAGACAAGTAAAAGTTGTTTTATGTTGATCTTCCTCTGCTATCCTTATCTAATTGTAGCCTGAAAATCCATCCATGAGTGAAAGCATTTCATGACCTGCAGTCAAGTCTATTATGAGGTCAATGTTTGTTAATGGAAAGTCATCTTTAGGACATGCTTTGTTAAGATCTTTAAAATCATTACACATGCGGATGCACCTATTTGGTTTAGACACAAGTACAATGTTTGATACTCAATCTGAATAATCAATGGGTCAGATGAATTTTGCATCTAACAACTTCTATATTTCCACTTTTACCAAGAGAGCTATTTGTGGGTGCATCTTCCTCAGCTTTTGCTTAACTGGTTTGACTGTTAGATCCATTGTGAGATAGTGAACCATTATCTTAGGGTCTAACCTGGCATATCAACATAGGTCCACACAAAGTTGATGGTTCTCTGTAAGAAGAATTTGTTAAGATTCTTGTGCTCTATTTCTGATAATGATGCTACCAAGAAGAAATGTCTTTAATAGTTTCCTCTTCCAATAATTGTCCCTGTTGGAATTGGGTTAGAAATGTTGGGGGAGGAATAGCTACTTTTTTAGTTACTTTGGCAATGGGCGGTTGGTCGTAAGATTTAGGGGATAAAGGCATTCGCCCTACACAACAAGATTTTGAGATATCATATGTTCCAAAGCCTATATCATGGATGTGAGCTTTGATCTCAAGAAGAGGTTTAGGTTCACTTGCAGAGGCTTTTGCCAGATTTTTAGGATCGACATATAGTGGGGACGCAAGAGCTTTGTCATTTTTAGGCACTTGGTTGCAATTCTTATAACTGCCTTGCAAGACACGGTAGAATTCAAAAGGATTGGGGTCTCCTGGGATAGTGATCTCTGTACCATAGTCATGGGAGGGGTTGGAAACATCTCCTATTTTCCAAGAAGTGGTTGTTGTTGCCCATATGGAAGGTTGTAGTGCAAGCCATGGGCATTGGTGTTATAAGGGTCATATGATTGGTTGGGGTCGTATGTGTTGTATGTTGGGTTAAGATTGGGTTGGAATTGGATGCTTTGATATGGAGGAGGTGGGGGCAGTGCTAGGTAAGAATGTAGGCTTTGCGATGGTTGAAGAAACGAGTTTGGTGGCGGAAAGCTAAAGTTTGTTGGGTTAGGTTGCAGTTGTGGAACATAGCTTTGGAAAGTTTGGTTTTGAGAATGTTGAGGGTGGTTAAGAAAAGTGTTGAAAAAGTTTAGCGCTAATGATTGTTGTGGTGGGGGGACATAGGTAGATGTGTTGTGCGATGGTTGAGTTTGATTGAGGATGAGGATAGAAGAATGTTGTGGTGGGGGGACATAGGTAGATGTGTTGTGTGATGGTTGAGTTTGATTGAGGATGAGCATAGAAGAATGTTGTGGTTGGGGTTGCATGACCCTAGTTGGTTAAGGGATACAAAGATTTGATGATGTTGGGGGTGGTGTTTGTTCAGACCCTTGTTGCATGGCTACATAGTTGTTCCCCGGATTGTAATTTGGTGGAAAACCTTATCGTGATGGGGTAACCAATATTTCACTTGCGATTGGTGTGGACATTTTAGGAGTATTTTGCATGTTTGATTTTGCTAGAGTGGCTTGTCTTGCTAGTTCGGCTTGACAATGTAGAGTCTCTTGTTAGTTTTTATAGATCTCAATAGGAGTCAGAAGTGGTGATATGGGTTTCGCTCCTGTTGGGTTTTGATAAAGGGGATTCTCATATTGGGCAATCATTTTCCCTTGTGAGCCTTGTTTGTGTAATGGGGTGGTCACAATTGACATGGTTTGGACCGCCATTATAGTGTCTTGTGTGTTGTTAGGCTCACTAAGATTGGATAGATCAAAACCTTTGGGTAATTTGGCTCCTTGCTCTACTAGCAAGCGAAAGAAATGATCTTGGTTCTCGCTAAGGATTTTATCAAAGGCGGTTATGGCTCTAGGATCTTGTATGAATTCATCACGATCTTGTCCATCTTCTTAAGAGGATTGACCCATTTCAAAGTGTTACTCTTCTTGAGATGGGACTTGATCGATAGTATAACCTTGTGGAACAAAATCTGGAGGCATGCCAGTGGTATAGTGAGGTGTACTTACCAAAGGGACCCTACCTTCTTGGGATGGGACTTGACTGATAGTATAACTTTGTGGAACAAACTTCGGAGGCATGCTGGTGGTATAGTGAGGTGTACTTACCAAAGGGACCCTACCTTCTTGAGGATTGTTAGGGTGGTCCAACTGTGGCATGTTTGGAGAGTTGGTCAATCTTTCCGTGGGCATCTTAGGAGTAACTTTGGGAGTAATGTTGGATCGACCTGATTGAGGAGTGTGAGGCGGCAATTTGCGCTTCCTTGGGACAACTTGCTTGCACTTCATAGTTTGCTGGAGTCTAGTGGTTATCATAGAATACACTAGGACAAAATGCTGGGTTTCTGCTTATGTTTCAGAAAAGACAAATTTTGACATACAGTTTACTGAACAAATGGCACTATACTGTTTGACCAAAGGAACAGGACTGTGTAACCAAAAGCAAATTACTGTAATACCAAAGGCAAGGTACTTCTATACCAAAGGCGAGCTACTATTACCAAAAGTGAGCTACTGTTATACCAAGGGTGTTGAAGTAGGTTTGCCAGAGGTGAGGTACTATTATACCAAAGGCGAGCTACTGTAATACCAAAGGTGAGCTGTTGTTATACCAAAGGCACTAAAGTAGTGTTTGATGCTTTATAAGGCAAAATTTGAGAGATTTGGTTTTGGTTCTGATTGGATTTTCTTTGGCAAGAGAAAACACAACAATCAAAGTGGCAAAAAGGGACTGACACAATAGATAGTGTATGTTCAAGGCTCACAAAAAAGCCCAATGTTTCCATAGGTATAAGACAATTGCAAACAATATCAAGCACTTTTTATCCCTAAAGACAAGGTTTTGTTACAATAGATTAGCTCACAACTTAATACTCCATGGACCAAATGTCATTCCATAAAGGTGTCAGACATTTGTAGCTTTGCGAGAGACGATAGGTAGGGATATCTCACCCTCCCCCCAGAAAGCTCAAGTAGGTCACAAGAGCTTTATGGCTGAGGGAATACTATCTCTTCTCAAGGGAGCCAATGGTGAGTATCTTGAGGGCTTAAATTGATTCCCCTTGCACTGATGATTATCACAATGTTTAGAGGTAGATTGGGTAGTCACTATCTAGAATAGTTCTTAGTAACTTTGAGGGACCAATGCCTTACGAGCAATGTGACAAGCTACTAAAAGCTTTAACCAATCCTACTAAGAGTATAAAATACTTCGCTCGATGTGAAAATCATTTCCACAAAGAGCTAGTACACCTCTTTTCAGTTTGGCACCACAAGGTAAGGTTGATGTCGGTTAGGACTTGGCTTTCGCCTTATCCCTCTTATATAGTGGTTCAAAGGAAAAATTCGCTTAGAGTCATCCCTTTTGGATGAAGCATAATCCAAAAGTAGGCCCTTCTAAAGGAATAACTAAAATGTAAGAGCAAGCATGTCAAACAAAGGTTTAATTGTCCTAATATAAGAAAAATAAGGTGCAACTAGATTAGGCACACACATGTTTGTAGTTGTCAATTGTCCCTTATGAATTGAAGTGTTTGAAATTCATGTCCATTGTCCCTTAGAAAATTGAAGTGTTTTTGCATACATGTCCATTGTCCCTTAAGAAAGCAATATGTTCCTAAGACTTAGATTGCCAAAGTGATTTATTCAATTATCCCTTAAGAAGGCAATATGTTTCTAAGACTTAGTGCAATAGATTGAGATTTCTTCAACGCTCGTCCTACATGAACATGTTAGAAAAACCCATTTGCTCTGTGTGAGTGATAAGAAGCTGTAATAAGCCAATTAGTTCCACAAAAAACTCACAAGTTAGCAAAAATAAATCAATTTGACCAAAAGTGTTGTACTGTGATTCCAAAGGTGCCTTATTGTTATACTGAAAGCACTGAACTGTGTTACCGAAGGTGATTTGCTGTAGACCAGAAGTGTTGCACTGTGCTACTAGAAGCGTGGTACTGTGCTACCAAAAGTGAGCTACTGTACTACCAAATGCGCGGCACTGTACTACCAAATGTGCGATGTAATAATAGGCCTGCAAAAAATAATATTTCATCAAGAAAGCTAGATCAAAGGATGATTGAATGATTGAGTGATGATCTAGGATGTTGATAAGTGATAAGATGCTACAACAAGTAATATTAGTTCCAAAGAAAACAACAAGATGTCAGAAATCAAGTCAAAACCCTAACAATAAGTGAGAAATCCTAGAAAACCAAAGTGAAATCCATAAAAGTGGTAACAAATATGATGAGCTACAAGAGATTAAATATCACCAATGGATTCCTTATGATTTTCTATGCAATTTTTAAAAAAAAAGCATCAAATTTCGTTAAGTTTTGAGAAAGTTATGGGGTTTTGAAGTTTGCAAGCCTGTTATCCCAACCAAAAGCACTTTATTGTTATACCAATAGCGCTTTACTGTTATACCAAGTGCGCTTTACTATTATACCAAGAGCGCTTTGCTATTTTCTCAAGAGCGCTTTGCTAATTTCTTAAGAGCACTTTACTGTAATACCAAAGGTACAGTTCTGTGTTACCAAAGGCGTTATAGGATGGCCCGAAAGCATTGTACTGCTCTTCCAAAGGCACTTTTCTGTGTTGAGATGCGTTGTTCCGTACTGTACTTATAAAAAAATCAATTTCTCAAAGAAAAAGAGGGATTAGTGGGTCCCACCGAGCGTACCAGAATGTGTATGAGGAAAATCGATTATGAAAACTAAACAATTTAAAAACCCATAACATAAAGAGAACTAATCTAAATAAAAGCCATTGTCAATAAATCAAATGAAATAAGAAAGCTTTTACCCAGATTGTGTTGTTCTCTTTGTTTTGAATGTGTATTTCTCAATAATGTTGTGAAACCATGTTTGCAACAAGCAAGTGTAGGTGCTCAAAAGATCAATGTCAAAAGATCGTAAAGTTGATCAATCGATGCGATATATGCTCAAAGCGTTGTAAAGGATGCCTGAGAATAAGTGATCGAAGAGGATTTGTGAAGGAGATGAGGGGGGTTTATATAGGTTTCAATAGAAATCAATCAACGGTCCAGATAATTCAGAAGAATCAACGAAGGAGATAAATCAAATAACCATGATGAATGTGCACACGACATGTGTCAATTCATAAGGATATTTTTATTAAGATATGATGAAAACAAGATTGATTGAATAGATAACTCAACTTGTAATTTTGCCTTTTTTAGAGTTCTAAAAATAAGACTGATTGTGCACATGAGTTAACAAGATATTTTAAGAGGAATTGGAAGATAACTGAAATTAAATAAATAAATTTATTTAATTTGATTATGCATGATTGAGGAACAGAAGATTATAAATAAAATATTTGATTTTATTTATTTTTAGAGGATTGAGACAATTTAAATATATTTGCATGATGTATTTAAATTTAGAAGAAGAATTGATTTAATTAAATAATGTAGAATTATTTAATTATAGATAAGATAGAATTGGATGAATTAATTAGATAATTAACTTATTTAATTAATGTGGATTTGAAATTTGGAAGAGGATAACGATTTAATTAAATAATACAAATTATTTAATTTTGGAAGAATATAGAGGAATTTAATGAAAATTAATTAAATAAAGAAGATTTATTTAATCAATGTTGAAAGTATGTGATTTAGAATAATTTAATGAAATTAATTAAATCATTAGATTATTCAATTAATGTTGAAATGCAGGTGATGCGACAGATTAGACGAAATGCAAGTGATTCTAAGACATGGTCATTTTAGGGTGTCTACAGTTACTCCTAGAGGCTTTGGTAGCCTCAGTTTTCATCTTCTTCACTTCTTCATCTGACTCTATCTCTTCCTCATCCACTCCTATACTGACATACATTCTATGACCTTTGGTTTTTTGTCTTTTGAATCTTTTGTCAGTGGGCTTCTTGGTGGGTGCCTCTACACTAACAGATGAGGTCAGACTGGAGGTTTTTGATGCAGTTGTTGTAGAGGCTGAACCTCTTGTCCTCTTCCTTGTTATGGCAGGTTCCTCTGCCTTTACCTCAAGCTCTTTCAGAGCCTTGACCGGTTCATTTTATTTCTTCTCTTTTGCAGCCCTTTTTGCTTGTGCCTCTTGTCGCACATCATGAACTTCCAGATCTTTTTCAGTTGTTCCTGCCCTTGATTTGGCAACTTCTTCTTTTGTAATCCCTATGCTCTAGGCATATTCTTCCACCAATTTCCTTACCTTTTTATGGGTTTCAGATTTCCTTAATTCAACATGGACTTTTATAGACAATTCTTCATAAGTGCCAAATCTTGGCTTAGAAGTATCCCTAAGTTTGCTTAACATGAGCTTGGCGTAACCATCTAACACATCTACATCCACTTCATACCCCATTGGCATAATCCAAACTATTCTAGGCTCAACAGCTTCCATCATGCATTGATCTTTATTTACAATAAAATAGATGTCATTTTTGTATTTCTCAACAATTTTTTTAGGGATTCTTTCCCTAGATTACATTACCCTTTGAAAGTTCTTGAAATAGCCCCATAGGGCTGTAGTTTGTGCATCATAACTTCCAATACTATTTAAATTATTTTTGATTTGTACCGCAACAGGTTTGTCTCTAGTCCAAAATAGATTTTTCATACTAGGTAACTCTTGCATAAAGTAGAAGAACAAGCACATAATTAATGTACCGAACTTGAAGGGATATTTGCTTTCTTTTGACTTCTTCAGGTTCTCCATTAACTGCTGTCAAAGTAGTTCACATAGGTCATACTCTGCATTTTCCTTAACCATTTGATAGGCAATATATATTGTAGTATTGGAGATAGAGTTCTCACGGTTTGTGAAGTAGACCTTGTAGTCAATCACTATGGATGTAAACCTAACTGCATGATCTTCAATATCATTGATTATCAATGCCCTTTTGTCAAATTTTGCTCCAGTGGCTTTAATTATTGTATCATTTTTCACAGCCTTTAATATAGGTACTGTACCAATAGAGTTTAGTCTTGTGACCGCCCTTATGGCATCTTTGGTGATCTTGAATGTAGAGTTAAGTCACATAAACTCATCATGAATTCGGCTTAAGACATACCGGACCCATTCACCTTCTGCAAAGACTAAAAAATCTATATATTGAATGAGTTTCTTTTCCTCCAATGCTTTTTATTCTTCTTTTAGGTCAAATGTATATCCACTTAGATGTTTTAGATATAGGTCTGTGAGTTGACTACCCTCGTGTTCCTCTAGGGCAACATGAACATAAACCCTAACATCTTCTGCATGCATTACACTGAACGAAATCTCTAAAAATGCACCATTTGGATCTACCTCTGTTGATTTGAATGGATGCTTCTTGAATTTTAGCTGAGCTCTCTCAGTTATATCAATCACTTGTGGTGTTTCCATTTTCACAAAGATTCAAATAAGTTCATAGTTTTGAATATGAAAAATACCTCTTTTGTCAAATTAAGGTTTTGCTTGATCTTTCCTTGAATTACTTTGGAAATCACTGTAGTCGCTAGGATTTTTGCTTCAGTTCACCTTAGACACTTGAGATCTTGAATGCAAAGTGATTTTTCCTTTAGATACAATCCTTTTAACCTTCACTTGCCAAAACCTAATTGTCATAAATGCTATCTTTCAAAAAGCTATCACACTTCTCTCTTAAGATAAGTTAATCAAGATTGCTCCTTAATGTTCTGCATTTGATTATTTTCTTTTGAAATTACTTTCGAAAGATCTGTCATATGAAGCTTTACATCACATCTTTGTGCCGGATCCCAGCACTGATTATCTGGCTAGGGGATTTGGATTTTCAATACAACTCCCCCTGAGCCAGAGCTCCCAATTTACTTCCCGGAGGAAGTATTTGCACCAGAGACTGGTGCGAATCCATTCCTGATATTATCAACATCCTTCTTAATTCAAACCATGCTCATTTCCTTCTTGATCTCCACCAGATCAACCTTGTTTTTATCTTTGTCTTCTTTCTATTCTATTTTTATCTTCTCTGTAGGATAGTTTCTTTTCTCATTCTTGCTTCTATAGAATTTTTCAACATGCCCAAACTTATTGTAATTGTAGCATACCACATTCCTCTATCCTTGATTCCTTCTATTGATTGAATTCATCCTTGATTTGCATTGGTTAGCCATATGTCCAAATCTATTGCATGCAAAGCACTTTCTATTGAAGGATTGAGTATTCCTTGTATAGTTAAAACCATTCCTAACCAGATTTTTGCATTCGTTTGATCTATGACCAATTTTCTTGCAATTGAAACATTGACCAAAGAATGAACATTTTGATTTATTCTACTCCTACACTGAGTAGCCTTGTGACCAAACTTATTACAATTAAAACAATAGCCATTAAAAGATGGGTACCCTTGAGCATTTGGCTGCCTGATCGAAGGTCTTCTAGGTCTTCTTCTCTGATTCCATAACTGGTTGCATTTGTTTTGTTTAAACTTAGTGTTTGCTTGGTCTGATTTTGAACTTTCTCCTTTTTCAAATCCCAAGCCTTGCTTGTCATCTGGACTCTTCTAACTTTCAATCAGTTCCTCAAGCTTTGCAGAGCTTATTTTGAATTTTTATTTATAGCTATTGGCTACTTCCAAATCATATTTCAAAAGTAACACCTCTTTTCCCAGTTTTTCACATTCTTCAGACTTATCCTTCACAACCTGATTCAGATGTTCTTAAACTTTTTTTTTTCTTCAACTAGCATAGATAGACTGTCTATGGATTCATTTGTTGTTTTTAATTGTTCACTTAGCTCTTTCCTTCTATCCTGAGACTTCTTGACTTGCTCCTTTAGTTTCAGAATACAATCATCATCTTCTTTGATATTTTCCACCAAATCTTTGATATCTGCCTCAGACTTGTCAAGATCATCAAGAGAAGCTTGTAGTTGTTCATCAATGCTACCTAGATAATTTGTTTCTGAAGAAGCGGGATATCTTCTTGCTGCCATGTGTTCACCTTTCTAGATCTTCGTCAAGCTGTTAAGCTTCTTCCAAGGACCCTTGCTATAATACCAATTGTTGAACACAATGAATATTTAGAGGGAGGGTGAATCAGTATTCTACAAAACCACTTCTTCACATGATCTATAATACAATTACCAAATTTTATTAAAATGAAAGCAAAATAAATATAAGAACAACAACCATAAACTCATAACACATAGACAATAAGATTTTTACATGGAAAATGCAAAAAGGGAAAAACCATGGTGAGTGTTAGTTCACAGTATATTATGATAATAATACTGAATTACATGAAGGCTTATTGCCTTAGGGCTCACTGCCCAAGGACTCACTGTCCAAGAAGTGCTCACTACAAAAAGGCTCACTACCAGAAAGATAGAAGAAGAAGTAACTCACTACCAGGAGATGAGTGCTATAAATGCATCTACAAAATGTTGAGGTGCAATTCCATTTTCAGCTGAGTATATAGACTCAAATGTCTTCATAATGTCTGGTCTACTTTTTCTGCTCTGCTTCACATATACTCTGCTTTTCTACCCTTACTATATTTTTCAACAAACTGCCTTAGATTATGCACATATCGAATTCACACACTATTACCACATGTCCATTCCTCCAACTCCAAAATCCATCAAATATATATATCCACAACAAGATTCAACTCACAATTAAGTGAGCAAGCCAGACGTGAAATGTGTATACAAGTGTTATACCTTGTCAGCTTGATCTTGTGCACAAATAAGAATGTAGACTCAAACAAACATACAATGGTCTTCATATAGGTCAGCATCAATCATTCAACCACTTGGATTAATGCTTTAAACAATATATTCTCACTACATATATCTAACTTGTCTATCGTCTTATCCTTTAAGTACATACTTGACCAGTTCAACTGTCATACCAAGACTTCCACTGCAGACCATATGAGACTCTAAAAAACTTATCCAACATTCATCATTGACCTCTTAACATACCTTTAGAACTACAAGACATGGTAGTCCTTTATAGCAAAATATGGATCTTGGAACTGTTGCTTTGTCACAGTGAAATACTGTCAAATTGGAAGACAATAAAGAACAACTTGTAGAATATGATCAAAGGAACTTCAGAGGCTATAACTCTAGGTTTAGGTAGTCATGATATGTATCTTTACTATCTAAGAACCACAAGATGAAATATGCCACAGTGGAGAAATGTGGACCCTTTTACTCTGGTACAGTGCACTGCACCTGACTTAACTCTATTCACCTAGATTTAGATATTTCACCATATGACTTCCGGAGGAAGTTAGGACTTGAATACTAGAATATGTGATCACTAGGTAGTTATGAACAACATACCTAAACTGCATACAGATGTCTTTAACTGTAGAGGTATACCATCTCAAATGCTATCACTTACTTGGTATATTGTATACTACCCATACTTAGTCATTTATTCTTCCGGAGTAAAGTCTCTTTACCATGCTAGTAAAATCACTTTATCATGTTGCCATCAATGACAACATTCAACATTCATTAGAGCAGTGTCTCTTGCCAACAATTTTCAGACCTCACATGGCTTCCCACTAATTTTACATTAGTCATATTGATTATTATTACATAGGTTTGCCAATTTTGCAGTTGTTACATCATTTGCATGTTGCTGATTTCGATAATTTCAGTTATGAACAACTCTAGATTGGTGTTTTTGGAGGAAGTATCCTTGCATGATGATGTTAGCAAAAGGCCTCCACTATTAGTGCAAACTAATCCATCCATCATAACACTAATTTGGAAATGATTCAAGGAGGTTATTCCAGTAGTGCATCATGTGTGTGTTGTCTGCATATTTCTAGTGAAGATGTGTGAAGATTTGTGGGTGATTTGTATTGGGGAATATATTATTGTTGTAGATTAGTTTCATGCTATTGTAGATCATTTCATATTGTTATTTTCCCCATTTAGAATTTGTGGGTTTAATCTTTCCAATGAGAGTAGAACAATGTTGGCAGTATTGTGTGATTTGGGGTTTTTATTTGATAGTATTGGGATTTATATGTTATGGAAATTATAACATGATTCTTACATGGGTATATCTAAACATATATGGTATTCTTTGGCATAATAGTGATGAGTCACATAAATGGGGTGACAAGTTGGTGCTTGTAGATGATCTCATTTGGCACAAGGATGGAATCTTTCCAATGTTTGAATCTGAAATGAAGTAGAATATTTTATGGAGGAACCTTAAGGAGGGAGTTCTCAAACACACCAGGGAGTACATGATATTCCATAAGAATAAGGTAAATCATGTTCTTCTAGTAAGTTTTATGCAGCCATTGCTTACCCCTTATCAAGATTGGAAAAGTGTTTACATCGACATCATATTTTATCTTGATGAATTATTGTTTGGAGATTTAGTTCTTAGATAATTGTGGTGTATATGCTATTGTTATATGATTTTATTTTCCAATTCTCTACTGAATGGTTCCTATTATAGTTCAGTCTATAAATTTGAAAGTAACATCTCTCAAGTTGAGGTAAAGTATGAGCTTTTTGTTGTGCATTCCTGCAATATATATTTTGATACTATGGAGGTAAAAGAATTAATTATTTCTAATTTATGTATTTTATATTGTGAGGGATGCATTGACTATTATAATTATCCTATAAGCTACAAAATTCAGATTTATATCATTGGGAGAGGTTGCAGGAGTTTCAAGTTTGACTTCACACTTGCTAGTGCATATACATAGCTAAAGAGGCAAGCTATGAAAATAAGGCTATTGATGAAAAATAAATGGAGACATACTACATACAAATTGATAGTGTGGATAAGTTTGTTATACCTTGGTGATTTATGCATTAGTGTCACTCAACTCAAATTCAGTACTCTGAGATTTTCTAGGATGCTAGGAAGGAAGATGGACAAAACTGAATTTGGCAAGTTTACAAAAATTTTATGGGAGGATGTAGCTCAGGTTGGGAATTAGAAAGAAGGCCTCAATAATCCATATATCAAAGGGCTTATATTACATGGATATTTTGGTTTGGTACATGGTATTGTCACAAAGGAATTTGAGTCTTCAAGTTTACATAGTGTTCTTTGGCAAAATATGCAACACCTCACAGGTACATGATCAAGGCTTTACATGCAGTTTGACATGTTTCCTCATTTTGGCATAAGGAGTATGGAGTATTACAATTGTAATTGCTTGAGGACAAGCGATTTTGGGAAGGGAGGACTTGTCATGTCCCTTTTTCAAAAAATAGCACTTACTAAAAATAGTAAGGGGTTGCAAGACACATTGGAAAATATTATTTATTTAATATTTATATTGTCTTGGTGCTATTTTTTTTTTTAAATGTGCCTGGTAAATGTTTTAAGATGACCGGTGATGCTAGTGTGACACACCCTCCGGCTCCACGTGAATGCTTTTGCCTGGAGCAATGAACCGATGAGGCCACAACACGGGGGACCTCATCCCCTAGCAAGAACACTTCAAACCCGTGAGCTCATTGGCCCAGTGAAGGCATAAAGCCTGTGAGCTCGTTGGCCCAGCGAAGGCATAAAGCCTGCGAGCTCGTTGGCCCAGCAAGGGTTTGAACTCTAGTGGTAGCTGCTACAACTGAGCAACTTAACCACCGAACCATGCCCTTATCGGCAATCTTGGTTCTATATTCATCCTTTGGACAAATAAATATTAAATTAAATAATTGTTTTCTCAAGTGGGAGTATAGATTTGGTAAAAAACTTTTTTATTTGTTGGTTGCTAATTTTGAAGTGATTTTGACAACTATGGTACGAATCCATGAAAGGATCAATGACAAGTTGTACTTGCAATTAATGGTTATTAGTGATAAATTATTTTTGGCATGTAAGGTGGAATGCAAATTCTAAATGCTTTTTAATTTTTTTTCCTCTCAAGAGCCATTAGGATTTTGGAGTATCTTTTGGAGATCAATGTAAACTTGGAAAAAGCATTTATAATAGAGTTGTCAATTGTCATTCCTTATTTGGCTGGAAAATATTGGAAACATTATAAATGATTTTTAATTGATTTTTCCTTCCAAAAAAAAGGCGTTTGGTTTGGGAAGCCATCTCCAAGATTGTAACATATAAATTTGTAAAAATCCTTCATTTGGCATTATTGCTATTTGATCATTATTCTCCACAGAGCTATTTAGCTTGTGTATTTTTAGTGGGTGATGTAAGATGGAGACTCTTGGGTATTTTGTTTGAGGGTTTCAAATTGTCTAAGGTTGTTGAGCTTTGGATCTCAGAGGGTAATCTCACCTAGAGGTTACATTTGCATTAAAAGATTCAAGGAAGTTCAACAGTTTTCAGTGTTTTGGTTTGCAGGTGTTTGTAGATGTTGTTTGAATGTTTTTTGGAGAAGTGAATGGTGTTTTTGTTGTGTAGCACATGGATAGCTATGTTTTTGCTGTTGCACATCCATCCCAAGCATCAAAGATCAACTCTACCAGTTTGAGTTGGGTTTATGGTGTTTCAACAGTGCTAGCAGTGTTTATCTTCATAGTTGTAGTTTCCTTTTTATGTATTTGTGATTGCATGTAGCTGTATGCTATTGAAGGTGTTGTGTACATCCATCCAAGGTTCTATGTCAAATTTAGTCATCTATGTATTCTTAGATTTGTTTCTATAATGAGATGTGCATTGTTATTTGGAGATCTTGTTGCTGCAGTTTGCTATTGTTATCTCCAAATTATTAGACCTATTTTTATGTTATTTACATCAGAAAAAACAAATAAAAATATTTCATGGTGTTTCCAGTGATTTTGGCTCCATTCAATATTCTACAGTTTTGTGGGTTTTTGTGAGTTTGATCATATTTGCTCCAGATTTGAGATTCTTTGTTGCTATTGATGTTATGGTTTTTATGATAGTCCAAAATGATATAAAATATATTTAATATAATTCAAAATCAGTTTCATTAATTTCTAGGCAAGTTTTTGAAAGTTGGGTGTTTGACTAGCTTGCTAGTTTGTGTGATTTCGGGTAAATTTGTAGAAGTTTCATTAATCTATTCCAAATATGATTTTAATTTGAAATATTTCATTTTGGCTCATTACAAAAATTCCTTTAAAAATTCTCTCCTTATTCCTCAAAAAATTCCCCCCCCTAAATTATGCATGGCACTCATCTTTTTATAGAGGTAATTTTTCATTACAAGCACTTGAATTAGTCAGCCCAGATCTAATGATCCAAGGGCACACAATTAGCAAAAATTTTGGATGCTACATTCCTTAGTGGCACCTTCTTTTTTAATTTTAGACCACCCTCAAAATAAGTGGGCCCAAATAATAATTTTTAAAGTGACAAGTTACACAGGTGCCTAAATTAGGCCCATGAAATGGCACAATTTAAAATTAAAAATGAATTAACATATTTTTATCCTTTTCACCAAAAGAAAAATTTAACTCCACCCAGGAAAACACATGAAGAGGGAGAAAATAGCACTAATCCTGGCACCTAAAATCACACCCTTGTTCCTATTGGCAAGAGACACTGTGTGACTTCATGAGTGTTGTCATTGATGGCAACAAAGTCCATCCCAAACATCCGTAGGACATGGTATGTCTATACCGGAAGTTAGATTGAAGAGTATTTTGGTCCGGTGAGCAAGAACAGAGCTTGCAGCAAGGTCCTACAATCAGGTTCGGATCTCTCAGAGGAAGTATTTCAGTAAAGTGCAGACTTGGGGAAGTCAAGAGGAGTACCATGACTAATACATTCCAGAGATTGAGCCTCTAGTGATGAAAGGGTGAAAAGATATGAACACCTAAGTGTTGGGTTCCTATTTGGCAGAGTAGACTGAGGAAGAACTGACTGGCAGAGCATCAGACCTTAATCCAGATGAGATATTGATGGTGATCAAGCTTCTTAAGGGATCATTCATGATTGGCTGGCATGTTTTATGATTTCTATAAGTATCTCTTTGATACGCATCACTTGGTAAGCAAGGATTCAGCCGACAGACCAAAGTTTGGGAAAATATTGAGTATTCCGGATGCCGACTAGAAGATGTTGAAATCCTTGGTGTGGATATATGTATACCAGATGAATTTTGATGAGAAGGTGTGTGTGGTGTGTTGTGAAGTGCGAATAAAAGTAGAGAGCAGTGTGGAAATAGAAATATAGGTCCAGTATGTGACAGAACAGTAGTACTAAGGCAGAGGATGAATGAAGTGTAGTAGATCAGTATATTGAGCTTAACCAGAACTAAACCTTAGCATATGTGTATGCTTCTCATTAGTTCAAATACCTGGTTTCCTTCTATAAACTATTGTAGGTAGTGAGCCTCTTGTGAGCAGTGTGCTCGGGCAGTGAGCCCTAATTGGCAAGTGCCATTTTTGTACTACCTTATTCTTTTAACAGAGAATACATTCTTGGGTTAATCGCCCCATGGTTTTTTCCCTTAACAGGGTTTTCCACGCCAAAAATATTGTGTCATGTGTGTTGAGTTTATTTTTGCTTCAATGGTTATGTATGCTTATATGATTTAATATTGCACTAATTGTTAAAGAATGAAAGAAAGCCAAATTATTAAGATAACTAATTCACCCCCCCTCTCAGTTATCAACAATTGGTATCAGAGCCAAGTTCCTTCTAACAGACCCTAACAACTTGAGGAAGATCTGGGAATCTCAATGGATATGTATGGTATGAGGGAACAACTTTAGTCTGCCCTAGATGATCTTGATCAATCTCACTCTAAAGTCAATGACTTGAGGGAAAGACTCAAACAAGCTGATGATTTCATAAATGAACTCAAAGAAAAACTATCTCAATGAAGAAAAAAAAGGAACTTCTTCAACAATTAGCAAGTCAAAATGAAGCCAATGATACTAATGAAGATCTAAATGAGAAAACCAAGTTATGTGAGAAGTTATCAAAAGAGGTCATTATGGTAAGACATGAAATTGAATCAGGAGTTATGAAATTCACCCAAGAAATTGAAGAGAAAAGAAAAAGTGAAGATAATCTAAAACAATCTCTCAAGGAGAAGTCAAAGGACTACCACAAAATGGATAAAATAATCAGGCATCTAGAATATGATCTTGAAGAAGCTAGAGACAATGAAGAACAACTTGAGAATCAGATAGACACTCTTAAAAGGGATCTTCAAATAGCAAATGAATACAAAGAGAAATTCAAGATAAGCTCTACTCAACTTGAAGTTCCTCTTGAAAGCCAAAAGAGGGTAGATGACAAGCAAGGCTTGGGGTATGAGAAAGGGGAAAGCTTTGAATCCGGTCAGAAGAACTCTGGATCAGGAAATCCAAGGAACAGGCCTAGAAGACCTCCGGTAAGGCAACCAAATGCTCAAAGATATCCTTCCTTCAATGGATACTACCACAATTGCAATAACTTTGGTCATAAAGCAAATCAGTGTAGAAGAAGAATGAATCAGACTAATTCATCCTTCTCTGAACAGTGTTTTAACTGTAAAAGGTATGGTTACAAATCTCAAGAATGTAGAAATATGCAAATGAACAATTCATTCAATGGTAGATGCTTCGTGTGCAATAGAATGGGACATATGGCTAATCAATGCAGATCAAGAGGATATCAATCAAATCTGCAAAGAAATATTGTTTTCTACAATTGCAATAGATCTTGTCATATTGCCAAATTCTGCAGAAGTAAGAATCAGGATAAAAGGGGTCTGGTGCATCATAATCAAAATCAAGACAAAGGAAAAGGAAAAGTGAATGCGGATAAAATTAAAAGGGAGATGAACAAGATTTGGGTAAAGAGAAGTACAGAAAATATTGGGGATGGATCCGCACCAGAATCTGGGGTTGATATTCCTTCCAGAAACTAAATAAGATGAGCTCTAGCTTAGGGGGAGTCAAGAAGGAAAACAAATTCCCCCAGCTAGTTAATTGGTGCCTGAAATTGGCACAAGGAAAGTTGCATATTAAAGGGTTCTTAGAGAAACATCTAAATAAGCCTTGGTAAAGATATGGAGGATCCGCAAGAAGTTTAGAATAGGTTAATCTTCCAAGATTAATCTGGTTTAATAGTCATCCGGTAAGAAGCAGGATTTTCATAGTTAGATTCGATATGATTCAAATTGAGGAATCTTGATCTGTGGATATATGAAATGATTGGAGAAAGGAAGATAGATTGTCAATAATCATCGAGAATAACTCTAAGTGCATATCAGTGATCCAGAAAAGATCTCTCTCAGAACAAGGAGAACAAGGCAATCAGAATGACTTAAATTACGCATTTATTGCAATGTAGAATTAGGTTTTACGAAGAAATATAAAGGTTCTCTTATTGAACATTTGCTCATTTACATTCAAGAAGAAGAGAGAAGGAGTTCTGCAACAAAATTGACTCAAACCTCTCAAAAATCAACTGTAGAAGTTGATTCATCCAGCAATCTGATGAGGCTCATATCGTGAACCCTAGAAGCGTAAAAGGTATTTTCCACTCTTGAATATCTCTCTTTGAATCTTTGAAAGATGGCTACTTTGAATGTTGTGAAGATCACTGATAGGCCATGCCCTAAATTCAAAAAACATCCCTATAAATCCCTAAAAGTTGATCCCCTAGGCACATTTTTTATCATTCTGCATGGAGTTCTGCATGTAGAAGATGTTAGGGTTTACATACATGCAAACATTGAAGAATTTTGGGAATCCAAGCTGATGGATATCTACCACAAGGAACTGATAGATGAATCATTTGAACTCAAACCTTAGTACAAGGCCATCTGGGATAAGCATTTTGGACATTGCATTCATTTCCCTTATTTTGCTGAAGATGATTGGGTCCGGTATGTTCTAAGTAGAATGCATAACAACTTTACGTGGTTGATGAGGCCATTCAAGATAACCAAGGATGCAATTAGGGCAGTAACCAGATTGCACTCATTCGGTGGGTTGCCTCCTCTCAAATCAGTCAAAAATTAAACTGTAAGTTAGGCTACCAGATCAAAATTTGACAAAAGAGCAATGACTATAGAAGATATCACTGATCGAGATATCAAATTTGCATCTATGATAATTGGCTATAAGATATATCACTTCAGTAGGGAGAGTTCTATATCTGAAACTACAATCTATGTTTCTTATCAGATATTAAGGGAGAATGCAGATTATGTTCTTTGTGAACTTATTCTAAGCCAACTGTTGGAAAACTTACAAAAGATCAAGAAGGACAAGAAGAACTCATTCAAGTATGGTGGGCTAATACTGTGTTTGTTCTTTTACTTTATGAATGAGCAACCCAGATCCAGTGGTTGGGTATGGCAAAATGACAGACCTATTGCCATTCAAATCAGAGATTACATGCATGGGCTTGGTGATGCCAAGGCTCAAAATATAGCTCTCTGGGGATACTTCAAGAACTTTCAAAGTATGATGCAAGCCAGAGAAAGAATTCCCCAATCATTGGTTGAGAAGTACAAGGATACAGTGTGCTTTATGGTAGACATTGATTAATGTCTAATGGAAGCAGTAGAGCCAAGGATAGTCTAGATTATGCCAATGGGGTATGAGGTGGATGATAAAATTATGGATCTGCATGTCCAACACCTACTAAGTCAGCCTAAGGACCCTAAGGTAGAAAGGTTTGGAACCTTCCAAGAGTTGAGTGTAAAAGTTCATGTTGAACTTAGACAGCCTGAGATCAAGAGGAAAGTGAGAAGGGAAGTAGAAGAAGTCACCAAGAGATATGGAATATCAAAGGAGGTAGTTGATGCCAATAGGGAGAAGTTGGAAAGGGCAAAGAAAGAAAGACAAGAAACAGAAAAAGAAAGTGCTCCAGTGCAAGCCCCCTCCTAGACCAGATCCTCCAAAAGCTCTACACCAGCCACCTCTAAGAGTCAAAAAGCCTAAAAAATGGAAGTCAGGACATATGGAAAGGGAGAGAAGAGAACTAAGATAAAGACCACAAGGTCTTACATTAGTCAGAAGGATGATGAAGAGACAGAATCAGATGAGGAGGTCAAGAAAATGAAGAAGAAGAAGAAAATATCTAGTGAATCCTCTACCGATCAAGGTAAAGAAGAAAAGGCTAAAGAATTTGTTGAAAAGCCTACTCTCTGCATTGATGATATCATCAAATTAGTCACTGTGGATGGGAACCTGAAACCAATGACTAAATTTTATGATGAATATAATGAAGCTGACCAGAAGATCTTGCAAGATGCCACAGTCAGGTATCTTAACATTTATAATAAAGCATTCATTGAGATTATATCTCTAATTCCCAAAAGCCTAGAGAAGGAACTTGAAATAAGGAAGAACAATGCTAAGGCAAAGGACCTAGAGATCTGGGAATAGATAGCTATTCATCTCTATCCTTCCATCACTCCTAAACAACTAAACATGATATTCAAGGATTGCAAGGGTGAGTTCTGGAGCAAAGCTAGAATGAAGAAGCTTATGCTCGGAGAGACTAATTAGGTGGCAAAAGAAACTGAAGACATCCTTCGGAATGCATATAAATGTTCAATATTCCTATTATAGAGGACATAAGTGATGAACCTTCTGATGTCAAAGGGCTAAATGTATCAAAGGAAGATCCTACAAAGAAAATTGTAGAAGAATCAAAGGAGATAGGTGAGGAGAAGACCAAGGACCTAGATTCCTCTATTTTGGAAGAGGAAGTCCATGAAGAAGTAAATATCTCTCATCCGGATTCCCCAGCAGACTCTGGATCTAAAGGAGAAGAAAGAATAGAGGAGAAAATCAGTCAAGAAGAAGAGGTAAAGGGAAGAGAAGAAGATTAAATAGAGAAGACCCCAGGAGACGATTCTGAGACTGCAGAATGAAAGAAGACTCTGTCTCTGGCAAGAGACACTGTAGAAACTTTTAAATATTTCTTGACCAAAGAAATGATGGAGATTGATGAATCGGAACTGCTTCAAGGACCATTTAATTTTGATTCCCTCTCCCCGGTTCAGACAATGAAGATAGCATCCTTTGCCCAAGCAAAGGCAAAAGAAAAACTTCTAAAGTCTCACATGGAAGACTATGAGCTGATAGAGATTACATCTAGTGTGTTGGAGAAGATCATGCCATCCTTTCAGAAGGATCTTTCGGCCTCTTCATCTGGTAATCTCAAATCTTATGTTAATTCTATCAGCACACATTTTGATTCTTTGGAGAAATCAACTAAGGAGAAATTCTAGAAAGAGTTTTTGGGTAAAAGATTCTCTAAAGTACAGGGGTACATAGAAAATGATAGGATAAATTTGAGTATTGGAATAAAGAGCCTAGAAAATGCTCTTAAAGATGGTGGAGATCTATACAAATTTTGTCTATCTTGGTCCACCGTGACAGCAGACCTTACCAAGAAAGTGGAAGAACAAGAGAACAAAATATCAAGCTTGTCTCAAAATTTTGATCACCTCTTCCATAATGAATCAAGAGTGTAAGACTATTATAGCTATAAATGAAATAAAGAAGCTTGAGAAGGAGAAGAAAAATAGAATAAGCAGGCTAAGTGAACTTAGAGGGATAATTATCCCTAAGTTAGAGGCCATGCATGAGGCCCTAACTGATGCTCAGACCACAGCCCGAACCAGTGATCTGACGGATCTAAAGAGGGCAAAAGCTTTTGCATTCTTGTTGAGTGGTCACATCTCAATTTTGGACAGCAGAGTTGGGCAACAGAATTTGATGTAGAGGAAACGCAATAGAAGCTTACAAATAGGATGGAAAAGCCATTAATCCACTATGATGCAGAGGCATCCACACTAAAACCTTGACATACAGCCTGTATGTCTACAACCCTTCATCATCATCATATTTCCGTTAACACTGTCAGCATCATCATATTTTCTCTGCCGACCGATATCCTCCTAGAGACAAACCTTCGACCTTTCACCTGTCAGCAGCATCATCATATTCGGCTAGCGCAATCATCCTCCTGACGATCACTGTTCATCTTACCACCAACCTCTATCTATAGCATCATGATGTTCGACATCATCTTCATCAGCAGGATATAAAATATCCGGTTCCTCCCATATATCCTGATGACGACACTTCACGCACCTTTCCTTCGATGCTTACGTCACCCTGATATCTGACTACTTAAACAATAGCATCAGGATATGACTTATCCGGTCATATTGAAACATCCTGATGATGATACTCAACTTTATACTGATGACGAATATTCTGCCGAATATTCCTCTCACGATCCACTTAACTCCCCGATGCCTTACGCCTATGCCAAAACACTTAGGCTCAGCAGGATAAACCTTTATCGGGTGATATTTCAGAATGTCCTGATGACGATTATCCTGATGACGATGACGTCATATGCAGCTCCTCCAATATCCTGCTGTCGGCCAAACTTAACATTATCAGCCCGTGATGGAATTGTCAACCCAATCTTCTACCTTATGCCGATATGCTCTTCCTCGGCAACACCTTGTGATCATCACCCCAATGCGCATTCACCTTATACAAACTACTGCATCATGCTCACCTCCATCTACTTAGATGACACCCGAAGTAACTGCAGGATATACACAGAAATATCCTGATGATGCCGTTGCGATGGGTTTTCCAACCTTAGCAAATTTTGATCCGCCGAACCTCCTAGGGTGACCCAATCTGCTTCCTGGACAACTTTCCAGACTCGAACTACCAGCACGACCTAGCACATACCCATGCTAGGGTTCTCAACACTTCTCGACGATGATCCTGCAAACATACATGTGAACAAAGAGAAAATGCAAACTAAATCCTAAACTATTGTACATAGCCATTCCACCGATTTGATGAATCAACCGGTGGAATGGATCAGCGAATCCATGCAACCACCAGAACAGCAACTCGATTACACAATGGAATTCAAAACAGAGAATTGACACAAACAGGATCTCTTTATTGATCTCAAAGGATGCAAGTACAATACTCAGTCTCTCTCTCTGTCTCACTCTCTGCAACCTAGCTCCTCAATGTATCTATACCTCAATCTGTCCTAAGACCAACCGATCCTACTACATAAATAGGAACTGCTTGCAAGTACTACCACTCGATTCCCAACGGCTGGGAGCTTCCAAGCGGCTGGGAGGATCCAACTGAACTAACAAACTATACAGCTATCATCAGCTGTCATAACAAACTACCTAAAAATAGAAAAGCACAGTCAACTTGGACCTTATTACATGCATTGGTCTTATAAGACCTTCTTGGAAACATTAACAAGACCTATAAGAAACTAACTGCCTCATGGAGGCCAGCTGTCAGGTAGGTGCTCCTGCACCATACTCCCCAACAGAAAAGAACTCATGTCCCATGAGTTAGGATGTGGAAGTCCTCCACCTTTACACTTTGCCTTTGCAGTGTCTTGACCTGTTCCAGCTTTGTCCTCTACTGGCTCTCGGTGGCTCCAAGACTTCTGAACTGTAACTTGCTTTCTTGCAAGTTAACCCTCAGGCCTGTTAATGTAGGCCCTTCTCACACATACCTTGTGTTTGTTAGGTTGTTTTACCAGAACCTCTGTCTGAATACCTGGTTGAATAACCTTAGGAATTGCCTCTTGAACTTCTGCAATGTTCAATTCTGTCTTCCTTTCAACCTTTATAGGACAAACAATAGTCCCAACTATGACAACATCCTTGTCATTCCTCCCAATTGGTGGTTGTTTGTAAACCTGTTTCTGAACCTGCTGCTAACCTCTGTCAGTCAAAACTGAAACTGTCTTCAAACTGTTGTCCTTAACAACTCCTTTCCCTGCAGTGTCCTCAACTGCCTTTATGCCTGCTCCTATAGGCATATGCACAAACTCCTTCTTTCCCACTAAAATGATTTTGGCTGCCTCCTATGCTGCAGCATTTGCCTGCAACGGCATCAACATAATAGTCTTCCCATCTTTCTTGATGGTGTAGGTATTAGAATACCCATCATACAGTACCCTCCTATCAAATTGCCATGGTCTACCCAACAGTAGGTGACAACATTCCATGGGCAAAATGTCACACAAAACTCTATCCTGATATGCTCCAATCTGAAAATCCACATATGCCTGTTCATATACAAAAAGTGATTGACTATCACTCACCCAAGATGCCTTGTAAGGGTGTTGGTGTGGAATCCTTTCCAAATTTAGTTTATCCACCATTTCCTGAGATACCATGTTGTCTGTTGAACCAGTATCAATGACAACCTTACATACTTTACCTTTGCTCTTGCATGTGGTCTTGAAAAGAGCTCTTCTTTGCATCATATCCTTTGATTCCTGCAAACTAATTCTCCTAAGCATCAATGCTTCTCCCTCCTCAGGATACCCATAATTGTCAAGAACTCTATCTTGATAAGTGTTTAAACTTTCCACACTTTGCTCTACTTTCTCTTCTTGCACAAGTTGTACTCTCTTGTCATTCGTTCTATCATCTCTGGACGATGAACCCTTGTTTTCTGGACATTTGAAAAATGGATGACCAAACTCACCACAGGTGTAACACTTTCCTGAAAATGTAGTAGAACCTCTACCACTTCCAAATCTGCCTCTATTACCTTTCCATCCACCTCTGAAATCAGACTGTCCCTGTCCTTTACCAGTGTCTTCTTGACCCTCATTGGTTTGCCTTGTTGTAGGGGCTGATCCTCTTCCCCTCATATTGTTTCCTCTTCCTCTATTATGTTGTTCTTGTTTTCTCTTTAACTTCTCTTCCACTTTCAATGCCAACTGAAAGCATTTCTGAACTGTATCTGGATTATGCAGACTTAAATCTTCCTGAATATTGAACCTCAATCCATTAAGGTATCTGGCTACCTTCTCTTCTTCACTTTCCTTTACCTTTGTTTTCATACAAAGTTTCATGAATTCTTCTGTATATGAGCTGACATCTAGCTCCTTCTGCTTCAGGTTTTGCTTCCTCTTGTGTAATGGGATACTGTAATCCAATGGGACATAAGCTTCCTTTACTAATGCCATCATTTTCTTCCATGTAGTGACTCTACGCTTTCCTTCCTGTACTCTATCATCTTGGACGAAATTCCACCATGTCAAGGCAGCTTCTTTCATTTTTGACTGGGCTATTTTCACCCTCTGTTGTTCTGGTATCTCCTCTGTTTCAAAGAAATTGTTCAAGGAGTCTATCCACTCCATCACTGAATCAAGTTCCATCTTTCCTGTAAACACTGGCAAATCTAATTTCACATCCATGGTTCTCCTCTCCATGGCTTTGAGGGCGTTCAACAGTGGTCTCTGGTCTGCAGGAACGACCTCCTCCTTCCAACTAGGGATCTCTTCTTCTTCCCTATCTTCTTCTCTACCAGAACCTACTCTGCTCCTCAACTTCTCTAACTCATCCTTCAATTCCTAATTCTGAGCCTTCACAGCCTTGCTCTCTGCAATCTATTTCTTTACCAGAACTGCCAACTCAACGTTGGTCATCCTTGCCGGAATCTCAGATGTTCCTTCTTCATCTGACATCCTGCTATATCCTGATCTTTTCCAGAAGATCCTTCCTTTGCTCTGATACCACTATGATGCTGAGGAAACGCAACAGAAGCTTACAAATAGGATGGAAAAGCCATTAATCCACTATGATACAGAGGCATCCACACTAAAACCTTGACATACAGCCTGTATGTCTACAACCCTTCATCATCATCATATTTCTGTTAACACTGTCAGCATCATCATATTTTCTCTGCCGACCGATATCCTCCTGCAGACAAACCTTCGACCTTTCGCCTGTCAGTAGCATCATCATATTCGGCTAGCGCAATCATCCTCCTAACGATCACTATTCATCTTACCGCCAACCTCTATCTACAGTATCATGATGTTCGACATCATCTTCATCAGCAGGATATAAAATATCTGGTTCCTCCCATATATCCTGATGACGACACTTCACGCACCTTTCCTTCGATGCTTACGTCACCCCGATATCCGACTACTTAAACAACAGCATTAGGATATGACTTATCCGGTCATATTGAAACATCCTGATGATGATACTCAACTTTATACTGATAATGAATATTCTGTCGAATATTCCTCTCACGATCCACTTAACTCCCCGATGCCTTATGCCTATGCCAAAACACTTAGGGTCAGCAGGATAAGCCTTTATCGGGTGATATTTCAGAATGTCTTGATGACGATTATCCTGATGACGATGACGTCATATGCAGCTCCTCCAATATCCTCCTATCGGCCAAACTTAACATTATCAGCCCGCGATGGAATTGTCAACCCGATCTTCTACCTTATGCCGATATGCTCTTCCTCGGCAACACCTTGCGATCATCACCCCAATGCGCATTCACCTTATGTAAACTACTGCATCATGCTCACCTCCATCTACTCAGATGACACCCGAAGTAACTGCAGGATATACACAGAAATATCCTGATGATGCCGTTGCGATGGGTTTTCCAACCTTAGCAAATTTTGATCCGCCGAACCTCCTGGGGTGACCCGATCTGCTTCCTGGACAACTTTCCAGACTCGAACTACCAGCACGACCTAGCACATACCCATGCTAGGGTTCTCAACACCTCTCGACGACGATCCTGCAAACATACATGTGAACAAACAGAAAATGCAAACTAAATCCAAAACTATTGTACATAGCCATTCCACCGATTTGATGAATCAACCGGTGGAATGGATCAGCGAATCCATGCAACCACCAGAACAGCAAATCGATTACACAATGGAATTCAAAACAGAGAATTGACACAAATAGGATCTCTTTATTGATCTCAAAAGATGCAAGTACAATACTCAGTCTCTCTCTCTGTCTCACTCTCTGCAACCTAGCTCCTCAATGTATCTATATCTCAATCTGTCCTAAGACCAACCGATCCTACTACATAAATAGGAACTGCTTGCGAGTACTACCACTCGATTCCCAGCGGCTGGGAGCTTCCAAGCGGCTGGGAGGATCCAACTAAACTAACAAACTATACAGCTATCATCAGC
Organism: Cunninghamia lanceolata; assembly: GCA_027924645.1. Taxonomy (NCBI): domain Eukaryota; kingdom Viridiplantae; phylum Streptophyta; class Pinopsida; order Cupressales; family Cupressaceae; genus Cunninghamia; species Cunninghamia lanceolata. The sequence continues at coordinate 16,916,335 of BSBN01000252.1, read as the reverse complement.
TGTCATAACAAACTACCTAAAAATAGAAAAGCACGGTCAACTTGGACCTTATTACATGCATTGGTCTTATAAGACCTTCTTCGAAACATTAACAAGACCTATAACAAACTAACTGCCTCATGGAGGCCAGCTGTCAGGTAGGTGCTCCTGCACCATACTCCCCAACAGAAAAGAACTCATGTCCCATGAGTTAGGATGTGGAAGTCCTCCACCTTTACACTTTGCCTTTGCAGTGTCTTGACCTGTTCCAGCTTTGTCCTCTGCTGGCTCTTGGCGGCTCCAAGACTTCTGAACTGTAACTTGCTTTCTTGCAAGTAAACCCTCAGGCCTATTAATGTAGGCCCTTCTCACACATACCTTGTGTTTGTTAGGTTGTTTTACCAGAACCTCTGTCTGAATACCTGGTTGAATAACCTTAGGAATTGCCTCTTGAACTTCTGCAATGTTCAATTCTGTCTTCCTTTCAACCTTTATAGGACAAACAATAGTCCCAACTATGACAACATCCTTGTCATTCCTCCCAACTGGTGGTTATTTGTAAACCTGTTTCTGAACCTGCTGCTGACCTCTATCAGTCAAAACTGAAACTGTCTTCAAACTGTTGTCCTTAACAACTCCTTTCCCTGCAGTGTCCTCAACTGCCTTTATGCCTGCTCCTATAGGCATATGCACAAACTCCTTCTTTCCCACTAAAATGATTTTGGCTGCCTCCTGTACTGCAGCATTTGCCTGCAATGGCATCAACATAATAGTCTTCCCATCTTTCTTGATGGTGTAGGTATTAGCATACCCATCATACAGTACCCTCCTATCAAATTGCCATGGTCTACCCAACAGTAGGTGACAACATTCCATGGGCAAAATGTCACACAAAACTCTATCCTGATATGCTCCAATCTGAAAATCCACATATGCCTGTTCATATACAAAAAGTGATTGACTATCACTCACCCAAGATGCCTTGTAAGGGTGTTGGTGTGGAATCCTTTCCAAATTTAGTTTATCCACCATTTCCTGAGATACCATGTTGTCTGTTGAACCAGTATCAATGACAACCTTACATACTTTACCTTTGCTCTTGCATGTGGTCTTGAAAAGAGCTCTTCTTTGCATCATATCCTTTGATTCCTGTAAACTAATTCTCCTAAGCATCAATGCTTCTCCATCCTCAGGATACCCATAATTGTCAGGAACTCTATCTTGATAAGTGTTTAAACTTTCCACACTTTGCTCTACTTTCTCTTCTTGCACAAGTTGTACTCTCTTGTCATTCGTTCTATCATCTCTGGACGATGAACCCTTGTTTTCTGGACATTTGAAAAATGGATGAACAAACTCACCACAGGTGTAACACTTTCTTGAAAATGTAGTAGAACCTCTACCACTTCCAAATCTGCCTCTATTACCTTTCCATCCACCTCTGAAATTAGACTGTCCCTGTCCTTTACCAGTGTCTTCTTGACCCTCATTGGTTTGCCTTGTTGTAGGGGCTGATCCTCTTCCCCTCATATTGTTTCCTCTTCCTCTATTATGTTGTTCTTGTTTTCTCTTTAACTTCTCTTCCACTTTCAATGCCAACTGAAAGCATTTCTGAACTGTATCTGGATTATGCAGACTTAAATCTTCCTGAATATTGAACCTCAATCCATTAAGGTATCTGGCTACCTTCTCTTCTTCACTTTCCTTTACCTTTGTTTTCATACAAAGTTTCATGAATTCTTCTGTATATGAGCTGACATCTAGCTCCTTCTGCTTCAGGTTTTGCTTCCTCTTGTGTAATTGGATACTGTAATCCAATGGGACATAAGCTTCCTTTACTAATGCCATCATTTTCTTCCATGTAGTGACTCTACGCTTTCCTTCCTGTACTCTATCATCTTGGACGAAATTCCACCATGTCAAGGCAGCTTCTTTCATTTTTGACTGGGCTATTTTCACCCTCTGTTGTTCTGGTATCTCCTCTGTTTCAAAGAAATTGTTCAAAGAGTCTATCCACTCCATCACTGAATTAGGTTCCATCTTTCCTGTAAACACTAGCAAATCTAATTTCACATCCATGGTTCTCCTCTCCATGGCTTTGAGGGCGTTCAACAGTGGTCTCTGGTCTGCAGGAACGACCTCCTCATTCCAACTAGGGATCTCTTCTTCTTCCCTATCTTCTTCTCTACCAGAACCTACTCTGTTCCTCAACTTCTCTAACCCATCCTTCAATTCCTGATTCTGAGCCTTCACGGCCTTGCTCTCTGCAATCTGTTTCTTTACCAGAACTGCCAACTCAACGTTGGTCATCCTTGCCGGAATCTTAGATGTTCCTTCTTCATCTGACATCCTGCTATATCCTGATCTTTTCTAGAAGATCCTTCCTTTGCTCTGATACCACTATGATGCTGAGGAAACGCAACAGAAGCTTACAAATAGGATGGAAAAGCCATTAATCCACTATGATGCAGAGGCATCCACACTAAAACCTTGACATACAGCCTGTATGTCTACAACCCTTCATCATCATCATATTTCCGTTAACACCGTCAGCATCATCATATTTTCTCTGCTGACCGATATCCTCCTGCAGACAAACCTTCGACCTTTTGCCTGTCAGCAGCATCATCATATTCGGCTAGCGCAATCATCCTCCTGACGATCACTGTTCATCTTACCGCCAACCTCTATCTACAGCATCATGATGTTCGACATCATCTTCATCAGCAGGATATAAAATATCTGGTTCCTCCCATATATCCTGATGACGACACTTCACGCACCTTTCCTTCGATGCTTACGTCACCCCGATATCCGACTACTTAAACAACAGCATCAGGATATGACTTATCCGGTCATATTGAAACATCCTGATGATGATACTCAACTTTATACTGATGACGAATATTCTGCCGAATATTCCTCTCACGATCCACTTAACTCCCCGATGCCTTACGCCTATGCCAAAACACTTAGGCTCAGCAGGATAAACCTTTATCGGGTGATATTTCGGAATGTCCTGAAGACGATTATCCTGATGATGATGATGTCATATGCAGCTCCTCCAATATCCTACTATCGGCCAAACTTAACATTATCGGCCCGCGATGGAATTGTCAACCCGATCTTCTACCTTATGCCGATATGCTCTTCCTCGGCAACACCTTGTGATCATCACCCCAATGCGCATTCACCTTATGTAAACTACTGCATCATGCTCACCTCCATCTACTCAGATGACACCCGAAGTAACTGCAGGATATACACAGAAATATCCTGATGATGCCATTGCAATGGGTTTTCCAACCTTAGCAAATTTTGATTCGTCGAACCTCCTGGGGTGACCCGATCTGCTTCCTGGACAACTTTCCAGACTCGAACTACCAGCACAACCTAGCACATACCCATGCTAGGGTTCTCAACACCTCTCGACGACGATCCTGCAAACATACATGTGAACAAACAGAAAATGCAAACTAAATCCTAAACTATTGTACATAGCCATTCCACCGATTTGATGAATCAACTGGTGGAATGGATCAGCGAATCCATGCAACCACCAGAACAGCAACTCGATTACACAATGGAATTCCAAACAGAGAATTGACACAAACAGGATCTCTTTATTGATCTCAAAAGATGCAAGTACAATACTTAGTCTCTCTCTCTGTCTCACTCTCTGCAACCTAGCTCCTCAATGTATCTATATCTCAATCTGTCCTAAGACCAACCGATCCTACTACATAAGTAGGAACTACTTGCGAGTACTACCACTCAATTCCCAGCGGCTGGGAGCTTCCAAGCGGTTGGGAGGATCCAACTGAACTAACAAACTATACAGCTGTCATCAGCTGTCATAACAAACTACCTAAAAATAGAAAAGCACGGTCAACTTGGACCTTATTACATGCATTGGTCTTATAAGACCTTCTTGGAAACATTAACAAGACCTATAACAAACTAACTGCCTCATGGAGGCCAACTGTCAGGTAGGTGCTCCTGCACCATACTCCCCAACAGAAAAGAACTCATGTCCCATGAGTTAGGATGTGGAAGTCCTCCACCTTTACACTTTGCCTTTGCAGTGTCTTGACTTGTTCCAGCTTTGTCCTCTGCTGGCTCTCGGCAGCTCCAAGACTTCTGAACTGTAACTTGCTTTCTTGCAAGTAAACCCTCAGGCCTATTAATGTAGGCCCTTCTCACACATACCTTGTGTTTGTTAGGTTGTTTTACCAGAACCTCTGTCTGAATACCTGGTTGAATAACCTTAGGAATTGCCTCTTGAACTTCTGCAATGTTCAATTCTGTCTTCCTTTCAACCTTTATAGGATAAACAATAGTCCCAACTATGACAACATCCTTGTCATTCCTCCCAACTGGTGGTTGTTTGTAAACCTATTTCTGAACCTGCTGCTGACCTCTGTCAGTCAAAACTGAAACTGTCTTCAAACTGTTGTCCTTAACAACTCCTTTCCCTATAGTGTCCTCAACTGCCTTTATGCCTACTCCTATAGGCATATGCACAAACTCCTTCTTTCCCACTAAAATGATTTTGGCTGCCTCCTGTGCTACAGCATTTGCCTGCAATGGCATCAACATAATAGTCTTCCCATCTTTCTTGATGGTGTAGGTATTAGCATACCCATCATATAGTACCCTCCTATCAAATTGCCATGGTCTACCCAACAGTAGGTGACAACATTCCATGGGCAAAATGTCACACAAAACTCTATCCTGATATGCTCCAATCTGAAAATCCACATATGCCTGTTCATATACAAAAAGTGATTGACTATCACTCACCCAAGATGCCTTGTAAGGGTGTTGGTGTGGAATCCTTTCCAAATTTAGTTTATCCACCATTTCCTGAGATACCATGTTGTCTGTTGAACCAGTATCAATGACAACCTTACATACTTTACCTTTGCTCTTGCATGTGGTCTTGAAAAGAGCTCTTCTTTGCATCATATCCTTTGATTCCTACAAACTAATTCTCCTAAGCATCAATGCTTCTCCCTCCTCAGGATACCCATAATTGTCAGGAACTCTATCTTGATAAGTGTTTAAACTTTCCACACTTTGCTCTACTTTCTCTTCTTGCACAAGTTGTACTCTCTTGTCATTCGTTCTATCATCTCTGGATGATGAACCCTTGTTTTCTGGACATTTGAAAAATGGATGACCAAACTCACCACAGGTGTAACACTTTCCTGAAAATGTAGTAGAACCTCTACCACTTCCAAATCTGCCTCTATTACCTTTCCATCCACCTCTGAAATCAGACTGTCCCTGTCCTTTACCAGTGTCTTCTTGACCCTCATTGGTTTGCCTTGTTGTAGGGGCTGATCCTCTTCCCCTCATATTGTTTCCTCTTCCTCTATTATGTTGTTCTTGTTTTCTCTTTAACTTCTCTTCCACTTTCAATGCCAACTGAAAGCATTTCTGAACTGTATCTGGATTATGCAGACTTAAATCTTCCTGAATATTGAACCTCAATCCATTAAGGTATCTGGCTACCTTCTCTTCTTCACTTTCCTTTACCTTTGTTTTCATACAAAGTTTCATGAATTCTTCTGTATATGAGCTGACATCTAGCTCCTTCTGCTTCAGGTTTTGCTTCCTCTTGTGTAATTGGATACTGTAATCCAATGGGACATAAGCTTCCTTTACTAATGCCATCATTTTCTTCCATGTAGTGACTCTACGCTTTCCTTCCTGTACTCTATCATCTTGGACGAAATTCCACCATGTCAAGGCAGCTTCTTTCATTTTTGACTGGGCTATTTTCACCCTCTGTTGTTCTGGTATCTCCTCTGTTTCAAAGAAATTGTTCAAAGAGTCTATCCACTCCATCACTGAATCAGGTTCCATCTTTCCTGTAAACACTGGCAAATCTAATTTCACATCCATGGTTCTCCTCTCCATGGCTTTGAGGGCGTTCAACAGTGGTCTTTGGTCTGCAGGAATGACCTCCTCGTTCCAACTAGGGATCTCTTCTTCTTCCCTATCTTCTTCTCTACCAGAACCTACTCTGCTCCTCAACTTCTCTAACTCATCCTTCAATTCCTGATTTTGAGCCTTCACGGCCTTGCTCTCTGCAATCTGTTTCTTTACCAGAACTGCCAACTCAACATTGGTCATCCTTGCCGGAATCTCAGATGTTCCTTCTTCATCTGACATCCTGCTATATCCTGATCTTTTCCAGAAGATCCTTCCTTTGCTCTGATACCACTATGATGCTGAGGAAACGCAATAGAAGCTTACAAATAGGATGGAAAAGCCATTAATCCACTATGATGCAGAGGCATCCACACTAAAACCTTGACATACAGCCTGTATGTCTACAACCCTTCATCATCATCATATTTCCATTAACACTGTCAGCATCATCATATTTTCTCTGCCGACTGATATCCTCCTGCAGACAAACCTTCGACCTTTCGCCTGTCAGCAGCATCATCATATTCGGCTAGCGCAATCATCCTCCTGACGATCACTATTCATCTTACTGCCAACCTCTATCTACAGCATCATGATGTTCGACATCATCTTCATCAGCAGGATATAAAATATCCGGTTCCTCCCATATATCCTGATGACGACACTTCACGCACCTTTCCTTCGATGCTTATGTCACCCCGATATCTGACATCCTGATGATGATACTCAACTTTATACTGATGACGAATATTCTGCCGAATATTCCTCTCATGATCCACTTAACTCCCCGATGCCTTACGCCTATGCCAAAACACTTAGGCTCAGCAGGATAAACCTTTATCGGGTGATATTTCAGAATGTCCTGATGACGATTATCCTGATGACGATGACGTCATATGCAGCTCCTCCAATATCCTGCTGTCGGCCAAACTTAACATTATCGGCCCGCGATGGAATTGTCAACCTGATCTTCTACCTTATGCCGATATGCTCTTCCTCGGCAACACCTTGTGATCATCACCCCAATGCGCATTCACCTTATGCAAACTACTACATCATGCTCACCTCCATCTACTCAGATGACACCCGAAGTAACTGCAGGATATACACAGAAATATCCTGATGATGTCGTTGCGATGGGTTTTCCAACCTTAGCAAATTTTGATCCGCTGAACCTCCTGGGGTGACCCGATCTGCTTCCTGGACAACTTTCCAGACTTGAACTACCAGCACGACCTAGCACATACCCATGCTAGGGTTCTCAACACCTCTCGACGACGATCCTGCAAACATACATGTGAACAAACAGAAAATGCAAACTAAATCCTAAACTATTGTACATAGCCATTCCACCGATTTGATGAATCAACCGGTGGAATGGATCAGCGAATCCATGCAACCACCAGAACAGCAACTCGATTACACAATGGAATTCAAAACAGAGAATTGACACAAACAGGATCTCTTTATTGATCTCAAAAGATGCAAGTACAATACTTAGTCTCTCTCTCTGTCTCACTCTCTGCAACCTAGCTCCTCAATGTATCTATATCTCAATCTGTCCTAAGACCAACTGATCCTACTACATAAATAGGAACTGCTTGCGAGTACTACCACTTGATTCCCAGCGGCTGGGAGCTTCCAAGCAGCTGGGAGGATCCAACTGAACTAACAAACTATACAGCTGTCATCAGCTGTCATAACAAACTACCTAAAAATAGAAAAGCACGGTCAACTTGGACCTTATTACATGCATTGGTCTTATAAGACCTTCTTGGAAACATTAACAAGACCTATAACAAACTAACTGCCTCATGGAGGCCAGCTGTCAGGTAGGTGCTCCTACACCAGAATTTGTCCAGTTGAAGACAACTTTTGCAGATATACTTCAGTATATGTAAGTATAACATGTATATATATTTATGTGGCCAAGTATAGAGTGTTTTTGGGAAATTTTGGTGTATAGATCCTACCCTTTGCCATTGATGTCAAAGGGGGAGTGAGGAGCAGTGAAAAATGTGGAATCTAGCTAAAGGGGAGCTTTGAAAAAATGTACATAAGAATAGAGCATCAGCCAAGGGGGAGTATTCTATAACACTTAGTCATTTTTCACTAAGTGTTGCCATCAATGCCAAAGGGGGAGATTGTTGGCAAGAGACACTATGTGGCTTCATGAGTGTTGTCATTGATGGCAACAAAGGCCATCCCACACATCCGCAGGACATGGTATGTCTATACCGAAAGTCAGATTAAAGAGTATTTTGGTCAGGTGAGCAAGAACAGAGCATGTAGCAAGGTCTGACAATCAAGTCTAGATCTCTCAGAGGAAGTATCTTAGTAAAGTATGGACTTGGGGAAGTCAAGAGGAGTACCATGACTAATACATTCTAGAGATTGAGCCTCTGGTGATGAAAGCATGAAAAGATATGAACACCTAAGTGTTGGGTTCCTGTTTGGCATAGTAGACTGAGGAAGAACTGACCAGCAGAGCATCAGACCTTAATCTGGATGAGATATTGATAGTGATCAAGCTTCTTAAGGGATCATTCATGATTGGCTGGCATGTTTGATGATTTCTATAAGTATCTCTTTGATACGCATCACTTGGTAAGCAAGGATTCAGCCAACAGACCAGAGTTTGGGAAAATATTGAGTATTCTGGATGCCAACTAGAAGATGTTGAAATCCTTGGTGCGGATATATATACCAGATGGATTTCGATGAGAAGGTGTGTGTGGTGTGTTGTGAAGTGCAAAGAAAAGTAGAGAGCAGTGTGGAAATAGAAATACAGGTCCAGTATGTGACAGAACAACAGCACTAAGGTAGAGGAAGAATGAAGTGCAGTAGATCAGTATATTGAGCTTAACCGGAACTAAACCTTAGCATATGGATATTCTTCTCATCAGTTCAAATACCTAGTTTCCTTCTATAAACTATTGTAGGTAGTGAGCCTCTCATGAGCAGTGTGCTCGGGCAGTGAGCCCTAATTGGCAAGTGCCATTTTTGTACTACCTTATTCTTTTAACAGAGAATACATTCTTGGGTTAATCACCCCGTGGTTTTTTCCCTTAACAGGGTTTTCCACATCAAAAATATTGTGTCATGTGTGTTGAGTTTATTTCTGCTTCAATGGTTATGTATGCTTATATGATTTAATATTGCACTAATTGTTAAAGAAGAAAAGAAAGCCAAATTATTAAGATAACTGATTCACCCCCCCTCTCAGTTATCAACAGTTCCTATGTTCTTGGACCCTTTACTTCTACCCATATTCCATGAAATGATCCAAAGAGGCTGGTGTCACATGATCTAGGGTTATTGAACACAATGGGGTGCTGAGAGGGGGGTGAATCAACACACTTAAAAACTTTAGCCAAACATTTACTGATAAAACAGAATAGCTTTGAAAACATGAAAGAAAACATGCAAATCAATAGTCAACACATAACACTAGTATTTTTACGTGGAAAACCCTAAAATAGGGAAAAACCATGGTGAGGATTAGCTAACAATATAATAAGCTCACTGCAAAAGTATTACAACTTTGTTTTAGGGCTTCTACCCAAGGAAGCTACTACTCCCTGATTTACAACTTTGATTTAGGGTTATGACCCAAGGAAGCTACTACTCCCTAAAAGTTTAGCTCACTGCTATTACAATGATAGTATAAATACAAGGATAGTTAGTGGAAATATAGCTATTGTATGCTGATGGTGCAGTCTATTGTTTCTGTTCAATATCTATCCTCAAACTAATTCTGCACATTTCATAACTACTTTGCTATCTTCATATTCACCTTAATTGCCTTTTGAATGAATTATATCTTCTATATATATCCTCCACAATACCTTGAAACTTTGATTAGGTTGGCATCCAAAACAATATTGAATGTAACGTGTAGCAAGTCACAGGTCAGCCACAACATATACAAATTGACAACAACCTTGTTGCAGACCTCATGGCCTTAAGAAACATGTCAAGACACATCATTCTAAAAGGAAGCTAGGTGTGCGGAAATCACTTCCTACACTAATCTAATGAGGAGAGATGAGTCCAAATTCTTTTCAATATTTACAATTATAGAGTAATTAATCTAATAACAAAGATATTGAAGCAAACACATACATAAGAATGTAAGACAGAAGAAGAGAGAGACAAGATATACGTGGGGAAAACCCTTACAGGTGAAAAACCCCACACTCCAAAACACAGCTCAAATGTATTATCTAAACAATGAAGTTTACAATACAGTTATAGAGCCAATGATCTTGTAGGAGTCTTCAACACTCATATCTGGAGACAATTTGGCAGCATAACAATACCTATCAATCACATAATACATCTCCTCTCCAAAGCACATGTTTATATAAAAGATACAAGGCAAAAATGGCTCTATCTTGATATGGGCGTCCAACATGGCCTCATGGCCCAAGCCCCACACCTATGGACACTTCTCCAACACTATAGGATGTTCATGACACTTGTCAAGTCACCCCATCTCAAAGAGGTAGCCTATTCCCAAGTTGGGCAATGACAGATACTCTTACGACACTTACGACTGTCATAGGATCTGTCATAGCTATCATATCTTACAGGTGTAAGAGAATCTGTCATACACATGCTATAAATATCATATTCTCTTACAACATGTCATAAGCCTCCTTGGGGCACCCAAAGATGCCTTCTTCCAAGATGCCTTGTGTAAATCCAAACTTTCACTTCATCCATCTACCACAATCCATCTTATTCATCTATCACCCCAACTTGACTAACTCAAGTAGAAAATGAACTATGCATCCTTTGAAAGCTTAAGTACTTATCAAATTAGTAGCAAAAGACTACTTCTGAAGCAATACACTTGTCTGCGTACTGCTTGCCACATCTGCTAAATCCATCTATCCTAATCCAAAGCCTTTAATGGATATATCTTTCCTACAATAAGGTCTAATCTATCATGAGCACCCTCTTTGGCAAGAGAATATAATGGCTATGTATTTTTTTTATAAGTTGGTCAATTTCTTTTTTATTTATCTTTTGTTCCTTTCAAATACCTAATCAAGACTACTTTGATCTCTCTATATCTTGGTATGTTGCGATACAGTATGGACTGGGGCATGGTCATTGCTTTCATATGTTGTGTTTGTCGGATGATCTTTTTAACCTACTATGGTTAATATTTATCTTGTTAGTGTTGAAATTAGCATCTTGCATCTTGCATATCAATATCCTTTACATATAAGTTTCTAAGAAGGCCTTATGTGTATTAGAATCATTCCATGCCAAGACTATTTTTCATTCACAATCCAATAAGGTTTTATTATGTCTAGTAGAAATAAGTTCAAACCATTTGTTTGCAGAGTCAACGTCCTATGCATTAGATATATCATCACCTTGGTCTTATATACCTTGGTGCATAATATCCATATGCTATATCAAAATAAGGATTGCTCTTTATATTTTATAAAGCATAACCAATGCAATATCCATCCATCTATCCATCCATACATTCTAATAAAAACCATAGCTTTCATCAAGATCGATCTATCATCATTTCTCTAATATAAAAACATCATTTCTTCTATCCATGCTAACATCATCTTCATCCTCTTGTCTCTCATCCACATAGAAATCCTACAAAAAAATGCATGTTAAACATGTAAACATCTATAAGTGTAGATCAGGGGAAAATCTAGGGAAACGCAAGAATCATCAACAACAACCACAAAACTATCTAAATTCAATCCATAAAGACTCTAATTTAACAATGAAGCACAAAATGACAATAGAAATCAAATGATAAAATCCATAACATCACCATTCCTATGTCAAAGTTGATTCTCCTCCATTGCTCTTCTCCATTTTGCTTTGTTTACTCTTAGATTTCTAGCATGCAAGGTATATGATAAGCTCAATATGATAGCAAAATCTTGAATATTGTGTTTAAACTTGAAATGAGGGTGAAGGCTTGCTTTTATAGAGGACTGGATTCAAATGAAGGGTGAGGATTGAAAGGTGAGTTGTGCGATGTGGATGACTGAGATTAAAAGATAATCTTCATGCCTATGACACACACTAATTAGGTATGACAGGTGACCAAAATTAGGAGGCGAGTGGGAATAAGTGGGATTTTTTATTTGATTTGGAGAGAAAGTGCTTATGAGGCACAATGAATGAGGTTAAAAATAGGGATGTGAGTGGGATAAATAACTTAAATAATAAAATTATTTAAGTTATGAGAGACATGTGGCATTTAAATAAATGTTTAATTTATTTAAATTGGATGATGGAGGAAATGGAAAAATGACTAAAAGAGGGAAAATGGAGATGAATAAATAAATAAATAAGAATTTATTTAATTATAGATTAGAAAGGGATTTAGCAAAATAATTAAATAAAATGTATTTAATTATTTAAGAGGAATAAAGAGAAAAATGAAAGAAGTAAATAATTTGAAACTATTTAATTAATAGAAGAATGTGTCATTAGGAAATAATTAAATAATTAAAATTATTTAATTATGTGAGAGAAGACAAAAATTAGTAAGAAAATGTTACTCGCAGACTCGGGACAATTTTGAGTGTACACATTTTGCCCCTCTTTGATACAATGTGAATCTAAATGTTGTGTCAAAGAATAATTAGAAAAATTTGGCTCTGGACTTGCCCCGGATAAAGCAGGATAGCATGATGCCCACTTAGGAAATTTGATAAATTTTCAAAAAATTGGTAAATTTACCGATAAGTCAATTTGATAGATGGAAGAAATGTTAATGCGAAAGAGATGGTGTTAGCGAGAAATGAAGAATGATTGGGCAAGTGAAATGGAATGAGATCTTGCTTGATAGATTTTGAGCTTTTAATTTCATTGCATAATTATCATTATAGAGATTTTATTATGGCAATGGATAACAAACACCATGGCATGATATAGACCAAGGTGCAAGATACTATCCCTTGCAAAACAGGCACATGACAGACAAGGAATGCCATGATGCAGACTAGTAACCATAGAACCTTGTTGAAATATGTGAGGAAATAACCATGAAGCATTTTAGTCCTAGTACAAGAAAGTATTAGATAACCTTTCACTTGCACAAGATATTTTGATTAAGCCAAATGGAATCCCAATCACACACAAGGAACTTAGTTGCCCCAGTCATATTGCCAAGACAAACTACAAATAGAAATCAAAGAGAAAAAGGTCATGATCCATCATCACTCCTCTCATCACTTATAGACTTCCTCGAGGCACATAAGAATGTAATGTCCCCTTTTAGGATATTCTTGATTTCTTTACTTACACACAATAATATCACTAGAAAGGGACATTAGAACTATTAAAGGTCACTCAATCAAGATAATATTGAACTTATCTATAATAGTATAACATAAACAATAGCATAATCCACATTCATTTCAATTCACAACACAATTCAATATTGACTATGTTCAAGTCTTAATCCTTACTTCCTTTCTATTCCTCAACCTTGGATGGGGATTTACTTGTCTAAGACGCAATGACACCACCTCATGGATTGGATTTACTTTGCCTCTCCCTAACAACTTAAGTTGTCTAGGGTGCGATGACACCACCTCATGGATTGGATTTACTCCACCTCTCCCTAACAACACCTCGCCTCTCCTAAGGTTGTAGGTAATAGAAATAACTAAGTATTAACTTGGACATATTTGATATACTTCAACATAGCCATTGATCACATTATCCATATCACATTATGTATTGGCTATGCTCAAGTCTCAATCCTCATTTCTCTTCTAATCCTCAACCATGGATGGGGATTTACTTGTCTAGGGCATGATTACACCAACTCGATGGTTGGGTTTACTCCGCCTCTCCCTAACAACACCACGCCACTCACTCATAGGTTGAAGGCAATAGAAATAGATAGGCCTTGAGTTTGAGCATACCAAAGTGTTGTAAATGCAATCTATATATATATTTGTAATGATACTCACAATAGTATTTTAATTATAAATATATTTATCATTACTTATGGTACTCATCATTAATTATATATATATATATATATATATATATATATATATATATATATATATATATATGTATATATATATATAATACTACAGTTCTTTATACTTAATTTTCATTTAGTAATCTCAGTTTATATTATACTTAATAATTCTTACCTTGAGACTGTGATGGCCCTACTGTATCTTTCTTTATCTCCAATTATTTTATTTTCTTTCTGACTACTATAGAGCCTATTTTTCTATTCTCCTTATTGTTACTTCCAATGAGGGAGGGGTTCCCTTTTTAAATATCTTAAAGGATGCAAGTCCTTTATGAAAAGTTACGGGGCTTTCCATTTTTGAAATCACACCTTTAGTATGGTAGGCGCTACTTATGATATGATCACACCTCTTGGTAAAGTGTTGCTGGCCCTTTGAGTTTAATATGAATTCATAGATTTATTGCTGCCTTTTTCCTTTAGTGATCGCTATTCTTTACAGCAGATAATTACATTTAAGTATTTATATTTATATTGTTATTATGTATAATATATATTATATATTATATTTATGTTTGTATATTATATATTATATTATATTATAATTATTATAATTATAATAATATTTAAATTGATAATCTTTATATTTGTATTTACATTTATTATTTATAAATACAATAAATATATTGTATTTTAATTACATAAAATATCCATAAAAATAATAAATATTATTAATAATATTATATATGTTTATTCATGATTATCATCAAAAGCGACTTCTCCGTCTTGTCATGATGTTTAAATCTTTAATTTAAACAATGCCTTAATATTGGGACATGACAAAGAACATGACCAAAGATCAACCAAATTAAAAGATAAGACAAACTAGATCAACAAAGTCAACAACCATTTAGATCTTCTTGCTAGATAATGAGTGTTTGCTTGATAGGATTGGAGGATAGCGCCTAGTTTTAGGAAAGAAAACATGTCATATAAGACATCAAGTCTAGTTTTGACGATGCAAACACCTATATAAGGCAAATGATAGGATTGATGTGTGATGATAGTGTCTTTTGTTTCAAGATTTGATGATACAAATGTAAGATAAAATGATAACACACACAAGAAAGCAAGTAAGTATACATAAATGATACAAATACAAACAAGGTATTGTCCGTGTCAAGTTGTAAACTAATGTTAATTAACTGATTG
The DNA here is from genome assembly GCA_027924645.1 of Cunninghamia lanceolata. Classification (NCBI taxonomy): domain Eukaryota; kingdom Viridiplantae; phylum Streptophyta; class Pinopsida; order Cupressales; family Cupressaceae; genus Cunninghamia; species Cunninghamia lanceolata. The sequence goes on along the minus strand of BSBN01000252.1, from coordinate 16,901,214 downwards.
ATGATGATTGATGATATTGTTGTCATGCAGGGAATGATATATCCCTAGATCAACAAAGGGAAGTGGGAAAGGCATATCCCATTGATGATTATAATGATTGATTGACACTAGTGTTGTTGGCCATGTGAATCAACACCAAGATTTGATTAATTGATTGATTGGGTTTACAACAAGACTAGGATTAAGACCAAGGATGTGATAGGATAATTTGACAAGATTGATTGACTTGATTGGTATGGATAAAGCATGACTTGCATTTAGATTTATTGCTTGATTGACTTGATTGATTTGATTTATTTAATTGATTGATTTGATTGATTTATTTGACTTGATTTTATTTCTTGGATTTTTGTTGGATATTTGATTTTTTTAAAAATGTTTTGACTTTTTTTTTTGTAACTTTTTGATGTTTTTGGATTTTTTGAAAATATTAAGGGATGACATTGGATTGCAATTTGGATAGCCTAGATGCTAGATACCAATGACAAGGGAAAACCATGAATAGGATGAAAGAAGGATTGGATAGATAGATAAGGGGATTATGGATGGTAGGATAGGAAGTGTAAAATGGATGGATAAGTTAAAGGATGGGTAATAGTGGATAATATATTAGAAATGCATAAAGGATAGATGGACGGAAGAATTCATGATGTGATCTCCAAGGACTATCTTGCATAGGAATAGCATGCCCTATTCTAGGTGTAATGCTTAGGATCTTACATGACAAATCTTATGACGATAGAATGATAAGATTGGCTAGAAAGGATGAGGTAAATCAAGAGATGTCCAAAGCATTTTTCAAAAATTTTCCCCCATATCCTTATCAAGATCAAAAGGAAGAAGGGAGGGTGGATGGACTCAATATGATAGGTATATCTATGTGGGTGTAATGGATAAGGATGGTAAGATAGGATAGGAAATGGTATAAAAATGGTATGATGGGATAGATAGTTTGGATGAGACAATGTGCCCCCAAGTGTACATTACATAGATAATCAACCTACACATGATGCCTGTTTGCCAGGTTTTCATCATGGTACTTATCCAAGCCACCACCAAGGGTGGTTTTCACCATTGGGCGAAGGGATTTCTCATACTATTTTGATTTTTTAAAATTTTAGATGGGAGAAGGGGAATATGGATAGGAGGGACTTGAGTGTCTAGTTCCATCAAAGGTGATAGTCCCATTAGAGATGGATGTTAAACATGGACCATGTCAAATGCCATTATGCTCATAGATGTTGGTAGGTATAAGATTTCATGAAAGGGAGATGGAGTAGGTAGATAGTGGATTATGATGTGGATTATGGAAGGTTTATATAAGGATGGATGGGGGATACTGGATTATGATGTAAATTATGTATGGAAGGATAGTGGATCATGATGTGGATTATGTATGGAAGGATAGTGGATCATGTTGTGGATTATGGATGGAAGGCTAATGCAAAATTATGGATTAAGGGCTTATGCAAAAGCATGGACCATTGGGAAGTGATGGGGAAGATATGTGAGATAATGGATGAAAGATGGGGAGATGGAGGTATGTGGAATTGTTGTGGAATGGAAAGGAACCAAGACCAATGATTGTACACACCGTGATAAACATTGAAGCTTTTGATTTGGAGGAGGTGTAGGAAGCAATTGGGATGTTTGATTAGGGGATGGTTGATTTAGTGATTAGGTACACACATAGACTTAGAATTTTCATAATTTTTGTTTTGCTTGTGGGATGAAGGAATTTGAGATTTTTGGATGGAATGGGATTTTTGGATGGAAGAGGATAGTTGGGATTTTTGAGATGTGGATGTGTCATTTGACTTGACTTCTTTTTGCTTAGGGACTCAAACCATTTTAGTTTTGGCCTTTTCTTTTAGAGGTATGGGCTTGAATAGCCTTTTGGATGGTTTTTTCTTTAATTCTTTGCATTGATGGCCTAATGCATGAGGGCCTTTATGATTTTTTTCTTTATGGAAGGAGGCATCCAAATTTTTATTTTTGAATTCCATGGGTTTGGTGGAAGCTTCATGATTAGATGATGTGTGCATTGATTGGTCATAATTAGGAATTTTAGGGTTTTATGGATGGAGGGATTAAAAGTGGAATTGAGGATAAATGGATGAGGGGATTGGATGATAGGGATATTAGGAATTGGGAGCAATGGTGGTAGAGTGGATGGAGGGATATTAGGAGTTGGAAGTAGTGGAGGTAAAGTGGCTGGTGGAAGGTGTATCATCACATGCTTTTGGAGTTTGTAGAACAATGGATGTGGAATGGAAACATATGTTTTGGGGGTATGATAGGATGCATGGGATTTGGGATTGAAGGAAGTGGATTTAGGAGGCATGGAGGTAGTACCAACATCTTGAGATTGTTTTACTTTGGGTGTATATCCAAGGCCATATGAGCGTGGAGGGACTTTGACATGGATAGGCTCCAAAATACCTTGTTCATGAAGGTCTAAGGCTTTACCTTGATAGTCCATATTTTGGAGTATGCAATGAACAATGGGACTATGGGTGTTTTGGACACTAGACATGAGCTTATTATTTGATAAAGAAGGTGAGGTGATAGATAGCGGTTATTTCTCTCCTAAGGAAGAACATTCATGAATGAAGGTAGTAAGACCGAGGGCGTAGGGTGATGGATTTGTAACACATGGTCGATATCGAATGAAAAAAGGATCATTAGGATATTGGTAATCATTATGCTCACTAAGATCCAAGATATTGGTTTGATCATCTATGTTTGCTTGGGAGCTAAGTGTCTCATCAAGGGAAGTGGATGTTTTTAGATCATAGATAGAACTAGGTGGAGGATGGATAGGTGTAGTTGGGATATCTTTCTCATGGATAGTTGTGGGATTATGGATGAGTGGAGTGATAAGATTTCAACCATGGAATGTATAAATTTGACTAAGAGGATCATCATGGTTTTCTTGGTCATAGATAGGATCTTGATCATAGATGGGAGCTTGATCATAAATAGGATTAAGTGTGCTATGTATGGGATCAATTTTCTCCTAGATAGATTCTTCATAGATAATATCTTGATCATAAAGAAGGTATAGGTTGTGGATAGATTGAATGGAAGGGATTTGATCTTGATTTGTATTAGGGGATAATGGTTCCACATGCTTAGGATTAGACTCTTGACATAGCTCTTGTGCTTTGGTGGAAGTGGATGTGAGAAACTCTTGGAGAGGCTTGATAGGCTCTTGACAATCACCAACATGAGGGTACAATGGATCTTGACTTGGCCTCATGGGGGGAGACTCTTCAATAGGATCAATAGGTTGTGGACTACATGATGTATTTGAAGCATTAGACATGGTGTTGGAAGACTCTTTGATAGGCTCAAGGATAGGTGTTTGGTGAAATAGTTGATTCCTTGCTAGTGGTCATTGGATCACATCCTTCATAAGTGTATGTGTCGATGGATAATAATGGTGGATGGTGTTCTAGGCTTAGGATTAGGATTTGGTGGAGAGATAATGGGATTGGATGGATTAGGATTAGGAGGAGTGGAAATATCCCATGGTGGAGGGATAAAAGGGGTTAATGGATTATGATTAAGAAAGTTAGAGGAAGATGGTAATGAAGGGATTGAAGGGATTGATGGATTGGCAAATGGATTGCATGGTGGTGTTGGTATAGGGCTAGTAGGCTTTGGGATACGCATTCGTTTGGATGATGATGGAGGGTACTCATAGGATGCATAGGCTAGAGTGGTGTCTCCTTTATCAAAGGTAGCATGAGGTCTTAAGGATGCTTGATCTTGTTGCAAAGAGTAACTTAGGCTTGCATGTTATTGTTGGGATGTGAATTGATATGTGGAACTAGAAGGAGGGCCACCTCGGATTGTGATTTTGGGTTTGGCATGGTCAACTTGGAGAGGTTGTGGTGGAATATCCCTATATGAAGATGAAGGGTGATAGGAGGTTGTAGGATGGCTAGAAGCATTCACATGATGATAATATTCAAGTTCATCAAGATACACATCATAGTCTATGAGGTTTGTCATGTTTAAAAGGTTCATCTTATTGTACAAGGACCTCATAATCATTGGTACCAAATTCAAGACCTCCTATTATGACCAAGGGTTTCCTATTTATTATGAGTTTAGTAGGATTTTTTTTTATTGTCACAACCATTTTGACAAGTGATGGGTTAGAAGGTGCTCAAGAATGGGGTGTAATGAAGATCATATGGATGAAGTTAGATTGTCATTAGGATTAACCTAGGATGAAAAAGGCTAACTAGAAAATACAAACTAAACTAGGAAAATATAATGAAAGAACTGGATGAACTGAACAAGTCTTGGGTATGAACATACATGGTCACTGTCCCACTTAAATCTGGAATATGGATACTCAGGAATTTCCCCAAAATTTGAGATTCTAACAGATGCGTTGCTACAGGCTATAGATGTGGTGTTAAATGCTACATATGCATTATAGGAATTGACAATTACAGCTCAGGATGCAACAGTTGCAATTTTCTATTTAGTGGATGTGGTGTACGGGTTTTGTTTTGAAATTGATGGTTTCTAAATGATTTTTTTTTATTTTGGATAATTTGTAAAGGTGATTAAAAAACACAAAAAACACTTGAAATACATATCTTTGGTTGTTTTAACTCTTTGACTCTTGGGAAATGAGGTATTTCGCAAGTTTTCTTCCACAAAAATCACTAGGCCTTGGTTCAAAAATAATTCAAACAAGCACAACCTAGCTAGTAGTGAAGGGTTGTCTACTATAGTGGGCGTACCACACCTTTCAGTGTTTTAATATGAGAAAAAGGAGTAGAGTATACCAAGGTCCTAGACCACCTTGACACTATTGAATATCAAGAACACTAAGAGGGGGGGTGAATCAGTGTTCTAAAAATCTTTTGATGCACTTTAACTTTCAACCATTTTCCAAAATTAATTAAATAAAGGCACAACATGCATATGAACAACAACCATAAAAATATGACACATGGACACCAAGATTTTTACATGGAAAACCCAAAATGGGAAAAACTACGAAGAGGATTAGCTCTCAAATATATATTGCAATCTTTACAAATAATGGTGTTCAGGCTTGGTCACTCCATAGGCCTGGAACATGCTGGCTCACTGCCTCAACCCTAAACCTAGCAAGATTACAATAAGGGTTGTTAAACCCTAATGGAGGCTCACTACCTTGATGAAGAAGGTTCACTTCCAAGCATAAAGCAAATTGCACATGAAAACTAAATACTACATAAGCATCTGTCACTATGCTAGGGTGCAATCATTTAGCAACTGAATTCTAAATCCCAAGTCTTCATTATCACTAATCTGTGTCACTGTTCTGCTATTCATATATTCACATCTAACCACACACATTCACAAATTCTCAATCAAAATTCATCGCTCATATATATCTGCATCATGATTTGATGCATAATCAGGTCAACATCCAAGAAGTGAAACGTGTACATAGAAAGGTGTAGCTTGTCGGCTCAATCCAATGCAATATATGTTATGCGGACCCAAATCTTTGCCCAAACATGTTCAAATAGGTCAGCTCTAATCATTCAATCACTTAAATAGATCCTTCATAAACTATCTCTTCTCCACACAATGATTTATCATATTAGTCAGCCTATTCCTTAAGAGCATGCTTAACAGGTTCAATTGTAGACTAACAATTTTTACTGTGGATCACAAAACACTTCCAAAAATCATATCAAGGACTCTTTACACATTCCTAATCTTACCTTCAGAACTACAAGGCATGATATCATCTTGTAGAGAAATGCGGACCATTACAACTCAGATTCTGTCTCTGTCAAACTTTGTCAAACATTGTACCGATACTCAGCAGCTTGTAACTATCTTTCTGGTGGACTTTAGATCTCACAACTTTGGAATTATACACTTAATACAAGTGTTTGCAACACCTTAAAACCATATAACAAAATACTCAACCACGGAGGAATGTAGACTATTACAATGTACCCTGCTCACTATCTCTGTTATACCTATGTTCACCTGGACTTAGATAATTCTTCCAAATGACTTCTAGAGGAAGTTAGGACTTAATCTCTGGAGCATAGCACCATCAAACAATTACTAACATCATTCTTGAACCACATTACTAGATCATCATCTGTGAAAACACACTGACCCACTAACTATCCTCTACTTTGTATATGCCCATACTTAGCCATTTTCTGTCAACCAAACCTGAAATCCAATATGTCCTTCTAGAGAAATGTCTTCTTTTCATGCTGATGAAACTTCTAAGCCTTGTTTCCATCAATGACAACATATAGATCTATACCTGAGCAGTGTCTCTTGCCAATAATCTCCCCCTTTGGCATTGATGGCAACACTTAGTGAAAAATGCTTGACTGCTTTCTCTTACTTCATTCTCCTACTCCCCCTAAGATGTTTATCCATTTTTCACTAATCTTCTTCTCCCCCTTTGACATCAATGGAAAAGGGTGTGATCTGAATCCAAAACTTGTCAAAAATGTTCAAAACTGTTATATTCTGCCTCATATATACAGATACACATTTTTGTCTTAATTTGTCATTGAAAGTGGAATATCATTATAGATGGTCTTTATCAAAGCTATCTCACCATTCCATCTATTTCTTGCATTTTCTAGGATATGAACGTGGCCATTCATTAGAAAAACTAGCTTCTCTACCCTCTGCACATTTGATGGTGTATTAACTAGTGGAAGTGATTTCATGTCTTCATCTGCCAGATTGGTCATGGAGTCAATTTTTAGACTTATCAGTCCCTATTGGTTATGATGTTAGTCATAAACACACATAGATAAAGAATTACAAATCAAACCTTTATCATCTTGAAAGATATGATGAATTTGAAGAATTCATGATCCCAAGTCTCCATGGATTAGTTCATAATCTACTGACGTTACTCAGTGGTTTGATGTGCCATGCTGTTTTCCATTCAAGGGGCCTTACATTGCTCTACTTTCAAAAACTAATGTTTTAACATATGTTTTTCCTCCTGCTTTCTGCAAATCTCTTCACAAAACAAGATTAATCCTATTGTATTCAATAGATGATGAGGATATTTTATAAGTTTGATCAATTCTTCTGATCATCAACTATTATTGATTATTTTTCCTTCTTTGCACTATGGATTCATTTAAATAATGTGCCTACAAGTAGATATTTGCATGATTATTGTTGAGATTTATGTGTAATTGCATGGTATTTTCAATTATACATGCTAATTAGCTCAAATATGCTATGAATATTCAGTTTCTTTTGAGATATCAACATATTTACTTATATTTACTTGAGATTATCTGTATATTTGCAATTGTGATGATGATTTTAATGAAATTAAACAAATTGTATTGAATGATTTCTAGTCTTTACTAAAATGAGTGAATCTTCAACTATTGATCCATATACATTCCAGATATAGTCATGAAGAGAAGGAAATCAAACCATAGGTTCGCCAGGATGTTCCACAGCTAAGTATGGTTGATGAAGACTTTAATGGAAAGGAATGAAATCAACATGCACAACATGAATTGCACTCCAAGGGACGCAGCAAATCAAAGTACAAGCCAAGAATTCATCCACAGATTACTCAAAGTATACGATTGTATGAAATCTAGATCTTCTTCTTCATTAAGTATGCAACAGAAATGTGTATTTACAATCAGCTTTGAGAATTAGTCCTGAGGCTTCAGTAATCTAATCTCAATTAAGTTTCAAATGTGTTACAAGGTGCACTCCATCTCCTTTTATAGGACAAAGAGAGGAGGCGGTTACAAATGATCCAATGATCAGGATTTAGCTATCAAAATCCATAGTCCATATCATCTTTGACTTGGTCAACAAATGTTAAACGTGGTACAAGTTGCCAACTGGCAACCATCTGGTGGTTCTTGATCATTTCTTTGGCATGTGATAAGTATGACCCTGTCATCCTGCATCCTTACTCATTCTTCATCTTCTTCATCTTCTCCATCAGTGACTGGGTCATTTCCTATATGTGTACTAATAATCCCCCTGATGGGTTTATATGCCTGCACTATCCATTCAATCTCCCCTCCATATTGAACCTTAGCCTTTGCTATAGCATGCTCTTGTGAGTGGAATTTTGTCTATAATGCAGACCATTTGTTCTTTCTTCTATTCAACATTGCATTATATCCTTCCACCTTTGCTTTCATCCTCATGGATTTATTAACTACATCTTCTAAAAAATGGTGGAGAGGGTCATTTGCTGCATGCTTAAAATTATCTTGGAAAGATTCAATTGCAAAATCAACATCTTGATTTTCTATCTTCCCTTCTACCTTGTCCTCAAGAACTTCCAAGATGTTTATCTCCTCTGACATGAGGTGATGCAACTTGACACTGATGTCCTCAAGTTTTGTGTTGCATTTCTTTAGGATATCACTTTCAAACTAAGTATCCTTTACCATATACCTAATAGATGTGAAGTATGCTTGTTTAATACCTTATTGTATACGAGTACTTTCACATCTATGCATTTCATTTTAGTCAAAGCAATCAGATCCTTCTCTACTTTGATTGATATTTGTCCAACTTCCTTTTGTAACTTATTCACCTTGCTCCTCAGTGTGTTGAGCAAATTCCAATTGGTGAGGGAGGTCTTTAATACCTTTTCTACTTTAGAGATGAATTGAATAAACCAATTACTAATCACATGTGCCTTATGCTTCATGATATCTAGCCCTCTTACCTCATCCTAAGATATAATGGTCAAACAGGTAGCCATGCTGACTGGCATGTGATTTGGGTCAATTAGTCCCTTTATGAAGGTATGCAGCTAAGCAATGTGCTCCTTTTGCACTTTATTTTTATTTTTCTCCCTTTCCACACTTTTCGATAGAGAATGAATGATATCCTTGGCCTCTTGGCCTTCTTGCTCCTCAGTAGGAAAGCCTAAATCAATATTGGTCATCTGAAATTCATTAATATTTATCTCTCCCTTTGCTTTATCTATTATAGGTAGAGCTATTTGAGTTATTCTTCTTCCTGTGGTGGGATCTCTTTTTATTGCAAAAGTGGGCCTTGCCCTTCTCTTTGGATTAACCATATCACTAAAAATAATACAAAAATATCAAATTCAAGTACATCATTGACCTGAGGTAGATTCACCTCCTGCGCAACCAATATGGTGTCTCATCTATAGACCCTTGTTGGTCTGTATGCTCAATGTGAGCATCATGAGACTCTACATTTTGTTCCACTCTTGGTGGTGAAGATTATTTTCTTTGTTCATCTTGAACCTCCTCATGATGGACCTCTTCTTGTGTAGGGACCTCTTGTTGTACTTTCACATTTTGGTCATGTGCATCTTGTGATACTTGATCCTCATGAGGGGTTTGAGCACTCTGATCTGGTTTATTTGGGTGATCATCCTGATCATTCTTATTCACATTTTCTTCTTCTTTTATTTGATTATCACCCTTCTGAAGACCTTGTTCCCCATCCTTTAATGTGTCCAATTCTCTAGGGTCTTGGGCTTTGTCCATCCCTTCTTTAATTGTTCTTCTTTTAAGCATTTACTCATTGTCCTGACCATCATCTTGATCAGACATTTCCTCATCCTCCATATGTACATTAACTTCTAATTTGTCCTATTCTGGAGGTAAATATTTATCTTTGTTTTGGTCTTCATCACCTTGATAAGTCAAATCTATTGCTGCGGGGCTAGTGACTTGATCAACTAATCTTGTCAATCTAATTTGTTGTGCCACCACTTTAGGGTTACCTTCTACTATTTCCTCTACTTCAACCTCCTTATGATGAATTTCCTTTTACACCATGGGGGTGCCATGAGGGGTCATCTTAATATTCTTTATCAATGTCTCCATAAAAATAGGAGAGACCTCATTTACAACATTATCATCAAATAGATCCATTGTGTTATCTAATGGAAAAGATGGCTCTTCTCTTACACTATGCATCTCTTTTCTCTATTCCTCTACCATCTCAAACTTGAACTGCAAGATATCTAGAATAGGGAATTCATGCTGTAGATTATTCAAAATGCCTTTACCACCTGCCCCTCTTAATAGAAAAGGGTTTATATCTACGACCCCCCTCATAACAGGTGTTTGTTTCTTCTAAGGTGGCTCTTAGATCTTCTTCTTTTTCCTCCTTATTAGGAGATCATCATCTGAGCTTTCTTCCTCCTCTACAATAGCAGGTGCAAGCTTTGTAATAGTTTTCTTTTGTTTTATAGGTGCATGAGGTGATGTTGCAGCAGATGTGGAGGCTACATCTTCCTTTTGTTGAGGTTGACGAATGACTATCACCCCAATAGCTTGATTTCCTTTCTTACCTTTACTTTTCTGCCTCTCTCCTTTTGAAGACCTCTTTTCCTTGAGGAAATCATCATATTCCTCATTTGATAATTCTTGTCTTTTCCTTTTGTTATCAACGGTGAGTGCCACTCCCTTCTTCTTCAGCTTGGTGATCTCTACATCCACCCAATCTTTGGTCAACTGTATGACCTTCTGCGTTATCTGATCCAAGGAAGTCACCTCTAGTTGATTCCAATCTGGGGCTGATATTGTTTCATTATATACTTTATTGTCCTCATATTCTTGGGACATGACCTCGCCATCATCTTCATACAATTGTGCATGCACTGGTATGCAATCTTATGTGTGTATCTGCTTCATAGTAAGCCTCTGATATCCTCTCCTTCTTACTTTTGTCTCATCATCGCAATAAGCCTAGTAATCTTCAATGTTCCTCTGATGCATTACCTTCTTAAGAAGGGCTTTCATTCTATCATAGGGGTCATATGGCCTAGCCAGTGTGAAGGGCTGTAAGGACATCAATTTTAATCCTCTAATTACATCTTTTATACTCTCCCTATCAGGACACATATATCATCCAATCATGATAGGAAATAGAATATTAGGTATCTTTCCTCTCTTAATAAAAGCTTCTACTGAAGGCAATATCTGCCTGGCTAGCTCCATCAAGATGACCTTGTCATGGGATATCTTGGCAACATGAGAGGTTGCCAATTTATGTTAGTTATGATGTTAGTCATAAACACACATAGATAAAGAATTACAAATCAAACCTTTATCATCTTGAAAGATACGATGAATTTGAAGAATTCATGATCCCAAGTCTTCGTGGATTAGTTCATAATCTACTGATGTTACTCAGTGGTTTGATGTACCATGCTGTTTTCCATTCAAGGGGCCTTACATTGCTCTACTTTCAAGAACTGATGTTTTAACATATGTTTTTCCTCCTGCTTTTTGCAAATCTCTTCACAAAACCAGGTTAATCCTATTGTATTCAACAGATGATGAGGATATTTTATAAGTTTGATCAATTCTTCTGATCATCAACTGTTATTGATTATTTTTCCTTCTCTGCACTATGGATTCATTTAAATAATGTGGCTACAAGTAGATATTTGCATGATTATTGTTGAGATTTATCTGTATTTGCATGGTATTTTCAATTATACATGCTAATTAGCTCAAATATGCTATGAATATTTAGTTTCTTTCGGGATATCAACATATTTACTTATATTTGCTCGAGATTATCTATAGATTTGCAATTGTGATGATGATTTTAATGAAATTAAACAAATTGCATTGAATGATTTCTAGTCTTTACTAAAATGAGTGAATCTTTAGCTATTGATCCATATACATTACAAATACAGTCATGAAGAGAAGGAAATCAAACCATAGGTTCACCAGGATGTTCCACAGCCAAGTATGGCTGATGCAGACTTCAATGGAAAGGAATGAAAACAACATGCACAACATGAATTGCACTCCAAGGGATGTAGTAAATCAAAGTACAATCAAAGAATTCATCCACAGATTACTCAAAGTATACGATTGTATGTAATCTAGATCTTCTTCTTCATTAAGTATGCAACAGACATGTATATTTACAATCAACTTTGAGAATTAGTCTTGAGGCTTCAGCAATCTAATCAAAATTAAGTTTTGAATGTGTTACAAGGTGCACTCCATCTCCTTTTATAGGACAAAGAGAGGAGGTGGTTACAAATGATCCAATGATCATGATTTAGCTATCCAAATCCACGGTCCATATAATCTTTGACTCGGTCAACAAATGTTAAACATGGCATAGGTTGCCAGCTAGAAACCATGTGGTTGTTCTTGATCATTTCTTTGTCATGTGATGTGTATGACCCTGTCATCCTACATCCTTACTCATTCTTCATCTCCTTCATCTTCTCCATTAGTGAGTGGGTCATTTCCTATATGTGTGTTGATAATCCCCCTTCTGGGTTCATATGCATGCACTATCCGTTTAATCTCCCCTCCATCTTGAACCTTAGCATTTGCTATAGCATGCTCTTGTGAGTGGAATTGTGTCTCTAATGTAGACCATTTGTTGTTTCTGCTATTCAACATTTCATTATATCCTTCCACCTTTGCTTTCATCCTCATGGCTTTATTAACTACATCTTCTGACAAATGGTGGAGAGGGTCATTTGCTACATGCTTAAAATTATCTTGGAAAGCTTCAATTGCAAAATCAACATCTTGATTTTCTATCTTCCCTTCTACCTTATCCTCCAGAACTTCCAAGATGTTTATCTCCTCTAACATGAGGTGATGCAACTTGACACTAATGTCCCTGAGTTTTGTGTTCCATTTCTTCAGGATATCACTTTCAAACTAAGTATCCTCATACCATATACCTAATAGTTGTGAAGTATGATTGTTTAATACCTTATTGTATATGAGTACTTTCACATCTATGCATTTCATTTTAGTCAGAGCAATCAAATCCTTCTTTACTTTGACTAATCTTTGTCCAACTTCCTTTTGTAACTTATCATCTTTGCTCCTTAGTGTGCTGAGCAAATTTCAGTTGGTGAGGGAGCTCTTTATTACCTTTTCTACTTCAGAGATGAATTGAATAAACCAATTATCCATCACATGTATCTTATGCTTCATGATATCCAAGCCTATTACCTCATCCTGAGATATAATGGTCAAAGGGGTAGCTGTGTTGATTGGCATGTGATTTGGGTCAATTAGTCCCTTTATGAAGGTATGCAGCTGAGCAATGTGCTCCTTGTGCACTTTATTTTTATTTTTCTCCCTTTCCACACTTTTCAATAGAGAATGAATGATATCCTTGGCCTCTTGGCCTTTTGCTCCTCAGTAGAAAAGCCTAAATCAATATTGATCATCTGAAATTCATTAATATTTATCTCTCCCTTTGCTTTATCTGCTATAGGTAGAGCTATTTGAGTTGTTCTTCTACCTATGGTGGGATCTCTTTTTATTGTAGAAGTGGGCCTTGCCCTTCTCTTTGGCTTAACCATATCAGTTAAAAATAATGCAGAAATATCAAATTCAATTACATCACTAACCTGAGATGGATTCACCTCCTGACATAACCAATATGGTATCTCATCTGTAGACCCTTGCTAGTTTGTATGCTCGATGTAGCATCATGAGACTCTACATTTTGTTCCACTCTTGGTGGTGAAGGTTCATTTCTTTGTTCATCTTGAACCTCCTCATGATGGACCTCTTCTTGTGTAGGGACCTCCTATTGTGCTTTCACATTCTAGTCCTATGCATCTTGTGATACTTGATCCTCATGAGGGGTTTGAGCACTCTGATCTGGTTTATCTGGGTGATCATCTTGATCATTCTTATTCACATTTTCATCTTCTTTTCTTTCATCATCACACTTTTGAAGACCTTGTTCCCCATCCTTTGATGTGTCTAATTCTGTAGGGTCTTGGGTTTTGTCCATCCCTTCTTCAATTATTCTTCTTTTAGGAATTTGCTCATTGTCTTGACCATCATCTTGATCAGGCATTTTCTCATCCTCCATATGCACATTAACTTCTAATTTGTCCTATTCTAGAGGTAAGTATTTATCTTTGTTTTGGTCTTCATCACCCTAATAAGTCAAATCTATTGTTGCGGGGTTAGTGACCTGATCAACTAATCTTGTCAATCCAATTTGTTGTGCCACCACTTTAGGGTTACCTTCTATTTCCTCTACTTAGACCTCCTCATGATGAACTTCCTTTTGCGCCATGGGGGTGCCATGAGGGGTCATCTTAGTATTCTTTATCAATGTCTCCATAGAACTAGCAGAGACCTCATTTACAACATCATCATCAGATAGATCCACTATTTTATCTAATGGAAAAGATGGCTCTTCTCTTACACTATGCATCTCTTTTCTCTGTTCCTCTGCCATCACGGACTTGAACTGCAAGATATCTGGAATAGTGACTTCATGCTATAGATTCTTCAAAATGCCTTCACCACATGCCCCTCTTAATAGAATGGAGTTTATATCTACACCCCCCTCATAACAAGTGTTTGTTTCTTCTGAGGTGGCTCTTAGATCTTCTTCTTTTTCCTCCTTATCAGGAGATCATCATTTGAGCTTTCTTCCTCCTCTACAATAGTAGGTGCAGGCTTTGCAACAATTTTCTTCTATTTTGTAGGTGTATGAGGTGATGCTGCAGTAGATGTGGAGGCTACATCTTCCTTTTGTTGAAGTTGATGAATGACTATCACCCCAATAGCTTGATTTACTTTCTTGCCTTTACTTTACTGCCTCTCTCCTTTTGAATACCTCTTTTCCTTGAGGAAATCATCATATTCCTCATCTGATAATTCTTGTCTTTTCCTTTTGTTATCAATGGTGAGTGCCACTCCCTTCTTCTTCAGCTTGGTGATCCCTACATCTACCCAATCTTTGGTCAATTGTATGACCTTCTATGTTATCTGACCCAAGGAAGTCACCTCTGGTTGATTCCAATCTGGGGCTGATATTGTTTCATTATATACTTTATTGTCCTCATATTCTTGGGACATGACCTTGCCATCATCTTCATGCAATTGTATAGGCACTGGTATGCAATCTAATGTGCATATCTGGTTCAAAGTAAGCCTCTGGTATCCTCTCCTTCTTACTTTTATCTCATCATCGCAATAAGCCCAGTAATCTTCAATGTGCCTCAGATGCATTAGCTTATTAAGCATGGCTTGCATTCTATCATAGGGGTCATATGGCCTAGCCAGTGTGAAGGGTTGTAAGGACATCAATTTTATTCCTCCAATTACATCTTTTATACTATCCCTATCAGGATACATATACCATCCAATCATGATTGGAAATAGAATATTAGGTATCTTTCCTCTCTTAATAAAAGCTTCTACTGAAGGCAATATCTACCTGGCTAGCTCCATCAGGATGACCTTGTCATTGGGATATCTTGGCAACATGAGAGGTTGCCAAGTGAAACTTTCTATTGTTATGTATGAAAAGGTGGGGAAATGGATGAACCAAGCCCCATGTCTTTATACAACAGCTTGAGCCTCTATGCTCAGTCTCTTCGCTCTATCTTCCTCCATAGTCCCGACAAGGTGCATGGAGAATGAATCATTCACCCTCTGGTAATGTTGGAGAGACTCTCTTCTTTTTCAGTTGTGGGTAATGGTCCCAAATGTTTATATCTCTAGGGTTGCTTCCAATGCTGCCCGCTGTTTACAATCCATCAAAGGTGCCTCTGAATGCATAGGCATATACCACATAGGAGGTCATATGGAACATATTAGTTCTTCTGCCTAACTTCTTCATCCCCTCATCTAGGCTATCACTTATGATCCTAGCCCATTGGAGTTTCTCATCAGTACCTTCTACCATCCTTCTGATTCCATACATCCAATTATCAAAAGACCTAGTATTCAATTTTCCTGTCATCCTACTGAGCATCACCATCATATATTGATACTCTGGAGCAAAATCAAACTTGTAGAGATACACAGGCAACTTGGTAGAAGCCTTATATGTGTTGCCACTAGCTGTACATTGGTACATGATCCTTCTGGCTTCTCTCTCTTTGCTTTTATACTCTTTCTCCAATTTATCCAAGTTTAGTCGAGCTAGATGAGGTCCTCTACGCAGATTGAAGGCTGCAGTATACCTTCAATTGAAAAGTTTACATAAACCCTACCATGTTTCTCTACCCTTCTAGTATTCACATTATAATTCTGAGCACACTCCACTACCAATTCAATGGCCTCCATTGCATAAGGAAATCCCCCTGCATGCCACATTCCTAAACTGTAGATGTTAATAAGTAGGGAATTCCTAATTCCTTTCACTAATTTCATTGTCCATGCATCAAGATTTGTGTTTGCTAGATGTGTATCATCTATTTGTCCATATTTGAAGTATATCCCCTCAGGATGTATACACATAGGTTTTAAATTTTTTTGTGTCTGATCTATTCTTCTAGATTGCCATTGGATCCTGCAACGAAACATGTATATATATCTTACCCTAACATGTCATGTACAGTGGTGGATTCAATGATCACATGAATTCTCTGGTGTTAATTGTTTCATTCTAGTATGTTTCATGCATCATCATATTAATTTACTCTGGTAAAACCATTTTTACCTATTTATTTACCATAAACAACAAAAGAGGGTTTTATCGTTACATACCTAATAATTGTTACTCTTTTACTGTGTAAGTGATGTCCAAATGAGCACATTCACCTTGCAATTACTGTTCTCCATTCATCATTTGAATGCATATCCCATTCCGTTGAGCTCGCAAGTTGTAGTAATATCACCTTAATCTCACAGGGCTTCTATAATTCTTCGCTTAAACATTTGGTAAATTCAAAATGAGCTCAAATTCTTACTTTTAATCGAACACAATGGTGAATTAGGGTGTGATTAATGTCCTCCTATTAGTATCTATTGATTAACACTTGAGTCTTGGAGATGTTAACAAGTGGCGGGTGTTTATTCAAAATTTTGAAGGTTCAACCTACCGTTGAAATGGCATTTAATGCAGGGTTGCATATTCATGGAGATCAGGGATATTAGGAAATATGACTGATATTCAGAAGATAAGGATGATGTCATCATGAGTATGGTCAACTATCAATTGATGACCAAAGTCAGGTCATCATATCTTCATTTAACAATCGTGATAACATAATGTGTTGATATGATCAAGTCAACGCGCCACACGGCATCATTCTATTGGTTACTAGAAATCCCCTTTTCGTAAGTCTCAAGGGTTAATATGAGGGATGTTAAGAAATATCTGGATACTCAACAATATGAAATATCACCCTATCCCAAAATGTGAGGATGACATCATCATCTTTTATAGGATTTGAAATTGGTCGAGGAGATGACATCATCATCATACTAACGAAGATCAGGGATGTTAAGAAATATGACCCTCTTATATCTAAGTCATGATAACATCATCATCATATCGAGTCCTTTTATAAAGTGGAACAAGATGATTTCATCGTCATGTTATCAAAAGTCAGGGATATTAAGAAATATGACGAATATTTGAAAGATGACCCTCTGGGAATATGAGTGGGGTGCTTGATAGGAAAATGTTCTCTTATATTTTAAATTTGACGTTTGCATATTAAAGGATATGCAGATATCGGGTTCTCTTCATTAAAACATAGATCAAGGATATTAGTGAATATCCAGGATATTGGAGAATGTGACCCTCTAGGAATATCAGGTTTGACCAAACTTTGACTGAGCATAACTTTTTATCCCTAAGGAATATTAGGGTGATCCAAAAGGCAAACCTGCTTAGAATTTTTTACTCTTCTATATTATGAGGTTTTTGATGGAAGAATCTAACTTTGACATTTAACCCTCCCATATGAGGTACATGCATGCGCAGGGGTGATATACTATTGTTTCATCTGACTTTTACCAAACCGCCCAAAGCAAGAAAGCAAAGAACAAGCAGAAGCAAAAAGTTGGCTCCTTGTTTTGCTGAGGCAAAATTGGGCATGTTGTGCAACCACACAACAATCCCCTTAGCTAGCACAACCTGTCTCTAATTTCTCCCCTTTTCTTCATCAGAGTGCTTAAATCACTATGAATACTTGCAACTTGAGCTTCTTTGGCATTTTTTGACTCAACTACCAAATTTATATGTCTTAGAGATATTAAGCAGTTTGAGTTCCAAAACTTTGGTTTTATCTTCTAATTCCTTTGTAACTAAAATCATGAAAAATTGACATGAAGGAAATGATAACAAATGCAAAACTCATATTGACTCACGATCCATTGATAGGGTTGAGAATACCGCACCCAAAGCACTCTAGCTTTACCCAAAGAGATGAATGTTGATTGCTTGATTCTGCAATGTAACATGAAGATGGATGATTGATGGATGGAAGATAGAATGATGCAAGAGGGATAGATGATAGATTGATGATGGATGATAGAGAGGAAAATTTGATAGCATGAGGGTACTAGAAGAAGATTCATTACAAATGGCTCAAGAGAGGCTACCTTTATAGAAAAAGGTAAATTTGAATGGACGGTTGTGATTGAGAGTTATGTTGAAAGATATGGATGGTCAAGATCAATTAGGGTTGGATTAGGGTTTCCTACTCAAAGAGGGATTGTAGTCACATGACAAGTGTGCGATGGAGAATAAAGGGGAATCCAATTCAAATATTATATTTGAATTAGATTGACATGTGCAGGCATATTAAGTGGAAGATGGAGACATGCGACATGTGTCACAATGTGATGAGAGGTGAGGGGTTTATTCAAATTTTTATATTGAATTATGTGAGACATGTGAAGGGGAATTATTAACTAAACAAATGGGACTTATTTAGTTAATTGGAATGTGATCAAGTGGGATTAATTAAATAAAGTGGGTTTATTTAATTAATCAGGAAGATGATTAAGTTGGACAAATGTGATTAAGATGGGATGAACTAGGACTTAGGGGAACACATACAAGGTTATGTCAACAATGTGTTGTGTAACCAGGACCTAGGGCAAAGACATACAAGGTCATGTGTAAACAAGATCTAGACAATTTCAGTGTCTACATTTGCCCCTCTTTAGGATGATGTTGCGAGATGATAAGATTTATGTCAAGTAACATCATTTCAAAGAAGTTAAGGAAATAGATAGAAAAAAAGGATAGGGTGATGATGCCCCCTCGAGAGGATAGGCGAGTTGGGCAAACATGGCTATGCTCTCAAAATGAAAGGAATGGCAAAAGATAAAGGAATGGATAGAAGAAGGGATGGATGTGTTATGTTGCAATGAAGGTGAGCAACCATGATATTTGATATAGCATGATACGTTATGCACCAAGGTATAAGGACCAACGTGACAATGTGTCTCATGCCCCAACATAATACAACCTTGTCTAGATACAAGATATGAATATTAGCTAGGTTGGATTCAGATACAAATGCAAGTTGAAAATGATAACACACACAAGCAAGCAAGCATGCATTCATGCACAAATGATTTGAAAACAAACAAGGTATTGCCCCTATCAACCTATAAACCAATGATTAAGTGATTGATTGATGATAGTGTTGTCATTGTGGGGAACGATATATCTCTAGATCAACACAAG
Organism: Cunninghamia lanceolata; assembly: GCA_027924645.1. Classification (NCBI taxonomy): domain Eukaryota; kingdom Viridiplantae; phylum Streptophyta; class Pinopsida; order Cupressales; family Cupressaceae; genus Cunninghamia; species Cunninghamia lanceolata. The sequence goes on along the minus strand of BSBN01000252.1, from coordinate 16,881,765 downwards.
GATGTGGGAACAATATATCCCATTGATGGTGATAATGATTGATTGATTGATTGGGTTTACTACAAGATTAGGATCAAAACCATTAACTGCGATTGGATAATTTGACAAGCTTGATTAACTTGATTGGTATGGTTTTAAGGATGACTTGCATTTGAGTTTATTGGATGAAGATTGGAAGAAGAGATTGGTTGGGAGAAGTGATAGATTGATGAATTGATGGAGATATATGATAGAAGAAGATGATGAGAGAAGAAAGAGGAATATCATCTATGCCTGAATCTAGGTACTTCCTTTGTATCCCAAATTGCCTACATACCCTATATCCACAGGATCAAGGCATTTAACGATAGAGATGAGATGTAGTTCTGATTTGTGTTTTATTGATGGGATGATATGGATTGGATTGATCAAGTTTTGATTGATTAGGATTGGTTAGATGCTTGATATTATTGATGAGATGATGTGGATTGGATTGATGTGATGGATTGTTTGATTTTATTGAGTTGATGATGCGATTGGACTTGTTTTGATTTTGATGATGTGATGAATTTGATGATTGGGATTGATTTGATTGGAAGAATGTGATTTTGATGAATTGATGTGGAATGGTTTTATTGCTTGGATTTTTTATTTTTTTGGATTTTTTTGACATATTTTGATTTTTTTGTCTTTTTGGGAAATATTTGATTTTTTTGGGTTTTTGAAATATTTTGATTTTTTTGTATTTTTTGTATTTTCAAATTGTTTTGGGATTTTTGGAATATTTTGATTTTTTTGTATTTTTGAAATATTTGCATTGGATGATCATTTTGATAGCCTTTATGCTAGGTACCAATGACAAGGGGGAAACCAAGTCTAGGTGCAAGGGAATGAATGGGATTGGACAAAAGGATGGACTATAGTGAATGGATGAAAGGATCATGATAAATGGATAGGATAAAAGGATAGGCTATGGAATGGAATGGATGTATGTGTAAGAGATCAAGGATGTGATCTCCAAAGGCTATGTCGCATAGGAATAACATGCCCCAATCTAGGTAGTAGACTTAGGATTTTTCAGGACAATGCTTAAGGAAATAGAATGATAGGATTTGACATGATAAAGCTTATGACTTAGATGATAGGGTTTGTTTGGAAAGGATGGAAAATGGGTAATGACAAGAGGATAATGATAGGATGGGTTGGATGGGATGAGGTACATCAAGAGATATCCAAAACATGTTTAACATTGTTGCCCCCATATCTTTGTCAAGATCAAAAGAGGAAGGGTGAATGGATGGACTCAATATGATAGGTATATGTAGGCGGGTGTAATGGATAAGGATGGTAGGATAAGATAGTATAGGACATGATAGGATGGAAAATGATATAATGGGATAGATAGTTTGGATGAGACAAGGTGCCCCCAAGTGTAGGTGACATAGAAGATCAACTTACACATGATGCCTGTTTGCCAGGTTTTGATCATGGTACTTATCCAAGGTGCCTGTTTACTAGGTTTTCACCGTTGGATGAAAGGATTTCTCTTTACTTTTTTTATTTATGATTTTATTTATGATTTTTTTGATTTTTGAATAGGAAAGGGGGGGATATGGATGGGTGGGACTCAAGTCTCTAGTTCCATGTACTGTGATAGTCCCAATGGAGAGTGAAGTCGTCGCATGGACCATGTCAAGTCATTATGCTCAAGATGTTGGTAGGGTGATTGCATGAAAGTGAGATGGATAAGGTATATAGTGGATTATGATGTGGACTATGTATGGGTAAAAGTGGATTATGATATGGATTATGGAGGGATCGAAAGTGGATTATGATGTGGACTTATGCAAAAGCATGGACCATAGGAAGGTGATGGGGGAGATATGTAGGATAATGAGTGAATGATGGAGTGATGGAGGTATGGAAAGGAATCATGACCAACGGCTACACACACCGTGTCAAACATGGAAGATTTTGATTGGATGGTGGTGTAGAAAGAAATGGCGATGTTTGCTTAGGAGATGGATGGTTTAAGCATTTGGGTACCCACATGGACTTAGTATTTTTATGATTTTTTCTTTTCATGTGGGATGGAGGAATTTGAGACTTTGGAATGGAACTGCATTTTTGAATGGAAGGGGATGGTTGGGATTTTTGAGAGGTGGATGCCTCATTTGATTTTCTTGATTTTTGCTTAGGGACCCAAACCATTTTGCTTTTGGACTTTTCTTGTAAAGGTATGGGCTTGGATAGATTTTTGAATGGATTTTGATTTGATTCTTTGTATTTGTACCCTAAGGCATTAGGGCCCTTAGGATTTTTCGTTTTATGGATAACGGCATCCAAATGTTTATTTTGGAATCCCATGGGTTTGGTGGAATGAGTGGAGGCTTTATGTTTAGACAATGTGTGCATTTGTTGGCCATGATTAGGATTGTAAGGGTACTTATGAATGATAGGTATGTTAGGTGTTGGAAGAAATGCTAGCAAAGTGGATGGAGGGATATTAGGAGTTGGAAGGAGTGGAGGTAAAGTGGATGGTGGAAGGTGAATGGTCACATGATTTTGACATTTGTAGGATGAGGGAGGTGGAATTGCAACGTATGTTTTAGGAATATGATGGGGTTTATGATGGAAGGAAGTGGATTTAGGAAGTGTGGAGGAAGTACCAACATCGTTAGATTGTTGGCCTTGGGGTGTGTATCCAAGGCCAAATGAGCGAGGAGGGACCTTGACATGGATTGGCTCCAAAATGCCTTGTTCATGTAGGCCTAAACCTTTGCCTTGGTAGTTCATGTTTTGGAGCATGTGATTGACTATAGGACTGGGTGTAGTTTGGACACTAGACTTGAGTTGATTATTAGATGGAGAAGGTAAAGTGGATAATGGTTATTGGTGTTCTAAGGAGGGATACTCATGAATGAATGTGGATAGACTAGTAGGATATGGTATATTTGAAATGGAATCAATGGTGGATATGGAAGGATCATTAGGATCTTTCTTATGTTCATTGTGCTCACTAAGATCCAAGTTATTTGTTTGATCTTCTATGCTTATGTGTTCTTCGGAGGCACTTGTCTCATCATGACAAGTGGAATGTGTAGGATCATGGATTGGGCTAGATGGAGGATGACTAGGAGCAATTTGGATGTCTTGCGCATGGATTATAGGATTATGGATAGGATCAAGGTGCTCATGGATAGCTTCTTCATAGGTATCATCTTGATCATAAAGAAGGTACATGTTATGAATAGATTGGATGGGGATGATTTGATCTTGATTAGATTTAGGGACTATTGTTTCTTTAGGCTTATGATTGTGCTCTTGACATAACTCTTAGTTTTCTTGCATGGAAGTGGAAGGCTCTTAATAAGCTTGATAGCTTGTAGATCACATGATGGGGTTAGAAGACTAGACAAAGTGTTTAAGGACTCATGGGGAGGCTCAATAATAGGTGTTTGATGACATGGCATTGTTTTATTCCTTGCTAGTAGCCAATAGATCACATCCTTTGCAAGGGTATGGGTGAATGGACAATGTAGGGGATGGATGATAATAGTGGAATTTGAAGGCTTAGGATTAGGATTTGTTGGATGGATAATGGGATTAGGATTTGGGCTAGATGGAAAGATAATGAAATTAGAGGGATTGGTTTTATCCAAAACAATCTTACCACCATCTTCTAGGTTCTTGACTAATCTTTGAAATCAGACACAAGTGGATATGGTATGGCCCCTATACCTATGGTATGCACAATAATGGTCTTCATTATACCCTCTAGGTTTAATCATAAATGGAGAATATGCTTTGAATGGGTATAGCTCAATCAAATTCGCTTGGACCAATTTCTCTAAAAGTATCTCCATGGAATCTTTTAATGAAGGATTAGTGGAACATGGGGATGAAGGTGATGAAGGCGATGAAGGGCTTGATAAAGGTGTTGAGATGGGACTAGTTGGCTCATGTGTTGGCATATGATTGGATGGTGAAGGTGACTCAAGGGAGGTACTTTCTAGGTTTGTTTCTCCCTTGTCAAAGGATTTTAGGGCTTGCATAAGATGACTTGGACTTTCTTGATTTATGTACATAGGGCCATTTAGACTTTCTTGTTGTTCTTGTAAGGACATTTGATTGTCATGTGGATAGTTTGGTGATGAGGTGGCATGATAGGACTTGTAGGTGAAAGGTTTTGTGAGGTGGATTGTTGTGGACATTGGGTGATGTTGGAAGTTTGTTGAGAAAGCAGTTGGGATATGATGGTAATGGAGTTAGGATCATTGGATGGTAGATTTATGGAAGTACTTGTGTTTGGAGTGTTGCTAGGAATAGTGAGGGTGATTTGTGGTATGGATGTGGTGGCAATAGTGTTTGGATTATGTGCTTGTTGGGCTTGTGATGGAATGTGGGAGCATTGATATTGGCCTAGGACTTGATGTTGTGGTGACACAGGGTCTTCTTCCTTTCTATATAACCACCTAAGTTGATTAAGCATTCTTTTGGTGCCATAAGGATCATTCTCATAGGTGTTGTTTAGAAATGCCTTGTCCATGTTTACAAGTGATAGATGTGGAGAATTGATTGGCTATGTAGAATGATGATGTGTAATGGCCAGAAATGATTAGGGTTTTACTTGGATGATGAGGACTATGGTGATAATGATTAGGATGTCGAAGATGACTAAGATGATGAGATTGGATGACTTGAAGGAATTAGGATGAATGATGGTGGAATTATTAGGTTAGGTGAGTAGGATGATTTAGGATAATGGTAAGGGTATTGTGGGATAAGAAGGTGGGATGACTGAGATTGAGGTGATTAGGATGAATGGATTGGGATGAAAGTGGTTTAAATGAGAAATGTAGGTGATGATGTGGAGTGATTGGGATCAAATTTCAAGACCTTAGGATGATTTTATTTGTTTTTTTTATATGGATGGCTCTCTATGCTTGAGATAGACTAATGATCTCAAGTAAGAGGGTTGATTGGATTGATTCTCTATACTTAAGGTAAACTAATGACACATAAGTAATAGAGGGTTGATTGGATTGATTTAATTGGATGACTTACTTAAGATAGACTAATGATCTCAAGCAAGTTTGGATAATGGTTGATGATGATCAACTAAGGTCTTGATTTTTGGTTGGATTGATTTCAATTTGGATTGGGATGAAAGTAGTTGGGATGTGATTTGGCTTGGAATGATTAGATGATGTGTAATGACTAGGATGATGACTAGGATGATTAGGATGTTGTTGATGTGATGGGATAATGACTTGGATATGATTAGGGTTTTGTTTAGGATGAAGGTGAGTTAAAATGAATTGATGAATTGGGTGACTAGGATTGGATGATGTGGATGAGGTGGTCTAAGATATGTGTTATGACAAGTTGGTTGAAGATGATGATGTGGCAATCATTTATTTGAAGTTTGATTAGGGCAATATCAAACACAAGATTTCACAAGCAAATGCACGAATACACACGCCCAACAAGATGATGAATTTGCCTTTCAAGATTTAAATGTTATGATTAAGCACACACTTGAAGACACAACAACAAGCCTAATGTCTAGTTTGAAATAGGGTATGGCCAATTAGGTTTTTGGGCTATGTTTACACAAGGTTGACTAGGAATTTGAAAACAAAATCCTTCCACACAACCGGGAGAAAGGGGTAACCCACCCTTCACCTTCACTTCCCAAAGGTATAAAGTTCTTTGGGGCTTAGCCAAGAGTGACAAGATTCCAACTCCCAATGAGGGTGTCTTTCAATTCAGCCTTGATTGAGGTCATCCCTTGGAGTGGTATGTCTCCAAGCAGGCCTCCTAAGAAGGGTAAACAAAAGCAAACCAAGTGAGGTGTTTTTGATATCCAAGATCACCTTGTGGTGCAAGGAGAGAGCATACACACATGCACTTGATTCACGCTCACACTTGTAAATTAACCCTTAGAGAATGAAATGTGTGTGTGAAAATTGAATGGATAAGAGGTGTTTTTGATTCTCAAGATCGCACGAAGTGCATGAGAAGAGCATACACACCACTAATCATATGCAACTTCACCAAGCAATAAAGACACTTGTTCTTGTTTAACCTAAAGTAAAGATGTGTGATTGAAGACAATGGTTAATTTTAGCCCAATTTTTTTGATGTGATTGCTAAATCAATATTCATTTTAAGCCCAAATTGAAATGTGTGATGCAAACAAGATTGATTGATCAAATGAAAGAGATGAATGATGAAATGGATACACCTAATTGTTTTTCTATCCCAAGCTGATGTGTATGCTGATGTTAACGCTGCTCCAGCTCCTTGGGGTCATCTACAAGCCACCAAATTGAAAAACAAGCAAGTGAAAGTGCCTAGGGATCCATTATATGAAAAAGAGAAATATGATAAAACCTAATGAAAATTAACTGATACAAAAAAATGGATTGCATGAATAGATTCTAAACAAAATTCTATACAATTTAAATTTTTTTTGTGAAAATAGGAGTAATTTTGCATGAGTTATGAGTGATCAAAGTTTAAAAGCATGTTTGACTTTGACTGATAAAAAGGATGTAAAAAAGTATAGTCACCTAAAAATTTCTTCACCATTGTGTAGTTCATCTTCCCAACTTTCCAATGAGTCTAATTTTATGAAAATCTACCTCCATATGTGAAAGTTATGTCCGTTTGAAAACAATGCCTATTTCGACATATAGGAGGCACAAGGCGGGTCTGACGATGTTAATTAACTGCTAGCAGTCTGAGAACAAATGGTCACATGCGATTGTTAAGTCTCCTATGGTTAGTGTTTAGTCTAGCAGTTTGTTTTGTAGTTAAGGCTTAAACTAGCTCCTGGTCACTCATGTGACCAGGGGCCGAGAGCAAGCAAAAATTTTTAAAAAAGGAAAAGAATTTTATGGCCCAAAACTGCTCATCCCACAGTCACTAATATGACCAAACCCTATGAGTCACCGATGAACTAGTCACAAATATAAGCCATTGACCAAATTGCTTTACACCCGCAGAGGTTAGGGTCAACAAAGTTTGAAAGGGATTGACTGAAGACTACGGAAAGGATTTGTTGCTAGGGTTTACATCCAACAGTGGGAAAGATAGGAATTTGGCAAGGTTTCGACGGAGGATGAAGATTTAGCAGGCAATTTAAACCACTGAATCCATTTAGGGTTTAGATTCTACGTTTTAGTAGCGGTTAGTGTGTAGAGGTTTATGTTTTTAGGGCAGGAGACGATTGAAGCTCGTTAAAGTGATGGCTAAGCCATGAACAGCAGTGACCAAGCCATGAATAGTGATGACTAAGCCATGAATTGTGACACCACTTGATGGTGCCCTAGATGAGCAGCGATGACAATCGAATAGTGGCTAATAGTAAGCATGAAGTGGTTAACAAAAATGGAGGAAGTTGAAGTATTGGAGGGAGATCAGGCGGCAGTTCAAAAAATGTTCAATAGTGGTGGTGGTAAGTTAGAGGATGTGGTGGTGGGATGGTTGTGACTGTGGAAAATAGGGGTGATGGTGAGGTAAATGGGCAGCAATGGAGTGGCAACTATAAGGGATCTTGGTGGTGATTTGGTTGTCATCAAGAGGTAACCAATTAGTAACCAGAAAGAGTTGCGACCACAAATAAATGACAGCAACGGGACTCGAAATGATGACAGCTAAGATGAAGATGAGCCATAGAGTGGAGGGGAATGGAATGCAAAGAGGGCAAATGGTAGTGACATGCAGAGATGGGGAGTGGTAGAAGAAGTTTGAGATGGTGTTAGTAGAGTGAACAAAATGTCGACAAAAAAAAATACACCTGCAACAAAGATTTAAGTCTACAAAACCCTATTAACATTAAATATAAACCCTGAAATCAAAGCCAACAATGAATCAAAAGTTAAACAATGAAAACTAGGTGATCGATTAGGGACCCCTACATAGGAACCGTACGGCTCCATACGATACGACCCTGCACAGGGGCCAAAACTTAAAAAAATCAAATTTTTTCTGACTGAAATATATCAAATTTTATGTTGATTTTCATTTCTTAGGTCTCCTGAATGCGATGGTGAGGTTAGTTTTTGCCCAGGATGCAACCTACAAAAATTTTCTTCCACAATTTGCAAAACTTGACAAAAACTAGGGTTAGAGAAAAAGCAAAATTTTGACAACAAAATTTGAAAAAGATCACGATTAGATCCGAGACCAGGCGTGCCAAATGAAATCATCAAAAATTGACATGAAAGAAATCATAACAAATGAAAATCAAACAAATACAAACCTCATATCGACTCATGATCCATCGATAGGGTCGAGAATGCCGCACCCAAAGCACTCTAGCTTTACCCAAAGAGATGAATGTTGATTGCTTGATTCTGCAGCATAACATGAAGATGGATGATTGATGGATGGAAGATAGAATGATGCAAGAGGGATAGATGATAGATTGATGATGGATGATTGAGAGGAAAATTTGACAGCATGAGGGTACTAGAAGAAGATTCATTACAAATGGCTCAAGAGAGGCTAGCTTTATAGAAAAAGGCAAATTTGAATGGACGGTTGTGATTGAGAGTTATGTTGAAAGATATGGACAATCAAGATCAATTAGGGTTGGATTAGGGTTTCCTACTCAAAGAGGGATTGTAGTCACATGACAAGTGTGTGATGGAGAATAAAGGGGAATCTAATTCAAATATTATATTTGAATTAGATTGACATGTGAAGGCATATTAAGTGGAAGATGGGAGACATGTGACATGTGTCGCAATGTGATGAGAGGTGAGGGGTTTATTCAAATTTTTAATTTGAATTATGTGAGACATGTGAAGGGGGATTATTAACAAACAAATGGGACTTATTTAGTTAATTGGAATGTGATCAAGTGGGATTAATTAAATAAAGTGGGTTTATTTAATTAGTCAGGAAGATGATTAAGTTGGACAAATGTGACTAAGATGGGATGAACTAGGACTTAGGGGAACACATACAAGGTCATGTCGACAATGTGTTGTGTAACTAGGACCTAGGGCAAAGACATACAAGGTCATGTGTAAACAATATCTAGACAATTTTCAGTGTCTACAGTAACTTTTGGCCATGATAGGAAAAATTTATAAACTTTACAGGCTTCTTCAATGCCACTTTGTATGCCTTTTATCACATTTTCTAATGTAGTTTTATCCTTTTCTAACATACCCTTTAACTCAATCAATCTCTTTTCATTGAACTCTTTTCTAACTTTTGCTTCTACAGATTTTTCAAAAGACTCAAAATGTGTACTTATAGAGTCTAATAGCCCTTTGAGATGATCAGCGGAAGATAGTGAGGTGTCCTTTTGAATAGTTGGCATCATCTTTTCCAGAACGATGGATGCATCACTGATCAATTTACTATCTTGGTCATGAGATTTCAACATTTCTTCCTATGCCTTGGCCTGAACAATAGATACTAACTTGAATTTTTGTACAGGTGATAATGACCCCAAGTTGATTGGTCCTTGAAGGAGTTTAGACTCATCTGCAACTTATTTTTCAGAACCAACTGAGACATCTACAATGTCTCTTATTCTCTCATATATTTCTTCCTAACTCTATTTCGGAGGATTCATGTTCATATTTTCTTGTTGATTTGAGTTTTGCTTTGGTGTAGGGATTTTCTCAGTTTGATCAAGTTCTTGATTATCAACTTTGATCTACTCATCAATTTTCTCCTTGCTTTCTAGATCATTAGTCTATTGTCCTGGAAAAAAGACTTGTTTTAGTTTTATCCTTTTTGGCTGTGTCTTGATCATTAGCAGCAAGGGTTTGATCAGATTCTTCCTTTTTCTCTTCTATTACTCTGTCTTTTACCAAAGGATTTGTATCAGTTTTCTCCAAGCCTTGATCCATGCTAACTTCTAGAATAGATGTGTCATTTCTAACATTTGTTTCTTCATTGTCATAGATGGTAGGAATATTGTTTTTCTTTAATGCAACCAAAGTGATCTCCTCTGTTTCTTTGACCACTTTATCAATTTCTCCCAACATCAATGAGTTCATTCTTCTCTTAGTTCTAAAAGAATCTTTGATTTCTTTTGAGATTTTGGCCTTCTCCTCAGGAGTGATTCCCGGACATAATCATATCAATGAGTGTTCTCTCAGCTCAACATCTTTTGCCATAGCTATTTCTTTTCTTGTACTCATTATGTTGCTCAGGCTATGTGGAAGATCAGTAATAATTTCAATTAGAGCCTTATTGTAGATGTTTAGATATTCTACAATAGCAGTCTCAATGATCCTTTTATCTGGATCATTGTATTCATCATACAACTAAGCAATGGGTTTCAGATTGCCATCCACTGTTATGGCTTTGAGAACATCTTCAAGGCTTATAGTTGCTTCCTCTATCTGAGGCTCATCTTGCTTTAACCTTTTCCCAGATCTACTCTTACTGGAGGGTTTCTTTTTTCTAGTTCTTGAGGCTTTTGTGGTCTTAATCTTCATCTTCTTTACTTCCTCATTTGATTTTGTTTCTTCTTCATCAACAGCTATACTTACGTGCATTCTCTTGGCCTTAGTCTTCTTTCTTTTGGAACTGGTGGTAGGTGTTTCCACATTTGCAAATGGTGTGGAACCAAAGGGAGTGGATGTGGCTTCTGCATAGGTGGAGGCTCTAGTTTTTCTTTTTGACTTCTCTGGCCTTTCTGGCTCACCTCTGGGTTCTTTCAGAGCTCCAGATGATTCACCTTTTCTCTTTTCTTCTGCTTCCTTAAAAGCCTATGCCTTTTCCCTTGCCTTTGCCACTTCTTCTTTTGTGAATCCATGTTTTATGGCAATTTCTTCTGCCACTTTCCTCATTTTCCTAGAGATTTCAGGTTTTCTTACCTCAACATGAATTTTAACATGCAATTCCTTATAAGTCCCAAATCTTTCTTCCTTGGGATCTCTAGGTTTACTTAGCATATATTTAGCATATTTTTCTAGTACAGCTCCATCTACCTCACATCCCATAGGCATAACCCAGACCGTTATGGGCTCAACAGCCTCCATCAAATACTGATCTTTTGTCACAATGAAGCAGATTGTATCCTTCTATTTTTCAACAATTGTTTTGGGGATTCTTTCTCTGGATTGTATTGATCTTTGGAAGTTCTTGAAATAACCCCATAGGGCTATATTCTGTGCATTAATGGTGCCTATGCTACTCAACAAATTTCTAATTTGGACCACAACAGGTTTATCATTGGTCTAGAATAGGTTCTTCATACCAGGTAACTCTTACATAAAATAGAAAAATAAACACATGATCAGAGTGCCATATTTAAAGGGGTGTTTACCTTCTTTTGTCTTCTTCAGGTTATCCATTACTTGTTGTCAGAGCAACTCATAGATGTCATAATCAACATTTTCCTTAATCATTTGATAGGCTGTGTAAATGGTCGTGCCTGAAATAGAGTTTTCCCAGTTGGTCAAATAAACTTTGTATCCCAACACCATTGAGGCAAATCTCATAGCATGATCCTCAATATCATTTATTGTCAAGGCTCTCTTATCAAAATTTTCTTTGGTAGCTGCCATTACTATATCATTCTTCATGACTTTCAATAGTGGTACTGATCTGATAGAGCATAATCCAGTGACTGCCCTAATAGCATCTTTTGTAATTTTGAAAGGTCTCTCAAGCCATATGAAATCATCATGAACCCTGCTTAACACATACTGAACCCATTCATCCTCCATAAATGTTGAGAAATCTAAGTACTGAATAAATTTCTTTTCTTCCAATGCTTGATATTCATTCTTTAGATCGAGATTCTCATTACTCAAGCGTTTTATGTAGAGATCAGTAAACCTACTATCACCAAATTCCTCTAGGGCAACATGAATATATGCCCTAACATCCTTTGCATGCATGACTCTATGAGGAACATTTGTGAATGCACCCAACTGATCGACTTTGGTTGATTTGAATGGGTGTTTCTTGAATTTTGGTTGAGCTCACTCAGTAATATCAACAACTTGTGGTGACGCCATTTCAAAATTTTAACATATTCACAAGTAGGTTTTGAACAAAAGTACCTTGTTCCACTGAATTAGCGTTTCCTTTCTCTGAATTTCTCCAAGTGCTTCAAATATTGGTTGTCGTTACTTAAAGTCTTCTCTAATCTCTCTGAATACTTGATAGCTTTGAGTGCAAAGTGATTTTGAGATCAAACAAGCTCCCTTTTATCCTTCACAAGACTCAACCTAAGTCGTCATAAATGCTTATTCCCCAAAAGTTGTTAAAACCCTTTACTATAGAATACAGTTGATTGGGATGTTGGCAAGAGACACTGTGTGGCTTCATGAGTGTTGTCATTGATGGCAACAAAGTCCATCCCACTCATTCACAGCACATGGTATGTCTATACTAGAAGTTAGATTGAAGAGTATTTTGGTCTGGTAAGCAAGAATAGAGCATGTAATAAGGTCTGACAGTCAGGTCCAGATCTCTCAGAGGAAGCATCTCATCAAAGTGTGGACTTGGGGATGTCAAGAGGAGTACCATGAATGTTACATTCTAGATATTGAGCCTCCAGTGATGAAAGAGTGAAAAGATATGAGCACCTAAGTGTTGGGTTCCTGTTTGGCAGAGTAGACTGAGGAAGAACTGACCGACAGAGCATCAGACCTTAATCCAGATAAGAAATTGATGGCGATCAAGTTCTTGAGGGATCATTCATAGTTGGCCAACATGATTAATGACTCCTATAACTATCTTTTTGATACACATCACTTAGTAAGCATGGATTCAGCCGACAGACCAGCATTTGGGAAAATCTTGAGTATTCGGAATGCTGACTAGAAAGATGTCAAGATCCTTGATGTGGATATATATACGAGATAGATTTCGGTATGAAGGTGTGTGTGATTGTGAGTGAAGAAAGGTAGAGATAGGTGTGGAAGCAAGAATACAAGTCCGGTATGTGACAGAACAGCAGCACTAAAGCAGAGGAAGAATGAAATGCAGTAGATTAGTTTATTGAGCCTAACCGGAACTGAACCTCAGCATATGTGGGTGCCTCTGATCAGTTCAAACACCTAGTTACCTTCTTAATACCTTGTAGATAGTGAGTCTCTTGTAGGCAGTGAGCCTCTTGTGAGCAGTGTGCTCGGGTAGTGAGCCCTAATTGACATGTTCCATTTTTTGTACTTCTATTCTTTTAACAGAGAATACAATCTTGGGTTAGTCTATAAGGCCTACCCCTATCAAATAGGTATGTACCTTGTCATTTATAAAGTTCTAGATTAGATGATAAAATGAATTGATTATTTTATGATATAATTGGGTGATGGACATGTACTTAGTTAGATCATGCCTTCTCATTGGCCATTATATGTTCTTCGGCTATGGTCTCGATTATTGGATTTGATGTGTTGTGCGTACCCTATGGAGTGTTTGTGTTAATTGCATGTTCCTTGTGGTCTTCATTGTTCTTTCATCTTATTGGGTTTCCTTGAGTTTGGTTGTGGTGTGCTTGCAAATAACCTACTTTCTTTTCATGCGAAGTGGATTTAGTTTAATGACTCTTGTGGGTTGATCCCTTGCATATTAATGAGGATGTTATGAATGATTCAATTTCCTTGTGAGTTGAAAGTTGGTTTAAAGTCTCCTTCACTTCCTTGGATTTTAAATTTGCTTGGGTTGGAGTGCTTGCTATTAACCTTCATGATTTTTGACAAGGGATTTAATTAGTTGATGACTTTCATGGGTTGGTACCTTGCATTATAATGTTACGTTGTGACTTTTTCGTAATGCTTTCTTTAGTGTGTCATATTTATTCCTTGTGCTTTTCATGTGAAGGTAGTGGGGAATCCATTGCATGTAGAGGTACTATTTTTAATACAAATTTATAATATTCTATATTTTATATTTATTTTATTATGTAACTTGACTAATAATTCTATTGTGTACTGATATGTATTTTCTTTATAAATATATATTTTGAGGTCTAACACCACAAGGGGTATGTCAACAATATTTTTACCAAGTTCCATCTAGTGCACACATAAATTTCTATTATATCACTACGTATTAGTAGTTAGTTATGTTCACAACACTATCAAATTTATGTTAACACAATTCTATGTTGTATAGGTGGGTGTTGGGTAGTTGATAATTGAGTTGAATCTCTTATATGTTCCAACTCTTATGTTTGATGATGTGGTCATGTAACTGTAGTGATGTTTATTCCTCACTTGTTTGGAAGTGGTCTAATTAAGAGGGTGAAGTACAACATTCTTATTTGATTTAATCTTAGATTATTTCGAAAAGTAAGAGTTGTTAAATGTTGATTGATAGATTGGATACTTTGAGTTGAGGTGAACCAATGGCATGGTTCACATTACTTATCTCTACTCAGGGGACTACTATGGTAGATTAGGTGCTATTGTAGTTGCATGTTGCAAAAACTAGTTATGTATAAGGTAGATATATTCGCATGTGGTAGGAATTAGCTTGTTGTATTTGCATTGATAGACGTGGTCTTGAGTTCATGAATTTTAATGGAGTGACTTGCATCCACCTAACTCTTATTGTAAGAGAGTTATAATTTAAACTGGAACGTTTGTAGCATGATTGAAAACCTTGTACTCATGCCTTGGATAGTTGAATTTTCTCCTAGGGGAGAATAATGAATTTTGGTTATAAAAGCACAATCAAATTATTGAGATTCATTAAATTTTTCCTTGTGAGAATTCATTTCTTTTCTCAACTATGATTCATGTAGATTGGTGCTATTAATCTTTCCCTAGTATCGCGAGATGGGGGGGATGTAAACCAGAATAAATAAATAAATGGGGATTGGCATGGTATACAAGTTCCACCATTTCACTAATGCAAGCAAGATTTGAAATTAGAATGAACGCTAGAAATTTGATATGTAAAAGGATTGTATAACATATAGGATGAGAGCATGTCTTGCCTTAGAGGGTGTTGGGAAATGTGCAATTTTTTTAATTTATTTTACTTACTCTCTACCCTTCACTTTTAGAGGTGGTAGCCACTGATGCTCCAACAGGTTTTTGGGGGTAAACTCTATAGATTTTTCTAGCAGACAAAAAATGGGACATGGCAGACATAATGAAGGCAGGCAGCACCCAAAACGTGGAAGTGCAGGCCAAGTCGTGGGGGCCCGTGTTCGAAAGGAGGGCCATCAGTATTGTCAGAGGGGGAAGGAAAAAATGGGAAGGGGAGCAACAGGGGAGTGGGGGAAGATGGGAGGAGTTGATGGAGAGTGCGAAGGAAAAACAAAGGAGACACCCTCAGAGGAATCGACCCAAACCCGTGGAGGAAACCTCGTGTCCGTGTTGAAAGGTATTTGCACCAGATCTGTTTTTATACAATTTTGTTATGTATAGAAAGAGCTGCAAAATTTCACAAAAAAACAAAGAAACAAAGGTTCCATGGCTCTTCCTCTGTTTCCCCTCTCTGAAAACTGATGGGAGATAATTTTATGGTTTTGTTGAACTGTTTAATGGTTTTGTCAAACTGCCCTTTGTTTAGGATTTACCAAAAGTTGCTCATTGTTTTTGTAGCACTTTAGTTAGATATTTAGTATGCTGGGAAGGTATTACTATCTCTGAATAAACTGAACACTTGTGAAAAGGAGTTTGGCTGACAGGAACAACCGATGAGTTTAGAAAATTTCTCAATGCAGACAACTCTGAGCAGGGCCTAAATTAGACAGTTGTAAAGCTGTGTTTAGACATTTTCGTTGTAAAATACAATTGAAATCTTTTAAAAAGACTATCCCATTTGAAAGGAGACTCTGACCTAAATTAGACAGTTGTAAAGCTGTGTTTAGACATTTTCATTGTAAAATACAACTAAAATCTTTTAAAAAGACTGTCCCATTTGAAAGGAGACGCCGACTTAAAATAGACAGTTGTAAAGCTATGTTTAGACATTTTCGTTGTAAAATACAACTGAAATCTTTTAAAAAGACTGTCCCATTTGAAAGGAGACTCCGACTTAAATTAGATAGCTGTATAGCTATGTTTAGATGGTTTTGTTGTAAAATACAATTTTTTTCTTTTTTTTTTAAAGACTCAATCATATGAAGGGAGAGATTTTGGTTAGACAATTTAGCTATAGAATACGACTGAAATTCTTTTTACAAGACTCTACCATATGAAGGGAGAGATTTTGGGCAAACTGTTAAACATTATATAGGAGAATGAGTATTAACCCACCACAACCATAATGGGAAACAGAAATCTTCCAATAAATGACCTCCAACATTCTTCTAAACTAGTTTTCAAAAATACAAATGAAATTAACATAATCATTCTCTCAATGGGAATCTTTCTTTATAAATAAGAGCATACATTGATACGAAAGCATGTTTAATATATATATTTGGTTTTCTTATAAATTACTTACATTATAATATGTCAAAGTATTTTAAAGGCACTACTGAATAAATAACAGTCTTTAGAAAAATGCTTGTTCGTCAAGGTTGACTATCAAATTTAACAGTAGTTCCAGATCTTGAAGTTAAATATATGTTTATGACAATATTCCGTTGCAATGTGAGGCTGGATACAGTTGCTTTTAGCTGAGGTATCTTTGTTGATATCATGTTCTCATGTCTGTTGTTTGATGTCTTATTATGTTGCTGCCATGTTTTGTCATACTACATTGTGCACACTGGTTCTCGTCATTGAATTGTTTGGACTCCTTGAGTCTACTAGTAGGTCTCCAGTGGATGGGGTGGATGGGGGTTTCTGCTATTGGATGGGGTAATTAGTTAAAAGATAAGAATAGAAATTTATCTTATATTCTAAAATATTAGATTATTTTGTGTATATAATTATTAAAAGAATTTACTTTTCTTATTATAAAGATCATGAATTTATATTGCTTATAGCGATTATGAGTATAGAGAAAGAAATTATCTTGTTTATTTTATTACGATTTTATATTGGATTTGTAAATAAAAGTATAATATTCGTATTAGTTTATTAACTCTTGCAAAGAAAAAAAGAAAAAAATTGAGATGTTAATTATGCTTGGGCTTGTACAAAAGTTTATAATTGTTGTGTTAATGTGTGATTTTGATGGGATGGCATAATCTTGAGATAACATATTTTTCTTTAGCAAGGGAGATTGAAGATTGTTGAAATAGATAGTCAAATTGAGTCAACAAGCTATATATGATTAAACAGGAAGTAATGTAGAGTAAGTAATAGATCAAAAGTAGATTATAATCTTGTAACTTTTTGCTTAGGTTCATTGGATAAGTTAGGACATTTCATTCTTATGAAATATGCATATATCAGTCTACCAATGCTCAATTGGGTTCTACCCTTCTCCTAGACTAGGGTTGGGATAGTTTTGAAACTTGTTGGTTATATTCTTCCCTTATTAATTATGGTGATTAATAGAATTGTCCATAGTGTTTTAAACTTCCCTATTCTTTAATTTAGAGAAATGTGATAAAGTGTAGAAGTAAATATCTCATTTGAATCAACCAAGTTAATATCCTTAGGATAGTAGTTAGTAATTATCAGTGGTAGCTTTATCTTATTGCAAAGCTTAATTGAGAAGGTATCTCTTTACTTGTTAAGTAAGATATTTGATTTGATTATTTTTGATCTTATATGTAATTGATTGAGGTTGAAGTCTTTACCTTATTTTGGATTGTAAAGGTTTCCGGTTATGAAGTTGTCTAGATGCACAATAAGAGTGTTTAATGACTCTTCACACTTTGTTGACAAGGATAACTAATTATTATCATTATTGTTTGAAACCATTTTGTGGTTGTAAGATCATGTCCCGAACTACGATGTCTCTGTGCTACGTGTACATAGGCAAGGCCAATACGAGCCCTCGAGACACTAGGTCAGCCCCTTAGGGCCTTAGGCTTGCCATCGATGTAATTAAAACTTGAATTATGTAATTAATAAGGACTAATGTTTTATTAGATGTGCAGTTGAGATCTGTTGACATGCAGGATACGGGAGCTAAGGAGGCAATAGATTACTATCTGGTAGTACAGGTAACTATGTATAAATGTGTATAAATTTAATTGAAAAGTGGTAGCTTACATTTCATATTTAATGAGTATTGATATACACCGTTTTGTAATATGAAATTTACTAAGTGTAATCTTGTAAATTGTTTCTATTATTTCATTGATTCTATTATGGTTATTCACTATGATTTTTGGGGTAGACATTACTACTTGTACGTGAGTGTATCCATCTTGTGCATTCGGATTTAGAACAAACAACGATTGTTAGATCATGTATTGTAATCATATTTTGATTGAGTTATGAATGTTGTTGGTTATGGCTTAAATTCTGTAATACAATCATGTTATCCCTAGAGATGTAGTTAACTTGTTGTATCAGACTATGTTAAATTAGTTAACTCTATTTTTTAAAAAAAATAATCTCTACCTTTGTATTGTGTTAGTTGACTTTTCCTTTGGGTTACATGCTGGGGCATTACATAGGTATCAGAGCGCCCAGGTTTCAAGATTGGGAGCTCTGGGGTTTGCATGATGTCTAGGCCATCATGGAGTGGGTTGCTTAAGGTTTGACCCTAGTCCTACTTCATCTAGCCATGAGAGAGTGAGGTTGTGGTTTGTCAACTAACCTTCACCTTGGAAGAATATCCATCCTCTTGTTTGTCATCGTGATGGCCTTGCCACATGATTATCGAAGTCTTCCGTTGTTGTTTTGTGGTAGTTGTGTTCCTCCTGGTTGACTGTCCTCTCGAGTCATTTGGTCTAGGTGGTGAGGGTTTTGTTGGACCCTACCTCAGCCTTGTGTAATTTTGTGGAGAGAAGTTGCATCTTAATCCCTCTTTGGTTTATTCTTGCCTTGTGAACTTGGCATATGTTTATCATGATGTTGAATGGCATACTTATTGAATTCCTAACCCTTGTTATCTTTGGAAGTTTGCATTGTCTCCATTAGATTGATAACTGGAAAGGATTGCATGAGATGAATCTTACCTTGACATTATGAGTTCATATCATTGTGAGTGTGATTTCCTTATATGCCTTGTATTAATTGTGAAATAGTAAGAAAGAGGTAAAAAAAAAAAATGAGTCTTGTGCGTGGTAATTGCTAAGAAATGATTTATGTTCTCGAAAAGATACATGGGTGCATTGTGTGTTTGGTGACTATTTTTTTTTGTAAAGCACTTCCATAATGGGAAAATTGCGTTTTATAACCTTGTTGTTATGTGAACTCGGTATCAAGTTGCACATGCTTATGTGGAGATAATGGTTGGACATCTTTGGGTTAAATACTAAAGTAAGGACTTAAACTTTTACTTGGATTCTTTTAGGCCTCATAAAGGTTAATATTAAATGAGGTTTTGTAGATTCCTTATATATCCTTAGGGTAAATAATTATGTGACCTTGAGTACGAAAGTTGTTCTTCACTAGGTAATGAACAATAGAGGAAAACTTGTGTTAAGTGACACCTTGTGGATGTGAATACTTGTTATGAGCATATTTTCTATGTGTGGTGATTATCTCGTACATGCTTAGTGTACTCATGAGCTTGTGATACTAGGTATCCAGCTATGGGTTGAGTGTATTACTACAAGTATGGTGGAGTCATGCTTGTGTGGCTGCTTGTTTGTACACCTTGTAAGGTCCAACCTTGGAGATGGAGACCTTCCATGTGTGGAGTTAAGTAGAGGAGGGGAAGAACTTAGGAAGCTATGGTGACATGTTGTGGCATTGGTTTGGGATTACCCAACCAGCCATACCTTCCTATGCTAGAGTACCCCCTACTTCTCCTTAGTGAATGGACCTTTGAGAGGCCCATCGTGCTATCCTATCATGTTATATTCCCTGATGATTCTACTTGACATTTGACTTGGGATCTTGATTATGGTTTGGTATGGGCATATGAATTTCTCGGGGCCATGTTACTTGCTACAGACATAATCTTACTTTGGTATCTTATTGGATGCATGGCATCCTAGTGACATTACATTATGATTACGTGTACCTTTGAGAACGACGCGATGTTATTTTCTACTAACGTGCTACCTTTGAGAGGGGCACGATTCCATGTAAGAGTACGTGAAGGTGCATTTACCTACATGATGTTATTGCATTGGTTGTATTTGCATAACATATGTAGTGACCGTGTTTCCCTCCTTCCTTATTGGTGACTTAATGTTAGTCACATAGTGATGTAATGTGCACTTTCTTGGATTGCGATCATCTCTTTTAGTTGTTTGGTGACCTTTTTGTATCTTGCTTTGTGTGGACCAGCCATGTTGTTTTTTGTCTGAAAGTAGCTTAGCCACAATATTTGACCTTTTCTTTTTCGCGTAACTCCCATGGTTACGTTGTTTTAATGTTAAAATTGTGCGCATTTACTCATTTATTTATTTATTCTAATTTGGGTTTTGGAGACTTTTCCTCTTGGCTTTTCTGGATATTTGTGTGGCTAAGCTAGGTTCTTTCTGTTTTCTAGCGCTGGTCTAGTGTTGTGATGTTCTTCTCACCATGTCGATGGAGCGACCTCTGGTGGAGTGTATATAAGGAAGCAGACATGGGAAACTTTTGAGGATGGGGGTAGGTGTGGACTAGTATGGGCTGGTCATTATCCACTTACCTTCCTAGTGATTTATGTTAATATGTTGGCTATCTCTTGGAGGCTAAACCCCTTATACAAACAAGAGGTAGGCCATTGTGGGAATGCATGGTGAGGCCCCCAGGCGCGTGGCCCTGAGACCATCATTCCACCTAGTTCTTGGATCTTTTGTTACTTGGCATTGTTATTGGATACTTCGTTCTATGAGGAGACTATGGCATTCCCCTAAACCTTTATCTAAGCCTTGTGAAGTAAATCCCTATAATGTGGATGAATGAAAATGTGTGTTTTGTGTAAGCTCTACACTTGATGTATTTGCATATGAGTTGATGATTACTATATAAACATGTTAAACGATGTGTAAACTTTCTCAATACATGTGTGTAAATGACTGATGATCCTAAGATTAGATGTGCTAAGTTTAGATCCATGGGATGTGTTTTGTGAAAAGAAGTATGCCTTTATAACATTTAGTTACCATGCTTTATTGTCTTGAGAAGTGGTTCTCGATTGCATTTGTTATCTTCCGTACTTACTTCGTATGGTGCAAGGAAGTACAAAAAATTGCTTCTATCCTCTCCTTGATGACTTCGCGGAGTAAGTCATTTCCTAGGGGGTAGGATGTAAGGCCTGCTCCTATCAAATAGGTATGTACCTTGTCATTTATAAAGTTCTAGATTAGATGATAAAATGAATTGATTATTTTATGATATAATTGGGTGATGGACATGTACTTAGTTAGATCATGCCTTCTCATTGGCCATTATATGTTCTTCGGCTATGGTCTCGATTGTTGGATTTGATGTGTTGTGCGTACCCTGTGAAGTGTTTGTGTTAATTGCATGTTCCTTGTGGTCTTGATTGTTCTTTCATCTTATTGGGTTTCCTTGAGTTTGGTTGTGGTGTGCTTGCAAATAACCTACTTTCTTTTCATGCGAAGTGGATTTAGTTTAATGACTCTTGTGGGTTGATCCCTTGCATACTAATGAGGATGTTATGAATGATTCAATTTCCTTGTGAGTTGAAAGTTGGTTTAAAGTCTCCTTCACTTCCTTGGATTTTAAATTTGCTTGGGTTGGAGTGCTTGCTATTAACCTTCATGATTTCTGACAAGGGATTTAATTAGTTGACGACTTTCATGGGTTGGTACCTTGCATTATAATGTTACGTTGTGACTTTTTCGTAATGCTTTCTTTAGTGTGTCATATTTATTCCTTGTGCTTTTCATGTGAAGGTAGTGGGGAATCCATTGCATGTAGAGGTACTATTTTTAATACAAATTTATAATATTCTATATTTTATATTTATTTTATTATGTAACTTGACTAATAATTCTATCGTGTACTGATATGTATTTTCTTTATATATATATATATATATATATATATATAGAGGTCTAACACCACAAGGGGTATGTCAACAATATTTCTACCAAGTTCCATCTAGTGCACACATAAATTTCTATTATATCACTATGTATTAGTAGTTAGTTATGTTCACAACATTATCGAATCTATGTTAACACAATTCTATGTTGTATAGGTGGGTGTTGGGTAGTTGATAATTGAATTGAATCTCTTATATGTTCCAACTCTTATGTTTGATGATATGGTCACGTAACTGTAGTGATGTTTATTCCTCACTTGTTTAGAAGAGGTCTAATTGAGAGGGTGAAGTACAACATTTTTATTTGATTCAATCTTAGATTATTTCAAAAAGTAAGAGTTGTTAAATGTTGATTGATAGATTGGATACTTTGAGTTGAGGTGAACCAATGGCATGGTTCATGTTACTTATCTCTACTCAGGGGACTACTATGGTAGATTAGGTGCTATTGTAGTTACACGTTGCAAAAACTAGTTATGTATAAGGTAGATATATTTGCATGTGGTAGGAATTAGCTTGTTGTATTTGCATTGATAGACGTGGTCTTGAGTTCATGAATTTTAATGGAGTGACTTGCATCCACCCAACTCTTATTGCAAGAGAGTTATAATTTAAACTGGAACGTTTGTAGCATGATTGAAAACCTTGTTCTCATGCCTAGGATAGTTGAATTTTCTCCTAGGGGAGAATAATGAATTTTGGTTATAAAAGCACAATCAAATTATTGAGATTCATTAAATTTTTCCTTGTGAGAATTCATTTCTTTTCTCAACTATGATTCATGTAGATTGGTGCTATTAATCTTTCCCTAGTATCGAGAGATGGGGGGGATGTAAACTAGAAAAAATAAATAAATGGGGATTGGCACGGTATACAAGTTCCACCATTTCACTAATGCAAGCAAGATTTGAAATTAGAACAAGCGCTAGAAATTTGATATGTAAAAGGATTGTATAACATATAGGATGAGAGTGTGCCTTGCCTTGGAGGGTGTTGGGAAATGGGCAATTTTTTTTTATTTTACTTACTCTCTGCCCTTCACTTTTAGAGGTGGCAGCCATTGATGCTCCAACGGGTTTTCGGGGGTAAAGTCTATAGATTTTTCTAGTAGAAAAAAAATGGGACATGGCAGACATAATGAAGGCAGGCAGCACCCAAAACGTGGAAGTGTAGGCCAAGTCGTGGGGGCCCATGTTCGAAAGGAGGGCCATTAGTATTGTCAGAGGGGGAAGGAAAAAGTGGGAAGGGGAGCAGCAGGGGAGTGGGGGAAGATGGGAGGAGCTGAGGGAGAGTGCGAAGGAAAAACAAAGGAGACACCCTCAGAGGAATCAACCCAAACCCATGGAGGAAGCCTCGTGTCCGTGTTGAAAGGTATTTACACCAGATCTGTTTTTATGCAATTTTGTTATGTATAGAAAGAGCTGCAAAATTTCACAAAAAAACAAAGAAACAAAGGTTCCACGGCTCTTCCACTATTTCCCCTCTCTGAAAACTGATGGGAGATAATTTTATGGTTTTGTCAAACTGTTTAATGGTTTTGTCAAACTGCCCTTTGTTTAGGATTTACCAAAAGTTGCTCATTGTTTTTGTAGCACTTTAGTTAGATATTCAATACACTGGGAAGGTATTACTGTCTTTGAATAAACCGAACACTTGTGAAAAGGAGTTTGGCCGATAGGAACGACTGATGAGTTTAAAAAATTTCCCAGTGCAGACAACTCTGAGCAGGGCCTAAATTAGACAGTTGTAAAGCTGTGTTTAGAAATTTTCGTTGTAAAATACAATTGAAATCTTTTAAAAAGACTGTCCCATTTGAAAGGAGACTCCGACCTAAATTAGATAGTTGTAAAGCTGTGTTTAGACATTTTCGTGGTAAAATACAACTGAAATCTTTTAAAAAGACTGTCTCATTTGAAAGGAGACGCCGACTTAAAATAGACAGTTGTAAAGCTGTGTTTAGACATTTTTCGTTGTAAAATACAACTGAAATCTTTTTAAAAAATTGTCCCATTTGAAAGGAGACTCTGACTTAAATTAGATAGCTGTATAGCTATGTTTAGATGGTTTTGTTGTAAAATACAATTTTATTTATTTATTTAAAGACTCAATCATATGAAGGGAGAGATTTTGGTTAGACAATTTAGCTGTAGAATACAACTGAAATTCTTTTTACAAGACTCTACCATATGAAGGGAGAGATTTTGGGCAAACTATTAAACATTATATAGGAGAATGAGTATCAACCCACCACAACCATAATGGGAAACAAAAATCTTCCAATAAATGACCTCCAACATTCTTCTAAACTAGTTTTCAAAAATACAAATGAAATTAACATAATCATTCTCTCAATGGGAATCTTTCTTTATAAATAAGAGCATACATTGATATGAAAGCATGTTTAATATATGTATTTGGTTTTCTTATAATTTACTTACATTATAATATGTCAAAGTATTTTAAAGGCACTACTGAATAAATAACAGTCTTTAGAAAAATGCTTGTTCGTCAAGGTTGACTATCAAATTTAACAGTAGTTCCAGATCTTGAAGTTAAATATATGTTTATGACAATATTCCGTTGCAATGTGAGGCTGGATACAGTTGCTTTTAGCTGAGGTATCTTGGTTGATATCATGTTTTCATGTCTGTTGTTTGATGTCTTATTATGTTGCTGCCATGTTTTGTCATACTACATTGTGCACACTGGTTCTCGTCATTGAATTGTTTGGACTCCTTGAGTCTACTAGTAGGTCTCCAGTGGATGGGGTGGATGGGGGTTTCTGCTATTGGATGGGGTAATTAGTTAAAAGATAAGAATAGAAATTTATCCTATATTCTAAAATATTAGATTATTTTGTGTATATAATTATTAAAAGAATTTGCTTTTCTTATTATAAAGATCATGAATTTATATTGCTTATAGCGATTATGAGTATAGAGAAAGAAATTATCTTGTTTATTTTATTATGATTTTATATTGGATTTGTAAATAAAATTATAATATTCGTATTAGTTTATTAACTCTTGAAAAGAAAAAAAGAAAAAAATTGAGATGTTAATTATGCTTGGGCTTGTACAAAAGTTTATAATTGTTGTGTTAATGTGTGATTTCAATGGGATGGCATAATCTTGAGATAACATATTTTTCTTTAGCAAGGGAGATTGAAGATTGTTTAAATAGATAGTCAAATTGAGTCAACAAGCTATATATGATTAAACAGGAAGTAATGTAGAGTAAGTAATAGATCAAAAGTAGATTATAATCTTGTAACTTTTTGCTTAGGTTCATTGGATAAGTTAGGACATTTCATTCTTATGAAATATGCATATATCAGTCTACCAATGCTCAATTGGGTTCTACCCTTCTCCTAGACTAGGGTTGGGATAGTTTTGTAACTTGTTGGTTATATTCTTCCCTTATTAATTATGGTGATTAATAGAATTGTCCATAGTGTTTTAAACTTCCCTATTCTTTAATTTAGAGAAATGTGATAAAGTGTAGAAGTAAATATCTCATTTGAATCAACCAAGTTAATATCCTTAGGATAGTAGTTAGTAATTATCAGTGGTAGCTTCATCTTATTGCAAAGCTTAATTGAGAAGGTATCTCTTTACTTGTTAAGTAAGATATTTGATTTGATTATTTTTGATCTTATATGTAATTGATTGAGGTTGAAGTCTTTACCTTATTTTGGATTGTAAAGGTTTCCGGTTATGAAGTTGTCTAGATGCATAATAAGAGTGTTTAATGACTCTTCACACTTTGTTGACAAGAATAACTAATTATTATCATTATTGTTTGAAACCATTTTGTGGTTGTAAGATCATGTCCCGAACTACGATGTCTCTGCGCTACACATACGTAGGCAAGGCCAATAGGAGCCCCCGAGACACTAGGTCAGCCCCTTAGGGCCTTAGGCTTGCCATCGATGTAATTAAAACTTGAATTATGTAATTAATAAGGACTAATATTTTATTAGATGTGCAGTTGAGATCTGTTGACATGCAGGATACAGGAGCTAAGGAGGCAATAGATTACTATATGGTAGTACAGGTAACTGTGTATAAATGTGTATACATTTAATTGAAAAGTGGTAGCTTACATTTCATATTTAATGAGTATTGATATACACCGTTTTGTAATATGAAATTTACTAAGTGTAATCTTGTAAATTGTTTCTATTATTTCATTGATTCTATTATGGTTATTCACTATGATTTTTGGGGTAGACATTACTACTTGTGCGTGAGTGTATCCATCTTGTGCATTCGGATTTAGAACAAACAACGATTGTTAGATCATGTATTGTAATCATATTTTGATTGAGTTATGAATGTTGTTGGTTATGGCTTAAATTCTGTAATGCAATCATGTTATCCCTAGAGATGTAGTTAACTTGTTGTATCAGACTATGTTAAATTAGTTAACTCTGTTTAAAAAAAATATATATCTCTACCTTTGTATTGTGTTAGTTGACTTTTCCTTTGGGTTACATGTTGGGGCATTACATAGTCACCCTGTGGTTTTTCCTTTAACAGAGTTTTCCACGTAAAAATCCTTGTGTTATGTGTGTTGATTTCTCTTTTTCTGTCATGCTCATGTATGCTCATATGTTTTGATACTGCACTAATTGTTAAAGAAGAAAAGAAAGTTAAATAATTAAGATAATTGATTCACCCCCCCTCTCAGTTATCCACCTTGTTTCCAACAATTGGTATCAGAGCTAAGTTCCTCCAAACAAAGCCTGACAGCTTGAGGAAGATCTGGGAATCTCAATGGATATGTATTGTTTGAGAGAACAACTTTAGTCTACCCTAGATGATCTTGAGAAATCTCACTCCGAAGTCAATAACTTGAGGGAAAGACTCAAACAAGCTAATGATTTTATAAATAAACTAAAAGAGAAATTGAGTACCTCTGTGAAAAAGAGAAAGGAACTACTTCAACAATTAGCAAGTCAAAGTGAAGCCAATGATACTAATGAAGATCTAAATGAGAAGAACAAGTTATGTGAGAAGCTAGCAAAAGAGGTCATTATGGTAAGACATGAAATGGAATTAGGGGTTATGAAATTCACCTAAGAAATTGAAGAGAAGAGAAAAATTGAAGATAATCTAAAACAATCTCTCAAGGAGAAGTTAGAAGACTGCCACAAAATGGATAGAATAATCAGGCATCTGGAATCTAATCTTGAAGAAGTGAGAGATAATGAAGAACAACTTGAGAATTAGATAGACACTCTTAAAAGGTATCTCCAAATAGCAAATGAATACAAAGAGAAATTCAAGATAAGCTCTACTCAACTTGAAGTTCTTCTTGAAAGCTAGAAGAGGGTAGATGACAAGCAAGGCTTGGGGTATGAGAAAGGTGAAAGCTCTAGATCCAGTCAGAAGAACTTTGGATCAGGAAATCCAAGGAACGGGCCTAGAAGACCTTTGGTAAGGCAACCAAATGCTCAAAGATATCCATCCTTCAATGGATACTGCCACAATTGCAATAACTTTGGTCATAAAGCAAATCAATGCAGAAGAAGAATGAATAAGACTAATTCATCCTTCTCCAGACAGTGTTTTAACTGCAAAAGGTATGGTCACAAATCTCATGAATGTAGAAATATGCAATTACACAATTCATTCAATGGTAGATGCTTTGCATGCAATAGAATAGGACATATGGCTAATCAATGCAGATCAAAAGGATATTAGCCTAATATGTAAAGAAATGTTATTTGCTACAACTACAATAGATCCGGTCATATTACCAAATTCTATAGAAGTAAGAATCAGGATAAAAGGGGTCTGGTGCATCATAACCAAAATCAAGACAAAGGAAAAGGTAAAGTAAATGTGGATGAAGTTCAAATGGAGATGAACAAGATTTGGGTAAAGAGAAATACAGAAAATGTTGGGGATAGATCTGCACCAGAATCTGGTGCTAATATTCCTTCTAAAAATCGAATAGATGAGCTCTGGCTCAGGGGGAGTCACAAAGGAAGATAAATTCCCCCAACTAGTCAATCGGTGCCTGAAATTGGCACATGGAAAGTTACGGATAAAAGGGTTCGCAGAGAAACATCTAAATAACCCTTGGTAAAAATACGAAAGATCCACAAGGAGTTTTGAAGAGGTTAATCATCCAAGATTGATCCAGTTTGACAGTCATCTGGTAAAAGTAGGACTCTCACAGTTAGATCCAGAATGATTCAAAATTGAAATATCTTGATCTGCGGATAAATGGAATGACTAGACAAAGGGAAATAGATTGTCAATTATCACCAAGATTAATTTTGAGCACATCTCAGTGATTTGGAAAGATCTCTCTTTGAACAAGGTCTGAACAAGGAAACCAGAATGACTTAAGGAGTGCATTTATTGCAATATGAAATTAGGGTTTGCACATAAATAAAAGGGTTCTTTTGTTCATCACTTGCACATTTGCATTCAAAAAGAAGAAAGAAAGAGCTCTACAACAAGATTGCTTCAACCCTCTCAAGGATCAACCTCAGAATTTGATTCAACCAACGATCTTTTCAGCTCTTATCATGAACCCTAGAAGCGTAAAAAGATATTTCTGCTATTGATTCTCTCTCTGAATCTTTTGAATGATGGCTACTCCAAATGTTGTTAAGATCACTGATAGGCCATGCCCTAATTTCAAGAAACATCCTTACAAATCCCTAGAAGTTGATCCCCTAGGTGCATTCTCTAGCATTCCGCATGGGGTTCTGCATGTAGAAGATGTTAGGGTATACATTCTTGCCAACATTAAGGAATTTGGGGAATCCAAGCTGATGGATATCTATCACAAGGAACTAATAGATGAAACATTTGAAATTAAAGCTCAATACAAGGCTATCCGGGATAAGCATTTTGGACATTGCATCCATTTCCCCTATTTTGCAGAAGATGAATGGGTCTGGTATGTTCTCAATAGAATTCATGATAACTTTATATGGTTGTTGAAGCCCTTCAATATAACAAAGGATGCAATTAGGGTAGTAACTGGTTTGCACTCATCCAGTGGATTGCCTGCTCTTAAATCAGTCAAGAATCAAATAGTAAGTGAGGCTATCAGATCAAAGTTTGACAAAAGGGCAATGACAATAGAAGATATTACAGATCCGGACATCAAATTTGCCTCTATGATTATTGGCTACAAAATATATCACTCCAACAGGGAGAATTCTATATCTGGAACAGTAATATACACTGCTTATCATATGCTAAGGGAAAATATTGATTATGATCTTTGTGAGCTTCTCCTGAACCAACTGTTAGAGAATTTGCAGAAAATAAAGAAGGATAAGAAGAATTCTTTTAAGTACAGTGGTTTGATTGTATGTCTATTCTTTTACTACATGAATGAGCTACCCGGATCCATTGGTTGGATATGGCAAAATGACAGACCAGTTGCCATACAAATCAGAGATTATATGTATGGGTTTGGTGATGCCAAGGCTCAAAGCACAGTTCTCTGGGGATATTTCAAGAATTTCCAAGGTATGATGCAGGCCAAAGAAAGAATTCCTCAGACATTAGTTGAAAAATATAAAGATACAGTGTGTTTTGTGGTGGACATTGATCAATGTCTAATGGAGGCAGTAGAGCCCATAATAGTCTGGATTATGCCAATGAGCTATGAGCTGGGTGAGAAAATTCTGGAACTATATGTCCAATACCTAATAAGTTAGCTTAAGGACCCTAAGGTAGAAAGGTTTGGCACCTTCCAAGAGTTGAGTGTAAAAATTCATGTTGAACTAAGACAACCTAAGATCAAAAGAAAGGTGAGAAGGGAAGTATAAGAAGTTGCAAAGAGATATGGGATATCAAAGGAGGTAGTTGATGCTAACAGAGAGAAAATAGAAAGAGCAGAGAAAGAGAGACAAGAAGTAGAAAAAGAAAGTGATCCGGTGCAAGCTCCCTCTCGGACCAGATTCTGAAAGAGCTCTATACATGCCACCTCTAAGAGCTCAAAAGCCTCAAAACTAGAAGCAAAGACATCTGGTAAAGGAGAAAAGAGAACAAAGACAAAGGCCACAAGGTCATACACAAGCCATAAGGATGATGAAGACACAGAGACAAATGAGGAGGTTAAGAAAATGAAGAAGAAGAAGAAAACTTCAAGTGGATCCTCTACCGGTGCAAATAAAGAAGAGGTAGAATAATTTGTTGAAAGGTCCACTCCTTCTGTTGATAATGTTATCAAGGCAGTCATAGTGGATGGAAATCTGCAACCATTAACAGAACTCTATGATGAATGTAGTGAAGCCGACCAGAAAATCTTACAAGATGCTATAGTCAGGTACCTAAACATCTATAATAAAGCATTCATTGAAATCATATCTCTAATTCCCAAAAGCCTAGAGAAGGAGCTTGAACTCAGGAAAAACAATGCCAAAGAAAAGGATTTGGAGATCTAGGAACAAATAGCTATTCACCTCTATCCTTCCATCACCCCAAAACAAATGAACATGATCTTCAAGGATTGCAAGGATGAGTTCTAGAGCAAAGCAAGAATGAACAAGCTTATGCTCGGAGAGACTGATCAGGTGGCAAAAGAGACTAAAGAAATCCTCTGGAATGCATATAAAAGATTTAATCTTCCTAATATAGAGGACATAAGTGATGAACCTTCTTCCATGGATGTTGAAGGATCAAGTGCATCAAAGGAAGATTCTACTGAGAAAATTGTAGAAGAGTCAAAGGAGATAGGTGAGGAGAAGACTAAGGACTTGGATTCCTCTGTTCTAGAAGAGGAAGTCCATGAAGAAGTAAACATCTCACTTCTGGATCCCCTAGCTGACTTTGGAACTGAAGGAGAAGAAAGAAAAGAAGAGAAAATCAGTCAGGAAGAAGAGGTAAAGGGAAGAGAAGGAGGTCAAACAGAAAAAGACCCCAGATGACAGCTTTGAGGTTGCAGAAGGAAAAAAGACTCTGTCTTTGGCAAGAGACACTACAGAAGTAGTTAAAGACTTCCTAAACAAAGAGATGATGGAAATAGATGAACCAGATCTATTTCAAGGACCACTCAATTTTGACTCTCTCTCTGGTCCAGACAATGAAGATAGTATCTTTTGCTCAAGCCAAAGCAAAAGAAAAGATTCTAAAGTCTCACATGGAAGACTATGAGTTGATAGAGGTTGCATCCGGTGTGTTGGAGAAGATCATGCCATCCTTTCAGAAGGATCCTTCGGCCTCCTCACTTGGTAATCTGAAATCTCTTGTTAATACTGTTAGCACACATTTTGATTCCTTAAAAAAATCAGTAGAAGAAAAGGTTTGGAAAGAGTTTTTGGGAAAGAGATTCTTTGAAGTACAAGAAGTCATAGAAAATGATAGGAGAAATCTAGATATTGGGATAAAGAGCCTAGCAAATGCTCTTAAAGATGGTGGAGAAATATATAAATTTTGTCTATCCTAGTCTAAAGTGACAAAGGATATTGAGAAGAAAGTGAAAGAACAAGAAGGTAAACTGTCAAGTTTATCTTAGAATTTTGATCCTCTCACCACATCCATAATAAATCAAGAATGCCAGACTATTTCCATTCTAGATGAACTAAAGAAACTTGAAAAGGAAAGGAAGAATACAATAAGTAGGATGGGTGAACTTAGAGGGATAATTATCCCTAAGTTAGAGGCCATGCATGAGGCCCTAACTGATGCTCAGACCACAACCCGGACCAGTGATCTGACAGACCTAAAGAGGGTAGAACCTTTTGCATTCCTGTTGAGTGGTCACATCTCAATTTTAGACAGGATGAAGCAGAGTTGGGCAATAGAATTTGTCCAGTTGAAAACAACTTTTGCAGATATACTTAAGTATATGTAACTATAACTTGTATATATACTTATGCGGCTATGTATAGGCTGATTTTTGAAATTTTGGTGTGCGGATTCTACCCTTTACCATTGATGTCAAAGTGGGAGTGAGGAGTAGTGAAAAATGTAGAATCTAGCTAAGGGGGAGCTCCGGTAAAAGTGTACATAAGATAGAGCATCAGCCAAGGGGGAGTTTGTTATAACACTTAGTCATTTTTCACTAAGTGTTGCCATCAATGCCAAAGGGGGAGATTGTTGGCAAGAGACATTGTGTGGCTTCATGAATGTTGTCATTGATGGCAACAAAGTCCATCCCACTCATCTGCACCACATGGTATGCCTATACCGGAAGTTAGATTGAAGAGTATTTTGGTCCAGTAAGTAAGAATAGAGCATGCAGTAAGGTCCAACAGTTAGGTCTGGATCTCTCAGAGGAAGCATCTCAAAAAAGTGCAGACTTGGGAAAGTCAAGAGGAGTACCATGACTATTACATTCCAGAGATTGAGCCTCTGGTGATGAAAGAGTGAAAAGATATGAGCACCTAAGTGTTGGGTTCCTGTTTGGCAGAGTAGACTGAGGAAGAACTAACCGACAGAGCATCAGACCTTAATCCAGATAAGAAATTGATGGTGATCAAGTTCTTGAGGGATCATTCATAGTTGGCTGACATGATTGATGACTCCTATAACTATATTTTTGATATGCATCACTTAGTAAGCATGGATTCAGCCGATAGACCAGAGTTTGGGAAAATCTTGAGTATTCCGGATGCCGACTAGAAAGATGTCAAGATCCTTGATGCAGATATATATGCCAGATAGATTTTGGTATGAAGGTGTGTGTGATTGTGAGTGAAGAAAGGTAGAGATAGGTGTGGAAGGAAGAATACAAGTCCGGTATGTGACAGAATAGCAGCACTAAAGTAGAGGAAGAATGAAGTACAGTAGATTAGTTTATTGAGCCTAACCGGAACTGAACCTCAGCATATGTGGATGCCTCTGATTAGTTCAAACACCTAGTTACCTTCTTTATACCTTGTAGATAGTGAGTCTCTTGTAGGCAGTGAGCCTCTTGTGAGCAGTGTGCTCGGGTAGTGAGCCCTTATTGGCAAGTGCCATTTTTTGTACTTCTATTCTTTTAACAGAGAATACAATCTTGGGTTAGTCACCCCGTGGCTTTTCCCTTAACAGGGTTTTCCACATAAAAATCCTTGTGTTATGTGTGTTGATTTCTCTTTTGCTCTCATGCTCATGTATGCTCATATGTTTTGATACTGCACTAATTGTTAAAGAAGAAAAGAAAGTTAAATAATTAAGATAACTGATTCACCCCCCCTCTCAGTTATCCACCTTATTTCCAACATGGGATTGCTCCGCAATATGCCACACTAACCCATTTTATTTCAATTTTTCTTTTGAGAGATGTGTTGCATTAGATTTCATCATACACCTTTATGCCAGATTCTGGCACCCACTTTCTGGCTGGGGGATTTGGATTTTCAACATTACTCCCCCTAAGCCAGAGCTCTCAATTTACTTCCTAGAGGATGTGTCTACACCAAATGCTAGTGCGGATCTATCCTTAACCTTATTTACATCCTTTTTAATCTAGATCATACTCATCTCATTCTTGGTTCTCATTGGATTAACCTTTTCTTTTCCCTTATCATTCTACTCTGTTTTGCTTTCTTTAGCATAGTAATTTCTGTTCATATCTTGTTTCTGTAGAATCTTGCAACATGTCTAAATTTGTTGCAATTAAAACATACAATGTTTCCTTGTCCTTGATTTCTTCCTCTGAATGAATTCATCCTTGATCTGCATTGATTAGCCATGTGTCCAAATCTATTGTATATGAAACACTTGCCATTGAAGAATTGACCATTCCTGGAATAGCTTGGCATATTTCTTGACATACTCCTACACTCATTTGCTTTATGACTAATCTTCTTGCAATTGAAACATTTACCAGAGAAGGATGGAACATTTTAATTCATTCTACTTCTACACTAAGTAGCCCTATGACCATACTTATTGCATTTATAATAGTAACCATTGAAGGATGGATACCTTTGAGCATTTGGTTGTTGACCGGGGTCTTCTAGGTCTTCTTCTTTGATTTCTGAACTAGTATCCTCTATTTTGCATTGACTTAGTGTTCATTTGACCAAATTTTGAACTTTCTCCTTTCTCAAATCCCAAACCTTTCTTTTCATTAGCACTCTTCTAGCTAACAATCATTTCATCAAGCTTTGCATTACTTAACTTGAATTTTCTTCAAAGATTTTGGCCTTTTCTAGGTCTATTTTTAGACTTACAATTTATTTTTCAAGTTTGGCACAATCTTCTAATCTATTCTTCATAATTAAATTCAGATCATCTTCTACTCTTGTTCTTTCTATAACTTCTACTTCCAATTCATTTAGGGCTTCATTTGTTGATATCAATTGATCATTAACTTCTTTGTATTTGTCTTTGAATTTCTTGATTTGCTCTTTTAACTTTGAGATGAAATCATCAACTTCTTGCAAATTTTCTTTCGGATCCCTAACTTCTGCTTCAAAATTTTCATGATCCATAAGAGCTGCTTCTAGTTGCTTATTTCTTTCATAATTTCCAAATCTTCTTGCTACCATGATCATACTATCCCAAGTCTTCCAAGGAACCCCACTCTAATACCAATTGTTGAATATCAAGAACACTGAGAGGGGGGGTGAATCAGTGTTCCAAAAATCTTTTAATGCACTTTAACTTTCAACCATTTTCCAAAATTAATTAAACAAAGGCACAACATGCATATGAATAGTAACCATAAAAACATGACACATGGACACCAATTTTTTTACGTGGAAAACCCAAAATGGGAAAAACCACAGAGAGGATTAGCTCTCAAATACATATTTTAATCTTTACAAATAATGATGTTCAAGATTGGTCACTCCATGGGCCTGGAACATGCTGGCTCACTGCCATGAAGTACAACTAGGTCTAGCAGGCTCATTGCCTCAACCCTAAACCTAACAAGATTATAATGAGGGTTGTTAAACCCTAATGGAGGCTCACTGTCAGGCTGACTTCCTTGATGAAGAAGGCTCACTGCCAAGTACAAAGAAAATTGCACAAGAAAATTGAATACTGCATAAGCATCTGTCACTATGCCAGGGTGCAGTCATTTAGCAACTAAATTCTAAATCCCAAGTCTTCATTATCACTAATCTGTGTCACTGTTTTGCTATTTGCATATTCACATCTAACCACACACATCCACAACTTCTCAACCAAAATTCATCACTCATATATATCTACATCATAATTTGATCCATAATCAGGTCGGCATCCAAGAAGTGAAACATGTACATAGAAAGGTGTAGCTTGTCGGCTCAATCCAATGCACTATATGTTATGTGGACCCAAATCTTTGCCCAAATGTGTTCAAATAGGTCAGCTCTAATCATTAAATCACTTAAATAGATCATTCACACACTATCTCTTCTCTACACAATGATTTATCATATTAGTCGGCCTATTTCTTAAGAGCATGCTTAATAGGTTGACTTGTAGACTTACAATTTTTATTGCGGATCACAAAACACTTCCAAAATCATATCAAGGACTCTTTACACATTCCCAATCTTACCTCCAAAACTATAAGGCATGATATCATCTTGTGGAGAAATGTAGACCATTACAATTCAAACTCTGTCTCCATCAAACTCTGTGAAACATTGTACCGATACTCAACAGCTTGTAACTATCTTTCTAGTGGACTTCAGATCTCACAACTCTGGAATTAGACACTTCATACAAGTGTTTACAACACATTAAAACTGCATAACAAAATACTCAACTGCGGAGGAATGCGGACCATTACAATGTGCCATGTTCATTGTCTCTGCTATACCTCTGTTCACCCTGACTTAGATAATTCTTCCAAATGACTTCCGGAGGAAGTTAGGACTTAATCTCTAGAGCATAGCACCATCAAACAATTACTAACATCATTCCCGAACTGCATTACTAGATCATCATCTGCAGAAGCACACGGACCCACCGACTGTTTTCTACTCTGTATATGCCCATACTTAGCCATTTTCTATCAACTGGACCAGAAATCCAATATGTCCTTCTGGAGAAATGTCTTCTTTTCATGCTGATGAAACTTCTAAGCCTTGTTACCATCAATGACAACATATAGATATATACCTGAGTAGTGTCTCTTGCCAATAGACACCTCTTGCCTCAAAAGGATGAGTCCAAACAAGGAACTGTGTCACCTCAACCAAGAACTGTACGCAGTAAGTAACTTCAGGGTATGATCCAAATCCCTTGCACCACCATAGTAAATTGCCAAAAGGTCTTAGGCTTCTAAAAACAATAGTTCGTAGTGGGGGAACTCCTAAGAACACCATGGCATAGTAGCGATGGGAGACCAAAATCTCTAACCCGCGTCTGGAATCACCTGGGACTATAAAGGCCCACTCCCTATGACACAAGTAGATTGAGCTCACCTTTCAGTTTTTGCCCCTATATATAGCCCATTAGAGATATGTGCTTGTGGTCAAACCCTAGGGTGAACTCCCAGGAAGGCAACCTACTAAAATAAAAAAGGGAAAGCTTGTGTATTTCTCTTTCTCATCTCCCAAGAATCGCACATAGCATAAGGGGAGAGGATACTTTAGACAAATACACTTTTAGTGACTAACTCACATGTGTGCAAGTGCACAATACATAGAATACACTTGTTCTTTTTAAGCACCAATTCTAAATGTTCCTAAATTAAAAATCACAAACACACAATGGAACCCTGTAAGAAATTGGATTAGTAGTTTCAATGAGTTGATCTTTGGCAAGTGAAAACTACAAAACAAGTATGTTAGATTGAAAAGGATAATCTTGGACAAATGATTTTTCTACAAGAAAGTGTATTACAAATGATAATTAAATCCCTACAAAATCAGAAAATGATGTTATAATGCAGCCATAAAAAGATATGTTCATCAGAAGATTGCAATTTCAGATTTTTTTAACATAGTCAACTTAGATTTGATTATTTCAAGATGTTTTTGACCTAAAAAATAAAAACTCAAAGAAGAGACCCCTATTAATCTTCTGAGAGCTTTCCAGAAATATAAAAAGGTCAGGAAAAATCCTTGATTTACTCCCATAAATGTGGATTTAAGAAAAACCTACAGCAGATAAAGATCTAATTATTTCACACCTTATATGACCTCAAAATTAAATTTGTAAAGAACAAACCTTATTAAAATTTCAAGAGATTTCTAGAAATGTGAAGTTTTCTAAACAATTCATTGATTTATGCATAGAAATGCAGATTTATGAAAAAAAGTGAAATCGCTATAACTCATTCAAAAATGATTATAAACACGTGACTTTTCTATTGTAGCTTCCTTAGATGATGCAAAAACTTTTGTAAAAATCTTGTAGAAAAATTAATAGCCATTTGGAAGATATGATGAAATATTTAAAATCTAGGGTTTTGTCCAAAAATGGCATAAACCTACAACAAAAAGTTAATAAAACCTGCAAAAAGCAAGCTAGTAGATTTGCAAATTTAAGCGCATATTCACTTCAGGTTCACCAAATGTAGATCAGGGAAAACCAAGGGAAATGCAAGAATCATCAACAGCAACCACAAAACTATCTAAATTCAAGCCATAAAGACCCTAATCTAATAATAAAACACAAGATGACAATAGAAATCAAACGATAAAAGCCATAACATCACCATTCGTATGTCAAAGTTGATTCTCCTCCATTGCTCTTCTCCATTTTGCTTTTGTTTCTCTTAGATTTGTAGCATGCAAGGTATATGATAAGCTCAATATGATAGCAAAAGCTTGAAGATTGTGGTTAAACTTGAAATGAGGGTGAATGCTTGATTTTATAGAGGACTTGATTCGAATGAAGGGTGAGAATTGAAAGGTGAGTTGTGTGATGTGGATGGTTGAGATTAAAAGATAATCTTCATGCTTATGATGCACATTAAGTAGGTATGATAGGTGACCAAAATTAGGAGAGTGGGAATAAGTGGGATTTTTTATTTGATTTAGAGAGAAAGTGCTTATGACACACAATGAATGAGGTTAAAAATAGGGATGTGAGTGGGATAAATAACTTAAATAATAAAATTATTTAAGTTATGAGAGACATGTGGCATTTAAATAAATGTCTAATTTATTTAAATTAGATGATGGAGGAAATGGAAAAATGACTAATTAAATAATTAAAATAATTATTTAATTATAGAAGAAAAGAGGGAAAATGGAGATGAATAATTAAATAAATAAGAATTTATTTAATTATATATTAGAAAGGGATTTAGCAAAATAATTAATAAAATTTATTTAATTATTTAAGAGGAATAAAGAGAAAAATGAATGAATTAAATAATTCAAAATTATTTAATTAATAGAAGAATGTGTCATTAGGAAATAATTAAATAATTAAATTTATTTAATTATGCGAGAGAAGATAGAAATTAGTGAGAAAATGTTACTTGCAGACTCAAAACAATTTTGAATGTCTACAATAAGCATGTCATCACATAAATACATCATCATAGTATTAGTCATCATATCCATAGCATCTATAAGCATGCCATCACATAAACATATAAAAATCCATAACATCTATAAACATATAAACATCCATAACATCTATAAGCATGTTATCACAAACATCCATAGCATATATAAGCATGTCATCATAAACATCCATACAACATCATGTGCATCATAAGTCTCATATAGGTCATCAAAAATCATGTCTCATCATATATATATCAAAAATGGATCAGTGTCATACAAAGGGCTACTAAGAGCCATAAAAAATATACAAATAAGCCCCTAAGCATCATGGTCTCAAAAATACAATAGATAATAAAACATAGTGGCAACTATATCTAAGATGAACTCCCCTCAGAGGGCTCAGCTCTTGCACCAAAGGCTGATGGTCTTGTAGTTGGGGGATGCTACTGAGGTGATGTTGGTCTAGGATGAGGTGGTCACATGACTGACACTCCATATCTTCTAGAAGAGGAGGCCCCTGATCTGCTCCTCTCTCGAGAGCTGGGCTACCTCTGCTCTACTGGCACTACACTATGATATAAGCCCCTATAATATTCTACCTCATGGATTAGTCGGTTCAGATCATACTAAACCTAAGTCAACTCTATAATCAAAGTCATCGTCAGCTGGTTTGTGCCTATCATAGCTCAAGAAGTATCTCTCTCCAAGGTCATCGTCTAAAGGGCTAACTCAGCCCTCAGCCTCATCGCCACCACTCCATCACACTCTACTGTGATACAAGATAGCTCCACTGAGTCAGGAATCTATGCCTATGCATGTACCTATCCTTGTGAGGCTTCTCTAGCCTACCTCATCTCCTCCCTAGCTATATCTCTCTCATGTTGGCATTAGATCAGCTGAAGCTCTACTCATTTCCACCTTAGAGTCTCAACCTAGAGGAGTCTCTATAACCTCTTTATCTCAATCTCTGGCACTGGGGCATCCTGCTGCCCTGCCTCCCCCATCTCTACATCCTACTGCCCAAGACTCCCAGGGACATCCTCTTGGCCCCCATCCTATTGTGTTGCTTCCACCACCATTTCTCTCTATTGCCTAGCCCTACGAGATCTAGCCTCCAACCTTCTACCTACCAGCTCTCCTACCTATCAGTCATGCTCTCCAACCACTCCTGGGATAGTCAATTAGGTCAGCCTAGCAGTAAGCCAATAGGCATCATATGATGGCATCATCCCAGGATTTGTTCCTCCACCCAAAAGGTCCCAAGCTACTGGTGCAAGGGCATCAAACTTGGCAAGAGTTGTAGCCACAACCTCCTCCACACCCTAATCATGTATGTCTCACTGTGTCCTAGCAAAATTGTCTCTCCAATAGAAATAGGTTGTGGTCATCCGAACTACCTCAAAACTTGCTCTAGCAAGTATCTCTCTATGACATATACACTCTTTCCAAATAGATACCAACCTTGCCAGAAATAAGTCAACTACTCAATATCATCCTCTCAGATCTCCTCGTCTCTCCATGTATGCCAGATCATAGTGTCAAGCTCGTCAAAGGTATGCATCCAATAGGTCAACTCCTCGAGCTGCCTCTATGTAACTGCACCATCATACAAGTGAATAAAGGGTTGACTGACCTATATCTATCATGGGGAGATAGGCCTAATAACTACTATATGCTCCCAGGTCCACACATATAAAAGTGTAACACCTGCTACTGGACTAGAACCAAATCTATATACTACTTGGTGCATGCCGTCATACAACTACCCTAGCATGCAGGGCCCCCATTCATACCTAATCCCATGTGTAAACATATCCTCAAAATGGGGCACCAACCAATAGAAAATCCATGTGATCGCCTATCAGGTATTAGGACCCCGTCAATCATTCCAATCACCACTAGTTGAATCTGGTCAAATAAGTGTTGCATGTGCCTCATGCCTATCTCGTGATCCTTGATGCTGAGATCATGCATCATCAATAGTCTCGTCATTGTTGCCTCTCCAGCATTAATATCATAGTCAACCTGGCATAGTAGATTTGGATCCGAAGGATCCTCCAAATATCTTCTAGGGTGATTTTAATCTCACCCATCAGTAGATAAAAGGAGCTATGCTCACTATGTCATCTCTCCAATTCTATCATCATCGCCTAGTGAGCTCGCATAGGGGTCATATGAGCCATGTACCAAAGGCCCATCACCTCAAAAAATAGATCCTCATCCTCGTCCAAGTCTGCTACTAGTGCCAATGTTGCTAGGTGTCACTCCCGAGACATCAGCGAGGGAAGAACAATTTGCATCCACAGAGTTTCACTTGTCAACTTTTGAAAAATAGCTAACTTTCTGCATTCAAAACCAAAAGTGGCCCTAAAAACCATAGGCACACTTCCACTAGCTAAAAGCACAACCATTTTAGCTAAAAACATAGTTCTATCTACCATAAGCACACTTCTGCATGCCAAAAGCAACCCCTAAACTATTAAGTACTTAACCCTAAAAACCTAGCCAAAAGTGAACTATGTTTGCCAAAAGCATAGCACTGTCGACCATAGGTGAACTCTTTTCCCAAAAGCACTGCTCTACTAGCCAAAGGCACATTTTTGCATACCAAAAGTGAAGCTTTTCTAAAAATACCTAAAATGACCAAAAGCACAACTTTAAAGCCAAAGGCACCATTGCACATGCCATAAGTGACCCCTTTTTCCAAAAGCATAGCTCTAGCCTACTGACTACTTTTGGTCACAACTACAACCTACCTTCATTTATGACCCTCATAAATGCAATTAATCACTTGATTAGGAGTACTTACCGCTCTTGGTGTTCCTTTTGGTCAGCCATGTTTCTTGACTCTCTCCACATGATGATCTACTCATGGGATGCCTACCATATCTAAAATCTCGTTTGTGCTAAGATTTGAAATTCTCTAATGCACTATAAGACAAGAATCTAAAACTCTGAGGATGCAAATGACTTGAATGTGACCCCTGGTCCCTACTTATAGCCTCCCAACCCTAATTTCTTCCCTCCCATAACCCATTTTTCTTCTTGTCAGCCTTATTTCTTCATCATGTTAGCTTCCACCCTCCAATCTCATCTTTCTAAGCCTCTTTCTATCGTGTCATTAGCCATTTCTTCTTGCCATGAGTCAACCCAGTCCTGCTTCCATTTCCTTGGTTTTCCTCTCGAGGGGGCATCCATTAAACAACTGTGGCACAGTTGTCAATCACATATTATCAGTATTTTCTTTGAAACAACGTTGTGAAGTGCATTGTCTCAAAGAGGGGCAAAATGTAGACACTCAAAAATAACCATTGCATTACTCACCTTGCATACATAAAATTCTTCTAACTCACATTCATCCAACATTAATTGAATAAATCCTATTTATTTAATTAATTTCATCAAATTCACCACTTTATTCTTCTATTTCCACATTAATTAAATAAATCAATTATTTAATTAATTTAACATTTTAATTCCTCCTGTCCATAACAATTAAATAATTATAATTATTTAATTAACTAATTATTCTTCTAAAATTAAATAAATTGTTCATATTTATTCAAGTTGACTTTTCGAATATCTTCTAAATAAATAAAATCAATATTTTATTTATTTCTTATTTTCCTCTATCATGCACAATAAATTAAATAAATTTATTTATTTAATTTCTAATTATCTTCTCAAATTTTCTAAAAAATATATTTTTTCCTCCATGCACACAAATTAAATAATTTATTATTTAATTTTATTCATAGCATGTCAAAAAGAAAATCAAAAGTTGAGTTAATTGGCTTTTAAATCATTGTTTTTATCAATCAATTCATAAAATAGAAAAAAACATTCTATTTTTATGAAAATCAGTCCTATCTTTAGTCAACAAAGCAATTAACTTAATAAAACATCTTTTTGCATGTACACTTGTCATGTGCACATTCCTTCATGTCTTCTCAATGTATCTCATCCACCAATTTCATTGAATTTCCTCCACCATTGATTGATCTTCTTTGAAAGCTATAAATACGCCCATTCACCTCTTCTCAAACCCTTCATGATTTTTGATCATTGGCATCCATATCTTCCAATGCTTTGAACATTCATTGAAGCACCTCGCATCCTTTGAGCTATCATCCATCCATTTTCAATCATGGTTATGCTACGTTTAGAACAATCCACATATCAATACACCAAGGAATAAATATCATAGTGTGGTTATTTGCATTATTGTTTGCTTTGGATTTCATTATTGAGTATTGTGATTATTTCTTGAGTTATGTAGACATTGGAATAGGGTCTATTTTGTTCTTGTTTGCATTCCAATTTCTAGCATATACACTTTTATTTTTTGTATACTTTATGTTTTTGACTATTTTGGGACAATGCAAAGTATTGGGAGGTTTAGTTTCCTTCCATGTCGACCCAAAATTTATTTTTTCTTTGATTTCACATGGCATTCTTCCTTTGTGTCCAGAGTTCTATAGGCTTGGGAATGCTGATGATTTTGTCGTTGTCCCTTGACAATTATCACTACTTTATATTTATATTAACCCCAATCATGTAGACCCCTTTGTGTTTCGTGTGATGTTTCTTGATTTCTATGTGGCACATCTTTGCTTTTCTTGTTGTAATTCCATGTTTACGCAAGATCTTGTGTATCATGTCTATGTTGATGCATGTTTTGGCATGACAATAGTTTTGGAATAGGAAAAGTACCTCAAGAGACTTCTTCTAAAAATCTTATCAATAAAAGACCAAAATACCTTAGTAGGCAATCTTTGAGTTATCTTTTTCAAGGGACTCCAGTGAATCTTTTAGAGATTTCAAACTCAAAGAAAATATCCAAAGATTTATCTAATTTCAACAAAATCAATCCACAAGACACCTCTAAAAATTGATAATAACCACTTTAACTAACTTTAGCCATTTATTTTACAAAGCTCTCAAAACACTAATTACTGTATAGAGAATATGAAAAAATCATGAAGTAAGAACTTATGCATGCAACTAGTTTCTACCCCCAAATTTGTACCACTATTAATGAAAGAGACTTAAAGATTATTTGGTACAAAACCCACAAACTTATACAAAATATTTGTAATATTAATCTATCATGTATAAAACTTTAAATATTTTACCATTTATTCTCATCAAATGCTTTCCTCCATGT
Source organism: Cunninghamia lanceolata (assembly GCA_027924645.1). NCBI lineage: Eukaryota > Viridiplantae > Streptophyta > Pinopsida > Cupressales > Cupressaceae > Cunninghamia > Cunninghamia lanceolata. The sequence continues at coordinate 16,838,281 of BSBN01000252.1, read as the reverse complement.
AGACCCAAGGGCTATCAAAGTAAGCATAGAAGGAAATCTAAACTACTCCTACTCTAACAAAGCCTAAAAAAAGGAAAAGAGGAAAGGGGAAAGAGAAAGAAAAGGAAAATCTAAATATGCACTCACTATCCTTCAAACATCATTCTTTAAGTGGACAACTTCAAATAAAACATTCTTCGTGTGATCCATCACTACAGTCACCATGTAAGAAGGTGTAATCTTCAAAAGGGGAAAAGTTGTGTGAGCAAGATAAAGATTTGAGAACTTTGCACTATGATATGTGTCAATTTTCCACACAAAATGTCAAACCATCAACTAAATATCAGTGGCTTTAACATATTTTAAACTCATCAACACTTGGTAAACTAAACATATGAGAGATAGATACACACTAATAGTTTGGAAACTCAAACTAAGAAAGAAAATGAACAAAGAAGCGAAAAGTAGAAAATTCTATTAAGAAAATGAGTTTCTAACCCTTTACAATTCCAAGTGCACAAGTATTTATAGGCCCAAGGAAGGGGAAGGTGAAAAGCCACTCCCTCCTATTTTTAGAAAATAAGAGATTCTTGTCCTCTGGCACCACCTATCTATTTGTTTGTTATATTCAATGATAAATTTGATGTCCAAATGACCATCACCAAAAATTCTGACTAGTTGCCCTTAACAACTTTGTTTTCCAACTCTTACAAATAAATAGAGAAATTACCAATGTCACCTTTATCAATTCGAGATCTAGATTATTTGAATAAGTGAATTTGACTTCAATTTTCATGAAAATCTCTTGAAATTTCCTTGAAACATCCCTGAATTCAACCATGTTGAGCTCAAAACTTTCATAAGAACCCTTTATTCTCATTAAATTGTTAATAGAATTTATAGCAAAGCCAATGTACTTGGGTGATTCTCTTCTCACTAATTCAGAAAATTAATTTTGCAAAACTTATAGTGGCTAGAAATTTCTATCCTCATCCAACAAAGAAAAACTCAATTTTTATACAAACTCATCTAAGGCATTGTGCACACTCTGAACTAAAGACTACGCCTTCAAACCCTTACTCTAACATTTTTTAAGATATTCATATGAAATTCATACACCATCTTCCATTTTTTATGCACACTGGGCTCCTAGCCATTGAGAACACCTTCATCCACCAAATAGGAAAAATCCAAGTTTTCCATTTGAGCAACTTGAGGAAAACCATTCGCAATTGCCACCATTTCATTCTTTACCCCGATCATCAAAATTTCAATATCCTCCACAAGTCCACTTGACTTGATATTTTGTAACATTTTACTCTTCTTACTTTCCAACAACCTTTTACATAATTCCTCCAAACATACATGTCCAAAGTCCATGTTAGAGATGTTTTCTATCTCAGATACTAGCTTCGATGGTGTAACCATGCCTTTGTATTCATACTTCATCCTTCATGGTGAAGTCATTCCTAGGCATAGGTCTGGCTACAACTAGACACACTTTAATACTCAAGATAAACATTATTTACCAAATGCAAATAATTTGTAATTACACAAAAATCTATCAAATTATATTCATAAATAGGTCAGAAATGAAAAACCATAGATAAAAATCCCTTTTTTCAAAAACTAGAAGTATTTTGAACCATTTGGGAGAGTTTTAAACATTGCTAGAAAAATGCAAATTGTAAACCAGAAATTGGGTCTGGTTTGTAGTTTGCAATAGGGACTACAACTGCAAAGAAGAAAGGGAGTTTGAATTGCCACCAAGGTTCAAACTCTATCTATAGTTTCCATCAAACTACAAACTACAAGAAAACTATGAAATATGACTAGTCTTTGGGTCCCAATTGTAGTTTATATACACTTACAAATTGTAAAGAGGGTTAGGCTGCCAAACTACAACCAATCCTCAAAATTTGATTGCAATTTTGCAACATACTAAAAATTATAAAAAAATATTTGGATTGTGGACTGCAACTAGGATTCAAACTTTGGTTCTAGTTTGCAATACACTACAACTTACAAATAGCTAGTAGAGTGTGGCCAGACTTCAGGTTTTGGCTGTAGTGTGTATGAATTTGCAAACTACAAGAAGTTTTGGGAATCTAAAAATCACACAAACTTTTAATGAATTTAATCTTAACTCCTAGAAATGCTTAAGGAAACCAAAAAATAAAAAACCATAATCATACACTCAAATCAAACCCTCGAGGTACAAGTTTCTAAAGAAAAATGAAAATTCAACAAACACATGCGTGAACTTGTAAGAAGTTCTCACCAAAGTAGAAAAAGAGAATTAAAATCTTGAAACCTAAACACACTAGCTGACCTATAAGGAAATCCCAATCCTGTACTGTACAAAATTTGATGGAAAACAAATTTATGTAGGTGGAAAAGGAGATGAAATACCAAAAGAAGGTCAAAGGCGTGGGAAAATGAAACTCATCTTCTAAAAATAGAAAACAGAAGAAAAATCATGAAGATAAGAATAAGTTGAAAACCGAAGTTCAGGATCGATTTGTAATTTGCAATAGAATAGAGCCCCTTGAAACTTTAGAAATTTATAGAAAAGAAAAAGACCTTGAAACTTCCAAGAATGGTTTCCTATGACACTTTACTCTTCCCAAAGATGTATAATTGAACCCTTCTCACAAAGCTAAAAAATTGAAGTGCCATAAGAAATGAAAGATTAGAAGAAAACAAGGGTCTCTAAATCTTGAAATTAGGAGCATGTTGTAAAACAAAACATCACATGCCCCCTTCATTTAATGATCAAAAGCAAGCATAACACTAATAAATCTTTAGAAAGAAGGATGAGACCAAAATAAATCTTGAATCCATGAAGTGGATCTTCAAATCTTGCACCTAAAATAGGGTTATCAATAAGCATATCCTAGAGAAATTAGAATAAGAATGCTCTTGTAGTAAAAAAAAAATTAGTGTTCAACTTGCCTTATTATATAGAATTAGCTTCATATTACAATTGATATAAATATTTCTTGAATGAAATCAGCATTAGCTTCCTCCTAGTGTGTGCAACTGATTCTTTCCTTTCTTGAATCTATGAGACTCAGTTAGGAAAATTTACACATTGATAAGATTTTAATAATAATTAACATTTTAAGCATTAATTAAGGTAGAGATCATCTTTTAAACTTCACCACATTTATCATAAGACATTCCTTGATTGACGACCTGGGCATAGCTCTACTATTATCTAAGCATCCATAGCCCTGGTAGAGATACATCTGATCTTGTTTAAAGCATAGCTATGCTACCAGCTAAGCATCTATAGCCCCAACAAAGATACATGAATCACCAAGAAAAGATGAGGCAAATTTAATTCCTTTATCTTTTAGCCTCCTCATCCAATAGACTCTAAATTCCACAACTAGGTTAGGGTCCACAATGGTAGTTAATTCTTTATTTTGAAAAAGAATGATTCATTTAAATCTATAGACTTGATATATTGACTACTTTCACTTTAACAAATAGACTTCAAGAATATTTTAATGTGTGTAGATAGTGACAGATAAAAGGTCATGCTAAACATCTTCAAGAAGGTTCAAACCTTTTACAACATGAAAATAACTCTACATGCTCAAGAAAATATGATCAAGGAAAGAAATCTTGACCATGGGAATAAACATATTAAGAATGCAAGAGGAAGACTTATCTCAAAACTTAGCCAAGAAAGAGATTAAAATTTATTTGTGTGCCAAGTCCTATTTTGACCCAAAGATAGAACCTTTTGAAATGGGGTCAGAAAGGGAAGGAAGGAAAGGAAAAGTGATGCAAAACAACAAAGTGCCCACCCATAACCCAAAACAAACAGAAAAAATGAAAGCGGGGAAAGCAAGCCAAAACAACCTAAAACCTAAGAAGACAAAACAAAAGAAGACCAAAATACGAAAATAGGAAAGAAAACAAAACAAAACAAAATTGAAATTGAAATGAAATCATAGAAATACCACATCGATTAGGCTTGGAAATAATGTTTGAGGTATTTCTTGTTCACAAGGAATGGGATAGCCTTACCATCCAAAGTTTGAAACCTAAAAGTATTCTCCCCTTGGGTGTCAACAATTAAATAATGACCTGACCATAATGACTCAAATTTATCATGGTCCCTTTTTTCATGTGCCTTATCCCAAATCAAGTCAAGGTCTAAAATCCTTAACTTTTGCTCTCTTATGAAACCATTGTTTCACAACCTCTTGATGCTTACTAAAATGTTTTAAAGCAGAATCACACTTTTCTTCTAACTTCAAGAGGTTAGCTAGACAAGTCTCAACAACTTTATTGTCATCAAAATATTCATTCATGAAACACAATACAAGAATCCTCAAATTTATGAGAAACATGGGTTCCTACCCATATACTAAATAATAAGGAGAAGTTTTAAGGGTAGCTTTAATTCTAACTCTATTTGTCCACAATGCATATTTTAATTGTGTGTACCAATCCTTAGGATTTTTTTCTAACATGCATTAAATAATCTCTAGGAGATTGTTAATTGTGGATTCAGACAAGCCATTACCTTGAGGATAATAATTTAAAGAATATTTTAAAACAATCCTATGATCAAATGTCCATTTAATGAATTATAAAGAGGAAAAACATGGGTTGTTATCACATTCCAGAGCATATGGCATTCCAAACCTAGTAATAATGTGCTCTTCAAAAGAATTTATTACCATATCGATGGTGCAATTTTTAAGTGATTGTTCTTCCATCCCTCTAGTGAAATAATCAGTAGTAGTCAAGATAAAATGATGTCCCATCGAAGAGATTGAATTAATGACCCCAATTAAGTCTAGGGCTCACTTTGTGAATGGATGTGCTTCAACTATTAGTTGTAATGGCATTACAATATATTACACTCTCTATGAGAAGCTACTTGGCATGTATGATATTTTTGGGTATGAAAATGTGCATCTTTGAAAATTTTTGGCCAATAATATCCATCTCTAAGAATTTTATGAGTTATAGCATCCCTAGATCCATGTGCAATTTTGAATTTCTTATGGAATTCCTTAAAAATCAATTGCTTCTTATTTATTTAAGCATAAAAGGTAAATCGCCTCATGATTCCTTCTGTATAGAACTCCTGCCTTGATCATGAAATGAGTAAATTTCATTCTTAGATCCCTTCTTTGCATGGAGTTCAAATCTTTAAGATATACTTGATGTAAAAAATAAGCAACCAAATATTCATACAAATCATTTGAAATAATGTTATGCACAATATATTGTTAGCACACCATATGAGGATCTATCTCAGCGATATATTTACTTAATCCTTGTCCTCGTACTATCTTCATGGGCCACATCTCAATATCAAATTCTTGTAACATGGTGACCCATTTTCCTCTACTTCCCCCAATTCATTTTGCATGAGCATATCTTTAATATTTGAGTCTAGAACTATGGTACAAACCTTACTTCGTAAAATATAGTGCCTAAAATTTTAACAACTTTGACTAAAGCAAAGGATTTCTTGTCAATCATTGAATACCTTTCTTTTGCTCCACAAAGAGGGAAAATCATAAAGTGTCATACCCACATTTCCCATGCGGTCGACATGCAACACACATGTCATGTCCACATTTGTCATGTGGTCATGACATGAAATATCAAAAAAAATTTCCATGTATCCCTAGAAATCCCCTCGCACGTGTCAGTGTGCTCGATGGCAATATGCATAAGGCATAAACATGTCAATCAAATCTTGGGGTAGTGCATCTACCTACGCAATCCCTTGCATGATGATAGCTGACTAGGGGGTTATGCGACGTGATGAGCATCACCATTAGGGTTAGGGTTGAATTAACCCAAACCCTAAGTTTCCTAAATGAGTGGCGTGATTTTGACATGTATCGAAATCAAATCCCTAATGCTAAAGCTTAAAAAGATTGATTAACAAGCTCATCCACACCTAATCATTTTATGAAAATCATTAAATTAATAATCCACATAGATTAAATCATTTAACTAACTAATCCAAATCTCCAGAAAAATCTGGCAGCATAATGCCTCTAGGGCATACATGGAAAATATTCTTAAAAATAATTAAAATAGTTACCTACTTCAACCCTTCCAAAAATTTAATATAATTAATGTTTAATTAAACTCACATACTTAATCCTTCCCCAAAACATTTTAATAAATTAATTAAATTGACGCCATTAATTCATTATTGAATTAAAAGATTAAAAATTACATTGCTAAAATAAATCCCCAATACCATTATTAAAATTCATTAAAGTTCCCTATAATTATTTAAATAACCTCTACATCCCACAATAGAATTTAATCCCCTAGGCAATTTAAAATAAAGTTTTAAATAACTTCCCACTCCAAAGTTTCCAAGATAACCCTAGGGATAAATTAAATTCCCAAACTATAATTCCCATAAAAGATCCCATGAGGTAATTGATTTAATATAAAGAATAAGTTTTTTTTTTAAAGACAAAGGGAAAAAGGAATGTGTACTCACGTGCACCAAAAATAACATGGAATTTTCAAATTCCCTTATTGTTAAAACTTCCCATACACAAAGTCCTAAGAGAGAAAAAGTAGGAATATAATAATCTAAATATGCCCTAACCCTAACTATGTTACCTTTCCTTATTTTCAAACTTCTATCATTCTAACCCTAACACTCTTATCCTCTTTCCTCCTCTATTCTCCTCTATTTTCCTTGCACTTCTATTCTCTATTTTTTCCCTCTTATTTTGTTGCAGGTTCTACTTTGACAGCAGCAAAGGAAAGCTTATCACAGTGAGGTATACACAATGAATATGTATCACATTATCTTCCTTTATTTTTGATCAAGCACCTATTTTTTTAGGGATGTATATATATATATATATATAATCCCCTGCATTATTTATAATATGTATATATCACAGAATAACCCATATATATAAATATATATAAAATCGTGTTGCAAGCATAAAAAATGAATTCAGACCAGCAAGTTTAATGACAAAAAAGGGATAGCCGAACTGCATAGTCGGTAGTCAAATTTATTCCCAGACGGCAGTTACCATGCGTACAATGTCTGTTTCTAAGGGTTTTAAGACAATCAAGGTGGAACGGGGGGTTTCGGTGGGGGCGTCGATGGTAAAAAGGGAGGCAACGGTGGTTGGGGCTCATATCCCTGCCACCGTGTGATAGAGAAATATGGGGGGTTATTTCCCCCCCCCCCAAACCCTTCAAAACAAATGTGTTTAATGGTGGCAGCCAAGGCCGCCGCCCCTCCTTGCCTCACTACAGAGTAAGAGCTACAAACAGCCTGCTTAGGGCTTACAACGTCATTAACTTTTTTTGTTTATTAATTTATTACGTGGTTTGCTAACAGCAATAAAATAAGTAATGGTTTTCATATATATATACAGTTTGCCATAAATCAGCAACTAGTTATGTTAAAATATACATATCTTTATGATCCTATATATATATATATAATCCATCTACAAACTTGCTCTCTTTCTATAGAAGAATCTAACTCTTTGTGGCAAAATAGAATCAGAAGCAAAATAATTCTAAGGGCAGAATATAATTTTTTTATAAAGTTACAACTATGCTCATTTTGCTTACTTAAGTATCTTTTTTAAAAAAAAACCCCCTACAGTTCAACAACACTACTATAGAAATAATTTTCTTCCTAAATGCATAATAATATTTCTTTCACACAGAACTTAAATGCATGAGAATACTTGCCATATTTTGTAGACATTCTTTTCATAAAAGCATAAGAGGTATTCCATTAAGTCAAGCATGTGTTTTTTTTTTTTTAAACCTTACAATGCTTAAACAACAACTATACATCTTTTTTTTTTAACCATAATACAAACCAGCAACTTAGGTATTTTCTATTTGCTACAAATTACAAAGAAGTGCAACATACTTTCCTACTTTGAACAGGCAAAATGTAAAAATAACAGCACGCAATAATTTGCAACTACAATAAGGTAATGACACAATAATCTCTTCCTCTCCATTTGAATAGAAATAATTTACAGGAGCAACTCCCTTTGACATAAAGTAACAAGAACACATAATTTACATTCTTCTCTTTTTGTTTTATCACAACATTGACATAAATGGTTCCCTTTCCCAATGATAACACAAGGCCAAATGGCCATGGCTCTCAAGCAACCATCAAAACATAGACATAAATCTATTTGAACTCCTACCAAGCTCCAAAGGTCTCCAAACAAACCTACAAAAACTAAAACAAGGGAGAAAACATCCAAGCCACCAAACCACTCTCCTCCCTACCAGAGACTTGCAAGTGGGTCACCCCCAAGCTTGGAGGTAGATCTTCACACGGGTCTCATACCACAACACAACAATAAGCAAAAAACACAATAACAAGAAGAACACCCATAAGACTTACACAACACAAAATCCATAAAAATAGATTTGAGGGGGTAGGAGAGTGGACTCTCTCTACTCAAGAGGTTCACTCCAACCAAATCTCATGAATCCAACACAAGGGCTTAAGCCCAAAATACTCAATGATAATAATAATACCCCAAGGCACTCTTGCCAATAATATGATCACCAAAAATCTCTTCCCAAATGGCCTCAAGGCCACAAATATACTAATGGAAAGAGGGTGACCTCGAGGAGGTTCACTCCTCTCCCACCCCTCACATGAATGGACACACCATGAATGGCAGTCTCATTCAATACACCCATAAAACCCAACACAACAATAATGCAAAACACACAATACCATTCACACAAGAAAATAAAAATACATGAGGAAGGCTCAATGCCTTGAGGCTTACCTTAAAAAGCCCAATAATGGAAGAGGGTTGTAGAAGAGCTATCCACTTTCTCCTTCAAGCCATCTTCCAAGAAATCCAAGTCTCTCAAAAATCCTCCAAAGATAGTCAAAAATCCAAAATGAAAGAACCCCTTTCCTCTCACAATGAGGAAATAATATAGGCTTCATTTCCAAGCCCAGAGGAATGAGAAGGTGACACATGTCACCTTCTCCTTCCTCTTCCCATCCCACTTGCAAGGGAAATGGAATATGGGGGTGACATGTGTCACCCTTGCATCCATTCAAACCTCTCCCTCTCCATATGTGCTCTCACACATGTGTGAGCGCAAAGGTGGAGAGGTGGCATCTCTCTAAATGGGCTCCAAGAGGATAAGGGATGACACATGTCATCACCTTATTCTCTAAAGGGAGCCCCTTCACTCCAAGATGCTCTCACACATGTGTGAGAGCATTGGAGGAAGGTTCCACACACTTGGAAGTCTTGAAGACTCCCCAAGTCTTCAAGGTGATGGGAATCCATGCCTTGGAAAGGGAATTGGGTCTTGTTTCAAGGCATGACTCATCTCCCACTCCAATTCAAATTTGAATTTTCGTCACTTTACTTCAAGCTAAATTTAAAGTGACTAGATAGAGGTAACCCTAGGGTTTGGCATGCTCAAATGGGCCCTAGATCCTAGGGGTACCACCAATGATTAATTTTATCCCATAATTAACACTTTAGGAGGTAGAAAATCACATAAAATAGCCACTAAAAAATAAAAGACACCAAGTGGTGTAAATTAAACCACATAATTTCACAACACTTCAATTAAATAATATAAAAGGGTGAAACTTAAGTCAAATAATAAAATGCAGAAATTTACGAAAGCATCATACAATCATACATGATCCTTTTCCCTCTTGGGAATAGATCAGTCTAACACAGGAAACACATTAGGTGTGAGATCGATCTCTAATTTTCTATGGCCTAAAAAATCACCTGCGCACTTGAACAAATAGATTAATCCAACATATACATATCATAGCTGAAGCAAGGAAATGCATACACTCATGCCATCGCATATTCATTTAAAACATTATAAAAAATCACATCATAAATAAGATTCATAATTGTATTTCTATCTACTATCTCAAGATCAAAATCGCATAGAAAATCCATATAATGATTTCACAACTAACATCTATAATATCATTAAAATGCATATCACATGTCTAATCATCATTAGTGAATCAAAATCAGGATATAGTTACATCACAACATACTAAACATAGCTAACCAAAATAAAGAAATATAGTCTAGAGAATCTGCATATCGGGATCAACAGTCCCCAAATGTCAAAATGTCATCAACTATAAATATGAAATAAGTAAAATAAGGGAGTGAAATAATTAGGCCTCACATCCTCTCCCTTAAGACTAAACTTCCTCCTAGAAGTTGTCAAAGAGGTGATGATAAAGTGTCCTCAATCTAACTGCATCCTCCCATGTCATTGTGACCTCATCATATCTGTCCCACTAGACCCTAACCTAGTCCAGCTCTCGACCTCGAAGGCCCAATGTCTGATGAGCCAATATGCGAATTGGCTCCAAAACCAACTTCTTGTCTGCCTCTACCTATAGAGCACTCCAGTCCAATACATGAGATAGATCAAATATTTATCACTACAAAACAGACACATGAAATACATCGTGGATGTGTGATAGGCTAGGTGGCAAGGCTAGACGGTAGGCTACGAGTCCTATCCGCTCCAAGATCTCAAAAGGCCCAACAAACCATGGTGCAAGCTTAGAGACCTTTCCATAATGGATTGGACTCTTGTGTGTCCGTACTCTCAAGAAAAATCTGTCACTGACTGAGAAGCTCCGATCTAGTCTCTTGGCATCAGCATACTTCTTCTGTCAATCCTATGCCTCCTGAACTCTCTATCTAATCAAGGTCACCTACTGCTCCATATCCTGCACTAGCTTTGGCCCAATGGTAACCCTATCCTCTATACGGTCCCAACTCAATGGTGTCCTACAAGGTTTGTCATACAAGGCCTGATAAGGAGGCATACCCAACAAGCTGTGATGCCCATTATTGTAGGAAAACTCAACCAGATATAGATACTCCTCCCATCTAGACTAGTGGTCCATAACATACATGTGGAGCATATCCTCTAACACCCAGTTCATCCTCTTCGTCTGACCATCTATCTTAAGGTGATAAGCAGAACTGATGTTGAGCTGTGTGCCCAATGCCTACTGCAATGCCCTCCAAAAGGATGATGTGAACACGGAGTCCCTGTCAGAAATAATGCAGCGAGGTACCCCATGTAATCTCATAATGTCATCTAAGAATACTCTCACCACTACCGGTACATTGTACGTCATGCATACAGGTGAGAAATGCACCACCTTGGTAAACTTGTCAATCATCACCATGATGGCATCATGGCAATGAGATGACATAGGAAGACCAACTATAAAATCCATGGAAATGGTGTCCCATTTCCACTCTGGTATCTCATGAGGGTATAAAAGACCTATTGGATGTTGATGCTTGGCCTTGACCCTCTGGCACTCAAGGCATAAATCAATGAACTCTACAATATCCCGTCTCATACCCACCTAATGGTATAGCTATCACAAGTTGACATGCATCTTCTTCACCCCCGGGTGCACTGTATAGGGTGCTCTGTCAGCCTCTGATAACACTACTACACGTAGGTCACCTGTATGGGTTACATAGATGTGCTGTCGATGTCTAAGGAGCCCATCTGTCTCTAGGGAATAACCTACAAACTTGCCCACAAGGGCCCTCTGTGACTGGATCTCCTAATGCACCTCAAGAAACCACTCATACTCAGGCAGATGCTATAAAATGTGTCCCCTCAAGTCTACACTCAGTGTCAAGGTCAGGATCTCGTGGCACCTCTGACTCAATGCATTGGCAACAACATTCTCCTTCCCTTTGATGTAGTGGACATCAAAGTCGTACTCACAAAGGAACTCCATCCAACATCATTGGCAGGCATTTAGATTTGGTTGCGTGAATATGTACTATAAACTATGATGATCTGAATGTAGCTCGAAATGATGACCCAATAGAAAGTGCCTCCAATGAACAAGAGCATGAACCCCCACTGTGAGCTCTAAATCATGTGTGGAGTAGTTCAACTCATGGGTCTTGAGATTTTGTGACTCATACATGATCGCTTGACCCCCCTGCATAAGTACAGCTCCTAATCCCTCTAATGAAGCATCTGTGCAAACCATGAAATTAGCTCCTAGATCGGGAACTGCTAAGATAGGAGCACTGGTGAGACACTCCTTAAGGACCCCAAAGGCCCTCTCACATTGCTCAATCCATTTGAAACTCTTCCCTTTCCGTTGAAGGGAAATGATGGGGTGTGCTATCCTGGAGAAGCCCTCAATGAATCTACGGTAATACCCAGCTAACCCCATGAAACTCCTGACCTCTGTCACACTGGTGGGTGTTCAACAATCCCTGATAGCCCTAATCTTTGATGGATCTATAGAGATACCATCGCCAGATAGGATGTGCCCCAAATATTGCACCTCTGATCTGAAAAAGGCACCCTTCGAAAAGTTGCCATATAGATGCTGCTCTCTTAAGAACTACAAAACCTAACGTAAGTGCTCCTCATGCTCCTCCTCAGTCTGTGAATAGATCAAAATATCATCTAAAAATATAATCATGAATCGATCCAAGTATGGAACAACCTGTTCATGAGACTCATGAACACTGCAGGGGCGTTCGTCAAGCTGAAGGGTACCATAGTGAACTCATAGTGGCTGTATCGAGTCCGGAAGGAGGTCTTATGGATATCTGCCTTTGTGATGCACAATTGGTGATAACCAGACTTCAAGTCTATCTTAGAGAACACCCTGGCTCCCTGCATCTGATTGAAAAGATCATCAATCCTAGGCAGAGGATAACAGTTCTTCACCGTCACCTTATTAAGCTGCCTATAGTCCATCCACAGACAAAGAGACCCATCCTTCTTCTTCATGAAGATGACCGGTACACCCCAAGGTGAAATGCTAGGTCAGATGTGCCCCTTCTTGAGCAACTCCTCTAACTATAACTTGAGCTCCATGAGCTCATGGGTAGTCATCTTGTAGGGTGCATGAGACACTGGCTCGGCACCCAGTACAAGGTCAATGTGAAAGTCTACCTCTCTGCGAGGTGGCACCCTGGTAACTCTTTTTGGGAATTAAGGTGTCTCAACCTTGGTAATTCCTTACATTATTAATGTTTGTATTTATTATTTAATTACCTATGTTGTAAATATTTGTAAATTCTATATTGTCATATTGTGGGATGTGGCACGGTGATGTGTCAATCCTACATGGAATATGACAACTTGTAATTTTGTCCTCACATAAGGAGATAGGCATCCCACTTTGTGGTAGGAGCATTTTGCCATGTGTCGGCATCTTCCATGTTGTGTAAGGGAATAATGACCAAAATGGTTATGACAGATTCCTATGACAGAATCTATGACATGTAAGAGTCAGAAATAGAAGTTTGTAAGATAGGTGAGGACATGTGTCATGAAGCCTCTTTGAATAAGGCATATTTGGGTGTCCCAAGGTGGACTATAACATGTTGTAAGAGAATATGCTATTTATAGCATGTGTATGACATATTCTCTTACAACTGTAAGTTGTAACCGCTATGATAGATTCTATGACGATCGTAAGAGCATCTGTCATAGCCTATTTTAGAAATAGACAACTTCTTTGGGATGGGAGCTATAGACAAGTGTCAAGAACATTCTACAATGTTGACCAAGTGTTCCTAGGCGTGGGTTTTGGGCCATAAGGCCAAGTTGGATGCCCATCCCAAGATAGGTCCAATATTGCCTTGTATTTTCTATATAAACAGGTGCTTGGAGATGGAGTTTGTATTACAGGTTTACAGGTACTGTTATGCTATCGGATCGACTCTAGATACAAGTATTGAAGACCATTGAAGCTTTCATTGCAAGTGTATTGTAAACATTCTTTCAGATTTGTTAATACATTGTGTAGGTTTCTGAGTGTGGGGTTTTTCACCCGATAAGGGTTTTCCCCACCGTATATCTTTATCTCTCTTCTTCTATCTTCTTTCTAGTTCTTGTGTATTGCTGCAATATCTCATTTATATATTCTATGTTGCTATAGTTGTAAGAAATAATTTGAATTTGCATAGCCCTCTCCTCATTAGATTAGTGTAGGAAGCATTTTCCGCACACCTAGCTTCCTTACAGCAGGTATCAGAGCTTGATCACCTTTGGTCCTAGTTGTTGGATGGGGGTTTTTTTAGCTGATCTAAAGTTGAGTGGGAGTCTGTGCAAAGTATTCTATTTTCTATTACAGCAAGGAGATGGCAAACACATCCAGAAGAATGGAAGTGGAGAAGTTCAATGGCACTAATTTCAAGCTGTGGAAGCTCAAGATGGAAGACATGCTTGTTGACCGAGACCTTTGGGAGACCGTTACTGGAACTAAACCAATTGCAATGCAACAAGATGATTGGGATCTCAAGGATCGGAAGGCTAAGGGTCTCATAAGACTTAGTCTTGTTGATTCTGTGTTGTTAAATGTCCATGAGGAGAAGACTGCAACCTTGCTTTGGAAGAAGTTGGGAGATGTGTATCAAGCTAAATCCCTGGTTAATAAACATTTTCTAAAAAAGAAGTTGTATTCTCTTCGAATGGAGGATGGAGAATCCATTTTTGAACATATGAATGCTTTTAACATGCTAGTTGCACAATTGACATCTATTAGTGTAAAGATGGAGGAGAAGGATCGGTGTATGACCCTGATTTGTTCTTTATCGGACTCATGGGATCACCTTGTCATGGCTATTGGAAGCACCACATCCACATTCACTATGGAAGATGTGGTAACTGCATTGTTATATGAAGAGATGTGGAGGAAGTCTTTTGATGCAGCTAAAGAGGCTCTTGCAGTGCATGGAAGACCCAAGAAGAAAGGGAAAAAGAAGGACAAGAAAGATGAGAAGGGTAGATCCAAATCCCATGGGAGATCCAAATCTCCTGGAAAGTCCAAGGCTATCTATTGGGACTGTGGTAAATCTAGGCATTTCTGAAAGGAATGCAAAGAAGAGAAGAAGAAGAAGAAGAAGAAGAAAGCTCCTAATTCAGATTCTAACAAATCACAAGATGATGGTGATGCTTTCATCGCAACCCTGGCAACCCATGCATCTGATGATGTGTGGTTGATTGACTCTGGTGCATCATTCCACATGACCTCACATCGATACTGGTTCACTAAGTATGAGGAGTTTGATGGTGGAAAGGTGTACTTGGGTGACGACTCTCATCTGAAGATTGTTGGTCATGGAAGAGTCTCTATCCGATTCCCTGATGGTCAAGTGAAGGGGATCTCTGGGGTTATGCATATCCTAGGCTTAGCACAGAACCTGCTTTCTGTAAGTAGTTTGAATGATGTAGGTGTGCAGGTTGTCTTTTAGAAAGAAGGATGCAAGATGACTAGAGGAGCTATGGTGCTTGCTAAGGGTACTAGGAGAGGTACTATGTTTCATCTGGAGGCATGCATTTCACAATGCAATAGTTCTTCTATTTCAAAGAAGAGGGCAGCAGTCACTTCATCTCCACCATCAAGCAGTTAAGAGATCTGTTGTTTCTAGTTCTGATCTTTGTAATCGTGCCTTGGAAGTTAAACTTCCTGCTGAAAAGACAATGTTATGGCATAAGAGATTTGGCCACATTGGTGAGAAGGGTCTGTGTACCCTAAAAAATAAAAACCTCATTGAGGGGTTAGATGATTGTAATCTTGAGTTTGACTTTTGCGAACATTGCATTTATGGAAAGCAAAATCATGTTCAGTTTTATTCAAGTTCTCACAAGTCTTCTGGTGTGTTGGACCTTGTTCATTCTGATGTATTTGGTCCTGTTAATGTTCCTTCATTATTAAAATCTATATATTTTGTATCTTTTATAGATGACTACAGTAGAAGGACATGGATTTATTTTCTCAGAAGAAAATCTGAAGTCTATAGTAAGTTTAAGGAGTTTAAGGCTTTTGCTGAAAATCAGACTGGTAAGAAGATTAAATGTTTGAGAACTGACAACGGTGGTGAGTTCTGTTCTATAGAATTTGATAAATATTGCAAGGAACTTGGGATTGAAAGACATAAGACAACTCCATACACTCTGCAGCAAAAATGGAGTTGCAGAAAGGATGAACAGGACATTGATGGAGAAGGCTAGGAGTATGCTTAGTGGAGCTGGCCTAGAACAAAAGTTTTGGGCTGAAGTTGTTGCCACTGTTTGCTATCTTGTTAATAGATCTCCTACATCAGCTCTTGTTGGAAAGACACCCATGGAGGTGTTGTCTGGTAGAAAGCCTTCAATAAGGCATCTTCATGTTTTTGGTTGTGAGGCATATGCACATGTGCCTAGGGAGAAGTGGTCAAAATTGGAGAACAAAGTTGTTAAGTGTATCTTCATTAGCTGTGGTGTCAGTGTGAAAGGATACAAGCTCTGGGATCCTATGGCTAAAAAAGTGTTGTATAGCAGAAGTGTCATCTTCAGAGAGCTTACACCTTCTTCCATTGTTTTATAGTCAGAAGAAAAAGAAAAGAAAGATGATGTTGTTCAGTTTCCTCTCACCCCTAAGAAGACTGAATAGAAAGACAATGTTGGACCTGATGATGATGAGAGCTCTAGCAGCTCTGAAAGCTCAGATGAAGAAGCTGAACCTCAACCTCAGCTCTTGAGGAGGTCTACACGGATAAGAAAGTAACCTAAAAGGTTTAGTTTTACATTGCTTGATTCTAGTTGTTCTTTTTCTTTGCTTACTAATAGTGATGAACCTAGAACTATATCAAAGGATATGGACATGAAAGATACAAGTTCCTAGAAGGAGGCCATGGAGGATGAAATGGCTTCTTTGGAAAAGAATCAAACTTGGGACTTGGTGCCTTTGCCTCCTGGACAGAAACCCGTTGGATGCAAATGGGTGTTCAAGAAGAAATTTGGTGCAGATGGTAGTGTTGAGAAGTATAAGGCTAGATTGGTTGCGAAGGGGTATTCACAAGTGGAGGGTATAGATCATGGTGAGATCTTCTCTCCCATTGCAAAGATGACATCCATTTGATTCCTCTTGTCTCTCGCAGTAGCTTATGACTTGGAGGTAGAACAGATGGATGTGAAGACAACTTTCCTTCATGGCGATTTGGAGGAAAAAATCTACATGTCACAGCCAGAGCATTACATGGTGAAAGGTAAAGAAAATTTGGTTTGCAAACTTAAGAAGTCTTTGTATGGTTTGAAGAAATCCCCTAGGAGATGGTACTTGAAGTTTGATGCCTTTGTGTTGTCTATTAGATTTGTGAGATTGAAATTAGATGACTGTGTGTATTATAAGTTTGATGGTGATCGTATTCTCATTGTTGCATTGTATGTTGATGATATGTTGCTCATTGGGAAGGGTAAGAATATGATTTCTGATTTCAAATCTTAGTTGTCAGCACAGTTTGAAATGAAAGATTTAGGGGCAGCCAGGTACATTCTAGGAATGGAAATCAGAAGAGACAGAACCAACATAAAACTTTGGTTAAGCCAAAGTAAATATGTGAAAACTATGTTGGATAGGTTCAACATGGCAGATTGTAGACCATTGTGTGTTCCTGTTTCTTTGGGGACAAAGTTGTCTATTGAGGATTGTCCAAAATATCCTAGTGAGGTGGAGGACATGAGCAGAGTACCTTATGCTAGTGCTGTTGATAGTTTGATGTATGCTACGGTCTGCACAAGACCAAACATTACCCAAGTAGTGGGAGTCCTTAGTCGATTTATGGCTAATCCTGGACGAGTTTATTGGGATGCAGTTAAGCGAGTGTTTAGATATTTGAGGGGTACTTCTAAGTATTCCATTTGCTATCATGGTAATGTTTTAGGACCTCTACATTCTGTTGACATTCATGGATTTGTGGATTCAGATTGGGCAGGTGACATTGACAGCAGGACATCCACTAGTGCTTATGTGTTTACAGTGTTTGGTGGTGCTATTAGTTGGATGAGTAAGTGACAACCTATTGTTGCTTTGTCCACAACAGAAGCTGAGTATATGGTAGCAACTCATGCTTGTAAGGAATCCTTTTGGCTTAAGAGCTTGTGTTTAGATATTGGTGTTGATGCAGGTCAAATCACGATCAGTTGTGACAGTCAGAGTGCAATTTGACTTGAGAAGAATCCAACTTTCTATGTTAAAACAAAGCACACTGATGTTCAATTTCACTTCGTGCAAGACATGGTTGAGGATGGAAAGGTAAATTTGGAGAAGGTATATACTTTAAGAATGTTGCATATGTATTGACGAAGCCAGTGGGCATAGAGAAGTTCAGATGGTGTTCGAAGTCTATGGGCCTCTCAGCCTATAGTAGTTAAATCCTATTTTTCTATTGGCTCTTACAAGGTGTTCGACAAGTGGGAGAATGTTGGGAATTAAGGTGTCTCAACCTTGGTAATTCCTTACATTATTAATGTTTGTATTTATTATTTAATTGCCTATGTTGTAAATATTTGTAAACTCCATATTGTCATATTGTGGGATGTGGCACGGTGATGTGTCAATCCTACATGGAATATGACAACTTGTAATTTTGTCCTCACATGAGGAGATAGGCATCCCACTTTGTGGTAGGAGCATTTTGCCATGTGTTGGCATCTTCTATGTTGTGTAAGGGAATATGACCGAAACAGTTATGACGGATTCCTATGATAGAATCTATGACATGTAAGAGTCAGAAATAGATGTTTGTAAGATAGGTGAGGACATGTGTCATGAAGCATCTTTGAATAAGGTATATTTGGGTGCCCCAAGGTGGACTATGACATGTTGTAACAGAATATGCTATTTATAGCATGTGTATGATAGATTCTCTTACAACTATAAGTTGTAACCACTATGACAGATTCTATGACAGTCATAAGTGTCGTAAGAGCATATATCATAGCCCATTTTGGAAATAGGTGACCTCTTTTGGATGGGAGCTATGGACAAGTGTTAGGCACATTCTACAATGTTAACCAAGTGTCCCTAGGTGTGGGTTTTGGGCCATGAGGCCAAGTTGGACGCCCATCCCAAGATAGGTCCAATATTGCCTTGTATTTTCTATATAAACAGGTGCTTGGAGATGGAGTTTGTATTACAGGTTTACAGGTACTGTTATGCTATTGGATTGACTCCAGATATGAGTGTCAAAGACCATTGAAGCTTGCATTGCAAGTGTATTGTAAACATTCTTTTAGATTTGTTAATACATTGTGCAGGTTTCTGAGTGTGGGGTTTTTCACCCGATAAGGGTTTTCCCCACCGTATATCTTTGTCTCTCTTCTTCTGTCTTCTTTCTAGTTCTTGTGTATTGCTACAATATCTCATTTAGATGTTCTATGTTTCTGTAGTTGTAAGAAATAATTTGAATTTGCATAGCCCTCTCTTCATTAGATTAGTGTAGGAAGTGTTTTTCGCACACCTAGCTTCCTTTCAAGTTTGGTGGGAAAACATCAACAAACTCTCTCAAAATGGGATGATCATCTAATGATGTCTCTGGCTCATCCTCTAACCTATCACTAACTATAATGGCAAACATCTGACATCCCTTTTGCATGCAATGCTTAAGCTGCTGATCGGATATCATGTGAACTGCCATGGGCTTCTGGATGCCCACCATCTCAACTATCGTGCCATGGTTGTCTAAGCAACTAATTGCCTTTCAGCGACAGTCTAACTTAGCTCTATGAGCCACAAGTCAATCCATGCCAAAAACCACACTATAAGATCCTAAGTGCATAACCCTAAGGTCGCATAATGTAGTGAAGGCCCCCAATGATATCTCACAATCCTGAAACAAAGCATCCATTGCCATCTTGGCCCCTATGACCAACTCAACCTCCCACCTATCACCTTGCCTAGAGGCCATGAGCTTGCAACACTCCACTAATGATGGAGATATAAAGGAATCAGTAGAGCCAGAATCAAATAAAATAGCAATGGGGACATCCCCAATCATACATGTGGTCTTGATCATGGAGGCCTAGAAGTCAGCCTAGCGGTTATCAATCACTAAAAACATGCGGTGGGACCTACCCACATCCCCAACTATCTGCTTGGATCCACCTGCATGTGGTTGTCCCCCTACCATATAGCCCTATGGACAATCTCTGGCTAAATGACTTGCTCTACCACAAACATAACATGGTCCCCTAGCCTGCACTTGTACTAACTATGTTCTACTCGACTGTTGCTACCCTGGTCAACTCGTGGAACCTTGTGAACCTCTGAATGACTATTATGATCTAGTGGGTTCCACAGATGGTCCCTACTGTCGCTAATCCCTACGTGGGCCCTATTGCTGCCAACCGTGATTATGACTCCCATGTGCCCTTTGCTATGGCCTAGACCTTTGTTGATGCTGCTGTTGCTGCTGTGGAGGTCTAGGAGGTAATGGTACAGAACTGAATCCTCCCCTCTAAGGTGGTGGTGGTGGTCAGTAGAAGCCCTGATACTGCTAATGGCTACGGTTCTGATACTGGGGACGTGAACTCTGACCCTGCCCCTGAATCTCCTCTATGATGTATGCCTTCTCGGAAGCCTCACTCATGGTCTGGGGGTCTACCATGCGCACTGGTCCTGAGATCCCATGATTCAAACCCCTGATAAATTTGTGAACCAGAAGTTTCTCATCATGGAGGTACTCTACATACCATGATAGCTCAATGAACCTACTCTCATACTGCGCTATAGTGGAACCTCACTGCTGCAAGTCAAGGAACTCGTCAATTCAACACTGGCTATAGTGATCTAAAAGATAATGTGCATTAAAGCGCTTAGTGAAGGTGTCCCATGTAAGAGTATCCAGTGATAGACAATGCTTGCACTCCTTAGTACACCACCATGTTATCGTTGCATCTCTCAAAAGATGAATTACCATCCGTGCCTTTGTGCTGCTCCCATAGGGATGCAATGCAAAGCACCCAAGCTGATGAGCCAAGCCTTAGCCTCAGTTCCCTCTATGGTCCCCACGAAGGTGGGTGGATTCAGCCTAAGTAAATCCCTGATGGGGTCTCTACAGTCTCTGTGTCCTCTGAAAGGCTCATCCACCTCCTCTCATTGTCCATAATCATAAGGTTTGTGGTAGACCTGCTCTATCCTCATAGCCTCCTCTTGCCACTCGTATCGTGGAAGGCTCCTGCTACGAGTTTTATGTGTTGATGCACCATCCTCGGCTGTGGTGGCTGGTACCTCTACGTACAGCTCGACATGTGGCTCCATGCGTGGCTCAACACGTGGCTCCACACAGGGCTTGACACATGGATCTACATGTGGCTCAACACGTAGCTCCGTTGCAGCCAGCGGTAACCTCTCTAAGACTGCCTAAATGCTTGAAGAATCTATGGCCCTAAATCAGGTGCATGTGGTGCCTATTGCTCCTGTGGTACTGGTGGCCCCTGACCCTCAGTTGATGACTCACTACATATCTCCATGGACGTAGTGGCTAATGAGCGCACTCACCTCGCTTTGGGAGGCATCCTACAAGAACAAGGTATTTATGATTTAATCAAAAGTGCAGAATATATAATGTGCCCAAACAAGCCCAGTGTTTAAACTTGGGCTTTGATACCAAATGTCATGCCCACATTTTCCATGCAGTCACAACACACAACACACATGTCATGTCCACATTTGTCATATGGTCATGACACAAAATATCAAAAACTTTCCATGTATCCCTAGAAATCCCCTCGCACGCGTCAACGTGCTCGGTGGCAATACGCGTAAGGCATAAACATGTCAATCAAATCTCAGGGTAGTGCATCTAACTACGCAATCCCCTACATGATGATAGCTGACTAGGGGGTTATGCAATGCGATGAGCGTTGCCATTAGGGTTAGGGTCGAATTGACCCAAACCCTAAGTTTCCTAAATGAGTGGCGTGATTTTGACATGTATCGAAATCAAATCCCTAATGCTAAAGCTTAAAAAGATTAATTAACAAGCTCATCCACACCTAATCATTTTGTGAAAATCATTAAATTAATAATCCACGCAAATATTAAATCATTTAACTAACTAATCTAGATCTTCGAAAAAATCTGGCAGCATAATGCCTCTAGGGCGTACAAGGAAAATATTCTTAAAAATAATTAAAATAGTTACCTACTTCAACCCTTCCAAAAATTTAATATATTAATGTTTAATTAAACTCACCTACTTAATCCTTCCCTAAAACATTTTAATAAATTAATTAAATCGACGCCATTAATTCATTATTGAATTAATAGATTAAAAATTACATTGCCAAAATAAATCCCCAATATCATTATTAAAATTCATTAAAGTTCCCTATAAATATTTAAATAACCTCTACATCCCATAATAGAATTTATTCCCCTAGGCAATTTAAAATAAAGTTTGAAATAACTTCCCACTCCAAAGTTTCCAAATAACCCTAGGGATAAATTAAATTCCCAAACTATAATTCTGACAAAAGATCCCATAAGGTAATTGATTTAATATAAAGAATTTTTTTTTTTTTTAAAAGACAAAGGGAAAAAGGAATGTGTACTCACGTGCACCAAAAATAACATGGAATTTTCAAATTCCCTTATTATTAAAACTTCCCACACACAAAGTCCTAAGAGAGAAAAAGTAGGAATATAATAATCTAAATATGCCCTAACCCTAACTATGCTACCTTTCCTTTCAAACTTCTATCATTCTAACCCTAACACTCTTATCCTCTTTCCTCCTCTATTCTCCTCTATTTTCCTTGCACTTCTATTCTCTATTTTCTTTTCCCTCTTATTTTGTTGTTGTATACACCTAAAAATGACATGACTTAGTTTAAATAAATATTCTTAATATTTATTCCATTTAAATTCTTCTATCAATAAATAAATAAACAAATTTATTTATTCGATTCATATTCCTCTAAATTAATTAAATATCAAAATATTTAATTACCTCTTCTAAAGTCAAAATTAAATAAAATCCTTTATTTAATTAAATTCTTCCAAACAATTGCCGATGATGGCATGGTTCAGTGGTTAAGTCACTCGGTTGTAGTGGCGGCCACCAGAGTTCAAACCCCCGCTGGGCCAACGAGCTCGCAAGGCTTTATGCCTTCGCTGGGCCAATGAGCTCATGGGTTTGAAGTGTTCTTCCTAGGGGATGAGGTCCCCCAGTTGTGGCCTCACCAATTCATTGCTCCGGGCAAAAGCATTCACATGGACCCGGAGGGCGTGTCGCACCAGCGTTGCCGATCACGTTAAAAAGTTTACCAGACGCATTTTAAAAAAAAAAATTCTTCCAAACAATTAAATAATTTTTAATTATTTAATTAAGTCAATTCTTCTTTCAAATAAAAATAAATCAATCAAACTCATTTAAATCCTCTCATTCTCTAAAAATAAAATATAATCAAATATTTTATTTATTCTTCCAAATCATGCACAAACAATTAAATAACTTTATTTATTTAATTTGCTTTCTTATCTTCTAATTCCTCAAAAAATCTTCCAAATCTTCTAATTTGTTAAACTTGTACCAGGGGCAAACTAGGGCATGTATCATCATCAGAAAATTCTTATTCTTTGAAGCAACGCCTGCATTGCATCAAAGAGGGGCAAAATGTATACACCTAAAAATGACACAATTCGGTCTAAATAAATATTCTTAATATTTATTTCATTAAATTCTTCTATTAATAAATAAATAAACAAATTTATTTATTCGATTCATATTCTTCTAAGTTAATTAAATATCACAATATTTAATTACATCTTCTAAAGTTAAAATTAAATAAAATCATTTATTTAATTAAATTCTTCCAAACAATTAAATAATTCTTAATTATTTAATTAAGTCAAATTTTTTTTCAAATTTAAATAAATCAATCAAACTTATTTAAATCCTCTCATTCTCTAAAAATAAAATATAATCAAATATTTTATTTATTCTTCCAAATCATGCACAAACAATTAAATAAATTTATTTATTTAATTTTCTTTCTTATCTTCTAATTCCTCAAAAAATCTTCCAAATCTTCTAAAAATACGTCTTCTTCTTCATGCACACAAAATTAAATAATTTATTATTTAATTTCTCTCAAATCATGGAAAAGCAAATCACAAGTTGAGTTAACTAATTCAATCTACCTTGTTTTTATCAACAACTCTTAAATTAAAAAAAAAAGCTTTCTAATTTATGAAATTAAATCTTATCTTTATAAAAGAAAGTACTTAACTTAAACAAAACATCTTTTGTGTGACACTTGTTTTCTTTCTATTCATGCACATTCTCTCAAGGTTTCTCAACCATTGATCTTCTCTCTCTCAAGTCTATAAATTGAACCCTATTCTTCTATTTCATTCATTCAAGCTTTTAGTACCCTTACTCTGCAGGAATTACAGTGCGCCTTTGGCACCCAAGTCATTCCATTTGCTTGCAATCAACTTGTTACCATATCATTACCATTTTTGTGAATCTTTTCTTCATTACGATAAACTAGCATAGCCATTTCCATTTGACATCTTGGAAATAGCAAAGAAGTGCACCTTCTGAGGGCTATATTCATACACAAGATCATTTGAGATAGGTAATCAATGGAAGCCATGAAGTGAAGAGGTTTGCAAAGGTTTGAAGTTCTTTGTTCTGATTGATTTCTTTGTTTCTTATTTCATTGAGTTTTGGGTATTATTGATATATTTATTGATTATTCATTTACACCAATTTTCCCATAACAGTTGCAGGTTCTACTTTGAGTGCAACCATGGAAAGTTCATCACAGTGAGGTATACACAATGAATATGTATCACATTATCTTCCTTTATTTTTGATCAAACCCTTATTTTTTTAGGGATATATATATACACAATCCCTTGCATTATTTATAATATGTATATATCACATAATAACCCATATATATATATATGAATTCAGACCAACAAGTTTAACGGCCCAAAAGGGGCAGCTGAATTGCACAATCGACAGCTAAATTTATTCCATAGATGGTAGTTGCCATGTGCACAGCGGCCATTTTTAAGGGTTTTAAGATAGTCAAGGTGGAACGGGGGGTTTCAGTGGCGGGCGCCGATGGTAAAAAGGGAGGCGGCGGTGGTCGGGGCTCATATCCCTGCCACTGTGTAACAGAGAAATATGGGGGGGGGGAATTCCCCTCCCCTCAAACCCTTAAAAAAAATGTGTTTAATGGTGGCGGCCAAGGCCACCGCCCCTCCTTGCCTCACTGCAGAGTAAGAGCTGCAAACAACCCACTTAGGGCTTACAACATCATTAACTTTTTTTTGTTTATTAATTTATTATGTGGTTTGCTAACAACAATAAAATAAGTAATAGTTTTCATATATATATATATATCTTTATGATCTTGTATATATATATATATATATATAATCCATCTACAAACTTGTTCTCTTTCTATAAAAGAATTTAACTCTTTAGGCAAAATAGAATCAAAAGAAAAATAATTCTAAGGGCAGAATATAATTTTTTTTATAAAGTTACAACTATGCTCATTTTGCTTACTCATCTTTTTTTTTTAAATACCCTACTGTAGCCAGTTCAACAGCACTACTATAGAAATAATTTTCTTCCTAAATGCATAATAATATTTCTTTCACACAGAACTTAAATGCATGAGAATATTTGCCATATTTTGTAGACATTCTTTCATAAAAGCATAAGAGGTATTCCATTAATTAAACCATGTTTTTTTTTTTTTGAAAACCTTACAATGCTTGAACAACAACTATACATTTTTTTTGAACCATAATACAAACTAGAAACTTAATTATTTTCTATTTGCTACAAATTACAAAGTATTGCAACATACTTTCCTACTTTGAACAAGCAAAATGTAAAAACAGTAGCATGTAATAATTTGCAACTACAGTAAGGTAATGACACAATAATCTCTTCCTCTCCATTTGAACATATATAATTTACAACAGCAACTCCCTTTGACATAAAGTAACTAGAATACATAATTTACATTCTTCTCTTTTTGTTTTATCACAACATTGACATAGAGGGTTCCCTTTTCCCAATGATAACACAAGGCCAAATGGCCATGGCTCTCAAGCAGCCATCAAAACATAAAGACATAAATCTATTTGAAATCCCACCGAGCTCCAAAGGTCTCCAAACAAACGTACAAAAACTAAAACAAGGGAGAAAACATCCAAGCCACCAAAACGCTCTCCTCTCTACCATAGACCTGCAAGTGGGTCACCCTCAAGTTTGGAGGTAGATCTTCACACGGGTCTCATACCACAACACAATAATAAGCAAACCACACAATAGCAAGAAGAACACCCATAAGGCTTACACAACATAAAATCCATAAAAAATAGATTTGAGGGGGTAGGAGAGTGGACTCTCTCTACTCAAGAGGTTCACTCCAACCAAATCTCATGAATCCAACACAAGGCCTCAAGCCCAAAATACTCAATGATAATAATAATACCCTAAGGCACTCTTGCTAATAATATGATCACCAAAAATCTCTTCCCAAATGCCCTCAAGGCCACAAATATACCAATGCAAAGAGGGTGACCTTGAGGAGGTTCACTCCTCTCCCACCCCTCACATGAATGGACACACCAAGAATGGTAGTCTCATTCAATACACCCATAAAACCCAACACAACAATAATGAAAAACACACAATACCATTCACACAAGAAAATAAAAATACATGAGGAAGGCTCAATGCCTTGAGGCTTACCTTAAAAAGCCCAATAATGGAAGAGGGTTGTAGAAGAGATATCCACTTTCTCCTTCAAGCCACCTTCCAAGAACTCCAACACTCTCAAAAATCCTCCAAAGATAGCCAAAAATCTAAAATGAAAGAACCCCTTTCCTCTCATAATGAGGAAATATAATAGGCTTCATTTCCAAGCCTAGAGGAATGACAAGGTGACACATGTCACCTTCTCCTTCCTCTTCCCATCCCACTTGCAAGGGAATTAGAATGTGAGGGTGACATGTATCACCCTCCCATCCATTCAAACCTCTCCCTCTCCACATGTGTGAGAGCAAAGGTGGAGAGGTGGCAACTCTCCAAATGGGCTCCAAGAGGATAAGGGATGACACATGTCATCACCTTATTCGCTAAAGGGAGCCCCTTCACTCCAAGATGCTCTCACACATGTGTGAGAGCATTGGAGGAAGGTTCCACACAATTGGGGGTGTTGAAGACTCCCCAAGTCTTCAAGGTGATGGGAATCCATGCCTTGGAAAGGGAATTGGGTCTTGTTTCAAGGCATGACTCATCTCCCACTCCAATTCAAATTTAAAATTTCATCACTTTACTTCAAGCTGAAGTTAAAGCGACTAGATAAAGGTAACCCTAGGGTTTGTGGTGTAGGAGCACCTCATAAATGATAAGACATCTTCTGTTCTCGAATGATTTGTTGTGAGGCCTAGAGTCAAAATGAATTGATTGGACAAATGTGTCCCATGGATGAAATATGTCATAAGTTGTAAGCCGATTGGCACTAGTGCATTAGTGTCATACTATGTTTGTAATTGTCTTGTATAGGACAGACAAAGAGAGGGAGGAGACCAAAAAAAAAACATTTTGTAATTATACATGTCTGAGTAGAAACAATAAAGATTTTGGTTTGGTCTCGTCGCAGTGTTTTGGTTTGGGACCATTCCACTGGTTGAGGCTTCTACTGAAACCAGTGGAATGACTCCCCTAGGTTTTAATTTCCTTCCATTTGATTTAGTCCAGTAATCTGTATGTCTGTATGGTTATAGTGAGTTACAGAAATTTGTGTAGTTGCAGCGTAGGTAAATTTGCATGTGTGTCTGTGTTGCAGAGGAGAAGAGTTATCGGTGTATCACCATCCATCATCGTGATCTCTAATTGCTTAAGTCACACCGAAAGGTGACAAGAACTAAGGTGATAACGGAGTAATCAACCAGAGTGAATCTAGTTTTGTTTCTCCAAAACTGCAGGGTGTTGGAGTGTCGAGTGTATCATCGGCCTATCGGCCAATCAAAGTTTGTTTCAGCGATGAGTTAAGTCTCACCGATCCTACAGAGCTATATCGACTTATCAGACTAAGGATTTAGTGACTTGCCGATGCTGTGTGTATCTTGCCGATCATTGAACCGATGGTTCAAAGGTTCAAGCGAATGGTTCAAGAGTTCAATAATTTGAAGATTTTTTCATTTTGTCTGCTTCACTGCAAGCTTTGCATCAAAGTGGTATCAGATCTTAGAAGATTTTGATCATGTAGATAGAGTGCTGAAGAATGCAATCTACACCAGGATTTTGGGATGAGCATTGGTTTTGGCTACCTGATTCTTGTTGTGAAGTTTTATGGTTGTAGGTGCAAGTTCACTCACTGCAGTAGGTGAACAGGAAAGTCTGTCAAGAGGACCAGAGGAGATGGTCCATTGGTTGTCACCAAAAGTCCTAGGGAGAGAGGCAAGAGAGAACTCCCAGGTGAGGGATAGGAGTGGTGGTGTAGTAGGGAGGAGTGGACTTCAGATGATAGAGATGCACCTTGGAGGCAGCCAGTCAAACTCCATTGATAGGAGTCACAGTTGGAGGGTAAAGAGGAAGCAGCAGAGGCATCAAGTTAGGGTTGAAGACATAAAGAGGCAAAAGTTGTTTGAAGCAGACCACATAACTCTTGGGACAAGAGTTTTCTTCAGGCTGGGGAGTATGGTACAGGAGCACCTCATAAATGATAAGACATCCTCTGTTCTCGAATGATTTGTTGTAAGGCCTAGAGCCAAAATGAATTGATTGGACAAATGTGTCCCATGGATGAAATAAGTCATAAGTTGTAAGCTGATTGGCACTAGTGCATAGGTGTCATACTATGTTTGTAACTATGTCATATATGAACCATTTTTAAATGAACCTAAGGTAGGGAAGGTGAATCGGTTAAGATTCCACCGAAGTGTAACTGCCTTGGCTAGGTTCTTTATAAGAGCGTGTGCTTGAAGAGGACAAACAAAGAGAGGGAGGAGACCAAAAAAAAACATTTTGTAATTATACATTTTTTAGTAGAAACAATAAAGATTTTGGTTTGGTCTCATCGCAGTGTTTTGGTTTGGGACCATTCCATTGGTTGAGGCTTCCGCCGAAACTAGTGGAATGACTCCCCTAGGTTTTAATTTCCTTCCGTTTGATTTAGTCCAGTAATCTATATGTCTGTATGGTTATAGTGAGTTACAGAAATTTGCGTAGTTGCAGCGTAGGTAAATCTTCATGTGTGTGTCTGTGTTGCAGAGGAGAAGAGTTATCAGCGTATCACCATCCATCATCGTGATCTCTGATTTCTTAAGTCACACCGAAAGGTGACAGGAACTAAGGTGATAATGGAGTAATCAACCAAAGTGAATTTGGTTTTGTTTCTCTGAAACTACAGGGTGTTGGAGTGTCGAGTGTATCATCGGCCTATCGGTCAATCGAAGTTTGTTTCAGCGATGAGTTAAGTCTCACCGACCCTGTAGAGCTGTATCGACTTATCGGCCTAAGGATTTAGTGACTTGCCAATGGTGTGTGTATCTTGCCGATCGTTGAACCGATGGTTCAACGGTTCAAGCGAATGGTTCAAGAGTTCAATAATTTGAATATTTGTTCATTTTGTCCACTTCTAGACTTCTTTTAAGATCAATGGCTCCAATAATGGATTCACATGTCTTTATTTCTATCTATATGGCTTTGGTCATGGCTTAAGAGGAATGGTATTAGTAATTATTGTGGGATCATATGCATTTAAATATTCATACCCCCCATCTATCATTCTTGAATATTGATTGATCAATTGTAATAATATTTCCCACTTTGTTTGAGCAATCCTTATCAATGAAAATTTCTTTCTTCTTATCCTTATCATCCAAATAATAAAAATTAATCAGGGAATCTCTTACCTTCTACAAATCATTCTTGTACTCTTGGATACCAATATCAAAGATCTTTTATAATTTCATCATTCCCTTGGGGATGGTATTGGTCTTTAAATTGAGCATTCCTTCCTCATCACATTCTGCATTGTCTCAATGATTTTCATCAATTATTTATCCCTAAAATACATATAAATTATTTATGAAATCAAGAATGTGTTTTTCATCATCAAAAACTTAAAAGTTCTTCACATTATCTAGGATAGAAGGAACATACACTAACTCTATTGAGAAATTTTTCAACTTGGAATGTGTTACAAGTTCCAATGTGCTCGCAGCTATGACTAAGGTATCCATTGTACAATTCTTTCTTTGTGGCACTACCTTAATGTTGAATGCATCAAAGTCCTCAATGAGGTTCCATACTCTATTGAGATAATAAGATAACCACTTATCATCACACTTGTACACATTACAAATTTTTCTGACAACAAGCTCTGTATCACCAAAACTTGTAGATTTTTAACTTTTTTCTTTATAGAAAACTAGACTCTATAGATTAGCGCTTTATATTCAACTACATTTTGGGAACAAGTAACTTGCAATCGATAGGCTACCAAATCTGACTTCTCATTGGGATTCACCAACTCTACACCAACCCCACATCCTTTCTTAGATTTTGAACCATCAAATCTAAGAGTCCATAAACATCAATCACTAACTCTTTTTTGCACTTTACTATCTTGACTTGGATCTTCATTTCTTACTTCTAATTGTTAGATAGAAAAGAGAGACTAGCCGAATAGATCAAACTAGGTCAAACCCTCTTCTATCCAACATTAGAACACAAGTCGAGCTTGGCTTCTACCTAAGAAGGAGAGCCAAACTACAGGGGCTTTATCCCTTTGTTGTATAAATGAGTACTAACCAAATCCAACCAAATCTAGCCAATCAAACTAGGGCAAACTATCAAACACTAGTTGACAAAGATCAAAGCATAACAGACTATCGGAAGCAAAAACCTAGAAACTAAATAGATAGCAAAGGTCAAGGATCATATCAGAACTTGGATCTGGGAATAGAAACACCAAAGACTAGGGTGCTTGGGCACCCTAGACCTAGATTAGGGTTTTGTAGACTGTGATAATTCCTGTCACTTGATTTCTGTAAATTCCTCCGAATCTAACCTTGACACACACAAGAAGGAAAATGGTTGGGCATTGTTTAGGAGCTTGCCTAAGTCAAGCTCCATGAATGGTGTTTCCACCTCCACAATAGAAAAGATGATAGATAAAGAGTGTGTGCCCTAGGAGGGTAGAGCCAAATCTAAAGTAGAATGGAATGCTAGAACAAATCATAAAGGAAAGAAGTCACCATGAGCATGGAAACC
Source organism: Cunninghamia lanceolata (assembly GCA_027924645.1). Classification (NCBI taxonomy): domain Eukaryota; kingdom Viridiplantae; phylum Streptophyta; class Pinopsida; order Cupressales; family Cupressaceae; genus Cunninghamia; species Cunninghamia lanceolata. The sequence goes on along the minus strand of BSBN01000252.1, from coordinate 16,807,175 downwards.
CTAGTATGCTTGATGTGCCACCACAACTTGACTCAAAAAGTTGGTGTAGCCTGAAGAAGTAGAAAGATCTTCATAGGACCTACAATAAGTTAGTGTCACAACAATAATCCACCATAGAGAGCTTTAGAGAAGGGTAGAGAGCATGAGAGAGAAGAAGAAAGAGTGCAAGAGTGCCTAGATTGCTTAGAGAACATAGAGATGTTCAAATGAATAAACTAACTTGCTTTTATATGCATTCCTCCTCACAAATGACAAATAAAACCATAAATTCTAGGAGTCTATGATGATTTCCATACACAAAAGATACATGACATAATTCACTCATATATGAAGTACTTAGAAAACATGAGATAAGATAAGACATACACAAGGCATACACTTGAGACATCACAATGCATACATGCAATACACAATGTATACATACTTGACACAAAGCATACACATAAGGCATGAAGTATACATAGAATACACATGAAACAGACATGGAATACACATTAAGTATTCAAGATAAATACATAAAGAACACATAGAGAGTGTAAAGGGTAAAATTTGGATAGTTGAGTTTTTGGTAGTTTTGTGTATGTATATCCTCCTTTCACCCTTTCATTCAAGGACCTAGGGTCAAGTTGCAATGTACTATCATACCCTAGGTCACTATGAGATGTAGAGAAACTTGGATTTGTATGATTTGATTGCCAATTATCTTCTCTTATGCTCATTTATACCTTAAAACTTTAATTATGCAAATACGACAAAAAATGGATGAATATCAGAAAATGCTGCTACAGAAAGATGTAAAATAACAAATGACTGAGCATATGTTTTTGGGGTTCGGAAGCGGAAGAGTTAGGGACTAAAGAGCGGGCGCCCAAGTCCAATGCCTTGCTTTTTGTCGAGACCTGCAAACAAGATCTACAACCTATTCCTACTATACCAAAGGTTTTCCTATCACAGAACTTCGAGGACTAATGAGTGGGTGCCCTAGTCCAGGGACCTATATTCAGCTTTGATCTGTGAATCTGACACTCTGAGATATCCTCCTGCAACTTCACTTTGTCTGTAGCTTCAACCTATAACCTGCAATCATGAAAAATTTGGGAGGGGGTTGTAGTGTTTAGAGGCTTGCCTTAGTCAAACCCTGGAGAGACATTCAAGTCTTCCAAACACTGTTGTCAGATAGAGAGGGCATGCCCTTGTGAGGAAGAGGCAAAAGCCAAATGATAAATGCTCAAAAACACAAATGATGTCACCTTGTAGTGAAGATCTCATGGGAGGAAGAAGCTCTTCATGCCATGAGGAGATGATTGCTCAAATCTCAAAATACAAACACATAGACAACACAAATCTACTCTTGCAACACAATGAAAGCCTTGAATCACCTTTAGAACATAATAGCTTGCTAGTAATCATCTAGTTTACAAATGAATGCCTAAACATGGTTTTATATGCAACTACAAACACTCCCACCAAGAATTTCGTAATTCAAACTTACCGTGTCAATCTAAGACCCAAATAATGGTCACAAGCTAACACCCAAAATTTGGGACTGACCCAAAATAGGGCAAGACTAGGGCATGGGTGCCCAAGTCCTCCCCCTATTTTGGGCAGGGTTAGATTCAAGGGATCCCCCTAGGTCCCATTTTTCATGAAACTTAGGGATCATTTCATTGGGATGTTAAAATATGATGCAAGATGTCCTAAATGCAGATAAAAGACCCGAGAGCTAAACCTTATGAGGGAAAAGCCCCCAAGGGGACATTTTTTGATGTTACATTTAGCCCCCACTTTGATGCAGAAGCATTCGGGTTCACATGCAATCCTCATCAACCAAAAAGATTTTTTTTACTTTCTTATTGTCTATTTTGTCTGCAGGGGTTTCTACAAGAGTGAATTGATCAAATTTGGAGAATTTTCCTAAGGAAGTTGGCCAAGTAAGGGGTTGATCTTGAAGAAGGCCCAAATGGGTGTCCGTACCTCAATTTTGGTGAAGATCTAGTCAAAATTAGTGAAGTTATGCTCCAGCACGACTTTTGAGTCCTACCAACCTAGCACTAAAATCTTAAGGTTTAGACTTGCGCTACAAACAGCTCCTACTGACCAGGTCCGTCACCTTCGTATCCTCCACTAAGTTGGTGACGTCATCATTTCCTGCCAAGCACTTTCACACCTCTTGCACTAAAAGTCTTCATCATTGACCTTGCGTTAAAAGTTGGTCCCATTGCCTAAGTTCGTCGATGCCAAAATCTGCGTTGAGCAATTTCAACCTGTCTATGCTAAAAATCTTCATCACTGACCTTGTGCTAAATACCGGTCCCACTGCCTAAGTCTGTCGACGTCGAAATCTGTGCAGGTTGGATGGATGGAAAATCGTCGCTTTGTGACTTAGTGCTAAAAGGCTTGCTCACCGTCTTTGCACTAAAATGGAGCTACACTGACAAAGTCGGATGAGGGTAGAATCTGTGCTGGTTGGATAAGGTCAAATTCTACGCTTTCCTCTATGAAGGTCATTTGAGATTGATTTCAATTCTTTCTCTATAAAAGTCAGCAAAAGATAAAACCAGCGCTTTCTCCTATTGCGCTAAAATCTGGTTGGATTGACTTTTCCCGTCAGTGAGTCAGAAATGGCAAAAGGTCAATTTTGACAGTTTGTACAACCGTTCCAAGGGCAAATCAAGGCATGACACATGTCAAGATCATTAAGGAAGGTTAGTGGCTGCCATAGAGGCCTATAAATTCATGGGATTTGTCATTTGAGAGAGCTTCTCTGGACGGAAGATTGTAATACAATTTTTTTGGAGACTTCTTGAAGGTTTTCCAGTTTGCACGATTAGTTTGATCTGCATCTTATAGCATTGTAAGGCTGAGGCCAATATCTTTGTAATGAAATTCACACTCCTGTTGTAATCTCTCTTGCAAGCAAATAAAGCTTTGTTGTACTGTTGTTCTATTATTGTTGTTTTGTTGTGATTAGTTATTTGTTGCTTGGTTTAGCTATCTGATAAGATTCCTGAACCTTGACCTGCATTAAGTGGTATTAGAGCGAGGTTTTGCACTCCTTGAGGCCATGGGATTACTGTAGAGGATCTGAGACATGGCACACCGTGATAGAAGAGGGAGAGCACCACCTCCAAGGATTGGAGATGCAGCATTGGTAGAAATGCTTAGAGGCATCACAGCTAGGCTAGATGCAATGGAAAGAATGTAGTGTAGAGGAGTACCTGTAGCAAATGTAAGTGACAATGAGGAGGTAGAAGTCAGTGAAGAGGAAATAGAAGAAGGAGAAGATGGACTTGGGGGAAGGTTTTTGAATGCAATGTCAAAGATTGCCAATAAACCCCGTGTTGAGTTACCCAGTTATAATGGTAATCTGAAACCAGACGAGTTGGTAGACTGGATTTTAGAGATGGACAAGTATTTTGAACTAGAATCCATTGAGGATCCTAAGAGGGTGAAACTTGCAGCTTCCAAGTTGAAAGTGTTAGTGTGAATAGGGATATTTCTTATATAGTTTCCTTTGTGTGAGGATAAGTCATTTTATTTAACTATTTATTAGTTAAATAATATTCCCTCACATAATTCACACTAGGTTAAGTTTACTTAGGGACTTTTTCACTTTATCCCACATTGGTTGTATATTGAGTCTCTTGGGTGGAATATCCTATATATACCCACCTCTTTCTCTCATATGAGTAACCCCATTCTATTGTATTGCTTTGCATTCTCTTGAGTTGAATACAGTTTATTTAGCTCATATGTGATTTCTATTTTGCTTTCTCTCAATCACTTGCATTCTTGGGTAGAAATCTAACATGGTATCAGAGTGGTTGTGAGTTGTGGGTTAGCATTTTTCTTAGAAATCTGAGAGTGTATGGTTGCTCTTGAAAGTTGAGTATGCTCTTCTCTTGCATCCGATGATGACCTAGAGAATCAGAAAAACTTGATAGAAACACCAGTTTTCGAGGAGGGTTTTGTATGTGGCTTTGTGTTGCAAGTAGCTTTAGGAGATTCTTGGAGTATTTCTAAGCTCACCATTGAGTTTAGAGCTGCTAGAAAAGTCAGAATAACCCTTTGTTTCATTCAGATTGAACACCGGAAGCCATTTTTATGAGGATTTGAAGCTCATAATTGACATTCAGCTTGCATTTTATGTATTCTGATCAATCTTAAAGGTTGTAACATGCCTTTTCTTGTCTTAGGTAGATGATTCAATCTTTGCATGCCATTTTTTTGTTGTTGAAGTCATTTTTCGGTGCTAAAAGCTTTTTTTTACATTAGAGTCACATCTTCTGTACATCACAAAGAAAAATGCCTTTTGGATTTTATTCACAACATCAAAAAACCATTTGGGTATCTGTTAGTTTTTACATGTAGCTTATATATTTTGTAGGAATGACATTAGAAAGCTACAGCAAACCCCCTCTCTATTGGAATTTTAGAAATTGCAGTTCAACTTCTGAAGGCCATAACTTGGACTCTTGACCTCTGATTTGCGAACTTCTTTTTTTTATTTTGGCTATTTTTTTTTGCTCTACATGCTAGTGTAGATGGTTTCTAATTTTGGTGTACATATTTTCCATAAATTTTGTTTTCTTATCAAATCTAATAGACAGTTTTAGTTTTGAGAACTTCAAACGGCTATAACTTTCACATATGATCTCAGATCGAGGTCATTCTTTTTTTGAAAGTGGATAGTTTTCCAAGCACTTGTCATTCCCACATTTTTTATGCGGTCACGACACACAACACATGTGTCATGTCCATATTTGCCTTGTGGTCATGACATGAATTACGAAAAACTTTTCTACGTATCCCTAGGAACCGCCTCACACGCGTCTGCGTGCTCGGTGGCAATTCGCATAAGGCATAATCATGTCAACATAATTCAGGGAGGTGTGTTGTCCCACGCAGTCCCCTGTGTGATGATAGCCGTCTAGGGGGTATGCAACACAAAGTGTGTCACTTTTAGGGTTAGAACAATTTTAATCCTAACCCTAAGTTTTCTAGGTGAGAAGGGGATTTCGTCAAATTTGAAACCTAACCCTAACACAGATCAAAAATGAAATCGAAATAATGATTAAGAAAATAATGGCATGATGGACGCATGATAAAGTGGAATGGTAAGATAAAAGTTAATAAAATGTCACAATATTAAAACCCTAGAAATCTAGGAAAAATTTGATAGCATAACGCGTTTTCAATAATCGACTCAAAAATTTTAAAAATAGAACTCCAATAAGAAATTAAATAAAATTTAAGAATAAAAATTTAAACTTAAGAACAATTTAAAATAACAAAATAAATACCCTGCCAAGGTCAAATAAATCAACCTTGCATTAAAAGGTTAAAAATTTGAAATAAAATAATAACATGACACCAAATTGGATTTCAAATTTGAGTCCATTAATAAATATAATTTCGGCATTACATTTATTCATGAACTCGAAATAATAGAGAAGGGAAGAGATTAAAATACTCCTTCCCATAAAATAATAATAAAATCGATAAGAAGATAAAATAATAAAATCACGCTAGGGAAAATAAAATAATTACTCCAATAAATGTGAAATTTAAAATCAAAGGGAACACACTTCTCAACTTAACAAAAATTAATCCCTCCCTTTTTAAAATATAATCTCACAAGGCAATAAAACAAAAATGCAAAATTGTTGATAACTGAGAGGGGGGGTGAATCAGTTATCCTTAATTCGCTTCCAGTTCAAATACTTAAATCCACTTTGTTAATCAATAGCATAGCAATTAATCATTTATGAAAGCATAAGGCATAAACATCAGAGTAGATATACATCAACACATAAGACACCAAGATTTTGACGTGGAAAACCCGGTTAAGGGAAAAACCATGAGGTGATTAACCCAAGGATTATTCTCTATTAGAAGAATAAGAAAAATGGATGGTACATGCCAATTAGGGCTCACTGCCCAAGCACACTGCTCACAAAGAGGCACACTGCCTACAAGAGATACACTGTCTAGAAAGTGATAAGAATCACAAACTTGAACTAGAGATTGACATCTTTACCATGCTTGGATCAGTTCCATTTAAGCCCGAGAAACTTCTGCTCTGCCTTTCACTCTTTCGCTATGCCACACTCATCCGCTGCTCAACACCCTTCGAAATGAACTCACAAACCTTTATTTATACAAGGCATCAACTTAGGAACTATCATCTAAGTCGACAATCATCCATAAGAGCATTCACAAGTCGGCAATCATTCACAAGAACATTTGCAAGATGAATAACTCATCCGGTCGGCCAGTCTGAATAAGAACATCTTCATCCAGAAGAATATCTTCGATTCTGGGCTGTAACACTCATGCGGACTGACAACATAACCTCAACATGATCCAAGAACCTTTACAAGCTTGCCTGAATGACCAGGTACATCCGCACTTCCTTTTCTTACTGGAATCTCTTCTCCTCTTCTTTCAGAACTTCAAGAACACAGTCTGTCACGACTGTCAAACTAAAACAGGTTCTTCTGGACCTCCAAACTATGTACAAACTGAGATGACATATCACAAGGACATTTCAAGCACTCCTTCCAATCCGCAGAATCTAACAATGCACTTCCGGATCTCACTGGACCTTTTTGTAACACTCTGTCACTCCGGAGCATCTCCCGGAACCGGTTCTACTTGATCAATCACAACTTCTTCATATCTTCATGCAGACCTCTGAAATCTTAATTGGAGCATCTTAAGACTCATATCTACAAACCCTTTAATCTGCATCCTCTGAGCCTCAACCTATTGAGTACTTTTTCCCTCTTCTCATCACTGTTCTTCACTGAGATTAATTTTCTCAATATCCTCAGCACACAGCTCATCCAATCCTTCTTAACAATGTAATATGAGTATGTTGACATCAATGACAACACAGGTTAACCTCATACTTGCAACAATCTCCCCCTTTGTCATTGATGGCAACATATGATGTGAAAAACCATCAAGACAAGAACTTCTCCTTTCTGTCACAGCTCCCCCTATCAGTAATAACTTTTCACATGTCTTCTATTTCTTTTACTGCTCCCCCTTTAATCAACAATTTGTTTTTTACATGTCTTCTCTCCCCCTTTGACATCAATGGCAAAGGGCTCATACTTGCAATTCTAACACATTAGAATCATACCAGCTGCTCCCCCTTAGTAGCAACTCCCCATCATCAATTTGGATCACAAGATATGACTGTGATATCCACCAGACTGATGCACATCATTGCATCCTAGTTCATCACTAGAGGGGCCATAACCCCTAACTTCTCTCTAAGATACTCAAAAGAGTCCTTGGGAAGAGGTTTAGTAAAAATATCTACAATCTGATCCTTGGAGGGTACATACTCTAGTCTAACTTGATCCTTGTTCACTTGTTCTCTTAGAAAGTGAAACTTGATAGATATGTGCTTGGTCTTAGAATGCAACATCGGATTCTTAGAAATATTTATTGCACTTGAATTATCACAAAAAATTGTGATAGGCTCCTCATATTCTACTTTAATGTCTCTTAGCATTTGTTTGATCCACAAAATTTGAGTGCAACTACTTGTTGCTGCAATATATTCTGCTTCAGTTGTAGATAGAGAAATTGCCTCTTGTTTCTTGCTTAGCCAAAAAACCAATCTTTTTCCCAAAAAGAAAGCTCCTCCACTTGTACTCTTCCTATCATCCACATCTCCTGCCCAATCTGCATCTATATATGCATGAAGAGAAAAATCCTGATCTCTAGGATACCATAGACCATACTCAATTGTTCCTTTCAAGTACCTAAAAATTCTTTTGATTGCCATAACATGAGATTCTCTAGGATCAACCTGAAATCTTGCCACAAGACCAACAACCTGCATTATATTTGGTCTAGTCTGAGTTAGATACAATAAACCTCCAATCATTGATCTGTACTTTGTCTGATCTGTTTTAGGAGAATCATCATCTTTGCTCAACTTACATCCGGTTGCCATAGGAGTGTTCATTGGCTTTGAATCTTCCATTCCAAATTTCCTCAATAATTCTTTCACATATTTGGTCTGAGAGATAAAGATACCTTTCTTTGTCTAAGTAATTTGTAGACCCAAGAAGAAATTCATTTGACCAAGCATTGACATTTCAAACTCACTTTTCATTTGATTTGCAAAGGTTTTACACATACTATCTCTTCCTCCAAAAATGATATCATCAACAAATACTTCAACAATCAAGATGTTTTCATTATCTATTTGGAAATATAGATTACTGTCAGCAATACCTTTGTTGATACCAATCTGCACAAAATGCTTATCCAACCTTTCATACCAAGCTTGGGGCTTGCTTCAATCCATACAGTGCCTTCTTTAATTTGCAGACCATATCACCATGCTCAGATAACTAAAATCCATCCAATTGTTCAATGTACACCTCTTCTTTTAAGTCACCATTCAAGAAGGCAGATTTGACATCCATCTGATATACTTTGAAATCTTTGAAGGCAATGAAAGCAAGAAATAGTTTGACTGCTTCAATTCTTGCTACCGGAGCAAAGGTTTCCTCAAAATCAATCCCTTCTATTTGAGAGTATCCTTTGCAGACTAATCTGGCCTTATTTCTGATTACTTCACTGACTTCATTTAGTTTGTTCCGGAAGACCCATTTGGTTCCAATCACATTCTTGTTACTAGGTCTGGAAACAAGATCCCAAGTGTGATTTTTCTCAATTTGCATCAACTCTTCCTCCATTGCTTTTGTCCAATTTTCATCATTGCATGCTTCATTTATTGTCTTAGGTTCAATCTTTGAAATTAGACAACATTCATCTAAATTTTGAGCAACACTCCTTCTAGTTTGCACACCTTTGCTTTTGTCCCCTATGATCTGATCTTCAGAGTGGTTCAGTCTTACATACCTTGGAACTTTGGGAGTTTCTTGCACTTTTGCTTCTTGATCAGGCTCATCCATACCTATCTCTTCTTCCTGATTTACTGGATCAGTCTGAATTTGATCTTTAGGAGAAGATGGAGCTCCTTGAACCAGAACATCATTCTAATCATCTTCATCATACTCATAAAATCTTGAGCGCTTCTCAATACCTTCATCAGCCTTCACATTTGTACTTTCTATCATCTTTCTCAGTCTCTTATTGTAACACCGGTATGCTTTGCTTTGAGTGGAGTAACCCAAGAAAATTCCTTCATCACTTCTAGCATCAAACTTTCTTAGATCTTCATCTCTTTTGATGTAACACTTGCTACCAAATACTCTGAAATATCTCATAGTAGGAGTTATACCAAACCAGAGTTCATAAGGAGTCTTACCGGTGTTGTTTCTGATTTGAACTCGATTGAGAGTATAGACTGTAGTGCTGACAGCTTCTCTCCAAAACATCTGAGGAACATTTGCTTCCATCATCATTGTCCTAGATGCTTCCTAGATGGTCCAGTTCTTTCTCTCAACTACTCCATTCTGCTGTGGAGTCCTAGGAGTAGACAACTGTCTCTTTATGCCATGCTTCTCACAGAAGTCTATGAATTCACCAGATGTGAATTTACCACCTCTATCAGACCTCAGATATTTTAGTTTTAATCCTATTTGATTCTCTACCATGGCCTTGAAGATTTTGAACTTCTCAAAGGCTTCTAATTTCTCTTTTAGAAAGGTAACCCACATCATCCGGGAATGGTCATCAATTAGTAACATGAAATATCTATCACCTTGCAAACTCTTGATTCTTGTTGGACCACATAGATCAGTATGAACTAATTCCAATAATTTAGTAGAGGACTAATCCTTACTTTTGAAAGAGACTCTGCTCTGTTTACCTAGCTGACATTCTTTGCACAAACTATTTGTAGGTTTCACCAACTTTGGAAGATCTCTTACAGCTTGAGTATTGCTTATTTTGATGATATTATCAAAATTTACATGACACATCCTTCTATGCCATAACCAACTCTGATCCACTTGAACAAACAAATAATTTTTATTAGAACCAACTAGATGGAAGATATTACCTTTTGTTTGAGTACTGGATGCAATCTCAGTTCCAGAGCTTTCAAAGATCCTGCATCTTCCATTTTTGAACCGGAGATCATAACCTTTGTCTACTAATTGTCCAACACTGAGAAGATTGTGCTTCAATCCTTCAACATACAGTACATTACTAGTTTTGCTCTTTCCATCAAAAGAAATAGTTCCCCTACCTTTGATTCTACCAGCAAAATTATCACCAAACTTCACCATTCCTCCTTCATACCTTTCCAAATCTAAGAACTTGTTCTTGTCACCTGTCATATGGTGAGAGCATCCACTGTTAATAACCCAATCATCCTTTTCTTCAACTTGGGCAGCCAAAGCTCTTTCTACAACCTTATGATTGACAGATTCAGAGGATATTGGTTCTTCTTCCTTGATGGCAATAAACACCCATTCATTTCCGGATTTATCTCCTATCTCTGATTCATCATCTGTTACTCCTTCATTATCAGCTTCTTCATGAACATAATAATAGTTCTTTTAGAACCTTTGTCTGTTAGAGTTTGACCTTGCAGATCTTTCCGGACATCTTGAAGCAAAATGACCAATCTTATTATAGTTGAAACACTTAAAAGGTAACTTTCCTTCATACTTACCAGATCCTCTTGGCAATCTATTTGCAATGAGGGCTTCAAGATGATCTATTTCTGCTTCTTCCTCTTCCATGTCTTTCCTTGCTTGATCATACCATGACAGCTTCCTTGAAGAGTTTTCTCCCAGATCAAATCTTTGTTTGCCTTTCACATAGGCACTGGCTTTGAATGCAGATTTAGTCTTGGGGGGATCATCTCCAAACTCAGTCATTTCAAATGCAGCCAGTTTGCCAACCAATTGCTCTCTTGTGACAGTTGCATGGGCTCTGAATTCATCAATGGCAGCAACCTTGATCTTGTAGGTAGCAGGAAGGGATCTGAGAATTTTGCACACAATCTCATTTTCATCCAGAACTCCACCAGTATTCCTGATTCCACACACCAGCTCATTTACTCTTGCCATAAAAGTAGTGATGTTTTCATCATCTCTCATCTTCAATATTTCAAATTTTCCTTTGAGACTTTGTAGCCTTGCACTCTTAACAAACTCATCTCCTTCATGCAAAAGTTCTAGTTTAACCCAGATCTCATAGGCAGTTGGTAGATCAATAACATTTGAGAGTTCTGAGTCAGTCAATGCACTTAGAAGAGCCTCTTTAGTCTGCAGATTGTTTTCAGCATCTGTGATTTCATTTAGAGTTGTCGGACCACCCTGTGGAGGTTTGTATGCTTTTTCGACCATGGACAAGTACGCCTTTCCCATACACTCCAAGTGACATTTCATGCGGCCTTTCCAAAGAGTGAAGTTGGTTCCATCAAATTTTAGACTGTCCTTCTTGTATGATGACATCCTGGATCTCTTCAAGCAGTTAAGCTCCTTTTAGAGGAACTTAGCTCTGATACCAATTGTTGATGACTGAGAGGGGGGGTGAATCAGTTATCCTTAATTCACTTCCAGTTCAAACACTTAAATCCACTTTGTTAATCAATAGCATAGCAATTAATCATTCATGAAAGCATAAGGCATAAACATCAGAGCAGATATACATCAACACATAAGACACTAAGATTTTGATGTGGAAAACCCAGTTAAGGGAAAAACCATGGGGTGATTAACCCAAGGATTATTCTCTATTAGAAGAATAAGAAAAATGGATGGCACATGCCAATTAGGGCTCACTGCCTAAGCACACTGCTCACAAAGAGGCACACTACCTACAAGAGACACACTGTTTATAAAGTGATAAGAATCACAAAATTGAACTGGAGATTGACATCTTTACCATGCCTGGATCAGTTCCATTTAAGCACAAGAAACTTCTACTCTGCCTTTCGCTCTTTCGCTATTCCACACTCATCCGCTGCTCAACACACTTCAAAATGAACTCACAAACCTTTATTTATACAAGGCATCGACTTAGGAACTATCATCTAAGTCGGCAATCATCCATAAGAGCATTTGCAAGTCGGTAATCATTCACAAGAACATTCGCAAGATGAATAACTCATCCGGTCGGCCAGTCTAAATAAGAAAATCTTCATCCAGAAGAATATCTTCGATTTCAGGCTCTAACACTCATGTGGACCGACAACACAACCTCAACATGTTCCAAAAACCTTTACAAGCTTGCCTAAATGACCAGGTACATCCGCACTTCCTTTTCCTACTGGAATCTCTTCTCCACTTCTTCCAGAACTTCAAGAACATAGTCTGTTGCGACTGTCAAACTGAAACAGGTTCTTCTAGACCTCCAAACTATGTACAAACTGAGATGACATATCAGAAGGACATTTCAAGCACTCCTTCCAATCCGTAGAATCTGACAATGCACTTTTGGATCTCACCGGACCTTTTTGTAACACTCTATCACTCCGGAGCATCTCCCAGAACCGGTTCTACTTGATTGATCACAACTTCTTCACATCTTCATGCGGACCTCTGAAATCTTAACTGGAGCATCATAAGACTCATATCTACAAACCCTTTAATCCGCATCCTCTAAGCCTCAACCTATTGAGTACTTTTTCCCTCTTCTCATCATTGTTCTTCACTGAGACTAATTTTCTCAATATCCTCAGCACACAGCTCATCCAATCCTTCTTAACAATGTAATATGAGTATGTTGACATCAATGACAACACAGGTTAACCTCATACTTGCAACAAAAACCCCATTTAAATTCAAACAAAATAAATGAAACACAAGGATTAAAAGAACAAGGGCAAAAATGGAGAATTTAAAAATAAGAAATAAAACAACTTCCTCACATTCTCCTCACAATTGAAAATTGGTTTTCAAAATAGAGAAGCCCTAATTCCAAATTAAAATTGATTTTCTAATAGAAAGCCCTAATTTGTATTTTATTGTTTTCTTTCCTTTGGTTGCCCTAATTCCTCTATCTCATTCTTTCCTTGTTAACTTCTTTGTTTTGTTTTTGCCTTTTCATTTATGTAGGTTAGGGTTTTGAAAAGAGGTGGAAGCCATGAATGGAGCTTTCCACTACCTCTCACGGAGGTATACACAACAGAGTTATACCATATTTTTTTTGTTCTTTTTAAAATAACAGAGTGATTGATATATATATATATATATCAATATTTATATGCTGTATATGTTACACTAATTTCTTGTTTCAGGGTCTAAAGGATGTAAAGGCTGAGCAGTGGCCATGGCATGGGCAAAGCGCAGTCTGAAGGGAGGCAGCGACTCTGTTTTGAGGGGGTGCTATCTAGAATGGAGAATGGTGGGTGCGAAGGGGGGGAAGCGGGGGAAAGGGAACTGTGGAGTTAGGGTAAGGGATGTGGGGAGGGGGCCGAGGTGTGGGTGGGGGCTTGGCCCCCTCCCCACACCCCCGCGAATAGAAGGAAAGAAGTATGGTGGGTGGTGGCTGCCATGGCTGTCATCCCACGTACTCCCCTTTTTTTTCTTTTATTAACCCTTAACTTCACAACACAGTCCAGCCAGGGTTCGGTCTACTCCTGGTCTATTTTTGTACTTAAAACATTTTGCTTAACACTAAATTTTTTTATCAATAGTTTTTATTTTGAATAAAAATATATATATTGTATTGTATATATATATATATATATGCTCTTATATATATATACATATATATATGTATGTGTGGTATTTTAACATGCATTCTCTTTTATTTTCTCTATTTCAGTATCTACACAGAGATATTATATATATATATATATATATTCCTCTATATGTGTGTGTGTGTGTGTGTATAATTACATACAACACTATCTATCTCAAAACAATGGTTTAACTAACAGAATATTAACTTTCAGATTTATAACAAAAACTAAATCAATAGCATTCCTTTTTTGTTTTTTTTGAAAAGCATAAATATACTTAGATATCTCTATTTTTTTTGAAAGAATATAATAAGGTAGGATATGCATTTTTATCCAAGTTTTTCCAATAGCTTAACTCCCTAAAAACAACCAGTAATATGAACTTTCAATGCAACAACAGAAAAACTATTTAAAATTTCTCTTTTTTTCTTTGTATGTAATAAAATTTATTTTACAACTAACGTGTATTTCCTTTTTTTTTTGAAAAGAACAATGACAACAAAAATATAGTTAAATTCACATGCATCTCTCAAAATACCCAACTCCACAACATAGGAAATAAACAACTCATAAATAAAATAAAAAGAATGTTTACATTTCAACATTTTTTACAGCCAACTCCAAGGGTAGAATAACATAGCAAAATAAATTACAACAAGGCCACAAAGGCCATGGCTCAAACAGCCAACAACAAATGGCTAAAGCAACAAAAAAATGGACTCCTCATCAAGCTCCATTTCTTCATTTAAGCACCTGCAATAAATACACAACAAGACAGAAAACCCAGCCACTTTGAAATGCCCTCCTCCCTACCGTAGACCCGCAAGTGGGTCACCCCTGAGCTAGGGAGGTAGGGATTCACATGGTTGCAAACACACCACAACAAGCATCAAAGCAACAACAGCACAAAAATCAACCCCAAGGATAAACACATAACACAACTCATGAGAAATAGTTTGATGGCAGTAGGAAATGGACCCCTCTACTTCAAAGGCCACACCAAAATACTAAAATACCAAGTCTCATGGCCTCAAGCCAAAACCTCCAAAACCACAACTCCTCAAATATCTCAAAATAAACTTCCATGACACTCTTGCCATTCAAATAATCTCCACAAGTAAGAAGCCCTCAAGGCCATAAATAACACAAATATGGGAGTGACCTCAAGGAGGTTCCTTTCCCCTACCTCAAACAAGTTGAGCCTTACCTCCAAATGGAGGTGCTCTCACCAAACTCCCATCCCACACAAAAATGAAACAACAACAACAAAACTAAAAACACATCACAATAAAATAAATGCAAGGGTAAAGAACATAGTAATGAGGCTTACCTTCAAAAGCCCTATAATGGAAGCACGTTTGGTGATGAGCTCCAAGCTTCTCTAAAACCTTCCAATCTCGAAAATCCCTCTAACTTCCCCAAAATTTGGTCAAAATAGAAAGAAATCTCCAAAATGCAAGAACCCCACACTCCTCAACAAGAGGAGGTAATATAGGCCTTCTAAATTGGCCTTGAGGAATGAGAAGGTGACACCTGTCACCTTCTCCTTCCTCCTCCAATGCCACTTGCAAGGGAGAGGAAGTGTGAGGGTGACAAGTGTCATCCTCCAATTCCATTTCAATCCTCACCTTATCCACTTGTGCTCTCACACATGTGTGAGAGAACAAGTGGTGAGGTGGCATTCCACTTCAAGCCTCCATGAGGATAAGGGATGCCATATGGCATCCTCTTATTCTCTAAGAGATCCATCTCCCTCCAAGATGCTCTCACATGTGTGTGAGAGTCTTGGAGGAAGATCCCACACACTTGGGAGTCTTGGAGACCTCCCAAGTCTTCCTAGGGAAGGGATTCCCAAACTTTGGGAAGGGAGATGAGTCTTTCCCAAAGCATGACTCATCTCCCACCCTTATCGAATTCAAATTTCGTCACTTTAACTAAACCTCAGTTTAGAGTGACCAAAAGTGAGTTATTCCAAGGTTTAGTTAGTCAAAATTGACCCTAGACCCATGGGTAACCACCTAGGGTAAATTTTGGGACACTAAGGTTCACATAGGGAGTCATAAATCTACTTTAAATAGCCTCAAAAATAAAAACAATACCAAGTGGTATAAATCAATAAAAATTATACAACACATGATATAATTAATTTAAACAAATGGTACTAGGCCAAAATGATAAAATTAAAAAAGCACTTAAATCAACACTGAATTTCAAATGTGATCCTCATCCCTCGTGGGAATGGATCAGTTTCACAGGGAATAACATATGTGTGAATTCTACCTCTAATTTCCCATGGCCTGGGAATGCAATCCTGCACATCTTGATCAAGTGTCAATCATATCATGAATAATCAAAGCTGAAGCAACTGGAATTAAATTCATGCCATTGAATACAACAATAATCATCTATAACATAATTCTGAATTAAACTGCATTTTTCTAACAAATGTCACATAATCACCATCACATAAATAACTAGAAATCACATCACAAAACATCATCTAATATATCTCACATGTCTAATCACAAAATAGCATCAAAATATGATCAAATCAAATCACCATATGTCTAATCAATGTCAATAAAAATCAGAAGATATAATCAAATTTACATAATGAAACCATAGTCTCTAGAAGTCTGATAGTGTCATCAACTGAAATGCATAACGATGAAAATAAGGAAGGAAAAATAATCGGCCTCACATCCTCCCCCCTTAAGACTAAACTTTCTCCTAGAAGTTGTCAAAAAGGTGAGGATAGAATGCCCTCAAACTAGCTGCATCCTCCCAAGTCACTGTGACCTCATCATAATGATCCCACTGGACCCTAACTTGGTCCAACTCTCAACCTCGAAGGCCCAGCGTCCAACGAGCCAATATGCGAATTGGTTCCAAAGCCAATTGCCCATCCGCCTCTACCTGTAGAGCACTCCAGTCCAGTACGTGAGATAAATCAGATATATATCACCTCAATACAAAAATATGAAAGACATTATGGATACGTGATAGGCTAGGTGGCAACACTAGACGATAGGCAATAGGTACTATTCGCTCCAATATCTCAAAGGGTCCTACAAACTGAGGTGCGAGCTTAGAGCCCTTTCCATAATGGATTGGACTCTTCTATGGCCGCACTCTAAGGAATACCCTGTCACCCACTGAGAAGCTCCAATCAGTCCTCTTAGCATCAACATACTTCTTCTGTCTATCCTGTGCCTCCTGAAGTCTCTACCTAATCAGTCTGACCTACTGCTCCATATCCTGAACTAACTCTGGACCAATGTCAGCCCTGTCCTCTATCCGATCCCAACTCAATGATGTCTTGCATGGTCTGCCATATAAAGCCTGAAAAGGAGGCATACCCAACGAGCTATGATGCCCATTATTGTAGGCAAACTCAACCAGATATAGATACTCCTCCCATCTAGGCTGATGGTCCATAACATATATACAAAGCATGTCCTCCAAAACCTAATTCACCCACTCTGTCTGTCCATCTATCTCAAGATGATAAGCGGAGCTAAAGTTGACCTTTGTGCTCAATGCCTGCTGCAAGGCTCTCCAAAATACTAAAGTGAACACAAAATCTCTATCATAAATGATGTGGTGAGTTACTCCATGTAGTCTAACAATATCATTTAAGAATACTCTTACCATTGTTGGCACATTGTACATCATGAGTACAGGTGAGAAATGTGCCACCTTGGTCAACTTGTCAACTGTCACCATGATGGCATCATGGCGATGCGAAGACATAGGAAGACCAACAATAAAATCTATGGAAATGGTGTCCCATTTCCACTTAGGTATCTCGTGTGGGTATAAAAGACCCGTTGGATGCTGATGCTTGGCCTTGACCCTCTGGCACTCAAGGCATCGAGCAACAAACTCTACAATATCTCATCTCATACCCGCCCAATGGTACAGCTGTCATAGGTTGGAATGTATCTTCTTCACCCCCGGATGTGCTGCATATGGTGCTCTATGAGCCTCTGATAATACTACAGCACGTAGGTCACCTGCGCGAGGTACATAGATGCACTGTCGATGACGAAGTAACCCATCTACCTCAAGTGAATACCCTACAAACTTGCCCACAAGGGCCCTCTGTGAACTGATCTCCTGCTGCACCTCAAGAAACCACTCATCCTCTGGCAGATGCTGAATAATGTGTCCTCTCAAGTCCACACTCAGAGTCAAGGTCAAGAGCTCATGGTGCCTCCGACTCAATGCGTCAGCAACCACGTTCTCCTTCCCTTTGATGTAGTAGACATCAAAGTCATACTCGCAAAGAAACTCCATCCAACGCCGCTGACGGGCGTTCAGATTTAGCTGTGTAAAGATATACTGAAGACTGTGGTGATCTGAATGGAGCTCAAAGCAATGACCCAATAAGAAATGCCTCCAACGAACTAGAGCATGAACCAGAGCCACTAACTCCAAGTCATGTGTGGGGTAGTTCAGCTCATGGGTCTTGAGCTTTTGCAACTCATACGCAATCGCTCTACCACCCTGCATAAGTATGGCTCCCAATCCCTCAAGTGATGCATCCGTGCAAACCATAAAATATGCTGCAAGATCAGGAACCGCTAAAATGAGAGCACTGGTGAGACACTCCTTGAGGACCCCGAAAGCCTTCTCACACTGCTCAGTCCATAGAAAACTCTTCCCTTTCCACTGAAGGGAAGTGATGGGGTGCGCTATCTGAGAAAAACCCTCAACAAAGTGACGATAATAACTAGCTAACCCCATAAAAATCCTGACCTTTGTCACACTGGTGGGTGCTGGCCAATCTTTGATAGCCCTAATCTTTGATGGATCTACTAAGATTCCATCGCCAGATAGGATATGCCCTAGATACTATACCTCTGTCCTGAAAAATGCACACTTCACCAAGTTCCCATAAAGATTCTGCTCCCTCAAACACTATAGAACCTGACGTAGGTGCTCCTCATGCTCCTCCTCGGTCCGTGAATAGATCAAAATGTCATCGAGGAAAATAATCATGAACCAATCTAAGTAGGTATGGAACACCCCATTCATGAGACTCATGAACACTGCAGGGGGTTTGTCAAACCAAAGGGGACCACAGTGAACTCATAGTTGCCATATCAAGTCTAGAAGGCGGTCTTATGGATGTCTGCCTCTGTGATACGTAACTGATGGTAATGGGACTTCAGGTCAATCTTAGAGAACACCCTGGCTCCCTGCATCTAATCAAAAAAATCATCAATCCTGGGTAGAGGATAATGGTTCTTCACCGTCACCTTATTCAACTGCCTATAATCCATGCATAATCGAAGAGACCCATCCTTCTTCTTCACGAAGATGATAGGAGCGCCCCAAGGTGAAACGCTCGGTCAAATGTGCCCCTTCTTGAGCAAGTCCTCAAGTTGTAACTTGAGCTCTGTGAGCTCATGAGTGGTCATCCTGTAGGGTGCACGAAACACTGGCTCGACACCCAGCACTAAGTCAATGTGAAAGTCTACCTCACGATGGGGTGGCATCCCCGATAACTCTGCTGGAAACACATTGGCAAACTCTCTCAGGATGGGATGATCATCCAAAAATGCCTCAAGCTCATCATTTAATCTGTCACTCATTGTGATAGTGAACATCTGGCATCCCTTCTGCATACAGCTCTTAAGCTGCTAAGCGGATATCATATGCACTGCTATGGGCTTTTGTATGCCCACTATCTCAACTGATGTATCATGATCGTCTAAGCAGCTAATTGCCTTTGGTGACAATCTAGCTTGTCTCGATGAGCCGCAAGCTAGTCCATACCCAACACCACCTCGTAGGATCCTAATGTCATAACTCTAAGGTCACATACTATGGCAAATGGTCCCAAAGAAATCTCACAGTTGTGGACTAAGGCATCTACTGTCATCTTGGCCCTTGAGGCCAACTCAACCACCCACCTATCACCCTGCCTATAGGCCACCAGCTTACAACGCTCTACTAACGATGGAGATATGAAAGAGTTAGTAGCAGTTGAATCAAAGAGAATAGAAATGGAGATACCCCCTATCATACCTAACGTCTCAATCACTGATGCCTAAAAATTAGCCTGGCAGTTATCAACCGCTATGAACATATGGTGGGACCTACCCACATCTCCAATCGTCTGCTCTAATCTTCCTGCATGAGGCTGCCCCTGCTGTAAAGCCCTATGGACACTCTCTAGCTAGATGTTCTAATTCACCACACACATAACAAGGTCCCCTAGCCTATACCTATCCAGTCTAAGTTCTATTCAACTACTACTATCCTGATCTACCAGTGGACCCCTGTGAGCCCCTATATGACTGTTGTGACCTCGTAGGTCCCGCAGGTGGTCCCTGCTACCTCTGATCTTTGCGTGGACCCTATTGTTGCCAACCTCTATTATGCCCCCCATGTGCCCTCTACTGTGTCCTGGCTCTCTGCTACTATGGGGGCCCAAGAGGTAAGGGTGCGGAACTAAATCCTCCCCTATGAGGTGGTTGTGATGGTTTGCAAAAACTCTGTTGATGTTGTTGCTGTCCATGATCTTGAAATTGAGGGTGTGAACTTTGCCCTCATCCCTGTATCTCCTCAGTGATATATGCCTTCTCGACAGCATCACTCAAAGTTTGGGGATCTGCCATGCAAACAGGCCCTACTATGCTGTGGTTTAGTCCTCTAATAAACTTATGAACCAGGAGTTTCTCATCATGAAGATACTCTGCATATCAAGACAACTAGGTAAATCTACCTTCATACTAAGCAACTGTAACTCCTCTCTACTGAAGGTCATGAAATTCATCTATGCGACGCTACCTGTAATGATCTGATAAGTATTGTGCATTGAAGCGCTCAATGAAGGTCTCCCATGAGAGAGTGTCTAATGACAGGTGACGCTTGCACTCAGTGCACCACTAGGTAGCTGTTGCATCTCGCAATAAGTGTACTACCACACGAGCCTTTGTGTTGCCCTCATAAGGACGCAACGTGAAGCATCTGTCTAAGCTGATGAGATAGGCCTCTGCCTTAGCTCCCTCTGTGGTCCCGATGAAAGTAGGAGGGTTTAGCCTCAACAAATCCCTAATGGGATCTCCTCTGTCTCTATGCCCTCTGATAGGCTCATCTATGTAATAGTCATAAGGTCTGTCAACAATGTGCTCTACTTGTACTACCTCATCATGCCTAGCATGCATGGAGGGCTCCTGCTACGGGCCCTGTTAGCCAATCCAACCTCCTCTGCCATCGTCTCTGGCACCTCAACATATGGCTCCACACATGGCTCGACACGAGACTCTACTCGTGGCTCTACGTATGGCTCCTCTCGCAAATCCTCACATGGCTCAACATGTAGCTCTATGTACGGCTCAACTACGGTTGGTGGAAGCCTATCTAAAACTACCTGTAATGCCTGTAATATCTGTGGCCCAATATCTGGTAGGGCCGGTGGTGCCTGTGGTACCTGTGGGGCTGGCAGTACCTATCCCTCAACTGATGAATCACTGTGCACCTCAGCGGATGCAGTGTGGTGAGACTGCGCTCGCTAAACCCGTTGGGGAGGCATCCTACAAAAATGAGGTAACCATAAATTAATCAAAGTTGCAGAAATAATAATGTGCCCTAAACAAGCCCAGTGTTTAAACTTGGCTCTGGTACCAAATGTCATGCCCACATTTCCCATGCGGTCATGACACACAACACACGTGTCATGTCCACATTTGCCATGTGGTCATGACACGAATTACGAAAAACTTTTCTACCTATACCTAGGAACCCCCTCAGACGTGTCTGCATGCTCCGTGGCAATACGCATAAGGTGTAATCATGTCAACATAATTCAGGGAGGTGTGTTGTCCCATGTAGTCCCCTACGTGATGATAGCCGTCTAGGGGGTATGCGACACAAAGTGTGTCGCTTTTAGTGTTAGAACGATTTTAATCCTAACCCTAAGTTTCCTAGGTGAGAAGGGGATTTCATCAGATTCGAAACCTAACCCTAACTCAAATAAAAAATGAAATGGAAATAATGGCATGATGGACGCATGATAAAATGGAATGGTAAGATAAAAGTTAATAAAATGTCACAAAATTAAAACCCTAGAAATCTAGGAAAAATTCGACAGCATAACGCGTTTTCAATAATCAACTCAAAAATATTTAAAATAAAACTCCAATAAGAAATTAAATAAAATTTAAGAATAAAAATTTAAACTTAAGAACAATTTAAAATAACAAAATAAATACCTTGCCAAGGTCAAATAAATCGACCATGCATTAAAAGGTTAAAAATTTGAAATAAAATAATAAAATAATAACATGACGCCAAATTAGATTTCAAATTTGAGTCCGTTAATAAATATAATTTCAGCATTACATTTATTAATGAACTCGGAATAATAGAGAAGGGAAGAGATTAAAATACTCCTTCCTGTAAAATAATAATAAAAACGATAAGAAGATAAAATAATAAAATCACGCTAGGGAAAATAAAATAATTACTCCAATAAATGTGAAATTTAAAATCAAAGGGAACACACTTCTCAACTTAACAAAAATTAATCCCTCATTTTTAAAAATATAATCTCACAAGGCAATAAAACAAAAATGCAAAACCCCATTTAAATTCAAACAAAATAAATGAAACACAAGGATTAAAAGAACAAGGGCCAAATTGGAGAATTTAAAAATAAGAAATAATACAACTTCCTCACATTCTCCTCACAATTAAAAATTGGTTTTCAAAATAGAGGAGCCCTAATTCCAAATTAAAATTGGTTTTCTAATAGAAAGCCCTAATTTGTATTTTATTGTTTTCTTTCCTTTTGTTGCCCTAATTCCTCTATCTCATTCTTTCCTTGTTTACTTCTTTGTTCTGTTTTTGCCTTTTTGTTTATGCAGGTTAGGGTTTTGAAAAGAGGTGGAAGCCATGAATGGAGCTTTCCACTACCTCTCACGGAGGTATACACAACAGAGTTATACCATATTTTTTTTTGTTCTTTTTAAAATAGCAGAATGATATATATATATGTGTGTGTGTGTGTGTGTGTTGTATATGTTACACTAATTTCTTGTTTCAGGGTCTAAAGGATGTAAAGGCCGAGCAGCGGCCATGGCATGGGTGGAGCACAGTCTGAAGGGAGGCAACGACTCTATTTTGAGGGGGCGCTATCTAGAAAGGAGAACGGTGGGTGCGAAGGGGGGGAAGTGGGGGAAAGGGAGCTGCAGAGTTAGGGTAAGGGCTGTGGGGAGGGGGCCGAACCCCCACCCACACCCTTGGGTGTGGGTGGGGTGGGTGGGGCCTTGCCCCCCTCCCCACACCCTCATGAACAGAAGGAAAGAAGTATGGTGGGCGGCTGCTGCCATGGCCGCCGTCCCCCATACTCCCCTTTTTTTTCTTTTATTAACCCTTAACTTCACAACGTAGTCCAACCAGGGTTTGGTCTACTCCTGGTCTATTTTTGTACTTAAAACATTTTGCTTAACACTAATTTTTTTTATCAATAGTTTTTATTTCGAATAAATAAATAAATAAATATATATACAGTCCTTCTATTCCTTTCTTTAACAAAAAAAAAAGTTTGCTCCTTTGTCTAAATGTATCCGCATTTTTCAACATCAGTATATATGTGTGTGTGTGTGTGTGTGTGTGTATTTTAACATGCATTCTCTTTTATTTTCTCTATTTCAGTATCTACAAAGAGATATAAAATGAATAGCAAGTTTGTCAACTATAATATATATATATATATATATATATATAAATTCCTCTATATATATATATGGATATATATATATATATATGGATATATATATATATATATATATATATTTATGTAATTACATACAATACTATCTATCTGAAAACAATGGTTTAACTAACAAAATATTAACTTTCAGATTTATAACAAAAACTAAATCAGTAGCATTCTCTCTCTTTTTTTTTTTTTTCTGAAAAGCATAAATATACTTAGATATCTCTATTTTTTTTGAAAGAATATAATAAGGTAGGATATGCATTTTTATCTAAGTTTTTCCAACAGCTTAACTCCCTAACAACAACTAGTAATATGAACTTTCAATGCAATAACAGAAAAACTATTTAAAATTTTTCTTTCTTTCTTTGTATGCAATAAAATTTATTTTACAACTAACGTGTATTTCCTTTTTTTTTTGAAAAGAACAATGACAGCAAAAATATAGTTAAATTCACATGCATCTCTCAAAATACCCAACTCCACAACATAGGAAATAAATAGCTCATAAATAAAATAAAAAGAATGTTTACATTTCAACACTTTTTACAGCCAACTCCAAGGGTAGAATAACTTAGCAAAATAAATTACAACAAGGCCACAAAGGCCATGGCTCAAACAGCCAACAACAAATGGCTAAAGCAACAAAAAAATGGACTCCTCATCAAGCTCCATTTCTTCATTTAAGCACCTGCAATAAATACACAACAAGATGGAAAACCTAGCCACTTCGAAATGCCCTCCTCCCTACCATAGACCTGCAAGGGGGTCACCCCCGAGCTAGGGAGGTAGGGATTCACATGGTTGCAAACACACCACAACAAGCATCAAAGCAACAACAACACAAAAATCAACCCCAAGGATAAACACATAACACAACTCATGAAAATGAGTTTGATGGGGGTAGGGAATGGACCCCTCTACTTCAAAGGCCACACCAAAATACCAAAATACCAAGTCTCATGGCCTCAAGCCAAAACCTCCAAAACTACAACTCCTCAAATATCTCAAAATAAACTTCCATGGCACTCTTACCATTCAAATAATCTCCACAACAAGTAAGAAGCCCTCAAGGCCATAAATAACACAAATATGGGAGTGAACTCAAGGAGGTTCCTTTCCCCTACCTCAAACAAGTTGAGTCTTACCTCCAAATGGAGGTGCTCTCACCAAACTCCCATCCCACACAAAAATGAAACAACAACAACAAAACTACAAACACATCACAATAAAATAAATGCAAGGGTAAAGAACATAGTCATGAGGCTTACCTTCAAAAGCCCTATAATGGAAGCATGTTTGGTGATGAGCTCCAAGCTTCTCCAAAACCTTCCAATCTCAAAAATCCCTCTAACTTCCCCAAAATTTGGTCAAAATAAAAAAAAATCTCCAAAATGCAAGAACCCCACACTCCTCAACAAGAGGAGGTAATATAGGCCTTCAAAATTAGCCTTGAGGAATGAGAAGGTGACAAATAAAAAGAAATCTCCAAAATGCAAGAACCCCACACTCCTCAACAAGAGGAGGTAATATAGGCCTTCAAAATTAGCCTTGAGGAATGAGAAGGTGACACTTGTCACCTCCTCCTTCCTCTTCCAATGCCACTTGCAAGGGAGAGGAAGTGTGAGGGTGACAAGTGTCATCCTCCAATTCCATCTCAATACTCACCTTATCCACTTGTGCTCTCACACATGTGTGAGAGAACAAGTGGTGAGGTGGCATTCCCCTTAAGCCTCCATGAGGATAAGGGATGCCATATGGCATCCTCTTATTCTCTAAGAGAGCCATCTCCCTCCAAGATGCTCTCACACGTGTGTGAGAGTCTTGGAGGAAGATCCCACACACTTGGGAGTCTTGGAGACCTCCTAAGTCTTCCTAGGGGAGGGATTCCCAAACTTTGGGAAGGGAGATGAGTCTTTCCCAAAGCATGACTCATCTCCCACCCTTATCTAATTCAAATTTCGCCACTTTAACTAAACCTCAGTTTAGAGTGACCAAAAGTGAGTTATCCCAAGGTTTAGTTAGTCAAAATTGACCCTAGACCCACGGGTAACCACCTAGGGTAAATTTTAGGACACTAAGGTTCACATAGGGAGTCATAAATCCACTTTAAATGGCCTCAAAAATAAAAACAATACCAAGTGGTATAAATCAATAAAAATTATACAACACATGATATACTTAATTTAAACAAATGGTACTAGGCCAAAATGATAAAATTAAACAAGCACTTAAATCAACACTCAATTTCAAACATGATCCTCATCCCTCTTGGGAATGGATCGGTTTCATAGGGAATATCATATGTGTGAATTCTACCTCCAATTTTCCATGGCCTGGGAGTATAATCCTACACATCTCGATTAAGTGTCAATCATATCATGAATAATTAAAGCCAAAGCAACTGGAATTAAATTCATGCCATTGAATACAACAATAATCATCTATAACATAATTCTGAATTAAACTGTATTTTTCTATCAAATGTCACATAATCACCATCACACAAATAACTAGAAATCACATCACAAAACATCATCTAATATATCTTGCATGTCTAATCACAAAATAGCATCAAAATATGATCAAATCGAATCACCATATGTCTAATCAATGTCATAACAAAAATTAGAAGATATAATCAAATCTACATAATGAAACCATAGTCTCTAAAAGTCTGATAGTGTCATCAACTGAAATGCATAACAATCAAAATAAGGAAGGAAAAATAATCGACCTCACATCACTACATATTGGTTCTATTTTGAGGTTTTGATTTTGAGATATTTTTGTACTTTCAGTATTTGGGTCCATTTTGGACATTGTAAAACTCTAGAAAACTCATTCCAGCATTATAAACGCACTGATCTATAAACTGCCATATCATATTTGGGGGGATTCTTGATTAAGTGAAAAGGGGGGTCTCTTGGTGTGGTTTTGATCTAGTTACTTGTGCTCTTCTTTTCCTTCACATGGATCAATCTAAGGTTCCATTGTTAACACCTTACAATTATGCAACATGGCATCAACATGCATGGAATGCCCTAATGCAACTTGGGTACACTCCATATGTTGAACAAAAGGTAACTAAACCCACAGATGATAAGGAAAAGATAAAATGGATGCTTAAACATACAAAAGCTCTTGGATGTCTTCGTAGCCTTGTTTCCCTTGATCTCTTGTTTTAGATTGAAGCATGTACAAATTCACATGATGCTTGGGAAAAGTTAAAATCTTTGTATGGTAAAACAGATGAAGTTAGAGGCTATTAGATTGACAATGAATTGATGAGCCTTGATCCTAAGAACTTTTACAATATCCAGGATTATATAACTAAGGTTAATGATCTAAGAGTACAATGTAAATCTTGTGGTATTGAGAAAAAGGACATTCAGTTAATCTATAATGTACTGAACAAACTTAGTCCTGAATATGCTGCTTTTGTTTCTAGCTTTCACACTCACAGGCTAACTATGGGAGCTACTTACACTATGCCTTCATTTGCAACTTTTTCTGAGATGTTATTGCATGAACAATAGAAACTTCTTTCTATGGGTATAATTCAGCCTTCACAGAGTTAGGCCTTGTTGGCTAATTAGCCTAAGGGATAGAAAGAGTCAGGTCCTTCTGACAAGAAAAAAAAGAAACCTAAGAAAAATCCACACACAGATCAAGCACAGAACAAATCCTCTTCAATAGAGGACTCGTCTAAGAAGGAGAAGTCTACTTGTGCATATTGTAAGAGGATTGGACATGAAGAATATTCTTGTTATAAGAAGGATATTGATGAATTGAAACATCTTCTTAAAAAGAACAATATCAGTTTACCTTCTAGAATGTCTGAGTCTTCTTCTTCTTCACATTCCAAATAGTCAGGATCTAATACGGAGAAAGGTCATGTAGGTTTTGCTTCTAAGTCACAGAAAAATAAGGGTAAAGCTCTTTGTGCTTCTACAGTTCTTGTATCAAGGAGATGGATTCTTAATTCTGGAGCATCTCACCATATAGCTTCTTCACAGTCCATGTTCTCTTCTTTTGAGCCTTGTGTTATGCCACCTATTCTGATGGGCAACAACACTTACATGAATGTAATTGGGAGGGGATCTGTTAGTATTGGGGATGGCACTTTCAATGATGTTTTGTGTGTATCTCACTTATCAAACAATCTTCTCTCTATTTATCAGATCACCCATGGTGGAGCAGGGAAGACTGTGGAATTTACACCTGATTCAGTTATCATTCGACACTTGGAAAGTGGAGAGATTGTTGCTACTAGGATGGTTGATCATGCATCTTGATTATACTCTTTTTCAGACTTTTCACCTGATGATGGCTCTGATCCTTTGGCTGTTGATCACACTCCTAGTGTGACATTTGATTTTGAGGAGAATTTTGGTTACTTGAACCTGGGTATTCTCACATCTGATCCAGTTCTTGAGCCATGTGTTTCTTCTCCTCTTCCTATTTCTTCAGATGTTAGCATTGCAGTGATATAGAAGGCACACATTGGTCTTCCAGAGACAGTTGCTTGGGACATATTCCTACCAGACATTTTATCTTTGTTTGTAGAGTCCCACATTGCAGATTTGGGAGACACTATTGATTGCATTCATCTTCTCTTTGATGGAGTTGATTCTTCTTCAGATGTTTTGAGGGCACATTCAGACCCTCTTGTTCCTTCTTTACCTACATTTGCTTCTACAGTGACAATTTCTGTAGATACTCATGAGTCCACACATCTAACTCAGTCATCATTCATGTTGCATCCTCTGCAAAAGTACTAGCATCTTCTATGGTACCTAATCTATATCAGTATTTGTCACAGTTTGGCACTGGCTTAGAGATCATTGAGAAACATTTGGAGGAGGCACCCTTTTCTTCAGAGGAGATATCTTCATCTTTGGATCCTATTCTATTTTAGTTTCCACTTGGTTCTGGTTTGTCACTTTCTCCTAATTTGGTCATGGCATCCTTCAACATCAACATGGAGACACATGAGCAGTTTTCAGAGATTTCATACATCTTGAGCTTTCTTCCTTCATATTCCTTTCATGAATGGGAAGACATTCTTCATACACCTTTGGTTTTGTTTCTTCCCAAGGGGAGAAATGTTGTTTGGCAAGCATGGATCATCTTCTCTATCCAGTTCTGAGCATCCACCATTGGCACATATGGTTCACTTCAGGGGGGCTTCTCAGTTCTTCTCTTCTCTCTATTTTGGGGTGTTCTCTCTCTATTTGTGTTGGGGGATTCTATGGATAGAGATTGATTAGATTTGTGATGGATATCATTGTTGTATTTCATCTCTCTTTTGGGGAGGAGTTTTGTCCCACTGGGTTTTCTCCTTTTCTCCATTTGTGAGAGATTTCCTTTACATTTGTACATGGGTACCTAACATGGCCTAGTAGCTGGGACCCATCTTTACATCTTTTTGTATATTTGCATAATAATCTTCTCTCCTAAGTTGCACTTAAGGGGGTGGTTAGTGTGAATAGGGATATTTCCTATTTAGTTTCCCTTGTGTGAGGATAATTCATATTATTTAACTATTTATTACTTAAATAACATTCCCTCACATAATTCACACTAGGTTAAGTTTAGTTAGGGACTTTTTGACTTTATCCCACATTGGTTGTGTATTGAGTCTCTTGGGTGGAATATCCTATATATACCCACCTCTTGCTCTCATATGATTAACCCCATTCTATTGTATCGCTTTGCATTCTCTTGAGTTGAATACAATTTATTTAGCTCATATGTGATTTTTATTTTGCTTTCTCTCAATCACTTGCATTCTTGGGTAGAAATCTAACAGAAATGACATGCATCTTTGTGGTGGGATCATGTGTAAGTTGAGAGACAAAGAAAAGGAAAGGAAAAGATTAAGACCTGGGAGAGGATGTTAACCAAGTTAAAGGCAAAATTCCTACCAGCCGATCATCAGATCACTATGTTCAAGATGTTGTACAACCTCAAGTAGAGGGAGAAAAGTGTGCAAGATTACACTGAAGAATTTTATAGATTGAATATTAGGGCTAGTCACATTGAAGACGATGCTGAGAAGATCTCTAGGTATGTAAATGGGCTGCATTATTCGATCCAAGATGAAATTAGCATGGTTAGAATTACCAGCATAGAAGAAGCCTATCAGTTTGCATTGAAGGCAGAAGAAAAGATCTCTAGGAGGAAGAATAACTCTAGAGGAAGAGGTAAATCCTCCAAAGGGAGAGGGTAGTCAAATCCTAGACGTGGATCTTAGGATATGCAAGGAGAAACAAGTTCTTCCAATACCCACGGAGGTAGAGGCAATTATTCCTGAGGTAGAGGAAATTTTGGAAGAGGAAGAGGGTTTAGTGGAACATGTTTCCAATGTGGATAGTTTGGGCATAAGGCATTTGAATGTGCTTAGATACAACAGAGCAGCAGGAAATGGAAGGAGACTAGAGTCAATATAGCTTAAGCTGAGGAGGAGAGTATGTCTAGTGTAGCCTCACCAAAGCATGGAGAAGAAGCTGAGGATGGAGAATCCTTGATGATGAGGAAAGTTCTTCTAACACTATAAATGGTATGAGAGGAACCAGAGTAGTGAAGAAGTCTGATTAGAACTAGATGTAAGTCTAGAGGAAAATGTTGCAAGGTCATTGTGGACAGTGGAAGTACTAACAATTTAGTGTCAGAAGAAATGGTGCAAAAGTTAAATCTGAAATGATTGAAGCACCCCACTACTTACAAGGTCTCTTGGCTACAAAAGGGACATCAGTTACTAGTAAGTGAACAATGTCTTGTCAAATTTCATATTGGTAATTATAAAGATGAGATAATGTGTGATGTCATGCTAATGGATGCATGCCATCTCCTATTGGGCAGACCTTGGCAATATAACAAGAAGGCCATTCATGATGGCAAGAGTAATTACATTACTCTCAAGATGGGTGGGGTTGATTATATGCTAAATCCTTTGAAGGATAAGGATGTGGATGTTGAGAGAAGTAATAGGGTTTGTCTAGTAAGTGGAAAACAATTCCTAAAGGAAATCAGAAAGGAGGTCTGTTATGCCTTCCTACCTCAAATTGCAGAAGCTATGACAGCTGAGAAAGGGGCAACAGTTCCCATGGAGGTCCAAGAAATTCTAAGTGAGTTTGATGACATACTAATGAAGGACTTACTAGATGGATTACCACCAGTTAGAAGCATAAGTCACTGCATGGATTTGATACCGAGAGAAAGCCTACCAAATAAGGCACCGTATAGGATGACACCTATGGAAAATGAGGAGGTGAATTGGCAAGTGTAAGAGTTATTAGATAAAGGACTGATTAGGAAAAGTCTCAGCCCATGTGTTGTACCAACATTATTAGCACCAAAGAAAGATGGAAAATGGTGGATGTGCACTGATTCAAGAGCTATAAACAAGATAACCATTAAGTATAGGTTTCCATTGCCTCATATGGATGACTTGATGGATTGCTTGAGTGGAGCAAAGTATTTCAGCAAGATTGATTTTAAGAGTGGATACCACCAAATTAGAATTAGAGAAGGGGATGAATGGAAGACAACATTCAAAACCAAGGATGGACTATATGAATGGTTAGTAATGCCATTTGGGTTGACAAATGCACCCAGCACATTTATGAGATTGATGAATGAGGTAATGAAGCCATTCCTTGGAAAGTTTGTCATAGTTTATTTGGATGACATTTTGGTTTTCAGCAAGACAAAGGAGGAGCACCTACTGCATCTAAGGGCAGTCTTGCAAAGATTAAAAGAAGAGAAGTTGCTGGTGAACATGGATAAGTGTAGTTTTATGCAAAAGGAACTAGTGTATTTGGGTTTGTATTATCCAAAGAGGGGTTGAAGATGGATCCAGAAAAGGTTAAGGCAATACTAGATTGGCCTTCACCGAGAAACATGTTTGAGGCCCAAAGTTTTCATGGTTTGGCGAGCTTCTATAGGAAGTTCATCCAAAATTTTAGTGGAATATGTGCACTAATCACTGAAACAATGAAGGGTGTTAGGAAAGAGTTCCAATGGATAGCTACAGTAGAAAAGAGTTTTCAGATGTTGAAGGAGAAGGTGACAGAACAGTCAATGTTGGCATTGCTGGACTTTAACAAAGTTTTTCAAGTAGATTGTGATGCTAGTAGTAGTGCAATTGGGGGAGTGTTAAGTCAAGAAGTTAGACCCATTTCCTACTTCAGTGAGAAACTCAATAAAGCAAAAAGGAAATACTCAGTTTATGACCAAGAATTCTACACTATAGTGCAAGCCTTAAAGAAGTGATGACATTATCTGCTATCAAATGAGTTTGTGTTGTATACTGATCATCATGCCTTACAGTACATCAACAATCAAGGTAAGTTAAACCAAAGACATATGAAATGGGTGGAGTGCTTGCAAATTTATTCCTTTGTTTTGAAAAATTGAAGTGGTAAGTCTAACCGGGTAGAATATGCACTTAGCAGAAGATGCTTGTTAATGAATGAGTTAAGGGTTAATGTTGTTGGCTTTGATGCAATGAAGGATTTGTATCCAGATGATTCTAATTTTAAGGAAGCATGGGTTGTTAGTAAGAGTCCAATGGTAGGAGATAGGACACCATGGTTGGAATAATCTATCCAGGATGGTTTGTTGTTCAAAGGACAGAAGTTATGCATTCCTAGAAGTTCAATGAGAGAGAATCTAATCAGGAAAAGCATAGTGGAGACATTTTGGAGTAGATAAGATAGTGGCATAGCTGAATGAAAGTTATTTTTGGCCTGGGATGGGTGCAGATGTGAAGAAACTGGTACAAGGCTATAGATTTTGCCAATATGCTAAGGGAACATGATAGAATACAGGACTGTATCAACCATTGCCTATACCTGATGGACCATGGGAGCATATAAGTATGGATTTTGTTTTGGGATTGCCTCAAACACAGAGAGGTCATGATTCCATTTTTGTTGTTGTGGACAAATTTTCAAAAATGGTTCATTTTATACCATGTCAGAAGACTAGTGATGCATCCCACATAGCTACATTATTTTTCAAAGATGTAGTTAGGTTGCATGGGTTGCCTAAGAGCAAAGTTTTAGACCAGGACACGAAGTTTGTTGGTCATTTTTGGCATACATTATGGAAGAGAATGGGCACTAAATTAGGTTTTAGCTCAGCTTATCATCCACAGACTGATGGACAAAATGAGGTTGTGAACAGAAGTTTGGGAAATCTATTGAGATATTTGGTGGGAGATAAACCACATCAGTGGGATCTTATCCTGGCACAAGCAGAATTTGCTTATAACAACTCCACAAACAGAAGTGCAGGAAGGAGTCCTTTTCAAATAGTTTACGGGTACAGCCCAAGAGGTGTTGATGATCTTCGTGATAGTGCATATTTGAATAGGAGGAGTGATGTTACAGAAGATTTTGTGGAATATCTTCATGACATTCATAAGGAAGTAAAGGGACAATTGGAGAAGAGTGCCAACAAGTACAAGGAATATGTCGATGTGCATAGGAGGGAACAAGAGTTTCAAGTAGGAGACTTAGTTTTAGCTCATTTGAGGAAGGAAAGGTTTCCACAAGGAACATATAATAAGTTGAAATTCAAGAAGATAGGTCCATGCAAGGTGTTGAGGAAGTTCTCACCCAATGCCTATGATATTGAGTTACCAGCAGGGATAGATATCTCCCCTATTTTCAATGTTGCTGATCTGTATAAGTTCTATGAAGGAGAGTCAAGTTCACAAGGAGGGATACATTCACATTCACAAGGATGGAGGAAGTAGATAAGGTGATTGACTCATGAGTGGCTAAGAAGACCAGAGGAAAGGAGTACATGGAGTATCTGGTCAGATGGAAGAGCCAAGCTACAGATGAAGCTTCTTGGCTGACTGTTTGCGAACTTGTCAAGTTTGGGATTCCAATTCTAGACCTGCCAAAATGTTCATGAGTTTTCAACTCATGGAACATTTCAGTTATCCAGCATGTCTGATGCAAGAGCATCTAGGTTCACATGCAATCCTCATCAACCAAAAAGATTTGTTTTACTCTCTTGTTGTCTATTTTGTCTGCAAGAGTTGCTGCAAGAGTGAATTGATGAAATTTGGAGAATTTTCCTAAGGAAGTTAGCCAAGTAAGGGGTTGATCTTAAAGAAGGCCCAAATGGGTATCTGTACCTCAATTTTGGTGAAGATATGGTCAAAATTGGTGAAGTTATGTTCCAGCGCAACTTTTGAGTCCTACCGACCTGGCACTAAAATCCTAAGGTTCAATCTTGCAATACAAATAGCTCCTACTGACCAGGTCCATCACCTTCAAATCCTCCACTAAGTTAGTGACATCATCATTTCCTGCCAAGCACTTTCACACCTCTTGTGCTAAAAGTCTTCATCACTGACCTTGCATTAAAACTTGGTCCCACTACTTAAGTCCATCGATGCCAAAATCTGTGCTGAGCAATTTCACCCTGTCTGTGCTAAAAATCTTCATCGCTAACCTTGCGCTAAATACTAGTCCCACTGCCTAAGTTGGTCGACATCAAAATCTATTTAGGTTGGACAGATGGAAAATCACCGCTTTGCGACTTAGCACTAAAAGGCTTGCTCACCGACTTTACGCTAAAATGGAGCTGCACTAACAAAGTCAGATGAGGCTAGAATCTACGCTAGTCAGATAAGGTCAAATTCCACACTTTCCTCTACGAAGGTCGGTTGAGACCGATTTCAGCGCTTTCTCTGTAAAAGTTGGTAGAAGACAAATCTAGCGCTTTCTCCTGTTGCGCTAAAATCTAGTTGGACTGACTTTTCCCGCTAGTGAATCATAAATGACAAAAGGTCAATTTTGATAGTTTGTATGGTCGTTCCAAAGTCAAATCAAGGCATGACACGTGTCAAGATCATTAAGGAAGGTTAGTGGCTGCCATAGAGGCCTATAAATTCATGGGATTTGTCATTTGAGAGAGCTTCTCCGGATGGAAGATTGTAATACGTTTTTTTTTTGGAGACATCTTGAAGGTTTTCTAATTTGCATGATCAGTTTGATCTGCATCTTGTAGCATTGTATGGCTGAGGCCTATATCTTTGTAATGAAATTCACACTCCTGCTATAATCTCTCTTGTAGACAAATAAAGCTTTTTTGTATTGTTGTTCTATTATTGTTGTTTTGTTGTGATTAGTTATTTGCTGCTTCGTTTAGCTATCTAATAAGATTCCCGAACCTTGACCTGCATCACACTTTAATGTATGTATAAACATGAGCCCAATACATGCATTAAAGTACAGTCAAAAAACACAGCAAACACGTCAAACACAGAGAAGACACACTAGACACATTAAAGACAATGACAAGCACGTAAAACATGGAGAAGATAGCTACACTCACACAAAACACAGAGAATACAATAGATGCATAGAAGATAGTTAATGCATAGAAGACATGAATGATTTCTTTTCTTTTCATTTTCTCATATATATGAAATGCAAATTCAAGTACGAGAAAGTAAACACACCTCCCATAATGTAGGATGCACTCATCATGCAGGTCTTTAAACTGCATATATGGGGCAACACACACGCAAGACAAACCAAACCTCCCATAATGCAGGATGCACTCATCGTGCATGTCTTTAAACTGCATATGGGGCAACAGACACACCAAACAAAGAAAGCACGCAAAAACACACACTTTGAAGACATAGAGAAAACACAACAGACAAGCGATGGAGTGTTCCTATTTCTAGGTTCATCACCATCTTAGGCACATTACAAGAACACACCGATGATTGGGCTTCACCACAACAATCACCAAAGACATGCTTAAGGGTTGAGTTAGTCACAGAACCGCTCCTCGCCTCCCGATGAGGACTTTTTGAAAATGATAGGATGGGCACTCTTCGCAAGAGATACACCACCCCCGCCTCCGCAGAGGGCTTAAGATGATTGATTGATTGATTGCAAACAAAATTAGAGTACGGGAAGTACTCATCACACTGGTCTTTAAACTACACCTAAGGACAAGTACATTGCTAACATCTACAACATACAGCTTACCTTATATATGCCCACACCTTAAGGTGGTTGATATCATGCATCGATATCAAGCACGCTAAGGTAGGAAGAAAACACACAAGGGAACACAGACTTTCACAAAGCCCATGCCCCCTAGAGGTGACATGTACTTTATGATTTCTAAATGTTCCCACAAACACATTCCTACAAGAAACATGTTAGTGTCTTCAAAATCATGATAATGCATATGAAATCTGAGGCATGCAAGATTCAAGATAGACAAAGTGCACAGAGCAACAGTATTGTTATGATTTGTAAATAAGATAGAAACATCATCAAAATCACTATGCAGAGAGCATGAGTGCTTCTATTAGCCAAGCATCGGATAAGATATACAACCCCATCGTCATATTAGGAACTAAGTCTAATTTTTGATTTCTCGTTAAAGGGAAGCTAGGTCTGCATTAGTATAAATGTTTTTCATCATCCGCCCGCTAGATAGAAACACTAGAGCAAGGGAAATAATAAATAAGAGAGGAGAAACAAGTACCTT
Source organism: Cunninghamia lanceolata (assembly GCA_027924645.1). Lineage (NCBI taxonomy): Eukaryota > Viridiplantae > Streptophyta > Pinopsida > Cupressales > Cupressaceae > Cunninghamia > Cunninghamia lanceolata. The sequence continues at coordinate 16,771,263 of BSBN01000252.1, read as the reverse complement.
AGGGACAGTCATGTAGGAGGGTGCCCCCAAGTCACCAAATGCAATGCTATGTCCTCAAAACACAACACACAATAATGAAATCAGAGAGAGGCAATATAGAAGAATGATGATACAAATAGAAGAAGGTCACAACAGTGGCAGTCTCTTGGTATCCCAGACCTTACAAGAGAATCAAAGGTCATCCCAGGAGGCCTAAACAACACATAACACATCACAAGAGAGGTAAAGGGTTAGATATACTTACCTGTAGGGACTTCATGCTAGGTCTCGTCATCAAGTAAATAGTCAAGGAGGTCATCATCTTCCCAAATTCAAATGCTAGAAAGAGGTATAGGTTGTTCCATTTGTCCATCTAATGTATTTTGATCACTTCCCAATCCCTAAAGGGATAATGAAGGATGGACCTCAACATGAATATCATCTTGTATTGGACTAGGTGGGTTATGAAACTATTCCTTATCCATGCCAATCACACCAAATAGGTCAAGATATTCAAAACAATCTTGTGTTGTCATGATATCATCTATTATTGCTACACTTCGGCCAGGAGGATTATTTGAATTACTAGAGATATCCCTAGTCTTCTCATTTGAGTTATCTGAATGCTCAGATGAAGGAGAAATAGGGTGGCTTGTGAATTCATCATCGCTCTCATAATCATTGTCAATATCATCTCCATATGTTTCAGTTATTAATTCCAAGCTATTATGAGAAGTGTCATGCTCATCATTCAAAGTGTGTTTTATCAATTCTTATACTAACCAAGGGTATGTATTGATGAGAGATATGAAGTTGTTAAGATCAGATACATAGTCAAGGATTTTGAAGGAATATGACACAAATATATCCTTGTGATACATAGTTTGTATATAGGTAACAACATGAGGATGCATACTGAGATGCTTGTACAGATTTTCAAATTTTGTGATATATGCATGTAAAGATTCCAAAGAGTACTGAGAAGATGAGGCCATGAGTGCCAAATCAGATTTTAAAATTTTTTCCAAAGATATGCAACAAACAAGTGTGAAACTATATGCAACAATGGCCTAAAATGCTTGATTTTTTTGTACTTTTTCAATGCAAATATATGAAAGCGAATGTGTTGTAAGGAAATTGATCAGGGGAAGAAAATTATATGTATGATATCAGTCCAATACAGCAATAATATCCTTCACAACACACTCTTGATGCAAATCTAAGATGATGACAAGTCAAAATATAGTGAAAATACACTAAAATATGCAATTTTTTCACCAAATCTCAATGCAAAAGAGCATGAAAAAGGGTGTTGTGAGGAAAATGATAATGGAAAGAAAATTAGATCAATAATAACAGCCACCTAATGCCAAAATATCCGTCACAACACACTTATGGTGCCACTCAAGATCAAACCCTAGTGAAAATATAGCAAAAATAGGCAATTTTTCACGATTTTTCAATTCCAAGACCTAGAAAAAGGGGTGTTGTAAAGAATTTTAGGAGGTGCAGAAAATAATAGTACTTATATCAGTCACCTCAATCCATAAAATTTTTCACAACACGCTTGGAGTGCAAACTAGGCCAAACCCTAGGGCAAAAATAGCAAAAATGTGCAATTTTTTCACCAAATTTTCAATACAAGAGGCTAATAAAAAGGTGTTGTAAATATTTTTAGGAGGAGGAGAAGATAATACCCCTGATATCAGCCAATTAGTGAAAAAATATTTTTTACAACATGCCTATAGTGCAAATTTAGAGAGTCTATAAGGCCAAATCTAGTGAAAATCAATGTTTTTCAAGCCCTAGGTTTGAGATCTTGATGTAAAATGCTATATGAATATTTTTCAAACTGATGTATGATGAAAATTAAATTATTTCATATCTAAAAATGATTTCCAAGCCCTAACATGCAAAATGCAAGTGCAAATCTAGTGAAAAATCAATGAAAATGCTAGTTTGTGTTGAAATTTTCTATGTAAAAATGTGAATTTTTGAAATCTAAATGCAAATTTACACTAAAATTGAACACTACAGCCAAATGAAAATTTTAATGAGTGTCTTATATTAGTAGAAAAATATGAAACAAGATTTTACCTACAAACCCTAGATTTTGGAGTTACTAGGTTATATGCAAAAATCACAATTTTCAACAAAACCCTAGCAATTTTATGATGAAAATGCAATGCAAGATATTGAATTTTTGTAATTTTATGCAATTTAAATCATATCTAATGCACAAATCACAAATTTGATGAAATTCAATTTAATTGATGTAACATGCAAACCCTAAAATGCCATTTTTTCCCAAATTTTCCAAATTTTCAATTTTTTTGTAAGTTTTCCAATGCAATAAGATGAATGATACTATGAATGAATGAAATCATTGTAAATCTGAAACAAAACACTCAATAAGGTGCAAACAAGTCCAATAACATGGGTTCATCAAAATGTAAAGGGTAAAATTTGGATAGTTGAGTTTTTGGTAGTTTTGTGTATGTATCCTCCTTTCACCCTTTCATTTAAGGACCTAGGGTCGAGTTGCAATGTACTATCATACCCTAGGTCACTATGAGATGTAGGGAAACTTAGATTTGTATGATTTGATTACCAATTATCTTCTCTTATGCTCAATTATACCTTAAAACCCTAATTATGCAAATATGACAATAAACAAATGAATATCAGAAAATGCTGCTACAGAAATATGTAAAATAACAAATGATTGCGCACCTATTTTCAGGGTTCAGAAGTGGAACAATCAGGGAATAAAGAGTGGGCACCCAAGTCCAATGCCATGCTTTTATTTAGGATTTGCAAACAAGATCTACAACCTGTATCTGTTGTACCAAAGGTTTCCCTGTCACGAAACTTTGAAGACTAATGAGCAGGTGCCCTAGTCCAGGGAGCTATTTTTAGCTTTGATCTACGAATCTGACACTCTGAGATATCCTCCTGCAACTTCACTTTGTCTGTAGCTTCAACCCGTAACCTGTAATTATGAAAACTTTGGGAGGGGGTTGTGGTATTTAGAGGATTACCTCAGTCAAGCCCCAGAGAGACATTCAATTCTTCCGAACACCGTCATCAGATAGAGAGTGCATGCCCTTGTGAGGCAGAGGCAAAAACCAAATGATAAATGCTTAAAAACACAAATGATGTCACCTTATAGTGAAGATCTCATGGGAGGAAGAAGCTCTTCATGCCATGAGGAGATGATTGCTCAAATTTGCAAATACAAACACATAGACAACACAAATCTACTCTTGCAACACAATGAAAGCTTTTAATCACCTTTAGAACACAATAGCTTACTAGTAATAATCTAGTTTACGAATGAATGCCTAAACATGCTTTTATATGTAACTACAAACACTCCCGCCAAGAATTTCCTAATTCAAACTTATTATGTCAACCTAGGACCCAAATAAAGGTCACAAGATGACACCCAAATTTTGGAACTAACCTAAAATAGGGTAGGACTAGGGCTAGGGCATCCAAGTCCTCCCCCCTATTTTGGGTAGGGTTAGGTTCAAGGGATCCCCCTAGGTCCCATTTGTCATGAAACTTAGAGATCATTTCATCAGGATGTTAAAATATGATGCAAGATGTCCTAAATGCAGATAAAAGACCCGGGAGCTAAACCTTACGCGGGAAAAGCCCCCAAGGGGACATTTTTTGATCTTACATTTAGCCCCCACTTTGATGTAGGAGCATCTGGGTTCACGTGCAATCCTGATCAACCAAAAAGATTTGTTTTACTTTCTTGTTGTCTGTTTTGTCTGCAAGAGTTGCTGCAAGAATGAATTGATCAAATTTGGATAATTTTCTTAAGGAAGTTGGCCAAGTAAGGGGTTGATCTTGAAGAGGGCCCAAATGGGTATCCGTACATCAATTTTGGTGAAGATCTAGTCAAAATTGGTGAAGTTATGCTCCAGCGCGACTTTTGAGTCCTACCGACCTGGCGCTAAAATCCTAAGGTTCAGACTTGCACTACAAATAGCTCCTACTGACTAGGTCTGTCACCTTCAAATCCTCCGCTAAGTTGGTGACATCATCATTTCCCATCGAGCACTTTCACACCTCTTGCGCTAAAAGTCTTCATCACCAACCTTGTGTTAAAAGCCGGTCCTACTGCCTAAGTTCGTCGATGCCAAAATTCACGCTAAGTAATTTCACCCTGTCTGCACTAAAAATCTTCATCGCTGACCTTGCGCTAAATATCGGTCCCACTACCTAAGTCGGTCGATGTCAAAATCTACGCAGGTCAGACGGATGGAAATTTTCTGCATTGTGACTTAGCGCTAAAAGGCTTGCTCACCGACTTTGTGCTAAAATGGAGTTGCACTGACAAAGTCAGATGAGGGTAGAATCCACGCTGGTCGGATAAGGTCAAATTCTGTGTTTTCCTCTATGAAGGTCGGTTGAGACTGATTTCAGCGCTTTCTCTGTAAAAGTTAGTAGAAGACAAATCTAGCGCTTTCTCCTGTTGCACTAAAATCTGGTTGGACCAACTTTTGTTGCCAGTGAATCAGAAACGATAAAAGATCAATTTTGATAGTCTATACGGTCATTCCAAGGGTAAATCAAGGCATGATACATGTCAAGATCATTAAGGAAGGTCGGTGACTGCCATAGAGGCCTATAAATTCATGGGATTTGTTATTTGAGAGAGCATCTCTGGATGGAAGATTGTAATACATTTTTTTTGGAGACTTCTTGAAGGTTTTCCAGTTTGCACGATCAATTTGATCTGAATCTTGTAGCATTGTAAGGCTAAGGCCAATATCTTTGTAATGAATTTGCACTCTTGCTGTAATCTCTCTTGCAGACAAATAAAGCTTTGTTGTACTATTTTTCTATTATTGTTGTTTTGTTGTGATTAGTTATTTGCTGCTTCATTTAGCTATCTGATAAGATTCTTGAACCTTGACCTGCATTACACTTTAATGTATGTATAAACGTGAGGTCAATACATGCATTAATGTATGGTCAACAAATACAACAAACACGTCAAGCACAGAGAAGACACACCAGACACATTGAAGACAATGACAAGCATGCAAAACATGGAGAAGATAATTACAATCACACAAAACATGGAGAATACAACAGATGCATAGAAGATTGTTAATGCATAGAAGACTATTAATGCATAGAAGACAAGAATGATTTCTTTTCATTTCTTTTTCTCATATATATGAAATGCAAATGCAAGTATAGGAAAGTAAACACAACTCCCATAATGCAAGATGCACTCATCGTGCAGGTCTTTAAACTGCATATATGGGGCAACACACGTGTAAGACACACCAAACCTCCCATAATGTAGGATGCACTCATCATGTAGGTCTTTAAACTATATATGGGGCAACAAACATGCCAAACAAAGCAAGCACACCAAAAACACACACTTTGAAGACACGGAGAAAACACAACAGACAAGCGATGGAGTGTTCCTCTTTCTAGGTTCATCACCATCTCAGGCACATTGCAAGAACACACCGATGATTGGGCTTCACCACAACAATCATCGAAGACACACTTAAGGGTTGAGTTAGTCACAAAACTACTCCTTACCTCCTGATGAGGACTTTTTGAAAATGACAGGATGGGCACTCTCTGCAAGAGATACACCACCCCCGCCTCCGCAGAGGGCTAAAGATGATTGATTGATTGATTGATTGCAAACAAACTCAGAGTGCATGAAGTACTCATCACACTGGTCTTTAAACTACACCTGATGACAAGCACATTGCTAACATCTACAACATATAGCTTACCTTATATATGCCCCAACCTTAAGGTGGTTGATATCATGCATTGATATCAAGAACGCTAAGATAGGAAGAAAACACATAAGGGAACATGGACTTTTGCAAAGCCCATGCCCCCTAGAGGTAACATGTACTTTACAATCACCAAAAGTTCCCACAAACACATCCCTACAAGAAACATGTTAGTGTCTACAAAATCATGATAATGCATATGAAATCTGAGGCATGCAAGATTCAAGATAGACAAAGTGCACAGAACAATAGTATTGTTATGATTTGTAAAAGAGATAGAAACATCATCAAAATCACTACGTAGAGAGCATGAGTGCTTCTACTAGCCAAGCATTGGATAAGATATACAACCCCATCATCATATTAGGAACTAAGTCCAATTTTTGATTTCTCGCTAAAGGGACACTAGGTCCGCATCAGTATAAATGTTTTTCGTCATCCGCCCACTAGATAGAACACTAGAGGAAGAGAAATAATAAATATGAGAGGAGAAACAAGTACCTTAGGGACAGTCATGTAGGAGGGTGCCCCCAAGTCACCAACTGCAACACTATGTCCACAATACACAACACACAGCAATGAAATTAGAGAGAGAGGCAATATAGAAGAACGATGATACAAATAGAAGAAGGTCACAATAAAGGTGGTCTCCTGGTATCCCAAACCTTAAAAGAGAATCAAGGGTCATCCCAGGAGGCCTAAACAACACATAACACATCATAGGGGAAGCACATCAGGAGAGAGGTAAAGGGTTAGAGATACTTACCTATAGGGACTTCATGCTAGGTCTCATCATCAAGTAAATCATTAAGGAGGTCATCATCTTCCCAAATTCAAATGCTAGAAAGAGGTATAGGTTGTTCCATTTTTTCGTGTAATGTATTTTGATCACTTCCTAATCCATGAAGGGATAACGAAGGATGGACCTCAACATGAATATCATCTCTTAGTGGACTAGGTGGGTTATGAAACTGTTCCTTATCCACGTCAATCACACCAAATAGGTCGAGATATTCAAAACAATCTTGTGTTGTCATGATATCATCTATTAATACTACACTTTGGCCAGGGGGATTATTCAAATTACTAGAGATATCCCTAGTCTTCTCATTTGAGTTATCTAAATGCTCGGATGAAGGAGAAGTAGGGTGGCTTCTAAATTCATCATCTCTCTCATAATCATTGTCAATATCATCTCCATATGTTTCGGCTATTAATTCCAAGCTATTATGAAAAGTGTCATGCTCGTCATTCAAAGTGTGTTTTATCAATTCTTCTACTACCCAAGGGTATGTATTGATGAGAGATATGGAGTTGTTAAGATTAGATACATAGTCAAGGATTTCGAAGGAATATGACACAAATATATCCTTGTGATACATAGTTTGTATATAGGTAACAACATGAGGATGCATACCGAGAAACTTGTACAAATTTTAAAATTTTGTGATATATGCATGTAAAGATTACAAAAAGAACTAAGAAGATGATGCCATTAGTGCCAAATTGGATTTTAAAAGTTTTTCCAAAGATATGCAATGGACAAGTGCGAAACTATATGCAAAAATGGCCTAAAATGCTTGATTTTTTGTATTTTTTCAATGCAAATATATGAAAGCAAAGGTGTTGTAAGGAAATTGATCAGGGGTAGAAAATTATATGTCTGATATCAGTCCAATACAGCAATAATATCCTTCACACCACACTCTTGATGCAAATTTAAGATGATGACAAGTCAAAATATAGTGAAAATACACTAAAATATGCAATTTTTTCACCAAATCTCAATACAAAAGAGCATGACAAAGGGTTTTGTGAGGAAAATGATGATGGACAAAAAATTATATCAGTATTAACAGCCACCTAATTCCAAAATATCCATCACAACACGCTTATAGTGCCACTCAAGATTAAACCCTAGTGAAAATATAGCAAAAATAAGTAATTTTTCATGATTTTTCAATTCCAAGACGTAGAAAAAGGGGTTTTGTAAAAAATTTTAGGAGGTGTAGAAAATAATAGTACTTATATCAGTCACCTCAATCCATAAAATTTTTCACAACACAGTTGGAGTGCAAACTATGCCAAACCCTAGGGCAAAAATAGCAAAAATGTGCAATTTTTTCACCAAATTTTCAATACAAGAGGCCAATAAAAAGGTGTTGTAAAGATTTTTAGGAGGAGGATCAGATACTACCCCTAATATCATCCAATTAGTGCAAAAATATTCTTTACAACATGCCTATAGTGCAAATTTAGAGAGTCTATAAGGCCAAATCTAGTGAAAATTAATGTTTTTCAAGCCCTAGGTTTGAGATCTTGATGTAAAATGCTATATGAATGTTTTTAAAACTGATGTATGATTAAAATTAAATTATATCAGATCTAAAAATTATTTCCAAGCCCTAAGATGCAAAATGCAAGTGCAAATCTAGTGAAAAATCAATGAAAATGCCAATTTTTGTTGAAATTTTCTATGTAAAAATGCAAATTTTTGAAATCTAAATACAAATTTACACTAAAATGAAACACTATAGCCAAATTCAAATTTTAATGAGTGTCTTCTATTAGTATAAAAATATGAAACAAGATTTTACTAAACCCTAGATTTTTGAATTAATAGGTTATATGCAAAAATCACAATTTTCAACAAAACCCTAGCAATTTTATGATGAAAATGCAATGCAAGATATTGATTTTTTGTAATTTTCTACAATTTAAATCAGATCTAATGAAAAAATCATAAATTTGATGAAATTTAAATTAATTGATGCAACATACAAACCGTAAAATGTCATTTTTTCCCAATTTTTCCAATTTTTCAAGTTTTGTAAGTTTTCCAATGCAATAAGATGAATGATAGTATGAATGAATGAAATCACTATAAATATGAAGAAAAACACTCAGCAACATGAAAACAAGTCCAATAACATAGGTTCACCAAAATGTAAAGGGTAAAATAATTTGGATAGTTGATTTTTTGGTAGTTTTGTGTATGTATCCTCCTTTCACCCTTTCATTCAAGGACCTAGGGTCGAGTTGCAATGTACTATCATACCCTAGGCCACTATGAGATGTAGGGAAACTTGGATTTGTATGATTTGATTTCCAATTATCTTCTCTTATGCTCAATTATACCTTAAAACCCTAATTATGCAAATATGATAGCAAATAGACGAATATAAGAAAATGCTGCTACAGAAAGATGTAAAATAACAAATGACTATGCACCTATTTTCAGAGTTTGGAAGTAGAATAGTCGAGGACTAAAGAGTGGGCACCCAAGTCCAATGCTATACTTTTTGTCAAGGTCTACAACTTGTTCTTGTTGTACCAAAGGCTTTCCCATCACAAAACTTCGAGGACTAATGAGTGGGTGCCCTAGTCTAGGGAGCTATTTTCAGCTTTGATATGTAAATCTGACACTCTGAGATATCCTCCTGCAACTTCACTTTTTCTGTAGCTTCAACCTATAACCTGCAATCATGAAAACTTTGGGAGGGGGTTGTGGTGTTTAGAAAATTGCCTTAGTCAAGCCCCGGAGAGACATTCAAGTCTTTCGAACACTATTGTTAGATAAAGAGTGTGTGCCCTTGTGAGGTAGAGGCAAAAACCAAATGATAAATGCTCAAAAACACAAATGATGTCACCTTGTAGTGAATATCTCATGGGAGGAATAAGCTCTTCATGCCATGAGGAGATGATTGCTCAAATCTAAAAATACAAACACATAGACAACACAAATCTACTCTTGCAACACAATGAAAGCCTTGAATCACCTTTAGAACACAATAGCTTACTAGTAATTATCTAGTTTACAAATGAATGCCTAAACATGCTTTTATATGCAACTACAAACACTCCCACCAAGAATTTCATAATTCAAACTTACTGTGTCAGCCTAGGACCCAAATAACAGTCACAAGCTGACACCCAAAATTTGGGACTGACCCAAAATAGGATAGGACTAGGGTGCGAGCGCCCAAGTCCTCCCTCCTATTGTGGGTAGGGTTAGGTTCAAGGGATCCCCCTAGGTCCCATTTGTCATGAAACTTAGGGATCATTTCATCAGGATGTTAAAATATGATGCAAGATGTCCTAAATGCAGATAAAAGACCCAAGAGCTAAACCTTATGAGGGAAAAGCCCCCAAGGGAACATTTTCTGACGTTATAGAGAGAATATGTGTGAGGCACACATAAGATGTGAAAACATATAAAGAATAATAATATATGAGGAGAATACACGCATCTTCCCATTTTCAACCTAGTCATCCTGGAGGCACTCATCCTCATTCCAAACTTTAGAGTAAATATTTAATTATCAATTTTGGTAATTTGAGGAAAAATAGATAATTAATCAAGTTTTTATATTTTTGGTGCACTTAAGTTATAAGGTTGTATTATTAAAAAGGTAACTTAAGTAGCGATGAAAAAATGTTTATTTTTTTCTCCTAGACTTATTAAAAAGTGAGCACACCTTTGGAATAAGAGAGCTTTATTAATTTTGAGGAGAAAAAAAATTATGTTTTCAAGAAAGTGAAGTTTGTAACTCCCAGATGCCTTTATAAGAAGATGGAGAGCTCATTTGGATGCTTATGCTTGGAATTTGTATTGTCATTCTATTGGATTGAACCTATGTGTTCTTCCATTTTCTACCTTTTTTGTGGACGGAAACCCACATGAAGAAGATCAGTTTCGATAGTGATATCTAGCCTAGCTGGTGATGGTGGTTTCTACTTCAGGGAACCAATGGAGCTGATCAGTGATTGATATATTTTGTTGTGATATGCTTTGTATTCCATTCTTGTATAGTTGGAATGTAGTTTTGATATTATAATGTGTAGATTAGATTCATATCTTTATATTGTTGTGAGTTTCCCTAGTTGTCGTACCATTGTGAGTCATACCAGCTGAAATGGTACAATGGATAGCAGAAATAAATGTTGATGTCTTTGAATTTAGAGTCTATTGTGATGTTATTATATGCTCAAAATGCTTCTCTTAAGCTTGTTTATTGTGGGTTTGAAGCAATCTTGAAACTGCATTAAATATGGTTGTACCTGCCATTATCATACCAGCTAGAAATGGGACGACTCATATCTTAATTCATTGTCAACTCCTTTGCATTGTTTGGTGATTGCAGTATATTTGTGATGCATAGGCAACCCTTTTGGGACAATTTGGCAGATGTTTCAATACAAGTTAGAGTTAATATGAATGAATCTGTACATAACTTGTCTTACAGCTGAAAGGTGATCGATGCATAGTATAAATTGTTGACAAAGTCTTTGCATTGTCTATTGTTTGCATTATTATTGTGAGGTTTAGGCAATCCATTTGAGTCTATTCAACAATGTTTTGAATGTGTATTGCTTCAGCTGTGAGGTAAGTCATACTCCTGGACCGTAAGGTTCTATAGGGGGTCTTAAAACTTGAATTTCTAGAAATCAGTTCTGTTTGGTATCACTGTATGCATTTCTTTGAGTGGTTTTAACAATGTCATTTGTTGTGTATGCAAAGGATACTTCTTGAGTTGAGCTATGGTCAAATTCCCATGACAGTGGGTAGTCGTACAATCTCATAAGTGACTATTTTTTCCTTCATTTTAGACTGAGCAATGAGATCATCATGGGCAACAATGATTTCATACAATCTTCAGTGAAATCTTGCATGGTATAAACTCTTTTTGAGCATATCCAAGAATAGAATCTTCAAGTCTAATCATGTATTAATGAATATCACTGTATTTGGTTTCATTGTAATTTTCTATGCAAGTCACATTAAGGACCCCTAGATGGTTTACCACCAGTGTGGAGAAAGAACATTTCCTTTGCTCTTACCCACTGAATAAGTGGAGTATTCCCACTGAACAAATGGATGGCTCTGTAATATTTTCACGTTTGTTCTTTAGCCACTGAAAGTGGTGAATCTCCATAGATTGTGGATGCCCACTATAGTGGATGGATTGTAATTCCTTGTTGCATAGTTGTTCATTGTAATTCAATCACTATATGCTCTCACCTTACCCATCCTGGGATCAAAGTGATAAAAAAGTGAGAGGCATTTAGTTGGTTTATGCAATTGATGCTAACACTGTCATATCCTTGTCCATTATTTTTGAATTTTTTTTTTTGGGTAGCATTATACAGTGGTATCAGAGCTAGTTTCTGCCTACCAGCTTGTTGGGTGATAACTTTGTGCAAAGTGCATGATCAAAATTTCTAGTTGCATGTCAGAAAATTTTAGTGGTTTGATGAATTCATATTTGCCAGTCAGGATGGATAAAACTTTGTCTCACAGGAAGACTGTATCAAGAGAGAATTAGAGTAGATGTCCTCTTTCAAAGCACTTCAAGGATTCTTTCAAAAATGACCTACCTAGAAACTTGTAGAAAGAAGTAGCGGGAAGCTCACTATTTGCATTAGGAAATGATTTGGAGATGCTGCACATGTCTAAGAACGCTCTCCTCATTAAGTTGGGAGAAGTTGAAAGCTGTTTGACCAAGGTCAAACAATCAGAGTGTAGGAATTTGAAGCATTTAATGATTTCTTTGGTTCGACCTAAGCTGATGAAACATCCTCATGAAGATGTGAGACTTATAGTCACTCTTTGTCTATGTGAGATCACAAGAATCACAGCTCCTAAAGTTCCTTATAGGAAGGCCATAATGAAGGAAATGTTTCAAAGGATTATTGAAAGTTTCAGTGGATTGGCTAATATAGAAAGCCCTTCCTTTGTAAAAAGGGCTGCAATACTTGGAATTGCTACAAATTTTGGTTTTAGAAACATCATACTAGATATGGGGTGTGAGGAAGAGATTCTATAGCTATTTCACCAATTCTTTGCCACCATCAGCAAGTCTCATGAAGATCAAATTATAATAGCCATGCAAGCCATTATGGCTTTAATCATTAATGAGAGTGACGAGGTATCTCATCCATTCTTGTCTATTTTATTGGCTAATCTTAAGAAGAATGATCATGAATCCTTATTGATTGAACAAGTTCTAGCTGAAAAGGTGTTGATGCAGTGTGAAGACAAACTAAGACCTTATTTGCCAAAGAGGAAAGAGGATGGTTGTATGAGGATGGAACAAGTTGATGGGGGAGAGTTAACATCAGAAATTTCTGATGTGTTTGATGGAGAAGACAAAGCATTTACTTTGGAGCAAGTTAGTGGAGCTTGTGAGAATCTTGTTGACCTTGTAGACACAAAAGAGTATGATGAATTTTTAGATGTTATAGCTAAACATTCAATGGCAATTGAAGAAAATGAAGGTTGGAATTGTTGCAAGTATGAGGTGAACCAGTGTTGTCATTGATGTCAACATACTCATATTGCATTGACAAGAAGGATTGGATGAGCTGTGTGCTGAGGATATTGAGAAAATTAGCCTCAGTCAAGAACAGTGAAGAACAGTGATGAGAAGAAGGCAAATGTATTGTATAGGTTGAGAACCAGAGGATGCAGATTAAAGGGTTTATAGATATGAGTCTTGAGATGGCTCAGTTAAGATTTCAGAGGTCCGCATGAAGATCTGTAGAAGTTATGGTTGTCGGTGTGGAACCGGTTCCGGCAAGTGTTCAGAGGTGACAGAGGATCACAGAAAGGTCCGGTGAGGTCTGGAATTGCATAATCTTAATCTACAGATTGGAAGGAGTGTTTGGGATGTCCTTGTGATGTGTCATCTCGAGTTATGTATGATTTGGAGGTCCGGAAGTACCTTCTGCTTTATGACAGTGGCGACAGATTGTGTTCTTGAAGTTCCGGATGAGGAAGAAAAGAGATTCTAGTAAGTAGAGGAAGTGCGGATGTACCTGGTCATTCAGGCAAGCTTGTGAAGGTTCTTGGATCATGTTGAGGTTGTGTTATTGGTCCGCATTGATGGTAGAGCCCAGAATTGAAGATATTCTTCCGGATGAAGTTCTTGTTCTGACTAGCCAACCGGATGAGTTGTTCATCCTACGAATGTTCTTGTGGTGGCCGACCGGATGTGTTATTCATCTTGCGGATATTCTTATGGTTGATTGCCGACTTAGATGATTGTTCCTAAGTTGATGTCTTGTATAAATAAAGGTTTGTGAGTTCATTTCAAAGAGAGGATTGTGGTGATGAGAGAAGTGTAGCGAGGATAAGTGCGAAAGGCAGAGTAGGGATTTTGGGCTTAAATGGAACTGATCTGGACATGGTAGAGATGTCATTCTCTAGTTCAAGACTATGATTCTTATCACTTTGTAGACAGTGTGTCTCCTTGTAGGCAGTGGGCCTCTTTGTGAGCAGTGTGCTCAGGCAGTGAGCCCTAATTGGCAAGTGCCATTCTTTTTCTTATTCTTCTAACAAAGAATAATTCTTGGGTTAATCACCCCATGGTTTTTCCCTTAACTGGGTTTTCCACATCAAAATCTTGGTGTTCAATGTGTTGATGTTTATCTGTTCTTGTATTTATGCATTATGCTTTCATGGATGATTAATTGATATGCTGTTAACTAACAAAGAAGAATCAAGTGTTTGAGGTAGCAAGGAAGTTTTTATACAACTGATTCACCCCCCCTCTTAGTTGTATGCCCTAGATCCAACAATTGGTATCAGAGCCAGGTTCCTCTGAAAGGAGCTTAACCGCTTGAGGAGATCTAGGATGTCGTCATACAAGAAGGATAGTCCAAAATTCGATGGAACCAACTTCACTCTCTAGAAAGGACGCATGAAATGTCACTTGGAGTGTATGGGAAAAGCATACCTGGCCATGGTCTCAAAACCATATGTACCTCCACAGGGTGGTTCGACAACTCTGAATGAAATCGCAAATGCTGAAAACAATCTATGGACCAAGGAAGCTCTTCTAAGTGCATTGAATGACTCAGATCTCTCAAATGTTATTGACCTACCAACTGCATATGAGATCCTAACTAAACTGGAACTTCTGTAGGAAGGAGATGAGTTTGTCAAGAGTGCAAGGTTGCAAAGTCTGAAAGGGAAATTTGAAAGATTAAAGATGAGAGATGATGAGAACATCACTACTTTCATGCCACGAGTGAATGAGATGGTGTGTGGAATTAGAAATGCTGGTGGAACTCTGGATGAGAATGAGATTGTTTGCAAAATCCTCAGATCCCTTCCTACTGCCTACAAAATCAAGGTTGCTGCCATTGATGAATTCAGAGCTCACACAACTGTCACAAGAGAACAATTAGCTGGCAAACTAGCTGCATTTGAAATGACCGAGTTTGGAGATGATCCTCCCAAGACTGAATCTGCTTTCAAAGCTAGTGCCTATGTGAAAGGCAAACAGAGATTTGATCCGGGTGAAAACTCTTCAACAAAGATGTCATGGTATGATCAAGCAAGAAGAGACATGGAAGAAGAAGAAGCAGAAACAACCCAACTTGAAGCCCTCATTGCAAAGAGACTGCCAAGAGGATCCGGTAAGTATGAAGGAAAACTACCCTTTAAGTGCTTCAACTGCAATAAGATTGGTCATTTTGCTTCAAGATGTCTGGATAGATCTACAAGGTCTAATACTAACAGACAAAGGTTTCAAAAGAACTGCTATTATGTTCATGAAGAAGATGACAATGAAGGAGTAACAGATGATGAATCGGAACTAGGAAGCAAATCTAGAAATGAATGGGTGTTTATTGCCATCAAGGAAGAAGATTCTATATCCTCTGAGTCTATCAATCACAAGGTTGTGGAAAGAGCTTTGGCTGCTCAAGTGGAAGAAAAGGATGATTGGGTTATTGACAGTGGATGTTCTCACCATATGACTGGTGACAAGAATAAGTTCTTGGATTTGGAAAGGTATGAAGGAGGAATGGTAAAGTTTGGTGACAATTCTGCTGGCAGAATCAGAGGTAGGGGAACTATTTCCTTTGATGGGAAGAGCAAAATAGGTAATGAACTATATGTTGAAGGATTGAAGCACAATCTTCTCAGTGTTGGTCAGTTAGTGGACAAAGGCTATGATCTTCGGTTCAAGAATGGAAAACGTAGAATCTTTACAAGCTCTGGAATTGAAATTGCATCCGGTACTCAGACAAAAGGTAATATCTTTCATCTAGTTGGTTCAAATAAAAGTTGTCTGTTTGTTCAAGTTGATCAGAGTTGGTTATGGCATAGAAGAATGTGTCACGTGAATTTTGATAACATCATCAAGATAAGCAATATTCAGGCTGTAAGAGATCTTCCAAAATTGATGAAACCTACAAATAGTTTGTGCAAGGAATGTCAGCTAGGTAAACAAAGCAGAGTCTCTTTCAAAAGCAAAGATCAGTCCTCTACTGGATTGTTGGAATTAGTACATACTGATCTCTGTGGTCCGACAAGAATCAAGAGTCTGCAAGGTGATAGATATTTTATGTTGCTAATTGATGACCATTCCTGGATGATGTGGGTTACCTTCCTAAAAGAGAAATCAGAAGCCCTTGAGAAGTTCAAAATCTTTAAAGCTATGGTAGAGAATCAAACTAGATTGAAACTGAAGTGTCTAAGGTCTGATAGAGGTGGTGAATTTACATCTGGTGAGTTCATTGACTTTTGTGAGAAGTAGGGTATAAGAAGACAGTTGTCTACTCCTAAGACTCCATAGCAGAATGGAGTATTTAAGAGAAAGAACCGGACCATCCAGGAAGCTGCCAGGACAATGATGTTGGAAGCAAATGTTCCTCAAATGTTTTGGAAAGAAGCTATCAGCACTGCAGTCTACACTCTCAATCGAGTTCAAATCAGAAACAACACCAGTAAGACCCCTTATGAACTCTGGTTTGGCATCACTCCTACTATGAAGTATTTCAGAGTATTTGGTAGCAAGTGTTATATTAAAAGAGATGAAGATCTAGGAAAGTTTGATGCTAGAAGTGATGAAGGAATTTTCTTGGGTTACTCCACTCAAAGCAAAGCATACCGGTGTTACAATAAGAGATTGAGGAAGATGATAGAAAGCACTAATGTGAAAGTTGATGAAGGAATTGAGAAGCCCTCAAGATTTTATGAGTTTGATGAAGATGAACAAGATGGTGTTCAAGTTCAAGGAACTCAATCCTCTTCGATAAGTCAGAGTCAACCTGATCTGGTAAATCAAGAAGAAGAGATAGGTGTGAATGAACCTGATCAAGAAGCAGCAGTGCAGGATACTCCCAAAATTCCAAGGTATGTAAGACTGAACCACTCTGAAGATCAGATCATAGGTGACAAAAGCAAAGGTGTACAAACTAGAAGGAATGTTGCTCAAAATCAGGATGAATGTTGTCTGATTTCAAAGATTGAACCTAAAACAATAAATGAAGCCTGCAATGATGAAAACTGGACCAAAGCAATGGAAGATGAATTGATGCAAATTGAGAAAAATCATAATTGGGATCTTGTTCCCAAACCTAGAGACAGGAATGTAATTAGAACCAAATGGGTCTTCCGGAACAAACTGAATGAAGCTGGTGAAGTAATTAGAAACAAAGCTAGATTGGTCTGCAAAGGCTACTCTCAAATAGAAGGAATTGATTTTGAAGAGACCTTTGCTCTGGTGGCAAGAATTGAAGCAGTCAGATTATTCCTTGCATTTGCTGCCTTTAAAGACTTCAAGGTATATTAGATGGATGTCAAGTCTGCCTTCCTAAATGGTGATCTGGAAGAAGAAGTTTACATTGAACAACCGGATGGATTTCAATTGTTTGATAATGATGATATGGTCTGCAAGTTGAAGAAAGCATTGTATGGATTAAAGCAAGCCCCAAGAGCATGGTATGAAAGGTTAGATAAGCATCTTGTGCAGATTGGATTCAACAAAGGTATTGCTGACAGCAAATTATATTTCAAAATTGATCATGAAAACATTTTGATTGTTGAAGTGTTTGTGGATGATATCATTTTTGGAGGAAGAGATAGTATGTGCAAAACTTTTGCAAATCAGATGAAAAGTGAGTTTGAAATGTCTATGCTTGGTGAAATGAATTTCTTCTTGGGTCTGCAAATTACTCAAACAAAGAAAGGGATTTTCATTTCTCAGACCAAATACATGAAAGAATTGTTGAGGAAATTTGGTATGGAAGATTCAAAGCCAATGAACACTCCCATGGCAACCGGATGCAAGTTGAGCAAAGATGATGACTCCCCAAAGGTAGATCAGACAAAGTATAGATCAATGATTGGTGGATTGTTGTATCTCACTCAGACTAGACTAGATATAATGCAGGTTGTTGGTCTTGTAGCAAGATTCCAGGTTGATCCTAAAGAATCTCATGTTATGGCAATCAAAAGAATTTTTAGGTACTTAAAAAGAATAGCTGAGTATGGTCTATGGTACCCTAGAGATCCAGATTTCTCTCTTCATGCTTACACAGACACAGATTGGGCAGGAGATGTGGATGACCGGAAGAGCACCAGTGGTGGAGCATTCTTTTTGGGGAAGAGATTGGTCTCTTGGCTAAGCAAGAAACAAGATGCAATATCTCTGTCTACAACTGAAGTATAATACATTGCAGCAACAGGTAGTTGCACTCAAATCTTATGGATGAAGCAGATGCTAAGAGACATTAAAGTTGAATATGAGGAGCCTATCACAATTTTCTGTGATAATTCAAGTGCAATTAATATTTCTAAGAATCTAGTATTGCATTCTAAGACTAAGTACATATCTATCAAGTTTCACTTTTTGAGAGAACAAGTGAACAAGGAAGAAGTCAGATTGGAGTATGTTCCTTCCAAGGATCAGATTGCAGATATCTTTACTAAACCTCTTCCCAAGGACTCTTTTGAATACCTCCGGGAGAAGTTAGGGGTCATGGCCCCTCCGGTGATGAACTAGGATGCACTGATGTGCATCAGTCTGATGGATATCACAGTCATATCTTGTGATCCGGATTGATAATGGGGAGCTGCTACTAAGGGGGAGTAGCTGGTATGATTCTGATGTGTTAGAATTGCAAGTATGAGCCCTTTGCCATTGATGTCAAAGGGGGAGATAAGACATGTGAAAAACAAGTGGCTGATGATCAAAGGGGGAGCAGTAAATGAGGAGAAGACATGTTGCTGATAGGGGGAGCTGTGGCAGAAAGGAGAAGTTCTTGTCTTGATGGTTTTTCACATCACATGTTGCCATCAATGACAAAGGGGGAGATTGTTGCAAGTATGAGGTGAACCAGTGTTGTCATTGATGTCAACATACTCATATTGCATTGACAAGAAGGATTGGATGAACTGTGTGTTGAGGATATTGAGAAAATTAGCCTCAGTCAAGAATAGTGAAGAACAGTGATGAGAAGAAGGCAAATGTATTGTATAGGTTGAGAACTGGAGGATGCAAATTAAAGGGTTTGTAGATATGAGTCTTGAGATGGCTCAGTTAAGATTTCAAAGGTCCGCATGAAGATCTGTAGAAGTTATGGCTATCGGTGTGGAACCGGTTCCGGCAAGTGTTCAGAGGTGACAGAGGATCACAGAAAGGTACGGTGAGGTCCGGAATTGCATAATCTTAATCTGTGGATTGGAAGGAGTGTTTGGGATGTCCTTTTGATGTGTCATCTTGAGTTATGTATGATTTGGAGGTCTGGAAGTACCTTTTGCTTTATGACAGTGGCGACAGACTGTGTTCTTGAAGTTCCAGATGAGGAAGAAAAGAGATTCCAGTAAGTAGAGGAAGTGCGGATGTACCTGGTCATTCAGGTAGGCTTGTGAAGGTTCTTGGATCATGTTGAGGTTGTGTTATTGGTCCGCATTGATGGTAGAGCCCAGAATTGAAGATATTCTTCCAGATGAAGTTCTTGTTCCGACTAGCCAACCGGATGAGTTGTTCATCCTGCGAATGTTCTTGTGGTGGCCGACTGGATGTGTTATTCATCTTGCAAATATTCTTATGGTTGATTGCTGACTTAGATGATTATTCCTAAGTCAATGTCTTGTATAAATAAAGGTTTGTGAGTTCATTTCAAAGAGAGGATTGTGGTGATGAGAGAAGTGTAGTGAGGATAAGTGCGAAAGGCAGAGTAGGGATTTTGGGCTTAAATGGAACTGATCTGGACATGGTAGAGATGTCATTCTCTAGTTCAAGACTGTGATTCTTATCACTTTGTAGACAGTGTGTCTCCTTGTAGGTAGTGGGCCTCTTTGTGAGCAGTGTGCTCGGGCAGTGAACCCTAATTGGCAAGTGCCATTCTTTTTCTTATTCTTCTAACAGAGAATAATTCTTGGGTTAATCACCCCGTGGTTTTTCCCTTAACCAGGTTTTCCACGTCAAAATCTTGGTGTTCAATGTGTTGATGTTTATCTGCTCTTGTATTTATGCATTATGCTTTCATGGATGATTAATTGATATGCTGTTAACTAACAAAGAAGAATCAAGTGTTTGAGGTAGCAAGGAAGTTTTTATACAACTGATTCACCCCCCCTCTCAGTTGTATGCCCTAGATCCAACAGGAATTCTCCTGTTGAAATTAGTGAAGTCCTTAAAATAGAAAGAAAAGACTTTACAAGTCCTTCATTGGATGAAGAATTTGAAGATGCCACTACTTTTGAGGATGAGTTAGAGATGATTGATAGATTCCTAGAAGGTGACTTTGTAAGTGAGCCTGAGTGCATTAAAGCTAAAAGTCTTGATGAGTACATAAGGAAAGGTGTATCTACAGTAGCCGAAGAAGTTGATGCTACTAAAATAGTCAGGACAACACCTAATGAGGAGTATCTTCACCATGCTTATGAAGATTACGAGTGGGAAATTCCCATGCCAAGTGAAGAACTAATTGATTCCTCAAAGATCTAAGATGAAGAGTATTCTGATAAAGATTTTAAATCAGCCATTGGTAATGACTCAATGTTTGAATTTGATGCTGCCATATCATTTGATCAAAGTGTCGAAGAAGAAGAATCATCTCCTATGCAAAAAGAAGAACCAAATACCTTTTCAGAAGAATCAATTGATGAGCATGTTGAAAGATTGGGATCAACCTCTAATGATGATTCAACATTGGAATTACAAAATCAGTTGTTAGTTACTGAAGATAAAATTGTACATTCCTTAACTCATTTGGATGGCATGCATAAGATTGTTGAGGATCACATTTGGAGTGAACAAGTTGAAAGAAGACAAATGGGCATGGAAAGAGGATCTTCACTTGAAGATTGGTGTGTAGTCAGAAAGGCTCTAGAAACATTTAAATTAGATTATTTGAACCTACTTTCTGATAGAGATCATGTCCTTGAGTTTGTTGGTTGAATATGTGATGCAGTGAAGGGAAGAGAGGCTGAAATTGATAAGCTTACAGCTAAGCTTAAATCAACTACAAATTCTTTAGAGAGAACCCAAATGGCTTTCTTAGAAGTGGAAAATCAGCTTGAGGTTGCACATCAATTAAGGGAACAAGAAAATATTGCAACAACAAATGAAATCAAGCTGGTGATTGAAGAGCTGGATTTGATCCAAGAAGATTTTGACTTAGGACAACTTCCTAAGTATGCAATTTTAGAGTTGGAGTGATATGAAGATTTATATGAGTATGAAGGTGTTAACAACTTCCAATCATTTGATAATCCCCTTTTTGATATGGAATTTGAGTTAGCTTTTGATAATCCTCTATTTGTGTCAAATGATGAAGACCAATTTGATGATAACAACATAGAGGAAGATAGCAACAAGTTATGGGATCCTAGTGAAGTGCACTCATGGGATGTTAATTTGTACAAAAACTTCATCAACTTGAATCTATCATTAGTTGTTGAAGTTTGGCATAAGGTTCAAGTATGCAATGAATTAAGTCCAATGATGGCTTACTTTCATATTGAAGTTTATTTGAAGGGTTTCATGGAGGATAGTGGTGTTGGTAAGATTGTTTTATGGGTGATTTTGGAATCAAATTTATGTCATGAACTTGCTGTCCTTATTCATATTAGCCATCATAAGTTGTCAATTGCATACATTTTTATGGATTGGAGAGAAATTTTGGTCATGACTTTGATGTATTTTGGTTGTGGCTGGCCTAAATTTCTTGTTGTTCTTAGAAGATTTCAGTTTTGTTGTTGCTGTCCCATTTTTAGATTACTGAAATCTGATTTTCAGGAGATTAATTCAAATTTTTGCAGCCATGAGATTGATCATTTTGTTGTTTTTAGCTCTTTGTGGGAAGATGACAGAAGTGTTCAGCTAGAAAGAACAAGTATTATTACTCTTTTGCATGATGAGAATCAAGTGATTCATGGTTGTTCGGAGTTACTTTCAGCTTGTGTTCAAGCTGGTTTGTGTTCTTCCTTGGAAGAACATTTCAGATTTTGGTTTCCAGCAGTAGTTTCAAGATGGATAAATTGTATTGATGACTTGTTGGAGGATGCTAACTCTTGCATTTTCAAGGTTAGTGATGTTACAGATGTTTGGGATCTAAAAAGATTTATGAATGAAAGAATGTTTTAGTGTTATAAGCAGAGTATCAGCTGTGTAGTTCACATATATATCAAAGTGTTGCAACAAAAGTAGTGTGAAGCATTCTTGAGATTGATTTGGGATCCAAGTATTGATAGGATGATGCATTGGTACTCAGTGATCGTGGTGAGTTGCTTCAGGTGTTATAGTTATATGGCATGTATATCAGAGTGGAGAAGCGGATTGGCATACGATTGCTTAAGGACAAGCAATTTCAAGGAGGGGGGACTGTAATGTTCCCATTTTCAACCTAGTCATCTTGTGATGCAGAGGTAAACACAACGGGAGCTTACAAATGGGAAGGAGGAGTCATTAACACAACCAGCATGTTATAATACCTATCGGCTTATCATCATCATCATATTTCTTGCTAACACAGATAGCATCATCATATTTCGAAGAGGCATGAAATATCCTCCTGCTAACTACTGTTCACTTCCTTATCACCTTTCGCCTTTCGCCTGTCAGCAGTATCATCATATTCGGCAAGCGCAAACATCCTCCTGATGATCACTATTCACTTACCGCCAACCTCTACCTTCATCATCATGATGTTCAGCATCACCTTCATCAGTAGGATATAAAATATCCGGTTCCTTCAATATATCCTGATGACGACAACTTCAAGCACCTTTCCTTCGATGCTTACGTCACCCCGATATCTGACTACTCAAACAACAGCATCAGGATATGACTTATCTGGTCATATTGAAACATCCTGATGATGTTACCCAAACTTTATGCCGATGACTTACGCCGATGCCAAAACACTTAGCGACAGTAGGATAAATTTGCATAGGGTGATATTCGCAATATCCTGATGACGATGACGTCACATGCACCTGATGATGATGTCAATGCACCTGATGATGATGTCATCCGGATATAAGATCCTTATATCCTCCGCAGCATGATAATGAAATATTGGGTGATCTTTTCAATATCCTGATGATGACCTTTCCGGTCCTTAGCCAAAAAGTGAACTTTCACTCCTGCATACGATAGCGATATGCGGATGATGGGTACACACGAAAGATGATCCTGACGACGATATACACACTGAGTATATATCCAACCTATATCATCCTGATGCACTTGAAACATACAGTCTTCGTTAGCTTCATAACCTGATCCGGATAGCGATATACTCACAGGTGACTATGCGATTCACTCCGTCTAGAAAAGCACATGCGGATCCCTGTATATCCGTCAGCTGCATGTAAACTCACAGAACCGCACAATTTCACAAAGAAAACATGATGATCGGGCCGGATCACCTTCAGATCAAAACTTAACAGTTTATCTTCCTAAACCCTAGCACATGAGGATGCTAGCTTGATTCACAGCATGCTACCAACTGATCTCTCAAACAATGAAATGCATAAACAGAAAACTAAAATACAACCTAAACTAACATGCATGACCATTCCACCGATTCACAGAATCAACCGGTGGAAGGGTTGAAAGAATCCATTAACCTATAATCAGAACAGAAATCAAAACGTAAACAACTGATAAACCAGATAATGCAATTGATGAGATCTTATTTAGCTGAAACACAAATGTCCTGTTTCTACAACAATGTTTCACAATGTCTAGACTGAATTCTCTGGATCTCACTCAATCACCAGTACTACATAACACACTCCTACTCTTCTCTACTCTCTGTTCTCTATGATATCAAACCCTAACTGATCTGAGTTATTTATAGCAATATCCTACGAGTACTACCAACTTGATTCCCAGCGGCTGGGAGCTTCCAAACGGTTGGGAGAAGACAGCTCAGACTACCTGATAACGAACTCTAACTGCCTGCACACTCTCCTAGGCTGATCTAATACATATGCATTGATCCAATGGACCTTATTACATTATGAAGTCAAACATGCTAAAAATAGACTAATGTCATGTCATGCGGACAATGAACCTATTTCCTATCTTGTAGGGGTGCTCCTGCACCATACTCCCCAGAAGAAGAAATCTCAAGTCCACTTGAGATGAGAGTATGAAGATCTGCACCATGTTTCTGGATCTGTTCTTCAGTCATCCAGACTGCTTCAGAATTAGGTTTTCCCTTCCAAGAGACTAGATACTCCAAGTACTGTTTGTTCCGGGTCTGTTTGACCACTCTGGTGTCCAAAACCTTCTGCAACTGTGGAGGATCATGCTTGGGAATGTCATCATTGACTGTATCCTGTAGGAGATCCTGATCTGCATCTGGATAAGACTTGTATGGAGTTAAATCACATACATTGAATATAGGGGACAAACCAAGATCAGGTGGGAGTTGTATCTCATAAGCATTCTGTCCATGCTTGTGCAAAATCTGACATGGTCCAACTTTTCTCTGCATAAGTTTAGTATATTTTCCCTTAGGAAGTCTGTCCTTCTTCAAATGAACCCATACCAAATCTCCAACATCAAACTGTACATCCTTCTTCTTTTTATCAGCATATTCCTTATACTTCAAGGTGGTTTGTTGCAGTTGGGTCTTGACTTGATCATGAACCTCTTTGATGGCTTCTGCAAAAGCTTCTCCTTCTACACTAATAGGGTCTACTGTAGGTAGATCTCTCAATTCCAAAATTCCTCTTGGATGCATACCATAAACTATCTGGAAAGGTGATTTTCCTGTGCTCCTATTGACAATATCATTATATGAAAATTCAGCTTGAGATAGAATATTATCCCACTTTTCTCCATGTTGTTTGGTCAAACATCTAAGCAAATTTCCTAAGGAACGGTTCACTACTTCAGTCTGTCCATCCGTTTGAGGATGATATGCAGAGGAAAAAGACAAATTTGTTCCAAGTTTCTTCCAAAGAGTTCTCCAGAAGTGACCAATAAACTTCACATCCCTATCTGACACTATACTCAATGGCAATCCATGGATTCTGACAATCTCCCTGAAAAATAAATCTGCAATGTATGAAGCATCAGCAGTGGTTTTGCATGGCAAGAAATGTGCCATTTTGCTGAATCTATCCACTACAACAAAAAAACTGTCAAACCCTTTCCTTGTCCTTGGTAAACCCAAGACAAAATCCATACTTATGCTTTCCCATGGTCTGGAAGGAATGGGTAAGGGCTGATATAAACCTGCATTAGTCGACCTGCCTTTAGCTTTCTGACATATCACACATGTCTCTACAAACTTTTTGACATCTAATTGTAACTTAGGCCAAAAGTAATGTCTTTGGACAAGATCAAGAGTCTTATCTAGACCAAAATGACCTGCCATAGCTCCACAATGTTTCTCCTTAATGATGTTTAACCTCATAGAACACCTTGGAATACATAACTGTCCACCTTTGAACAACAATCCATCCTGAATCAAAAATTCAGAGAATTTAGCATGATATTTCTCTCCAAAAGAAGTACATACATGATATATCTCCCCAAAATCTTCATCAGTCTCATACATGGTCTTTAGTGAATCAATGCCAACACTTTCTAACTGAATCTGGTTGACTGTTAGAACTCTCCTGCTCAAAGCATCTGCAACTTTATTCTTGACTCCTTTCTTATGCTTCAATGTAAAAGTAAAAGCTTGTAAGGTTTCTACCTATTTCATGTGTCTGTGGTTCAGCTTTTCCTGGCTGTTTATGAAACTCAGAGCCTGGTTATCTGTGAATACTATGAATTCCTTTGGCATCAAGTAATGCCTCCATTTCTTGAGTGACTGGACTAAAGCATACATTTCCAAATCATATGAGGAATACCTCTTTTTAGCATCATTGAGCTTCTCACTAAAAAATGCAATAGGTCTACCTTCTTGGCTGAGTACTGCTCCAATGGCCATGTGACTGGCATCACATTCCACCTAAAAGATTTTGTTAAAGTCTGGAAGTGCAAGGACTGGCTGCTGTGCCACCTTCTTCTTCAATGTTTCAAAAGAATCATCTGCTCTTTGAGTCCAAACAAATCTACACTTCTGTCCTCCTTTGATGGTATCAAGCATGGGTGCACAAATATGACTAAACCCTCTTATAAACTTCCTATAGAAGGTTGCTAACCCATGGAAACTTCTGACATCATTCATAGTCTTTGGGGTTGGCCAAGACAATATGGCACTTACCTTCTCCTTATCCATTTGTAACTTTCCTTGTGAAATGACAAAACCCAAATATGTGATCTCCTCTTGCATGAACAAACACTTATCTAAATTTATCATCAGCTGCTCTTCATGTAACCTCTTAAGAACCAAATCTATGTGTCTAAGATGTTCTTCTTTTGTGTTGTTGAAAATCAGAATGTCATCTAGATATACTATGACAAACTTACCAATGAGCTCTTTCAAAACCTCATTCATCAACCTCATAAAAGTACTAGGTGCATTAGATAAACCAAAAGGCATAACCTTCCACTCATATAACCCTTCATTAGTTTTGAATGCTATTTTCCATTCATCTCCTAGCCTAATCCTGATCTGATGATATCCACTCTTCAAATCTATTTTTGTAAAATACTTAGCACCTCCCAAACAGTCAAGTAAATCCTCTATCCTAGGGATTGGAAACCTATACCTGATTGTGATCTTGTTAATAGCTCTGGAATCTGTGCAAAGCCTCCAAGTACCTTCCTTCTTTGGTGCTAGTACAACTGGTACTGTACATGGACTTAAACTTTTCCCAATCAGACCTGAATCCAATAATTCTTCAATTTGTCTGGCTACTTCTGCATTTTGTTCTGGAGTTAGCTTATAGGCTGCTTTGTTTGGAAGTGTTGACCCTGGAATTAAGTCTATGCAGTGACTGATATCCCTGACAGGTGGTAGGGATCTTGGCATTCCTTCTGAGATGATACCTTTGTACTTATCCAATAGCTCTTGGATAGCTGGGTCTATGAACCTTTGCTTCTTCTCTTCCTTAACTTCTTGATGCTGTCCTTTATTCATCCTCATACATGGGATTAGGGCATATGCAACTGCACCTTCTGCTGCTACTTCTTTCATGAACTGTTTACCTTCCATCAGCATTACCTTCACCTCTTTTCCTTTAGATTTCTCCTCCTTCTCTGTTAATGGTAGTAACGTTATATCCTTACCATCTTTAGTGATTTTATAGATGTTTCTAACACCATCATGTTGTGCCTTCAAATCATACTGCCATGGTCTACCAAATAAAAGATTGCAAGCATCCATCGTGGTAATATCAAATAACAACTTATCCTTATATGCTCCAATCTAAAATTCTACCCAAGCCTGCTCTTCTACAGTTGTCTGCTGACCTTGGGTAAGCCATGAGACTTTATATGGGGATGGGTGAGGCAATCTCCTAAGCTTAAGCTTTGTCACCATTTCTTCAGACATAAAATTTTCAGTAGAACCAGAATCAATCAAAACTTTACATGCCTTACCTCCTGCTTTGCAAATAGTCCTGAAAAGAGACTTTCTTTGAGGGGATTCTTTGTCAGGTACCTTCCTGGTAGTCATTGTTCTTCTCATCATTAGAGACTCTCCACTTTCTGGGTATCCATAATTATCAGGAGCATTCACACTCTGAAAAGCATTAGAGCCTGTCATACTTTGACTATCAGGTTCTTGGATCAGATTTGTTCTCCTTTCTCCTGTTGAGCTTGTGGCCTTTTCTGGACATCTGCTGGCTATATGGCCTTCTTTGTTACAGTTATAACATCTGATGGATCCTCTGCCCTGGGATCTTCCTCTGAAAGGTCTTCTACCTTTGAAGTTTCCTTGCTGACTATAATTTTCCCTCTGGTTCTGACTATTGTTTCCCTTACTATTGTCATGACTCGATTCTCCTTGATATCCATGTCCATGTCCTCTACCTCTAAAAGGACCTCTTCCACCCCTTTGTTGTCTTCCTCTTCCTCTATTGTTTTGTTCTTGTTTTCTCTTTAACTTCTCTTCCACTTTCAATGCCAACTGAAAGCATTTCTAAACTGTATCTAGATTATGCAGACTTAAATCTTCCTGAATGTTGAACCTCAATCCATTAAGGTATCTGGCTACCTTCTCTTCTTCACTTTCCTTTACCTTTGTTTTCATACAAAGTTTCATGAATTCTTTTGTATATGAGCTGACATCTAGCTCCTTCTGCTTCAGGTTTTGCTTCCTCTTGTGTAATTGGATACTGTAATCCAATGGGACATAAGCTTCCCTTACTAATGCCATCATCTTCTTCCATGTAGCGACTCTACGCTTTCCTTCCTGTACTCTATCATCTTGGACGAAATTCCACCATGTCAAGGCAGCTTCTTTCATTTTTGACTTGGCTATTTTCACCCTCTGTTGTTCTGGTATCTCCTCTGTTTCAAAGAAATTGTTCAAGCAGTCTATCCACTCCATCACTGAATCAAGCTCCATCTTTCCTGTAAACACTGGCAAATCCAGTTTCACATCCATGGTTCTCCTCTCCATGGCCTTGAGGGCATTCAACAGTGGTCTCTGGTCTGCAGGAATGACCTCCTCATTCCAACTAGGGATCTCTTCTTCTTCCCTATCTTCTTCTCTACCAGAACCTACTCTGTTCCTCAACTTCGCTAACTCATCCTTCAATTCCTGATTCTGAGCCTTCACGGCCTTGCTCTCTGCAATCTGTTTCTTTACCAGAACTGCCAACTCAATGTTGGTCATCCTTGCCGGCATCTCTGATGTTCCTTCTTCATCTGACATCCTGCTATATCCTTATCTTTTCCAGAAGATCCTTCCTTTGCTCTGATACCACTATGATGCAGAGGTAAACGCAACGGGAGCTTACAAATGGGAAGGAGGAGTCATTAACACAACCAGCATGTTATAATACCTATCAGCTTATCATCATCATCATATTTCTTGCTAACACAGACAGCATCATCATATTTCGAAGAGGCATGAAATATCCTCCTGCTAACTACTGTTCACTTCCTTATCGCCTTTCGCCTTTCGCCTGTCAGCAGCATCATCATATTCGGCAAGCGCAAACATCCTCCTGATGATCACTATTCACTTACCGCCAACCTCTACCTTCATCATCATGATGTTCAGCATCACCTTCATCAGCAGGATATAAAATATCTGGTTCCTTCAATATATCCTGATGACGACAACTTCAAGCACCTTTCCTTCGATGCTTACGTCACCCCGATATCCGACTACTCAAACAACAGCATCAGGATATGACTTATCCAGTCATATTGAAACATCCTGATGATGTTACCCAAACTTTATGCCGATGACTTACGCCGATGCCAAAACACTTAGCGACAGCAGGATAAATTTGCATAGGGTGATATTCGCAATATCCTGATGACGATGACGTCACATGCACCTGATGATGATGTCAATGCACCTGATGATGATGTCATCTGAATATAAGATCCTTATATCCTCCGCAGCATGATAATGAAATATCGGGTGATCTTTTCAATATCCTGATGATGACCTTTCCGGTCCTTAGCCAAAAAGTGAACTTTCACTCCTGCATACGATAGCGATATGCGGATGATGGGTACACATGAAAGATGATCCTGACGACGATATACACACTGAGTATATATCCAACCTATATCATCCTGATGCACTTGAAACATACAGTCTTCGTCAGCTTCATAACCCGATCCGGATAGCGATATACTCACAGGTGATGATGCGATTCACTCCGTCTGGAAAAGCACATGCGGATCCCTGTATATCCGTCAGCTGCATGTAAACTCACAGAACCGCATAATTTCACAAAGAAAACATGATGATCAGGCCGGATCACCTTCAGATCAAAACTTAACAGTTTATCTTCCTAAACCCTAGCACATGAGGATGCTAGCTTGATTCACAGCATGCTACCAACTGATCTCTCAAACAATGAAATGCATAAACAGAAAACTAAAATACAACCTAAACTAACATGCATGACCATTCCACCGATTCACAGAATCAACCGGTGGAAGGGTTGAAAGAATCCATTAACCTGTAATCAGAACAGAAATCAAAACGTAAACAACTGATAAACCAGATAATGCAATTGATGAGATCTTATTTAGCTGAAACACAAATGTCCTGTTTCTACAACAATGTTTCACAATGTCTGGACTGAATTCTCTGAATCTCACTCAATCACCAGTACTACATAACACACTACTACTCTTCTATACTCTCTGTTCTCTATGATATCAAACCCTAACTGATCTGAGTTATTTATAGCAATATCCTACGAGTACTACCAACTTGATTCCCAGCGGCTGGGAGCTTCCAAACGGCTGGGAGAAGACAGCTCAGACTACCTGATAATGAACTCTAACTGCCTGCACACTCTCCTAGGCTGATCTAATACATATGCATTGATCCAATGGACCTTATTACATTATGAAGTCAAACATGCTAAAAATAGACTAATGTCCTATCATGCGGACAATGAACCTATTTCCTATCTTGTAGGGGTGCTCCTGCACCATCTTGGAGGCACTCATCCTCATTCCAAACCTTTGGAGTAAATATTTAATTATCAATTTTGGTAATTTGAGGAAAAATTGATAATTAATCAAGTTTTTATATTTTTGGTGCACTTAAGTTATAAGGTTGTATTATTAAAAAGGTAACTTAAGTAGGGATGAGGAAATGTTTATTTTTTTCTCCTAGACTTATTAAAAAGTGAGCACACCTTTGGAATAAGAGAGCTTTATTAAGTTTGAGGAGAAAAAAGATTATATTTTCAAGAAAGTGAAGTTTGTAACTCCCTGGTGCCTTTATAAGTAGATGGAGAGCTCATTTGGATGCTTATGCTTGGAATTTGTATTGTCATTCTATTGGATTGAACCTGCGTGTTCTTCCATTTTCTACCTTCTTGTGGATAGAAACCCACTTGAAGAAGATCAGTTTCGGTAGAGTGATATCTACCCTAGCTGGTGATGGTGGTTTCTACTTCAGGGAACCAATGGAGCTAATCAAAGATTGATAGATTTTGTGGTGATATGATTTGTATTCCATTCTTGTATAGTTGGAATGCAGTTTTGATATTATAATGTGTGGATTGGATTCATATCTTTACATTGTTGTGAGTTTCCCTAGTTGTCATACCATTGTTAGTCATACTAGCTGAAATGGTACGATGGATAGAAGAAATAAATGTTGGTGTCTTTGAATTCAGAGTCTATTGTGATGTTATTTTATGCTCAAAACACTTCTCTTAAGCTTGTTTATTGTGGGTTTGAAGCAATCTTGAAGCTGCATTAAATATGGTCATACCTGCCATTGTCGTACTAGCTGGAAATGGGACGACTCATATCTTAATTCATTGTCAAGGCCTTTGCATTGTTTGGTGATTGCATTATATTTGTGATGCATAGGTGACCCTTTTGGGACAATTTGGCAGATGTTTCAATGCAAGTTGGAGTCAATATGAATGAATCCGTACATAACCTATCGTACCAGCTGAAAGGTGATCGATGCATAGTATAAATTGTTGACAAAGTCTTTGCATTGTCTATTGATTGCATTATTATTGTGAGGTTTGGGTGATCCATTTGAGTCTATTCAATAATGTTTTGAATGTGTATTGATTTAGCTGTGAGGTAAGCCATACTCTTGGACTATATGGTTCTGTAGGGGATCTTAAAACTTGAATTTCTAGAAACCAGTTCTATTTGGTATCATTGTATGCATTTCTCTGAGTGGTTTTAGCAGTGTCATTTATTGTGTATGCAAAGGATACTTCGTGAGTTGAGATATGGTGGAATTTCAATGATAGTGGGTAGCCGTACAGTCTCATAAATGATTGGTTTTTCCTTCATTTCAGACTGATCAGTGAGATCATAATGGGCAGCAATGATTTCATACAATCTTCAGTGAAATCTTGCATGTTATAAACTCTTTTTGAGCATCTCCAAGAATAGAATCTTCAAGTCTAATCATGTATTAATGAATATCACTATATTTGGTTTCATTGTAATTTTCTATGCAAGTCACATTAAGGACCCCTGGATGGTTTACCGCCAGTGTGGAGAAAGAACCTTTCCTTTTCTCTTACCCACTAAATAAGTGGAGTATTCCCACTGAACAAGTGGAAGGCTCTGTAATATTTTAATGTTTGTTCTTTACCCACTGAAAGTGGTGAATCCCCACAGATTGTGGATGCCTGCCATAGCAAATGAATTGTAATTCCTTGTTGCATAGTTGTTCATTGTAATCTAATCACTGTATGCTCTCACCTTGCCCATCCTGGGATCTGGGTGATCATAAAGTGAGAGGCATTTAGTTGGTTTATGCAATTGATGCCAACACTGTCATATCCTTGTCCATTTATTTTGAAAAAATATTGGGGTAGCATTATACAATGAAGCACTTAGAAAACATGAGATAAGACAAGACATACACAAGGCATACACTTGAGACATCACAATGCATACACGCAATACACAAAGTATACATACTTGACACAAAGCATACACATAAGGCATGAAGTATACATAGAATACACATGAAACAAACATGGAATACATGTGAAGCATTCAAGAGAAATACATAAAGAACACATATAGAGAATATGTGTGAGGCACACGAGGTGTGAAGAACATATAAAGAATAAGAATATATGAGGAGAATACATGTATCATACATCAATCATAAGAAGCACATAATGAAAGACCTTGAGTTAGCATGACAAAAGAGACCTTAATCCAAATGTTGTCTCAATCACCATGTATTATTCCTCAGAATGTAGTAAAGAGTAATGCGAAGGGCTTAGTTAGAAATGAGAAGCACAACAGAAGTATAAACACATCATGCACATAGTCCATACTAAAAAGTGTTTCCACTCAAGGGAATACACAATCCACCTCCCGCAAGAGGAATTACATGAAGTCTTGTAGAATACGAAGGTGAAGTGACCTTACTACCAAACTCCAGTTGGTAGTGCAACCCTTCTCCCAAACATGCAAGGAGCTTCAACTTAGGAGAACAAGGTCAACTTAAGATCTTGTTTCGAAGCTTTCCATAATCCTTTCCAAGAGAGTGAAGTAAGAAATAAAATCAACAAGTGTTTTGATAGAATGAAAGAGAGTATAGATCATAGCACAATGTATGCCCCCACCTTAAAGTGATTGCTAACTCCAACAGGGAGTAATTGCCTTTAAGGTAGAGTGAAGAAGAAGTACAAAATAGACACGAGAGCTTTATAAAAGCACATACCCAAATGATATGTGTTTTCAAAAGCTACATCATGATAAGGGGTTTCCCTCAGAATGAACAAACCAGCACGATGCTTATAGGCATGATACAACATGGGTTATGTAGTCATGGTATCGCTGAGCATTACAATAAGGTTCCACATCATATGAAGATGATGAAAGAAAGATCACATGAAAGTAGAGTACACATAAATTGAATCATGAAAGGATGATAAATCATCCAAGGAAAAATAACAACATTGTATATCATAACATATAGAAGAATGAAGATACATATAGAGGAATGACACAATGCATTCTTACTCCTTGTACCTTTGTGTTAATAAGGG
This sequence comes from Cunninghamia lanceolata, assembly GCA_027924645.1. NCBI lineage: Eukaryota > Viridiplantae > Streptophyta > Pinopsida > Cupressales > Cupressaceae > Cunninghamia > Cunninghamia lanceolata. The sequence continues at coordinate 16,737,648 of BSBN01000252.1, read as the reverse complement.
TGCCAAGGGAGAACTAAAAATCAACAAAACATCACAATACAAGGATAACAATACATACAAGCATAACATAAATGAGAAGGAGGGACCACACTTGTGAGTCGGCCTATAACAAAGTATCCTCCCCCAACTTGATTTATAAAATAGGAGGAAAAGATGCTCTAGGGACTACATCAAGCATGGTGAGAAGTGCTAGAGCCAAACCTTTTTCAAAGTTATTGAATTTTGTCAGCCAAGACTTGGCATTCCTTAGTGGAATGGCCAAGTGCTTGATGACAGGCACAATAATGAGGTGATGAATGATTATTTTGTTGAATATTTTTTTGTTTTAGAGTAGGAAGAGTGATTAAGTGGTCTTTGAGTAGACTCAGTAACATACACTCTTGTTGAGATAAAAGAGAAGAAATAGGAGGAGTAGGAAGCAATTCTTTTTGTTGTGAACATGGTGGAGAGAACATAGGAGAAGGTCAGAAGCCTAAACCTACTTTAGACAAGTGCAATGTTGGTTCCACAGGTTTCTTAATTCCTTGTTCTTTACATCCTAACCCATTTCCATTGTATCCTTGTTTAGAAATAATATTGAATCCACGCCCATAACACTTCTCCAAGTCTAAAGGAAGAGGAGAGGTCATATGACTATATTTGTTGAAATGTGTTGAAGAAGAAGGATCATTCTTTTCATCATGGTGAGGAGGGTCAACCTTTGTTTCAACCATCCCATGGGGGTTGAAATCTAAAGAGACCTCATCACTACCAAGACATGTATTAGAATTAGATGATAGTTTATCACAAATAGCTTCCATTTATGTAGAAGAAGGTGGATCTTCATCTATTTTAAAGGTTCCATCATCATTAATCTTGAGTTTAAACTTTGTAGGAGTATGAGATTGTGTTGAAGAAATTTCATTTACCTTCGAGGTCTTTGGGTGCAAGGGTGAGATTTTATATTTACCTTCAAAAGAGGGTGTAAAATCTAACGAACCCCAATCATCACCAAAAAATACATCCGAAAGACCAACACTATCCTAACCAATACTGTTATTAGCAACAAAGAATAGTGGTTTGGTTTTTGTTGAAGAAGGGATCAAATTACTTAGAGGAATTTGATATCTCACTTCCATTTGTAAGCAACTTTCCAGAATTGGATCGGCTTCAATTGTATGTAATTTATTTTCAAAGATGAACTTTATTGAATGACGAAGGGTAGACGAAACTACCCCCATGGCATGAATTTACGGTCTACTAAGAAAAAGATTGTATGAAAGATAATTAGGCATGACATGGATAAGGGTAGGCAATGTCACAGGACCAACCCTAAGAGGTAAGGTAATAGTACCCAATGAATGTCTAGCAACATTACCAAAGCCGTGAATGTTGATTTTATCTAGCTTAATGAGAGAGGTATCAACATTGATTTTATGTAACAAGTCTATGCCACAAATATTAAGATCTAATCCACCATTAATCATTGTACATCTAACTCTCATATTATGAATGAACACAAATATCATAAGAGGCTCATTTTGGTTTTGAACTTATATGGGAGGTAATTCATGTGGTTGAAAAACAATATCTACTTTTGTCACATGCATACAATCTAATAGAGTTGCTACATCATTCAGCTAAATAGAAGGTGGAACAATCACCTTTTGTAAAGCTTCTTGGAGAATTCCATGGTATGTAGGTGATGTTTGTATCAACTCCCATAGATATATCTTTGCTGAAGTAGCACGGAGCTGCTCAACAAGACCATAATCTCTACCATTATGAGTAGGAAGATGAGGTGCTTGAGGCAGGATAGGTTGAGAAGGTGGAAGAGAAATGGGCGCACTCGGTGCATGCTTACTTTTCTTGTTATTATGGGTGTTGTATGTGTGAACAACCACATCATAATGAGATTGTTGTGACACACTTTGAACACCTTGATTCCTTTGAGTAAACAGTTTTGCAATATTGAAAAAGTAACCTGGGGGTTGAGGTGGTGTTGGAACACCTCAAATCATAATCATAGGTTTAGAGAAAGGAGGTGGATTAGGTGCCTCATGCATAATGATTTTAGGAACATTAATAAACCTATTCACTATCCCCTTAGTGGGCAGAATAAGTCTATTAATGATGATTGAATTTACATTATTTTCCTTTTGAGTAAGCTCAACATCCATCCCCAAGGGTTTTAATGTGAGAGACCGCTCTTCATCCACTAATGCTTCATTTTTTGAAGGGGGGCATTGGAATGAGGGGAGGGTAAAGTGTTGTTAAGAATTTTTTTGATGATGGTATCCTTAGAGATGTCTAAGTGGTTTGAACATGCAACCAAAGGAGAAATATCAAGGGTCCTCACATCTTTAGTGATATCCAAGGTACTTGAACATTCAATCAAAGGAGGAAGATCAAGGTTCTTCATGTCCTTAGTGATATCCACGGTACTTGAAAATTCAACCAAAGGAGGAAGATCAATGGTCTTCACTTCCTTAGTGATATCCAAGGTACTTGAACATTCAACCAAAGGAGGAAGATCAAGGGTCTTCACTTCCTTAGTGATATCAAATGTACTTGAACATTCAACAAAAGGAGGAAGATTAATAGGATGATTCATAGAAACCTCATGTACTATGGTAGAAATGGAAGTAGTATTATCAACATCATCTAATGTCACATCTCTAGAAGAGAGACTAAGGAGTATGTCAATGATCTCATCCTCTTGCACCAAAATGTCTTCATTTTTGGGAGAGGGATCTAAAGCATAGGGTAAAGTAGGAAAATCTAAGTCACCATCACATGCCTTAGAGATGATTTCAATGGTATCATCATGAATTGTAGTAGAAGTAGAAGGAGATCTTTCATCAACATCATTCTTATGACAACTCATGGAGATGATTTTAGTAAGATATTCTAATATTGAAGGAAATATACCCATGAGAGTATGAAAATAGAAAATTCAGATGTGTAACAAAGGATATCATATATAGAACATATAGACACATCAATATCATACATGGATGCTATATTATCTAAAATATAAGGATGCATATTAATGAATTTAGAAAAAAAATCAAAATCTATGATATATGCATGCAAATATTCCAAAGAGAAATAACAAGAAGAGTCCATAATAAAATGCCTTGTCTACTATATGAAAATATGATATGGAGAAGAAATGCACAATTCATTAATCAAGTACAACCAATATCAAAATAAGATTGCAATCAAAGACCTACAAGTGTGAGAGAAGTGGGGTCTTCCAAAAATGTGATATTCTTGGTAACCAACTAAGTCTTGCAAATGTAAGATGTGTAGTATGTGAAAAATAAGTGCCTAAATTATTATCCACTTAGGAAATAATGATTGAGATACTTCTCTTTGATTAAGATGCACTGAATGCAAGACTAGCTAGGGTTTACCAACAAAACCCTAGATCTTAAATGCTTACTTCCTAAACCACAATTTTTCAATGCAAGAATTATTTTTGAACACAAATGATATTTATGACATGATATAGAAATAAAAGATCAGATTTTAAATGTAAATGATAGCAGCAAAATCTGAAACAAGATATTAATTACAAACCCTAGGTTTTGAATTTGACTAGGTTTTCTAAAAATGCAACTTTTTTGACAAAGCCCTAGAAAACAAGAGATTTAAATGTAAGATGAAACACCATGAAATGATTAAATATTGTAATACCAATCAGATATGATGCAAAAATTAGAGATTTAATTCATTCTACAATGATCTAACTTTATGAAAAGAAAACAAGGTAGCAAATATGCTCTTTCAAGATCCAAAATGAAATGTTTTATTTTCCAAATTTCACATGCAAGGATGCAAGAATGTTCTAAAACAAAAAGGATGATAAGGTACAGAAAATTAAATCCCTTTAATCAACCCAATAATGCAAAAAATATGAAACAACACACTAATCTACAAACCCTAGGTTGAAGATTAGCTAGATTTCTGAGAAATGCAAGGTTTTTTCAAACCCTAACAATGAAACAGTGTAAAATTAATCTATATAACTATGTAAAATTATGAATGAATATAATCTAATTAGATATAGGGCAGAAAACAACTCATATCTGAAACAAGAAGGATACCAAAGTGCAAGAGATGACAGGTTCACCAAAATGTTAGATAGAAAAGAGAGACTAGCCCAATAGATCAAACTAGGTCAAATCCTCTTCTATCCAACATTAGAACACAAGATTAGTTGTGATTTTACCCAAGGAGAGCCAAAATATAGGGGCTTTGTCCCTTTGTTGTATAGATGAGTGCTAACCAAATCCAATCAAATCTAGCCAATCAAACTAGGGTAAAATATCAAACCCTAGTTGACAAAGATCAGAGCATAATAGACTATCGGAAGTAGAAACCCAAAAACTAAATAGATAGTAGAGGTAAGAGATCAGATTAGAACCTAGATCTAGGAGAAAAAACACCAAATACCAAGGCACTTGGGTTCCCTAGACCCAGATTAGGGTTTTACAGACTATGATAATTTATGTGTCTTCACCTTCCCATGTTCTTGTCTCCTGACGCTTGATTTCTGCAAATTCCTTTGGATCTGACTTGCACACACATAAGAAGGAAAATGGTTGGGTTCTATTTAGGATTTTTCCTAAGTCAAGCTCCATGAATGGTGTTTCCACCTTCACAATATAAAAGATGATAGATAAAGAGCACATGCCCTAAGAGGGCAGAGGAAAATCTAAAGTAGAATAGAATGCTAGAACAAAGCATGAAGGAAAGTAGTCACCATGAGCATGGAAACCCTATCATGCTTGATGTGGCATCACAACTTGACTCAAAAAGTTGGTGTACCCTGAAGTAGAAAGATCTTCACAAGACCCAGTGCAATAAGTTAGTGTCGCAACAATAATCCACCATAGAGAGCTTTAGAAAAGGGTAGAGAGCATGAGAGAGAATAAGAAAGAGTACAAGAGTGCCTAGATTGCTTAGAGAACTTAGATATGTTCAAATGAATAAACTAACTTTCTTTTATATGCATCCCCGCTCATAAATGAAGAATAAAACCAAATAAGGCTCACAAGAGGAACCACTTAAGATGCCTTAAGCTAACATTCCTATAAAATAGGTTAGGGCTAAATGGGGGACTGGGGCGCTTGGGCACCCTTGTCCTTTAGTCCTAAATATCCTAGTACAAGTCACTTAAGGTGTTCTTAGGTTAGTATCATAGTTATTTTGTTAGGTTTTATCATTGGGATCGAGAATTAATAGTTTAATGTTCAAAAAGGTGTTAAAATAAGTCCTAATTAACAAGTGTAAACATTTTAGGTCCACCCAAGTGCTAAACTAAATGTAAAATGCTAGTGTACACATTTTACAATGCAACACTAATGAGTATACTCATAGTTGTTATTACACATATGTTATTTCATTAACAATATTATATTTTTTGATAACTTGTTTGAGGCATGTCTCCCTTTCAATTTTGATTTGATTAGCCACTCCACACCACAACAACCACATATGAGAGAAATTGGTGGCCATGTATTCATTGAGACTCTTTGACCAATCCTTACCTAAAAGCATTTCATTTGTCTTAGGGATGTCCACCACTTCAATATCAATAACTTGTTGGATCCTTGGATCTAGAGTTAGTTGGATAGGAATATTCTTCAATTGTCTGACCATTTTGACTTATAATTGATCCAATTGCATAACCATCTTTTTGGTCTTCATCGGGGTCAATCCAAGCTTCTTACAAATTGAAAATGGCATGACGTTCCTAGATGCACCTAAATCAACAAGGCAATTATGTAATTTATTCCCACAATTTCTAATTGAAAGCAAGAATGGAGGATTCTCTAATTTTTCCTTATACATTGAAACATTTATAATTGTGGTTTTACTACTTTCATTAAGAGATAAAGTAGAAAAGATTTAACAAGGAAATAATGTTGGCCACTAAGTTGAATTGCATCAAACATTGACATATTAGCCTTTGTGCACTTAATATCTCTAATTAAATTATAGCTTAGAGATTTGATTATATCCAAATATTTCTCTCCTCTTGGAGGATTCTAAGTTGTATTTGATGATGATGATGATCCTTCATGCCCCTTAGGTTGATAAGGGTTATTAATAGTTGTGGGATCATGAGGAGTATGAGTATTATGAGGAAGAATTGATGAAGTGAGGGGTTTCTTGGCATTATTCCTCAAAATATATGAATGTCCCTTGGTGATTTTCTCATTTGTGTTGGTTTCATCTAAAAATAGATTTGTCTCATTTTCTTCAAACACTTGGAGGGTCATTGTAGTCCCTAGATTTTGACTAACATTTGTTAAGATTTTGAGAGTAGCCACAACTTCCATATTATTGATTTATTCCTACACAACATTAAGAGGAATGGAAAATTCAAGGAAATTTATTTCTCCATGTATTGAAATTGAGACACAAAGAGCTAGAGGCTCAAAAACAACAATTAGTCATTCATCTTCAACACACAAATGATTAGATTCTATGGCTTTATAAATCCATTCAACTTACTAACTACTTGTAGGGGATTTTCTAGTACAGGTGATTAAAATATCATTTCAGTCTTTCTTTGTTATTCTGAAGCAAATGTTGCAGGCTTATGATGGTTCATATCTTCCATTTTCTTGCATTTCCCACTTCTTTTCGTTGGTCTTTTCTTTCTTGGAAGGATGATTGTACAAGTGACCAGCACTCACGTGATTGGATAAGAAGTCATTTTATCATAACCATCAGATCAACTTTGATAAAGTTCATTGTGTGGTTGGCGAGAATCACATCTCACCAAAGGAAAAGGAAGTTTTGAAAGAGTGCCATTGGCCCGACTCAGTGCCAAGATGATTGACATCATCAACAAAGAAAACCTATTTTTATGAGGTGAGGCCCGAGTGATAGTGGCAGCAAAATTAATGGCTACGTGGAATTATCATGAGTGTTTAGGTTGAAAGATTTGGTGTCATGCCCACATTTACCATGCGGTCACGACATGCAACACACATGTCATGTCCGCATTTGTCATGTGGTCATGACATGAAATATCAAAAACTTTTCCACACATCCCTAGAAACCCCCTCGTACGTGTCAACATGCTTAATGGCAATATGCATAAGGCGTAAACATGTCAATCAAATCTTAGGGTAGTACGATTACATGCACAATCCCTGCATGATGATAGCTGACTAGGGGGTTATGTGACACGATGAGCGTTGCCATTAGGGTTAGGATCGATTGACCTAAACCCTATGTTTTCCTAAATGAGTGGTGTGATTTCAACATGAATCGAAATCAAAACCCTAATGCTAGAGCATAAAAAGATTAAATAACAAATTATCATTACAACATTAGTTTGTGAAAACATCAAAATATTAATCAACGCAAGGATTAAATTCGTTAATTAATCAACCCAAGTTCCTAGGAAATTTCGGTAGCATAACACCTCTAGGGTGTACATGGGAATATAATTAAATTAAAATTTCTATCGAGACTTTCCCAAAATTAATTGGAATAATTAAATTCTTAAACTACCCTAGGTAGGATAATAATCACCCCATTAATGTCTAAGACACATCTACCTTGGTTAAAATTATTCAAATAAATTAATCACTTCACTAGGGTTCTCTTTAAAAATAATTTAAAATTCAAGGTCTAATAAAATATTCCCTAGCCCCTAATAAAACTTAAATAAGGTTTCCCAAAAGAATATTAAATTGTCATCAACTCAACCCAAAATAAAATAAAATTAATTTACCTAAGAGACTAAAGTACCCAAGTAATAATTAAATCAATCCCACATAAAAGTTTAAATAAAAATACCCCAAATACCTAGGGATAATTATATCCCCAACTAAACTCCTAAGGCTAAAAAAATAAATAAAATGCCAACTCTAAGAGGGATGAGGGATGCCAAATAAAAATTCACGTGCATCAATAATCCTTCCTAATTTAAAATTCATGTGAAAATCCATCCCACAAAAGAATTAATATAATATTATCCCAGCCCTAAAAGCAACCCAAATAAAATATTACTTTCGTAAAAAAACCCTAACCCTTCTTCATCTCTTCTATTCCTTTCTTCTCCTCTAAAATCTTCTCTTCATTTTCTTATGTTTGTGTCTATAGGTCTGTGAGGCTTCCATGGATTTTCTATAGAGGTAAATTTATTGAATATATGTTTATTTGGAATGCCCCCTTTTTGTGTGTGGAATATATATATATATATATATATATATATATATATATATATATATATATATATATTAGAAATGATATAATGGTAGGTTCAGAACACACAGGTGCCAAAATGGCGAAAGAGCAATGGATAAGGGACGACAATGGTGGTGCTGACCACAAAGAACTGCTGAAACCTTTGCATACAATGCAGGGTTTAAAATGTAATGTAGGTGTTAAAAGATGCAAAGGAGTATGCGCGTGTGGGGGGAGTTCATCCCCCTTGCACCCCATACAATAAACACAACCCAAACAAAATAAAAATAGCCGTGGTGGGGGAGTTTGAAACCCCCCCACCGTCTATAACATACCTCTGTAAGATTACAACGGGCGGTCTGACAGTAAATCATTTTTTTTTATTATATTTTTTTTATAAATGCCTTTCTCTATTACATGCAAATAGAATACATTTAAACATGCGATATATCTATATATATATATGGTGCAGCCAACAACATACACTCAATAAAACTGTGCCATTAATCAGGTGTGAGAGCCAAAGATTTGGAACACTGAAAAAAACTTCTATTCACCAACTCTGATGCTACAATGAGAGAAAACTCTCTTATATCCAAGAAAACAAAAAAAATTTAAAAAATTACCTTTTTTGGCAGATTTTGATAATTTTTAGATTTTGCCATTTTAGGTAATTTTACAATCATATCTTGAGAATCCAGTTTTTTCCCAAAAACTTCCTAAAGATAAGGTAGGATGAAAAGCCAACTAACATCCTAAATTCGAAACATGAGTTTCAAGTTATTAAAAAAAAGCAACTTTTAAAAACCTAGAAACAAAAACACTAAAATGCCATTTTAAGGGCCAAGATGAAAGTTTCAAGCCTCGAAAAAGTACCAAGATGAGTTCCAACCGACTAGGGTGGGTTGGGAAACCACCATCCACCTATAAAATTTCATAGAAAACCCACATCCGAGTCAAAAGCTATGACCTCTAGAAGTCCCTGCATCATTCTCCTCTGGTTGAAAAGAACGCAACTCCTACAAGTGAGTGTCTTCGAACTGCTGCCATTTGACTAGATCTAACCTCTGCACTTCCCAGTCTGTAATCCACATGCTATCTGTTGGTGGCAATCCTTCCCACTGTACTAAATACTTGTTGTAATGCCCTTGCCGAGTGTAGATAGTTTTCTTATCAAGAACCTGTGCAATCTTTTCCTTCTTCTTATGGAGAATGTGGTGGTGCCATGCCACTTCTAGTTGACTATCTTCAACATCATCCTCACCATGGAGTGCATATAAATCAGAAATATTAAACACAAGAGAAATATCAAGATCATCTGGTAAACTGACCTTATATGCATTATCATTGATCTTCTTTGTAATTTTGCAAGGACCAATTTTCCTGTACTTCAACTTGTGGTATGTGCTAGTAGGAAACCACTCTTTTATCAAATATACCATCACTAAGTCACCTGCATTGAATGTCTGATGTTGTCTACTAGTATCCAATGTATTCTTGTACCTCTCATTACTGTCCTGCAACTTCTGTCTCACTTCTTTCTGTAACTGTTGAAGGTGTTCTGCAAATGCTTCCCCATCGTCACTGACCCTATCTTTCATTGGTAGTTATACCAAATCTAGAACACCCTGAGGATTCCTGCCATACACAATCTAGAAAGGGGACTTTCCTGTTGATCTGTTAACAGAACTATTATAGGCAAATTTGGCCTGGGGTAATGCCACGTCCCATTGTTTTGTCTTTTCTCCAACAATACACCTCAACAAATTTCCCAGACTCTAATTGACTACCTCTGTTTGCCCATCTATTTGAGGATGATAAGCACTACTAAACTGTAACTTAGTCCCCATCTTATTCCATAAAATCCTCCAGAAATGATTGAGGAATTTGGTATCCCTATAAGAGGTAATAGTCTTTGGAACACCATGTAGTCGAACAACTTCTGAAAAAAATAACTCTGTTACCCTCATTGCATCATTAGTTTTCTTACCACAGTTTCTCAATTAATTTATTTTGCCAAAAAAAAAACCAAAAGAAAACAATAGTATGAATATATGTATATATTAAATATATATATGTGTGTGTGTGTATACTATGGAAGTATATATATATTTATATGTATATATGTATGTCACACTTATATATACTTTAATCTGCACTAATAATTCTAACTGTAAAAATAATGTTACTGTGACAATATAACCAGCAACTTTAATTAAAAATAATATAGGCATAATTCAAATTTCATGGCAAACTATATTTATTTATTCATAAGCAAGATATATAAATTTTCTTTTCTTTTTTTTCTTTTAAAATGGAACTACAACTCCTATCTATCTTCTTTAATAACCAGCAACTATACTATTTTTTTTGTTTACAATAAAATTTAAAGGCAACAACATATATCTCCCCTTTTTTTTAAAAGAAAACAACAACCTCCTTATTTTCCTCTAAAAGCTTCTAACACATTTCAATATAGATTTTCTCACAACAATAAATAAAAACAACAATCATAATTTCCTTCTTTTTTTTTAAAACAACATTTTAAAACTAGCAAACATAATATATTTTGCAACTACAACAAGATAGAGTATAACACTAAAATTATTTAGACAATACATAATAAGAGAGTGTTTTCTCTCTTTCCATTTGAACAAACTACACATAGGCAATTTTTTGTCATGGTTCTCAAGTAGCCACCATGACAATGAAACATAAACTTAAATGCACTTCCACCAAGCTCCAAATGCCAAAATCAACCACCTACAAGAAACTAAACAATGGAGGGACAACCAATCCACCAAAAATTCTCTCCTCCCTACCATAGACCTGCACGTGGGTCACCGCCAAGCTTGGAGGTTGATCTTCACATGGGTTTAACACTCCACAACACAACAATAAGAAAGCCACACAAAACATGAAGAATACCCATAAGATTTAACACAACACAAAACCCATAGAAATGAGTTTAGAGGGGTAGGGGAGTGGACATCACTTGACTCAAGAGGGTCACTCCACAAAATCCCAAGATCTCAACACAAAATAAGGCCTCAAGCCCAAAATGATAACTCCATGAATATATAGATTTCAACATGGCACTCATGCCAACAAAAATATCTTGCCCTCAAGGCCATAAAAATACCAATACCAGGAGGGTGACCTCAAGGAGGTTCACTCCTCCCCCACCCCACACATGGATGGACACACACAAAGTTGGTAGTCTCATCCCAAAACACCCAGAAACCCCAACAACAAAGAAGAACAACACCAAAATCATTTCAAACACATAACCAAAATTTAGCAAGCATCATGAATGGCTAAAATGCCATGAGGCTTACCTTAAGAGCCCAACAATGGATGAAAGTTGAATAAGAGCCCACAATCTTTCTCCAAGCCTCCAATCCTCCAAAATCCCTCTAACTCCCCCAAAAGTCCTCCAAATATAGAAAAATAAAGAAAAAACAAGAACCCCATTCCCCTCTCAAAGAGGAATTAAAATAGGCCTCATTCCAAGGCCTTGAGGATTGAGAAGGTGACACATGTCACCTTCTCCTTCCTCTCCCCGTCCCAATTGCAAGGGAAAAGGAATGTGAGGGTGATATGTGTCACCCTCCTATCCATTCAAACCTCACCCTCTCCACATGTGCTCTCACACATGTGTGAGAGCAAAGGTGGGGAGGTGGCATCTCTCCCCATGGGCTCCAAGAGGATAAGGGATGACACATGTCATCACCTTATTCTCCCAAGGGAGCCCCTTCACTCCAAGATGCTCTCACACATGTGTGAGAGCCTTGGAGGAAGGTTCCACACACTTGGGGATCTTAAAGACTCCCCAAGTCTTCAAGGTGGTGGAATCCCATGCATTGGAAAGGGAGATGGGTCTTCTTTCAAGGCATGACTCATCTCCCACACTTATCCAATTTGAAATTTCGTCACTTTTATATAACCCAAGTTTAAGGTGACTAGACGGGGGCAACTCTAGGGTTTGGCAAGCCCAAATGGGCCCTAGACCCTAGGGGTACCACCTAGGGTTAATTTTAGCCCCTAATAAACACCTAGGGAGGTAAAAATTCACAATAAATGGCCCAAAAATTAAAAGATACCAATTGGTGTAAATTAAAACACATATTATACAACACATCATTTAATTAATAAAAAAGGTGAAACTAGGCCAAATAATAAAACACAGGCATTTATGAAAACATCATTCAATCACACATGATCCTTGTCCCTCTTGAGAATGGATCAGTCTAACATGGAAAACACATAAGTGTGAGATCGATCTTTGATTTTCCATGGCCTGGAAAATCACCTGCACACTTGAACAATAGATTAATCCCACAAATATATATCATAGCTAAAGTAAGTAAATGCAACACTCACGTCATCACATAATTCATTTAAAACATTAAACGAATCACATCATAAATAAGATTCAGAATTGTATTTCTATATACTATCTCAGAATCAAAATCACATAGCAAATCCATATAATGATTTCACAACTAACATCTCTAATATCATCAAGGTGCATATCACATGTCTAAACATCATCAGTGAATCAAAATCAGGATGTAGTCAAATCACCACATACTAAGCATAGCTAATCCAAAATAAAGGAATATAGTCTAGAGAATCTGCATATCGGGATCAACAGTCCCCAAATGCCAAAATGTCATCAACTGTAAATGTGAAATAAGCAAAATAAGGGTGTGAAATAAATAGGCCTCACATTTGGAAGCTAAGTTTTAAAACCCTTCCAGCCCCACGATCTTCCAGATCATCTCCCTCATCTAAGGGCCCACGATGGTAATTAAAAGTAAGAGTCCTGTGTCGAATAAAAGGGATTTTTTTATGGACAAGATAGATAACAAAAAGGAAGACCTTCCTCTATCACTAAAGTTACTCTCTATGCAAAGGCAATAATCAAAGTGTGTTAAATCTTCATCAAGCGTGTGAGAGAATTAATGGAAAAGGATTTCACTAAAGATTGTGTGCTCCCATTAATTTCTTTAATTAATGTTAGTTTCTCCCTTAAGGGATGATGTTTTCTTTCTTATTATAAAGGAGATATTTTTATAAAAGAAAAATAGAGAGCTTTTCTTGTTTTACAGCTAAGCCAAGCTTGGGCCTGATGCAAAGAGAAGAGGTTTTCTCCCTTTCCCTTGCAGTTAGATATAAGTGACCTTTATGAGTGTGTCTTTGGATAATACATGTAGTCTGCATTTTCATTCATAAGTAATATCATGACCATGGTTAGTGAAGTTGTGATTTTGCAATCCTAACTCATTATACTTTGTCTGTGTAATATTGCTTATCATCTATCATTTATGTGGATCCTTATTGACTATGCTATCATGAGTCATACCCTTATGATCTAATTGTAGGAAATTTCCCCTCTAGCTTATGGCCTTTTATTGTTTTAGTGTTTAGTTCATTTCCTTTTTCATGTTCTTCTCTCTTTTCCTAAAAGTTTCATTGTAAGCCTAAAGATAGGGAGTCAACCCTCATCTAGAGATTGAATGACAAGGTTGTCTCCATCACCCTGGTCCCTTCTTTCCATTATTGATAGTCCCAAGTAGTGTACATGCGAGGTGCAAGCTCTTAACCATCAAACAATTGTCAACAGTTTTACCCAAACCACTAACTACCAACTAACACATAACTAATAACTAACTCAAAACTAGCATCTAATAAATTAGCATTAACATGTTAATTTATTATTTATTACATTATTCTATGTCATGCACTAATAATTCCTAACAACCTCCTTTAGTGCTAACATAGGGACTTTATACTGGTCTTGTAGTATCGACATTTGGTCTATCTCATATTTTCCCCCCTTCAATGAAAAATTTCTTTGGATGTTAGTTTTGATCGATAATTCATCCAAATACAATGTTACAAATACAAAATCTATTACACCATTATGGCTCCAAAAATCCTTATTTCTTCATTTACATAATATTGAAAAATAATATAATTTCACCTCTATCTTCTGCATCAAATTGATCAATACATATTAATAGCATTCTCAAATGATTTATAGGTTTTATTCTCCTCTTTATAATCTTTCTATAACATTTTAGATTTCTCAATTTTGTTACAAAATGAGAAAGATATCACAGTTTTAGTGAGATTGATATAAACAGATTTCTACAACACCAAAGATTTTTGCAACTCTAAATATAGATTTTGTTTAGGGGAAAATTGAATTTGTAAATGTTTTAGTGTTTTGATGTTTAAATCCTCCTCTCCACTATACATTCAAGGATCTAGGGTTGAGTAGCGAGCACTATCATACCCTAGGTCACTTGCAGATGTAGGTAAACTTGGATTATGGAATTTAGTTATTAATTTTCCTTCTCTTATGTCCAATTAACCATTAAAACCCTAATTATGCAAATACAACAACAAATTAATGAATGACGAAAAATATCTTGCAGACATGAGTAAAATACCAAATCACAGAATACCTGTTTTCGGGGTTCCGAAGCGGAACAGTCGAGGACACTGGAGCGGGCGCCCAAGTCCAAGGTGCTAGTTTCTTCATGGAATCTAGACCTCCTTCCAACACTGATCAACCCTGTAACTTCTATTTTCTAAAACTCAGATGCAGAGGACACTAGAGAGAGCATCTAAGTCCTAGAAGTGCTCCCATGTCCTTCTTTTCTTTAGATCCCGAATCCTTGATGCCTGTCAATCCTTCCTGCAACTCCACTTTTCCCAAATGTGACACCTGTAACCTACAATCATAAGACTTGGTTTGGGGGTTGTGGTGTTTAGAGGCTTAACTCAATCAAGCCCTAGAGGACACTTAAGTTTCCAAACACCGTTGTCAGATAAAGAGTGCATGCCGTTGTGAGGCAGAGGTAAAAACCAAAGGAATCGATGATGAAAACACAATATTATGTCACCTTGTAGTGAATCTCTCATGGGAGTAAGATGCTCTTCATGCCATGAGGAAATTTATGCTCAAATCTACAAATATCAACACACAAAATGCACAAGTATGCTCTTGCAACACAATAGAAAGCCTTGAATCACCTTGAGAACACAATAGCTTGCTAGTAATCATCTAGTTTACAAATGAATGCCTAAGCATGCTTATATATGCAACTACAAGCACTCCTGCCAAGATTTTAAAAATCAAAACTTACCGTGTCAGCAAAAGGACCTAATAACGGTCATAAACTGACACTTAAAATTAGGGCTGCCCCAAAATAGGGCAGGACTAGGGTGCAGACGCCCAAGTCCTCCCCTCCTATTTTGGGTAGGGTACAGTTCAAGGGGTCCACCTAGGTCCAATTTGCCATGAAACGTAGGCCTCATTCCATCGGGATGCTAAAATATGAACTAAGATGTCCTAAATGCATACTAAAGACCTGAAAGCTAAACCTTATGAGGGAAAAGCCCCCAAGGGGATATTTTTAGACGTTACATTTAGCCCCCACTTTAATGTATGTGTAAACACGAGGCCAATACATGCATTAAAGTAAGGTCACAAACACAACAAACACATCAAGCATAGAGAAGACACACCAATCATATAAGAGATAGTAACAGACAAGCAAAACATGGAGAAGACAATTACAGTCATGTAGAACACAAAGAAGACAGTCAATGCATAGAAGACACATTAATGCATGGAAGACAGAAATGATATCTTTTCTTTTCTTTTCTAATATATATAAAATGCAGATGCAAGTACTGGAAAGTAAACAAACCTCTCATAATGCAGGACGCACTCATTGAGTAAGTCTTTAGACTATATATGGGGCAACACACATGTAAGACACGCAAAACCTCCCAAAATGTAGGATACTCTCATCGAGCAAGTCTTTAGACTACATATGGGGCAACAGACATGCCAAACAAAACAAGCATGCCAAACACACACTTGAAGACACAGAGAAAACACAGTAGATAAATGATGGAGTGTACCTATTTCTAGGTCCAACACCATCTCAAGCACATTACAGGCACACACCAATGATTGGGCTTCGCCACAACAATCATCAAAAACACTCTTAAGGGTTGAGTTAGTCACAGAACTGCTCCCCGCCTCCGCAGAGGACTTTTGAAAATGACAGGATGATGCAATCTACTATGAGAAATACACCATCCCCGCCTTTGTAGATGGCTTAGGATAAAAAGGATATATGTGATATCCTACCTCCACAGAGGGCTTACATGATTTATTGATTGTGAACAAATTTAGGATGCAGGATGCACTCATCGAGCAAGTCTTTAGACTGCACCTGAGGACAAGCACATAGCCAACATCTACAACAAACAACTTACCTTATATATGCCCCCACCTTAAGGTGGTTGATATTAGTTATCAATATCAAGAACATTAGGTAGGAAGAAAATGCACAAGGGATTGATGACTTTTGCAAATTCCATGCCCCCCAGAGGTGACATGTCCTTTACAATCGCCAAATGTTCCCACAAACACATCCCTGCAAGAAACATATTAGTGTATACAACATCATGATAAACAACAACATCAATGCATATGATTAACCACATAAAGAGCCAAGGTTATACAATGAATTTGGAGTTCGAGGATAATTGTGGGGCTCTATCACGAAGCTCTCCGAATCGAGTACCACCAAGGCCAGATTCAAAGGCAAACAAAGGTGCATAGAGCAAGAGTATTGTTAAGGTTTTGTAAATGCGATAGAAACATCATGAAATTCACTACGCAGAAAGCATGAGTGCTTCCACTAGCCAAGCATCAACTAAGATATACAACCCCATCATCATATTAGGAACTAAGTCCATTTTTTGATTGCTCTCGAAACAGACACTAGGTCCGCATCAATATAAATGTTTGTCATCATCTGCCCGCTAGATGGAAACACTAGAGGAAGGGAAACAATAAATAAGAGAGGAGAAACAAGTGTCTTAGGGACAATCACATAGGAGGGTGCCCCCAGGTCACCAACCATGATGCTATGTCCATAAGACACAACACACAACAATGAAATCAAAGAGAGGCCATTTAGAAGAATGATGATACAAATAGAAGAAGGTCACAACAGAGGCGGTCTCCTAGTATCCTAGGCCTCATGAGAGAATCAGGGGTCATCCCAGGAGGCCTAAACAACATATAACACATCACGAGGGAAGCACATCACGAGAGAGATAAAGGGTTAGAGATACTTACCTGTAGGTGTTCGTGCTAGAAGTCATCAACAATTAAATCATTCTCTTTCCATTTGCAAACATAAGGTACTATTGCCAAGTCTTTGTAATTATTCTTTTGTTCATTCTTAAATGCTTCTTGGTTTGATTCAATGTTAGGTGGAATGTTTTCTTGTTGAAGTTCATTAGTGCACATATTTGCTATCCTCTCAGGTGGTGGGAGAAGCAAATTATTTTGAGTGATCTCAACATCCATACTTGAGGGATTTAATGTGAGAGACTTCTCCTCATCCACTAGGGTTATATCCTTAGTGATGTCCAAATGAATTGAATATTCAAACAAAGGAGGGACATTAAAGGTCTTCTTTTCCTTAGTGAAATCCAAGGTGTGTGAACAATCAAATAAGGAACAAGGTTGCTAGGATGATCCATAGAGGTTTTATGCATTATGATCGAGCTTTTATTGATGTTAGATGAAAGCTCCTCATCTACCCATGGAATGCTCTTTGTTTAAGGGAGTTATTCATTCACTAATGCTTCCTCTTGGCCAGGGAGAGCATTGGAATGACAAAATGGTGATGGCTCTTCATTTGCTAATGCTTCATCTTGGCCAGAGTGAGCATTAGAATGAAGACTTGATGCTATGATGTTAATAGATGTCTCAATGAAATCATCTTCTTGAATCAAAGTGTCCTCATGAGGGGTAATAACCTTTGGATAGGGATCATAAGGTAAACTAGAGTTATCATCACATGTTTTATCAATAGGTGCCATAGTAGAATTTCCCATAAAATGATCCAAGGCTTCATCTAACATTTTAAGATCATCACTAGTATATGTATTATTGATCATAAATTTAGTGAGATCATCCAATATAGAAGGGTATATTCCCATGAGAGTTGTGAAGCTATCAAAGTCACCTATATGGCAAAGAATTTCATATGTGGAGCACATAGAGAGATCAACATCATGAATGTGTGCTATTTGTTCCAGAACTTGAGGATATTTATCAGTGAATTTAGAGAAATGATCCATGTCTATGATGTATGAAAACAATTATTCCAAAGAAGTAGCCATGATATATGTCTCCAAATGAATGTAAAATCAAATTTTGATAGTTTTCCAAAAGTATGCAAAAGACAAGTGCAAAACTATATGCAAAAAGTGACCTAGATGCTCGATTTTTTGTACTTTTTTTTTATGCAAATGAATGAACCCAAGGGTGTTGTAAGGATTTCAGTCAAGGGAAGAAATTTATATGTCTGATATCAGTCCAAAACAGCAAAAGTATCCTTCTCAAGACACTCTTGATGTGATTTTAAGTTAATGCCAAGTCAAAATATAGTGAAAATATGTCAAAATAGGCACTTTTTCACCAAAACTCAATGCAAAAGAGCATAAAAAAGGGTGTTGTGTCAAAAATGATGATGAAAAAAAATAATATCAGTAATAACAGCCACTTGGTGTCAAAATACCCAGCACAACACTCTTTTAGTGCCACTTAAGGTAAATCCCTAGTGAAAATGTAGCAAAATATGCAATTTTTCACAGTTTTTCAATTCCAAGACCTAGCAAAGGAGGTGTTGTAAGAAATTTTTGGAGGTACAACAAATAATATAAATAATAGCAGTCACCTCAATCCATAAAATTGATCACAACATGCTTGGAGTGCAAACTAGGTCAAACCCTAGGGCAAAAATAGCCAAAATGTGTAGTTTTTCACCAAATTTTCACTACAAGAGCCCGTTAAAAGGGTGTTGTGAAGATTTTTATGAGGGGAAGCAAATTATTACCCTGATAAAAGAAAAATAATGCAAAAATACCTTTTAAAACACACCTACAGTGCAAGTTTGGAGAGCGATAAGGCCAAATTTAGTGAAAATCATTGTTTTTGAAGCCCTAGGTTTGAGATCTTGGGACAAAATGCTATACGAATGTTTTAAAGTCTGATTTACGATGAAAATTAAATATTCTCAGTTATGAAAATGATTTTCAAGATTGAACATGCAAAATGCCCATGCAAATTTAATGAAAATGCATCAAAATTGCTAGTTTTTGTTAAAATTTTCTATGCAAAATTGCAATTATTTAAATCTAAATACAAATTTACACTAAAATGAAAGACTAAAGCCAAATTTTAATTTGAATGAGCCTCTAAAATCAGTAGAAAAATATGAGAAAAAGATTTTTCCTACTAACCCTAGATTTTGGAATTACTAGGTTATATAAAATTGTCAAAATTTCCACAAAACCCTAGCAATTAAATGATGAAAATGTAATGAAAATTTATGAATTTTTAGATTTTTCTATAGTTTATATCAAATCTCATGAAAAAATCATGGATTAGGAAAATTTCGAAAGAATTGATGCAATTTAGTAAGCCAAGCAATGCATTTTTTTCGTATTTTCCAAATATTTCAATTTTTTTTTAATTTTTCTCAATGCAATAATGTGAATGACTATATGAATCAATGAAATCAATCCAAATCTAAAGACACACACTCAGTAAGTTGTAATTTAAGTCCAAAAATATGGGTTCACCAAAATGTTTAGGGGAAAATTAGATTTGTAAATGTTTTAGTGTTTTGATGTTTAAATCCTCCTCTCCACTATACATTCAAGGATCTAGGGTCGAGTGGCAAGTGGTGAGCACTATCATACCCTAGGTCACTTGCAAATGTAGGGTAACTTGGATTAGGGAATTTAGTTATTAATTTTCCTTCTCTTATGTTTGATTAACCATTAAAACCCTCTTTATGTAAATACAACAACAAATTGATGAATGACGGAAAAAGCTCTTGCAAACAGGAGTAAAATACCAAATCATAGAATACCTATTTTTGGGCTTCCAAAGAGAAATAGTTGGGGACACTGGAGCAGGTGCCCAAGTCCAAGGTGACAGTTTCTTCATGGAATCTAGACATCCTTCCGACACTAATCAGCCTTGTAACTTTTGTTTCCTGAAACTCAGATGCAGAGGACACTAGAGCGAGCGCCCAAGTCCTAGAAGTGCTCCTGTGTCCTTTTCTTCAGATCTCGAATCCTTGATACTTGACAATCCTTCCTTTAACTCCACTTTTCCCAAATGAGACACCTGTAACCTGCAATCACAAGACTTGGTTTGGGTGTTGTGGTGTTTAGAGGCTTGCCTTAGTTAAACCCAGAGGACACTTAAGTCTCTGAACACTATTTTCAAATAAAGAGTGCGTGCCCTTGTGAGACAGAGGCAAAAACCAAAGGAAACAATGATGAAGACATACTATTATGTCACCTTGTAGTGAAGCTCTCATGGGAGGAAGATGCTCTTCATGCCATGAGGAAATTGATGCCCAAATCTACAAATATCAACACACAAAACACACAAGTCTGCTCTTGCAACACAATAGAAAGCCTTGAATCACCTTGAGAACACAATAGCTTGCTAGTAATCATCTAGTTTACAAATGAATGCCTAAGCATGCTTATATATGCAACTACAAGCACTCCCGCTAAGATTTTAAAAATCAAAACTTACCGTGTCGGCAAAAGGACCTAATAACGGTCATAAATCGACACCTAGAAATTAAGGCTGCCCCAAAATAGGGCAGGACTAGGGTGCAAGTGCCCAAGTCCTCTTCCCCTATTTTGGGCAAGGTATAGCTCAAGGGGTCCACCTAAGTCCAATTTTCCATGAAACCTAGGCCTCATTCCATTGAGATGCTAAAATATGAACTAAGATGTCCTAAATTCATACTAAAGACCCGGGAGCTAAACCTTATGAGGGAAAAGCTCCCAAGGGGACATTTTCTAATGTTACAGATTTGAATTTAAACTTTAAAAAAAAAAATCTAATTTTTTGATATGAAATGAACAAAATAGAGTGAAAACTATGAAAAGACTGAACAAGATGGAGAGAGGAGAGAAATAAAATGAAATAACAAGATGGAGAAAGAAGAGAAACCAAATGTAGATGGATGATGAATGTCACAGATTTGCACGTGGTCCACACTGCACCTTTATTGACAAAATGCAAGAATCAAATGTAGATGGATGATGAAGTCAGCAAATTTGCACATGTTCCACACTACTCCTCTATTGACAAAATGCAAGAATGATGGATGGATAACAATGACTTTTTCACATCATCCTCACTACATCATCATTAAGCACCATTTTGGAGAAGGAAAAACGAGTGAATAGAGGGTGACCAGAGAGATCCAAGACACCTACTCTAATACCATAATAAAAATATGACACAAAGAACCAGAGACTAAAACATAACAATTAGTCATTCATCTTCAACACACAAATGATTACATTTTATGGATTTATAAATACATTCAACATACTAACCACCTATCATGTCAACAATTTAACACATGGACATGAAACACAACCAACAAATTATTTTTATCAAACAACATGAAAAAGATCAAACTACGCACTTACATGCAACATGTGCATAAGTTGAACATGTGCACCTAACATTGTTGCTCGTGCAACGTACGTTTGGCATGTCACACTAAGGCAGGGAAGCATGATACTTAAGAAGGGTAGTGTGAAACTCCTTCTGCACCCCTTCAATTACGATGGAAATTGTTATCACATGGAATTGCACCCTTCTTGAAGCCTATTCAAGCATTCCAATGACATAATGGGACTGATCTCGAGGTGCGGGACCTTGCAAATGAGATCAGACGTCTAGAGAAGGTTGGTTCCTCTTTATGAACTTAAGGTTCAGAGCAATTAACTAAACCTATACTAATGATCACTAAGGAAAAGGGAGAGAGGGAGACTAAAAATTGAAAGGAAGGTGATGCACCAAGATTTAGTATGTTTAACTGGAGCTGAGATAACACAATAATAATTTCAAAGGATGAATAGACTAACACAGACTCATTCGTTCTCTATCAAAGGCCAAAATAGAATACTAGAACATATAAAGGGACTATTTTATCCATAAATTAAGTGGAAAGAATTCAAACAGACATAGTGAAAGAAAATTGAGAGAGACAAAATTAGTTGCTTATATTAATCATAGAGGCTAAATAGCTATTACAAAGATAGAAAAGATAAATATAGATCAGGGAGACCCAGAATGATAGTTTTCCCCTCATAGTTGAACTAAAAAATGAAGATAGAGAGGTTCTAAAGAGGAAACCGTTGATCAGATTCATACAGTTCTAGGGAATATGATGAGGTCAAGATAAAACATTAAGCGCTTCAGTTTGAATAAAGACCCAACGACCAACCAACCAACAGAAATACATCTCAAATACATGCATATATATCTTTTTAGATCACACTGTAGCAGTCATGGATGTGGAAGATAAGTCAATAAGGAAAGTCATCACCCATACTACAATAACTCATCTGGTGTCCTTGGAGTGCACCCACATGACTCTTCCCATGAAATCCATTGAATAAGAGTGTTTGCCCATGTCATGAGTACAAAGATTTAATGCAAGAGAGGCTACAATGGCATGGGGAGGAAATAAATCCATCTTCTACAAGTAATTGGGCTTTGAAGAATCATTAATGGTGACTAGGAGAGTTGTTGAGCAGCCCCATCGTGTCTGGAATAGTAGAAAATGTGCCAGGAAGGCAAAAGGTTGGGTCCTGACTTATTGGACTTCCTTCAATCAGTCTTAAACTGATCAAGAATTGGAAAGGTGAAGGAGGAAACCCCAGCCTCCAAAGTTTGAGAGAAGAGAGATCGTCAAGCTTTGGGGGTCGGGCGTTCAACATTACGTCATTCTTTGGAAAGAAGAACTCAACCTCTGACTCTGTAACACTTAGCTAAATTTTTATGAAATCAATGGAGATTGGGCCTCAGGCCTTCTGCTTGTCACTTTTGGAAAAGAAGAAGAGAGAAGAGAGAACTCCTAACCTCTACTTTTTGAAAGACTTAGAAATATTTGTAGCTCGACAGACTTCGACCTTCAGGCCTTCCACCTTCCACCTTCCCCCTTTCGAAAGGGAAAGGAAGAGGGAAAGAGAAACCTCCAAAGTCTAACATCTGGCATACTTAGAGCATTTTACTTGTCGGACTTCGGCAAGCAGACCTCCAGCCTTCCACCTTCCAAAAGGAAGAGTGTGGAAGAGAGAACTCATGACCTTTGAAAACCAAAACACTTAGCCGAATACAAGGAATAAGGAGGAGTTCAGAGCTGGCAAATATGGCATGACGAGGAGGGAATCCTGAACTTGGAAACTCCAAAAACATAGAAAATACAAGGAAAACTTAGGATTTTGGGGACAACCATTTTGGGGAACTCTTTCCTTTTAAATCAAAGGGAAAATACTAGGGGTTCATGGATCCTTAAGCTATTTGGCCAAATGAGTAAATAGGATAATATTTTGGTGACTTTGCAAGGGTGGTTGCCTGCTAAACACTAGGATCCATAGGCCTTATTAATCCATTAGACACAGAGTCAAAGGGCATAGCAACAAGAATAGGGATTGGCCAGGCCAACTCAAAACTGAACACTGCCTCCAGAAAACAAGACAAAGCAAAACAAACAAAGCAAGAAGGCAAACAATCTCCTAATGAGAATGCTACATGTGCAAGAGCACTTATGGAAGGGAAACCTAAAATAGAAACAAAACTAACCTAAACCTAAACTAACAACTAGAAGATTGACCTAAACAAAGCCATTAACTATTTCTTTTAAATAACTACCCTTTCTCATTAATTTATAGTGTTTCACATGCTTATGGGTAGTTAACAATAGATGGGGAAGGAGTTGACATATAACAGATTGATGAAGCACTTCCCCAAGAATAGGAACAAACTCACTTACCCACCCAAGTTGATTAGGAATGCAGCTGCTAAGAGGTGGTAAATGGGTTGATCCTACTCAATTTGATTCTCAACTTCATGCTCAAGGGTAAGCATGACAAGTGGTGACTCTTCATGGTCTCTCTTCAACTGGGCCAGATGTCTAATAGGACATCCCCTTGAAATGACATGCAAATAAATAGATTTGATTGCATGCCCCTGCTCTACTTCTTTCTCTTGGCACCACTGGTCTAAATGCTCTGGCTTCTATGGCTTGAATGGAAATATGACTGTCTCCACCTTGTGATCATGTTGCTTATGATGTTCCTCCTCAAGGGATGTCAGCTCGATGTCACATTTTGAGTAGAAAAGATCTATCTCATCCCTAAATAGATCTTCCAGCTCTTTAAAGCACATAAGAATGAGAAAATCCACCCTGGCTTCATGGTTTTCTAAATTAGGCTCAGAAAATGAGCCCTCCACATGCTCAGAGGTCAAATCTTCTCCACCAAGAAGCTGATATCCCTATTGGATAATCAAAAACAAATCTTCCATTTGTTCTTGCCCATGGTTGGTCTTCATATCATTATCTTCTATGAAATATGGGGGCTCCTCAAATAGGTTTGCATCATTAACCTCTACGTTTTTTCAGAATAGGGCTGCCTGCATGTCCCATGTCATGAGCTAGAACCTCATCGTCACAATTGGCCTCACATTCTAGTAACTTGACTTCATCTTCCATGTTCTTATGCTGCTCTAGGACTGCTATTAATATTGGCATCTGCATGCCTTCTTCATCTTCAATGTAGTCGGGCAACTCTTTTGCTTCATATACTTCCCCCTCAAAACAGGATTGTCCTCATCATTTGACTACAACTCCACATTATTCTGCTTGAGCTAACCTATTGATGGTGATGTTAATCACAACCAAACACTAAACAAAAGTTACACAACAACCTTTATTTATCTTGAAAGATACGATGAATTCAAAGTTCATGATCCCAAGTCTCCATTGATTAGTTCATAATCTACTGACGTTACTCAGTGGTTGATGTGTGTTGTTGTTTTCCATTCAGGGGCCTTACGTTCATCAGTAATTTCTACCTTTACACTATGAACTTACTCAAATAATGCATCTACAAATGGATATTGGCATGATTTCTACCATTATTTGCAAGTCCTTGCATGATATTTTCAATACTACATGCATTTTTTAGCTCAAATATGCTAATGATATTCAGTTATCTACGAGATGCCAGCATATTTCTTTGTTCTACTCATTATTTATCATGATTTGCAGTTATGGAAGTGGTTTCAAATGAAATTAAAAAAAGAGAAAATAACAGAGATGGGGTTTAAAGAATGAGATTCCCAAAATTACTTGACTGAGATCACTGATTCACGTACATATTCTGATACAGCAATGAAGAGAAGAAAACTAGAATCATACTTCACCAGGACAGTCCACAAATCTACATGATTCAGTGCAAATCTTCAAAGGAAAAGTTGACAACAACATGCAATGAAATGAAAGCACTTCTATTGAACACAGCATTCACCAGTACATATCTAAAAATTAACTTGAAGATTACTTAAGGTTTACAATCAAGATGTAATCTAAAGCTTCATCTACATTTAGTATGCTTTAGAACAAGTATATTTACAATGATCTGAGGAAAGAACCTTGACATTTCAATAGTTCAATCCCCATTAATCTCAGTAATTTGATCTCCTATGCTAAATTGTTTTAGGTCAGATTTTTTTTAGAATAATTGACCTCTCCCCCCTTTTACAAAAATCCAAGGGGCTTCATATATATGGCTCTATTTATCCCCAATATGGTTTTCCAAAACCCTAGTCAGTTGGTGGTGAAAAAAAATCCCGGCCCAAAACTCTGAGCAACACATCTTTACTGAGCGTAAAGATCTTGCTTTGGAAACCCCAATAGCTCAAAAATAATTGTTGCCTCTTTTAATAATGTTTCTCCTTCTGCATTGAAGGCCTTGACTCCTCCTGCTTCATTGTGATATGATCGCCATTAAATTTCACCTGCATGTCACTTCTCACCACCATCCTTATCTCTTTCACCTCCTTAGTGATCTGGTCTGCCTTTAAGTTCCATCTTTATGTTCACCTGCATGCTGCCACTATGTGTCAGCGACTCTGTAATTCTCAGCTACTCCAAACAGCTCCAACAATCTGTAATAAACAAGTAGGAATTAAGCGTTATTATATTATAAACTAGCAGGAAATTAAACATTTTATTAAATCCAGCTCAGAAAATGTAAGCACAAATATCGGACCATGAACATTCATCATCTGTAAACAACCGCTTGTCTGAATGCATATACAATGCTAAAAAATAGTCAGGTCAACCATCATTGACCAAAAACATGCATCAGGCCTTAAATCAGCTTTAAAATCTTACTGCTTTGCTTTCCCGCCCTTTTTCCTTGCTTAAATCTTAGTATATCGCAAATGTATGTCGTAACATACAATCGCAGTGAATATACAAAGCATTTTCAATATTTAAATCTCTTTTCGAATCCGGTCTTTGCATATCCCACTTTGCATATCGGATCAATACATACAAACACATTTGTATATACATTCAAACTTATCACTACTATAAACTATAGTTTATTCACCCTTTGATTCCGCGCAATGCATATAATGCAATGTATCTTCCAATATACATTCGGACGCGATACATTGCATTAATCAGATTTTAACTTCTTTGAATTCTGGCTTGTATGCATTTTGTAATGTATGTTTCGAAACATACATACAAGGCATCAAATATACAAGAATTTAACTTCATTTCATAGTATTTGGGTTCCGGCACTTGCATGTGGCGTAATGTATATCGGCTTTGTATGTCGAAACATACAAAGCACGAACATACAACGACTTAACCTCTTTTCATAACCTTTTGATTTTGCTGCATGTATATAAAGTGTTGTTACCTGCTTTGTATGTATAAACATACAAATGTAAAGTGCATGTCATGGATGCAACAAACTATGCATTTCAACTTTGAGAATGGTCGGGTCCACCCTGTATATAGAGCCTTGTATGTTTCACCCTGTATGTCCTGAAACGTACATACAAAGCGAAAACATACAACAAATTATCTTTACCTTATAAATATTTCAGTTCCGTAATTGTATATTTCGTTGTATGTTGTGCAATGTATATTTTGCATTGTATGTTACTCAAACATACAAGCCCACATACATACAACGAAATAATCCTATTTCATAATCTTTTTGGGTCCACGGCTTGCATGTATAGATAAAGCGTTAGTCAAATGCATGCAAAACCCCTTGTATATAAACCCGATAGCCCATGCAACTAAATATAAAAATGACTGTGCACATACAAATGAATTTGTATATGGAAAGTGATATACAAAGGACTTTGTATACAAGTGAACTTGTATACAAAGGATCTTGTATATGCAACCCGATATACAAAAGGCATTGTATATGCAATAGCAAACCCCCCCTTGTACATTTTACCAAAATACTCATAACTTGCAAAATACTTGGAATTTTAACATGGTTCAAAAAGCAACCCTAGCTCATTTTTGACAAGGAATTCACCCATATTATGCCCTGGTACTGAAATGCAACTTTTTACTAGTTTTAACAAAGTTTGCAATTTTTCACCCTCTTTTCCCTTTACCACCAAGCAGAACAGCACACACAAGCAAAAAGGAAAAAGCCAAGCAGGAGTCCTCATTTTGCTAAGGAGTAAAATGGGGCGTATTGTGAACATCACAACAACTAGAAACCAAACAAAACAAACAAAAATTAAAACCATTTAAGGAAACTGAATGAAATAAATTCATAACTTCTAGCTATCTTTTGTACAAATCATCATTTAACTTGAGACTCAATGTATTCAATAAGGTGCATGAATTTTCTTTTTAGTTTTAAGTGGATGCACATGATTAATTATCCTCATCTTGAAGATTAGTTGAACAAGCCAGTGACCAATATTAGCCTACATAGTTGATGTCATTCCCTCATAGCCAACCGGATAGAGCCTTGCTACCAGCAGGCGTCCATAGCCTCGACAAGGTTATCGTTACAATTCTCCTAAGTAGAGCCCCACTGCCAGCAAGCGTCTATAGCCCCGGTATAGTTACTTAGATGGCTTAATCTAGATTTTTAGTATAATCCATTTTATTTATTTGTATTTGATAGAAATTCATAAGATATTGTAGTTGTAACTTCATGATGCAAGGAGTGGTCACTTGCTGAAATTAAGCTGAGAATTGTAATGGTAGCAAGGGTGAGCTCAGATTTTTCACCTAATATCTACACTAGTAAGTTCAACAAATCCAAGGATTTTAGGTTTGTCATTGTGAGAAACTTCCATGAATACTCAACCCACATTTATTGAATACAAAATTTCATAAAGTTAAACAACTTTCTACATTCATGACAGTTACAACAAATTATGCATAAATTTCAAATGATTAACCTGAATGTTCTAAATTTTCTATTGCTTTCAGTGGTTGTTAGTCTGCTCCTTCTTACTCTAAATCAAAATAAAGATCCCTGCTAGGACAACACCAAAGCAACCAAAACAAATAGATTGTACAAACAACTATCCTACGAAAGGAAACAACAGAAAGCAAGACAAGAAAGCAAAGAAAAGAAACAAAACAACTACTCTACCAAAATATACACAAAAAGACACTACAAGGCAAATAAAACCTAGGAAAAGACCCAAAGACACCTGCATTTGCGTATTTCCTTAGATTGTGTAGTAGCATCAAGGCATTAGTTATGGTTCTGACCCTAGCAAATTTATCCTTGTATTCTGAAAAATACTCTTGTATTCTAAATTCATTGTGTTTAACAGAATAATCTTTGATTATCAGCAACTAAGGAAGCTCATCATGTTCATGATTAATCCATATGCATGTCTTATCTCCCAAATTCCCATAATTAAAATAATAATCAACATCATTTACTGTGGAAAGGAAAGATACAACCTGGTGTATTTTTGGTCCTACAGTTGGACATGCTGGCCTTCCATTTGACTTTGCATTTTCATTGCTTGGTTCACTGTCTGGTCTCACTTCATCTTGAAGGATGTATGGCTCTTGATGAATTATTTCATCATCTTTATTGAGCTTTGTTCCTTCATTCTAGATGTATATCTGATTCTTGACTTCAGGAACTGCCTCAAGGTTTTCATTAATTTTTAATTCCATCATGTCTAAGCAGGCTTCACAACGCCTTTCTAAATGTGCTTCTTCATGCAATCTACACCAACTTTCAATCAAGATATCATCAGTGGGTAAACCTAATATTTGGCTACACTGTATATTTCTAGATAAGTACAATTCAAAATTCTTGAAGCGATCTTCCTCATCATTATCCAATTTCATCTCTCTATTTTGCAAACTTATATGACTTTTGACTTCAGGAAACACCTCAACGTTTTCTTTAATTCCCTGCACATCAGTATCTAAATGAGTATCTTCATCATCATAACTTGATATACAGAAATTTATCATTTCTAAATCATTTGACTGTAAAGGTGAAACAACTTTCGATTGATAAGAATACTCCCATGTTTCATTTCCAAAATGACATTGGATTAGCATTTGATCATGCACAACAACTCCAAAATTTTCTACATCTTCAACTTTTACGAATTGTTCATCAAGTATTTCACATTTTCCATCCAGTAGAGTATCTCGTTCCATTGACCTACAACATTCTTGCATTTGATCATTCAATTTAAAAAAGTCATCTAGTAAATCAGCATTTATTTCCTTTTCTATGACTCCATTAGTTGCTCTAATAGGAACTTTATCAACAGTAATGTGTTTAAATTGTTTCACCACCTGTTTACACTTCTTTCTCAACTCATCTCTATCAAAACTGCTAAATTCAAATCCAGAAACATTATCCTGATAGGCATTTAATAATTCAATATATTTGTCTAGTGTATCAAGATCAATTTCACATTTATCTTCCCCCTCATCAAATCTTTATTGCTGATTGTCTGATGACATGAAACAAGAAGCACTTTCTTCTTTAGGATTTTCAAAGGACTCATACCTGCACTCTGCCTCATCTGTATTATCAAATAGAGATCTCCAATTCTTGCCATAAAATGACTCAAGGAAAGATGTTTCATTATCCTTATCAAAAGTATTAGGATCAGAATCAAAGATTTCATCCTGACAAGCCCTTTCTTCTCTACAAATTTTGACAGATTTATACTAGCACTCCCCATTTGAAGAACTTCTATCAATGTCACCATAAAATGACTCAAGGAAAGATGTTTCCTCACTATCCTTACCTTCTGGAACTGATTCAACCAGTACCTCTTCTATATGTCCCCTAGCTTCTGAAAATGCATTATCTTGTCTCTCTAGAACTCTTTCATTTTCCTGCCAAACCTTAGCCCTGAACACATCTATAAAAAATATTAGTCCCTTCAAATATAAATCCAACCTTGTGAGAAAATTTAAATAGTTAATTTCACTGTGCTCTATAGTCTGGTGTATCCTGCAATAACTGGATAAACCAAAGTTATACAAATTTTGAGGATAAAGCTGCTTATTCAAAGTTTCCTGAAATAAAGGAATGTTAACTTGATAATTGTCTTCATATGCATCCATTGAAATGAGACCCTGCTTTCTATTTTTAGGATTTTTGGAATTTTAATGAGATCTATCATATCTCAGAATAAAACTTGAAAGTTCAGAAAATGTTTATACAACATTTGCAGAAAAACATAGATTCTTTGTTCAGGCCCTCCTTCTAGTGCCAGTTTCTTGTTGATGGTGATGTTAGTCACAACCAAACAATAAACAAAAGTTACACAACAACCTTTATTTATCATGAAAGATACGATGAATTCAAAGAGTTCATGATCCCAAGTCTCCATTGATTAGTTCATAATCCACTGACATTACTCAGTGGTTGATGTGTGTTGCTGTTTTCCATTCAAGGGTCTTATGTTCATCAATAATTTCTACCTTTACACTATGAACTTACTCAAATAATGCATCTATAGATGGATATTGGCATAATTTCTACCATTATTTGCAAGTCCTTGCATAATATTTTCAATACTACATGCATTTTTTAGCTCAAATATGCTAATGATATTCAATTATCTATGAGATGTCAGCATATTTCTCTGTTCTGCTCATTATTTATCATGATTTGCAGTTATGGAAGTGGTTTTAAATAAAATTAAAAAAAGAGAAAATAATAGAGATAGGGTTTAAAGAATGAGATTCCCAAAATTACTTGACTAAGATCACTGATTCACATACATATTCTGATACAGCAATGAAGAGAAGAAAACTAGAATCATACTTCACCAGGACAGTCTACAAATCCACATGATTCAGTGCAAATCTTCAAAGGAAAAGTTGACATCAACATGCAATGAAATGAAAGCGCTTCTATTGAACACAGCATTCACCAGTACATATCCAGAAATCAACTTGAAGATTACTTAAGGTTTACAATCAAGATGTAATCTGAAGCTTCATCTACATTCAGTATGCTTTAGAACAAGTATATTTACAATGATCTGAGAAAAGAACCTTGACATTTCAATAGTTCAGTCCCCATTAATCTCAATAATCTGATCTCTTATGCTAAATTGTTTCAGGTCAGATTTTTTTAGAATAATTAACCTCTCCCCCCTTTTACAAAAATCCAAGGGGCTTCATATATATGGCCCTATTTATCCCTAATATGGTTCTCCAAAACCCTAGTCAGTTGGCAGTGAAAAAATAAATCCCACTCCAAAACTCTGAGTAGCACATCTTTACTGAGTGTAAAGATCCTGCTTTGGAAACCCCAACAGCTCAAAAATAACTATTGCCTCTTTTAATAATGTTTCTCCTTCTACATTTTGTCCTCTGCATTGAAGGCCTTGACTCCTCCTACTTCGTTGTGATCTGATCGCCATTAAATTTCACCTGCATGTCACTTCTCACTGCCATCCTTATCTCTTTCACCTCCTTAGTGATCTGATCTGCCTTTAAGTTCCGTCTTTATGTTCACCTGCACGCTGCCACTATGTGTTAGCGACTTTGTAATTCTCAGCAACAACAAATAGCTCCAACAATCTGCAATAAACAAGCAGGAATTAAGCGTCATTATATTATAAACCAACAGGAAATTAAACATTTTATTAAATCTAGCTCAGAAAATGCAAGCACAAATATCGGGCCATGAACATTCATCATCTGTAAACAATCGCTCGTCTGAATGCATATACAACACTAAAAAATAGTCAGGTCAACCATCGTTGACCAAAAACATGCATTGGGCCTTAAATAGGCTTTAAAATCTTACCGCTTTGCTTTCTTGCCCATTTTCCTTGCTTAAATCTTTGTATATCGCGAATGTATGTCATAACATACAATTGCAGTGAATATACAAAGCATTTTCAATATTTAAATCTCCTTTTGAATCTGGTCTTTGCATATCTTGCTTTGCATATCGAGTCAATACATACAAACACATTTGTATGTAGATTCAAAGTTATTGCTGCTATAAATCGTAGTTTATTCATCCTTTGATTCCGTGCAATGCATATAACACAATGTATCTTCCAATATACATTCAGGCGCGATACATTGCATTAATCAAATTTTAACTTCTTTGAATTCTGGCTTGTATGCATTTTGTAATGTATGTTTCGAAACATACATACAAGGCGTCAAATATACAAGCATTTAACTTCATTTAATAGTATTTGGGTTCTGGCACTTGCATGTGGCGTAATGTATATCGGCTTTGTATGTCGAAACATACAAAGCACAGACATACAATGACTTAACCTCTTTTCATAACCTTTTGATTCCACTGCATGTATATAAAGTGTTGTATATCTGCTTTGTATGTATAAACATACAAATGTAAAGTGCATGTAGCGGACGTGACAAACTATGCATTTCAACTCTGAGAATGGTTGGGTCCACCCTATATATAGAGCCTTGTATGTTTCACCCTGTATGTCCCGAAACATACATACAAAGCGAAAACATACAACAAATTATCTTTACCTTATAAATATTTCAGTTCTGCAATTGTATATTTCGTTGTATGTTGTGCAATGTATATTTTGCTTTGTATGTTACTCAAACATACAAGCCCGTATACATACAACGAAATAATCCTGTTTCATAATCTTTT
Organism: Cunninghamia lanceolata; assembly: GCA_027924645.1. Lineage (NCBI taxonomy): Eukaryota > Viridiplantae > Streptophyta > Pinopsida > Cupressales > Cupressaceae > Cunninghamia > Cunninghamia lanceolata. The sequence continues at coordinate 16,704,345 of BSBN01000252.1, read as the reverse complement.
TGGGTCCACGGCTTGCATGTATAGATAAAGCATTAGTAAAATGCATGCAAAACCGCTTGTATATAAACCTGATAGCCCATGCGACTAAGTATAAAAATGACTTTGCACATACAAATGACTTTGTATATGGATAGCGATATACAAAGGACTTTTTATACAAGCGAACTTGTATACAAAGGACCTTGTATATGCAACCCAATATGCAAAAGGCATTGTATATGCAACAGCAAACCCCCCCTTGTACATTTTACCAAAATACTCATAACTTGCAAAATACTTGGAATTTTAACATGGTTCAAAAACCAACCCTAGCTCATTTTTGACAAGGAATTCACCCATATTCTGCCCTGGTACTGAAATGCAACTTTTTCCTAGCTTTAACAAAGTTTCCAATTTTCACCCTGTTTTCCCTTTACCACCAAGTAGAACAGCACACACAAGCAAAAAGCAAAAAGCCAAGCAGGGGTCCTCATTTTGCTAAGGAGTAAAATGGGGTCTGTTGTGAACATCACAACATGACCCTACAACTAGATCCTCTCACCATACTTTCTTTGCATTTTGGTTTCATTGCTTTTGTTCAAAGCATGGGAAAACTCTTCAAATGAGCCAAAATCCAGGGGACTCAACCCTACATCTGAATTAGCACTAACCTCATGCTTGATGCATTGCTGCTCCAACTGATTTGGCTTAACTTCTTCTTGTAGTAGGTCTAGATTTTCAATTTTAATAGTGCATGAGGGCTCACAAATAGTAGGATTCTCCATAGCTACCTCTAACACTTCCTTTTTTGGCTCATAAAACCCAGTATCTTGCCAAAAAACTAGTCTGTCCTTTAAGAGTGAGTTAGTTCCAAGATGAGAGGGCTGACATGGAATAGGGACTAGAAGGGCTTCTTAAGAGGGTCATTCCTGAGGAATAATAGGTTGAATTTGTGCAAGAATAAGCTCCCGCAAAGCCTAAGGGCCTCTGAAACTTGGGGTTTCAAAATTGGAAAGTGGTTTCGGAGACCCAGAGGGGTTCTCCTACCTAAAGCTTGGGATCTTGAATTTGGGGGTTATTTCTTCTATAGGTTGAACTTGGGTAGAAGAGAGGGGTTTCCTAAAACTAGGAATGGAGGGGACTACTTGAGCTTCCCAGCTCTCTACGTCAACAAGTATTTGCCTTAATTGCTCCTTAGATAAGGTTGTGAGATGCATTTTAATTTTCTCCCAGTAAGCCTTTTCCTCTACCTCCATCTATTGTTGTTGAAGATGAGCCTGATAAACAAGTTCCTCTTGTTGTCTGTTATACTCCATTATTCCCTAAACTTCATCCCACTCCTGTTGGAACCTTCAAAGTATCTCCATCACATCATCTTTGTTTGTGATATTAAAATTAAAGGGTTACTTCAGCTGATTATACCCCATATTTCTTTTAATATTGTCCAGACGTTCCCTAATCTCTAGAAGAGCAAGGTAGTCTTTCTGGGGTTGATAACATGCATTATTAGGCTGACAAGAAGACTGAGCAAGAGTGGGAGGGAGGTAAGCATCATGAGGATACTGATATTCTTTTGTTGTAGGGTTGTATGGCATAAAGCCAGAGATGTTTTGGGTCTGATATTAGTAGTATAGAGGTGAATAACTTGCATGCTGGCTAGGAGGTGGGGAGTAGCCATAACTCCCATAAATATTTGACATTTTAAATCATTAAAATGATAGGTAATTATATAAAATGTATGAATTAGAGCAAAACAAGTTTGCATCTAGAGAAAACTAGATACATACCTAGAAGATTTGCTAGGTGATTGGAAGCCCTGAAGGTTGGAAAAGACCAAAAGCATCACTGAACTTCAATCTTTGACAAATATTTAAGCTCTTGGTCTTCTTTCACCAACGGATTTATTCAGCAGAGTCACCATGGTGTTGAAGAAGGCTACCTTGAATGGCAAGATACGCTGAAGGACACACCAAATCCTCCAATGAATGATGAAGCTCATCAAATTGGTCCCACTAGGCATTCCATAAATTGTTATCACCTAGAATTGCACCCTAATTGAAGCCTATTCAAGCATTCTAATGACACAATGGGACTGATCTCAAGGTGTGGGACCTTGCAAATGAGATCAAACCTCTAGAGAAGGTTGGTTCCTCTTTCTAAACTTAAGGTTCAGAGCAATTAACTAAACCTATACTAATGATCACCAAGGAAAAGGGAGAGAGGGAGACTGAAAATTAAAAGGAAGGTGATGCACCAAGATTTAGTATGTTTAGCTCGAGCTGACATAACATAGTAATGATTTCAAAGGCTAAATAGACTAACACAAACTCATTTGTTCTCTATCATAGGCAAAAATAGAATACTAGAACCTATAAAGGGACCATTTTATCCACAAAATAAGTGGAAAGTGTTCAAACAGACACAATGAAAGAGAAATGAGATAGGTATAATCAGTTGTTTATATTAATCATAGAGGCTAAATAGCTATTACAAAGATAGAAAAGCTAAATATAGATCAGGGAGACCCAGAATGATAGTTTTCCCCTCATAGTTGAAGTAAAAAATGAAGATAGAGAGGCCCTGAAGAGGACACAGTAGATCAGATTCATACATTTTTGGGGAATATCATGAGGTCAAGATCAAGCATTAAGTGTTTTAGTCTAAATAAAGACCCAGTGAGAAACCAACCAACATAAATACATCTCAAATACATGCATAGATAGCTTTTTAGATCACATTTTAGCAGTCATGGATGTGGAAGAGAAGTCAATAAGGAAAGTCATTGCCCATACTGCAATAACTCGTCTAGTGTCCTTAGACTACACCCACATGGCTCTGTCGATGAAATCTGTTGAAAAAGAGTGTTTACCCATGCCATGAGTACAAAGATTAATGCAAGAGAGGCTACAATGGCATGGGGAGGTGAAAAATCCATCTTCTACAAGTAATCAAGCTCTTAAGAATCATTAATGGCAACCAGGAGAGTCACTGAGCAGTCTCATCATGTTTGGAACAGTAGAAAATGTGCCAGGAAGGCAAACGGTTAGGCCCCGACTTATTGGACTTCCTCCGATCAGTCTTAAACTGATAAGGCATTGGAAAGGTAAAGGTGGAAACCCTGACCTCTGAATTCTGAGAGAAGAAAAATCGTTAGGCTTCAGGGGTTAGGCCTTCATCGTTACATCATTCTTTGGAAAGAAGAAGAACTCGACCTTCGACTCCACAACACTTAGACATTTTTTTATGAAATCGGCAGAGATTGGGCCTTGGGCCTTCCACTTGTTGCTTTCAAAAAAGAAGAGAGAAGAGAGAACTCCCAACCTACAATTTCTGAAAGACAGAAATATTTGTAGCTCAATGGACTTCAACCTTCAGGACTTCCACCTTCCACCTTCTGAAAGGGAAAGGAAGAGGAAAAGAGAAACCTTTGAAGTTTGACATTTGACGTACTTAGAGCATTTTACTTGTCAGGCTTTGACAAGCGGACCTCTAGCCTTCCACCTTCCAAAAGGAAGAACACAAAAGAGAGAACTCCCGACCTTCGAAGACCAAAACACTTAGCTAAATACAAGGAATAAGGTGGAGTTTGGAGCTAACAAATATGGCATGATGAAGAGGGGAAGCCCAAACTCCAAAACTCCAAAAATACTAAAAACAAGGAAAACTTAGGATTTTTGGGATATCCATTTTGAGGAACTCTTTCCTTGTAAATCAAAGGGAAAACACTAGGGGTTCATGGATCCTTAGGCTATTTGGCCAAAAGGCAAAATAGAATAACATTTTGGTGACTATGCAAGGGTGGTTGCCTACTAAACACTGGGATCCAAAGACCTTATCAATCCATTGGGCACAAAGTCAAAGGGTGTAGAAATAAGAACAAGGGTTGGCTAGGCCAACTCAAAACTAAAAACTACCTCGAGAAGACAAGAGAAAGCGAAATAAACTAAGCAAGAAGGAAAAAAATCTTCCAATGAAAATGTTTCCTATGCAAGAGCACTTATGGAAGGGAAATCAAAAACAAAAACAAAACTAACCTAAACCTAAACTAACAACCAGAAGACTAACCTAAACAAAGCCATTAACTAGTTTTTCAAAATAACTACACTTTCTAAACAATTTACAATGTTTCACATGCTTATGGATACTTAACAGTAGATGGGGAAGGAGTTGACATATAACACATTGATGAAGCACTTCCACAAGAATAGGAACAAACTCACTTACACACCCAAGCTGATTAGGAATGCAATTGCTAAGAGGTAGATAAATGGGTTGATCTTGCTCATTCTGATGCTCAACTTCATGCTCAGGGGTAAGCATGACAAGTGGTGACTCTTCATGGTCTCTCTTCAGTTGGACCAGAAGTCTGATAGGACATCCCCTTGAAATGACATGCAAATCAATAGAGTTGATCTCATTCCCCTGCTCTGCTTCTTTCTCTTGGTGCTACTGGTTTGAATGCTCTAGCTTCTATGGCTTGACTAGAAATATGACTACCTCCACCTTGTGATCATGCTTCTTATGATGTTCCTCCTCAAGGATGCTAGCTCGATGTCACATTTTGAGCAGAAAAGATCTATCTCATCCCAAAAGAGGTCTTCCAGCTCTTCAAAGCACATAGGAATGAGAAGATCCACCCTAGCTTTATGGTTTTCTAAATTAAGATCAGAAAATGAGCCCTTCACATGCTCAATGATGCAATCTTCTTCACCAAGATGCTGATATCCTTGTTGGATAATCAAAAACAAATCTTTGATTTGTTCTTGCCCATGCTCGATCTTCACATTGTTATCTTCTATGAAATATGGAGGGTCCTCAAACAAGTTTGCATCATTAACCTCTGTATTTTTCATAATAGGGTTTTCTACATGTCCCTTGTCATGAGCTAGAACCTCATCATCACAATTAGCCTCACATTTCAGTAACTCACCTTGATCTCCCATGTCCTTATGCTGCTCCAGGACTACTATTAATATTGGCATCTGCATGCCTTCTTCATCTTCAATGTAGTTGGGCAACTCTTTTGCTTCATATACTTCCTCCCTCAAAATAGGATTGTCCTCATCGTTTGACTGCAACTCCACATTATTCTACTTGAGCTACTCCTACAACTGGATCCTCTCACCATTCTTTCTTTACATTTTAGTTTCATTCCTTTTCTTCAAAGCATGGGAAAACTCTTCAAATGAGCCAAAATCTTGGGGACTCAACCTTGCATTTGAATTAGCACTAACCTCATGCTTGATGCATTGCTACTCCAACTGATTTGTCTTAACTTCTTGTAGCAAGTCTGGATTTTCAATTTTAATAGTGCAATAGGGCTCACAAATAGTAGGCTACTCCATAGCTACCTCCAACACTTCCTTTTCTGGCTCATAAAACCTAGTATCTCACCAAAAAACTGGTATGTCCTTTAAGAGTGAGTTAGTGCCAGGATAAGAAGATTGACATGGAATAGGGACTAGAAGGGCTTCTTGATAGGGTGGTTCTTGAGGAATAATAGGTTGAATTTGTGTAGGAATAGGCTCCCGTGAAGGCTGAGGGCCTCTAAAAATTGGGATTTCAAAACTTGAAAGTGGTTTCAGAGGCCCAGATGGGTTCTATTGCCTGAAGCTTGGGATCTTGAATTTGGTGGTTATTTCTTCTACAGGCTGAACTGGGGTAGAAGAGAGGGGTTTCCTAAAACTAAAAAATGGAGGGGACTGCTTGAGCTTCCAGCCTCTCTATGTCGGCAAGCATTTGCCTTAGCTACTCCTTAGATAAGGTTGTGAGATGCATTTTAATTTTCTCTCGATAAGCCTTTTTCTCTACCTCCATCTGTTGTTGTTGAAGATGAGCCGGATAAACAAGATCCTCTTGTTGTCTATTATACTCCATCATTCCCTAAATTTTATCCCACTCCCATTGGAACCCTTAGAGTATCTCCATCACACAATCTTTGTTTTTGATATTAAAATTAAAGGGTTACTACAATTGATTATACCCCATATTTCTTTTAATATTGTCTAGACGTCCCCTAATCTCTAGCAGAGCAAGGTAGTCTTTCTGGGGTTGATAACATGCATTATTAGGCTAACAAGAAGACTGAGCAAGGGTAGGAGGGAGGTAAGCATCATCAGGATGCTGATATTCTATTGTTGTAGAGTTATATGGCATAAAGCCAGAGATGTTTTGGGTCTGATATTGTTGGTACGGAGGTGAAAACTTGCATGTTGGCCAGGAGGAGTGGAGTAGCCATAACTCCCATAAATATTTGACATTTAAAGCATCAAAATGCTAGGTAATTATAGAAAATGTATGAATCAGAGCAAAACAAGTCTGCATCTAGAGAAAACCAGATACATACCTAGAAGAGTCGCTAGGTGATTGGAAGCCCTGAAGGCTGGAAAAGACCAAAAGCATCACCGAACTTTGATATTTGATGAATCTTTAAGCACTTGGTCTATTTTCACCAACAGATTTGTTTAGCAGAGTCACCATGGTGTTGAAGAAGACTGCCTTGAATAGCAAGATACACTAAAGGACACACCAAATCCTCCAACGGATGATGAAGCTCATCAAATTGGTCCCACTGGGCATGCCAAAAACTGTTATCACCTAGAATTGCACCCTACTTGAAGCTTGTTCAAGCATTCTAATGACACAATGGGGCTGATCTCAACAAGTGGGACCTTGCAAATGAGATTAGAGCTCTAGAGAAGGTTGGTTCCTCTTCCTGAAATTAAGGTTCAGAGCAATTAACTAAACCTATACTAATGATCACCAAGGAAAAGGGAGAGAGGGAGACAAAAAATAAAAGGAAGGCGATGCACCAAGATTTAGTATGTTTAGTTGGAGCTGACATAACATAGTAATGATTTCAAAGGCTTAATAGACTAACACAGACTCATTCATTCTTTATCAAAGGCCAAAATAGAATACTAGAACCTATAAGGGATCATTTTATCCACAAAATAAGTGGAAAGTGTTCAAAAAGATAGAGTGAAAGAGAAATGAGAGGTAGAATCAATTGCTTATATTAATCATTGAGGCTAAATAGCTATTACAAAGATAGAAAAGCTAAATACATATTAGGGAGACCCAAAATGATAGTTTTCCCCTCATAGTTGAACTAAAAAATGAAGATAGAGAGGTCTCGAAGAGGACAAAGTCGAACAGATTCATACAGTTTTGGGGAATATCATGAGGTCAAGATCAAGTATTAAGCATGGTGTAGTCAAGGCAGGAGGGTTCAAAGAATGAACTATCCAAACCATGTATCTAAAGTAAACACAACAGAAATAACACAAATATAGAATGCAATGGAAGATTCATATATTCATAATATCAAAGAAATATAATGCTCATATGCCGACATGTGGGCTATAATCAAAGGGCTCACATGCCTATTTTCTGGGTTATAATAGATATGCAAGATATGGCATTGAAGTGTCTTCCAGAAATTAAATCAAATTCTAAATCACCTTCTAAAACTACTAACTTCCTAATGTATCTAGGAGATCTATATATATATCATATTCAAGCTCATAGAATCCTCCATGTCGGCCACAAGAGGTTACAAACTCTAATGAAAGATGTAATGTGTAGGAACATGTAGGTCGGCCTACAACACATGGTATTGCTCTGTAAATGGATGAAACTTGGTGTGGACCTCAAGGAAGGTCTATCTAGTCCTTATGTATCATGTATGATGCTCCATTAGGCTCCACAAGTCACGAAAGTACTCTACAAACCTTCTCCTTCCAACTAACTACCTAAATGCTCTATTCTATGAAAGTTGATGATCTGCTAGTAGCGATAACTCACGAAACAAATCTAAATCACTTAAAATCTTGATATGACGTAGATGACACTATGTAGATTCTAAGTCCTTCTCTATGAGCTCCTTTATGAAGATGTGGCAAAATGCAGTACAAAATGCTGAAACTATAAATGATTGAACTAAACCGGAAATGAAAGAAAACAAAAGAATGCAAATATTTTTGGTTGATGCAAGATTGCTCTACAACCTGGGATGCTCCTACATCAGTTACCCAGGGTTGTTTAAAAAGTAAGTCCCTCACTTTGTTGGAGCTAGAGAAAAACCAAGGCGGTTTACCTCAGCCTGAGAAAACCATGATGAATCTTCTTCCGGTCTTCCTTCCCACTTTACCAAATACTCTTTATATTGCTTACCTCTGGTACTGCGTCGAACTCTACTATCCAAGATGTTATGTATCTTCTCTAGTTGTTGCTATGGTAACTGATTCTTCAATCCATCTTCAATGCTATCACTTGACTCTCCTTCATGATACTGGTATAGGTCTGCAATGTTGAATATAGGTGATATACCAAATGTCTCTGGTAGCTCCACTTCATATGCATTGCATGAATCAAATTTCCTAAGAATCTTACATGGTCCAAACTTCTTCATCTTTAGCTTATTGTATGTCCCCACTAGAAATCTCTCCTTTCTTAGATATACCATTACTTCATCTCCTACTAAAAATTCTTTGTATCTCCTCTTCTCATCTGCTTTCTCTGTATACTTGTTATTCAACTCCAAATGCTTCCTGACTTGATTATGTAGTGTCTCCATGTATTCTACAAATTCTTCTTCCTCTACACTTCTCTTATTCTCCATACTGATGTCTCTCAACTCTGCTACTCCTTTAGGTTTCACTCCTGTCACAACTTCAAATAGTGTCTTCCCTGTACTCCTATTCACTGAATTATTGTATGCAAACTCTTCTTACGGTAGAATTAGATCCCAATTTCCTGCCTTATCTCCTACTAAACATCGCAACAAGTTTCCTAAAATCATATTTACTACTTATGTTTGTCCATCTATCTGTGGGTGAAATGTTGAACTAAAATTTAGGTCTATCTTTATCTTCTTCCACGATGTCCTCCAAAATACCCAATGAATCTTGTATCCCTATCTGAAACTATACTCCTAGGTAATCTATGCAATCTCACAATCTCCTTGAAAAATCAATTAGCAACATGCACTGCATCATTTTTCTTCTTACAAGGAATGAAATGTGACATATTTGAAAATTTGTCCACTACTACAAATATAGAATCATATCCTCTTCGTGTTCTTAGTAAACCCAATTAGAAATCCATGCTTATATCTTCCCAAGGTCTCTCTGGTACTGTCAAATATTTATACAACCTAGTATTCTGACTATTCCCTTTTGTAACTTGACATAATCTACAACTATGAACAAACTTGTAAAGGGTAGAATTTGGATAATTGGTTTTTTATAGTTTTGTGTATATCCTCCTTTCACCCTTAAATTTAAGGACTTTGGGTTGAGTGACAATGTACTATCAGACCCTTGGTCACTTAGGAATGCAGGGAAACTTGGATTTGTGTGATTAGATTGTCAATTATGCTCAATTATGATCAATTATACATCAAAACCCTAATTATGCAAATACGGAAGAAAATAGACGAATACCAAAAAATGCTGCTACAGAAAGGTGTAAAATGACAGATATATGTGCACCAATTTTTGAGGTTCAGAAGCAGAACAGTCGGGACTAATGAGTGGGTACCCTAGTCCAGTGCCCTAATTTTTGTTGGGATCTGGGAACTTAATCTATGACCTAATCCTGCTATCTCAGAGATTTTTCCGTTGCAGAATCCAGAGGACTAATGAGCAGGTGCCCAAGTCCAGGGCCCTATTTTTAACTCTAATCTGTTAATCTGACAATCTGCAACACTCTCCTACAACTCCACTTTTCCTGCTTCTTCAACTTGTAACTTGCAATCGCAAAAAAATGGGGAGGGGGTTGTGGTGTTTAGAGGCTTTCCTCGATCAAGCCCCGGAGACACATTCAAGTCTTCCGAACACCGTTGTCAGATAGAGAGTGTGTGCCCTTGTGAGGTAGAGGCAAAAACCAAATGATAAATGCTCAAAAACACAAATGATGTCACCTTGTAGTGAAGATCTCATGGAAGGAAGAATCTCTTCATGCCCTAAGGAGATGTATGCTAAAATCTACAAATACAAACACATAAACAACACAAATATGCTCTTGCTACACAATGAATTCCTTTAATCACTTTCAAAATGCCAATGCTCATGAAATTTCCATCTAGTTCACAAATGAATGCCTAAACATGCTTATATATGCAACTACAAACACTCCCACTAAGAATTTTGTAATTCAAACTTACCGTGTCAGCATAGGACCCAAATAACGGTCACAAGCTGACACTCAAAATTTAGGACTGACCCAAAATAGGGTAGGACTAAGGTATGGGCACCCAAGGCCTCCCTCTCTATTTTGGTCAAGATTAGGTTCAAGTGATCCCCCTAAGTCCCATTTTCCATGAAACTTAGGGTTCATTTCATCGGGATGTCAAAATATGATGCAAGATGTCCTAAATGTAGATAAAAGACTCGGGAGCTAAACCTTAAGAGGGAAAATCCCCCAAGGGGACATTTTATGACATTACAAAACTTCCTTACATCCTTATATATCTGAGGCCAAAAGTAATGTTCACTTACCAAAGCTACTATCTTGTCAATCCCAAAATGTCCTGCCAATCCACCATTGTGTTTCTCCTTTATCAAATTATCTCTCATTGAACTCCTAGGTATACACAACTAATTTCCCTTGAACAACATATCTTCCTAAATGAAATAATCTAACCACTTACTTCTATCTATCACAAGTTCCTTACATGTTCTCCATGGTTCTGCAAAATCAAGATCTTCATATATATGCTTAAGTTATTCAAATCCTAATACTTCTACTCTCATCTCTGTCAGCAAATGCTTTCTTCTGCTCAATGCATCTGCAACTTTGTTTGACTTCCCACTCCTATGTTTCAATACAAATGTGTAACTCTGCATGAACTCTACCCATCTCATATGTCTCTGATTCAATTTTCCTTGACTGTTCAAATACTGCAAAACTTGATGATCAATGTACAACACAAATTCCTTAGGCAACAAGTAATGTCTCCACTTCTTCAAGGCTTGAATTATCGCATAGAAATCCTGATCATAAACTGAATGTCTTCTCCTTGTATCATTCAGCTTCTCACTAAAATATGCTACTGGTCTTCTTTCTTGACTTAATATTGCTACTGTGTATATGGAAAAATTGATCTATTCTAAACTAAATAAAACCAAAGAATCCAATAACATAAAGAAAACAAATTTAAATAAAAGCCATGACAAATAATCAATGCAATAAAGACTTTTACCGAAATTTGTATTGTTTCCTTTGGATTGAATGTAGAATTGCTCAATGAAATTGCAAAGCCATAGCTGCAACAAGCAAGTGTAGTGCTCAAGAGATCAATGTCAAATGATCGTAAGGTTGCTCAATCGACGCGTTGTGTATGCTCGAAGCGCTGTTAAGTATGCCTGAGAATACGATCAAAGAGAGAGATAATGAAGGAGATGAGGGGGGTTTATATAGATTTCAAGGAAAATCGATCAACGATCCAGATAATTCAGAAGAATCAATGGAGGAGATAAGTTGAGGAATGTGCAACGAAGGAGGAGAAGACAAGTGTCTTGCTTGCTTTTGCATGAGAGGAGTTATCAAGAATAGAAGAATGAGTTAACTAAAGAGATAAATCAATTAAAAGAATAAAGCAATCAGTTAAGTGATTTAAAACAAGAAGAAGAGATTTGCATGAGAAAAGAAGATATTTCGCTTTATTAAATATAAAAAGCTTGAGTTATATTAGAGATAACTCAAATTAGAAGAAAAAGCAATTTAAATAAATAATTGATTTATTTAAATTTAGAGAAGATATTTTTGGAAGAAGTAATTAAATAATTAGAATTATTTAATTTAGAAGATTTTGAAAGCAAATTAAATAAATAAATTTATTTAATTGTTGTGCATGATTTTGGGAGAATGATTTTTGATTTAATTAAATAATTTAAGAATTATTTAATTTTAGATAAGAGGGAATTTGTTGAATTAATTAAATAATTAGATTTATTTAATTAGTGTAGATGTGAATTTTGGAAGGAGGATAATGATCAAATTAAATAATTAAAATTATTTAATTGTGGAAGAATATAGAGGAATTTGATTTAATTAATTAAATAAAGAGGATTTATTTAATTAATGTTGAATTTAGGAGATTTAGAAGAATTTGATGAAAATTAATTAAATAATTAGATTATTTAATTAGCGTTGAAATGAAGGTGATGAGACAGATAACGAAATGCAAGTGATTTGATGACACGGTCATTTTAGGGTGTCTACATTTTGCCCCTCTTTGATGCGATGCAGCTTGCAGCGTTGCGTCAAAGAAAATCGATTGTTGAAGAGGTGATACAATTTTCTGATGCCCCGGTGTATCGAGTTGCCCCAGCGTATACCCCCTCGAGCGGGAAGACAGGGAGGCGACAGAGGAAAGGCGTTGACGCTCGACTAGAAAGGTGCGCGACCAGTAGGAAGAAAAAGCAGAAACAGGGGGGGGGAAACGGAAGGGTGGGGACACTATAAATAGGTCCCATGGGGACCACAATCCTCATTTGCACCCATTGAGATTCTAAATTTAGAGAAAAAAGTTTCTAAACTTAGTGGAGAGAGAGTTGAGCAGCCAGCGGAGAGAGATGCCGATTCCTGTGCACAGACATCGGGCGGAGCTGGTGCGGACCTACAGGAGGCCAGCAGGAGCTCCGGCAGCGGTAGGTGATCGAAAACCCCCTTGTAATTTGTCGATTAGGGGTAGATTAGGGCTAGGTTTAGGGAGGTTTGCAATTTGAGCCAAAAGCGCTCTAGGAAAGTGCAGCGCGTATGGTAGTCATTCGGTGCGCTTTTGGTGCGCCGCAGCGCGTCTGGTAGTCGAGTGCAGCACTAGTGGTAGAATCGCGTCGCATCTGGTAAATGTGGGTAGCGTCGCAGCGCATGTGGAAAAATCCGCAGCACTTCTGGTAAATGTGGGTAGCGTCGCAGCGCATGTGGAAAAATCTGCAGCGCTTCTGGTATGGCGGTGCAGCGCACCGGGTAAGGTAGGTTAGCGCGGGTGGCGGGTATGTGGAGAAAGCGCGTCGCTTCTGGTAAAACAGAGTGGTGCAGTTGGCATAATGTTTTAGCGCGCTTGAAAAACAAGGCGCACGTGGGAGGAAAAATCAAAGCGCAGCTGGATAAGTAGTGAAGTGCGTTTGGCTGGGAGAAACAGCGCGGTTGCATAAACAAAGCGCTTCTGGCTAGATAGAAGAAAAAGTTAGGGTTTAGTAAAAGGGGGGGCCTAGAGGAGAGACGCCTAGCCTAGCCAACAAGAGGGAAAAGGGATGGCAGGGGTGGGGTATAGCATAGCCAATGGGTAGATAGGTTTTGAGGGATTTGGTTATGAAACTGACAAGTGATATGTTTATGGATGCAGAGGATTTTGCCACCGTTGATGTCGCGGGAGCGACACCATGCGATTGCGCACGAGGTTGTTCAGTTGACCTGGGAGGAGGATGCGTTCTTAGAGCATGCAGGGCTATGGCATGTGGCACACCTCACACACATTAGGGCGAATCTCGCCCTAGTGACAGCAGTCGTGGAGAGGTATCACAGCGAGACCTCGTCATTTCACTTCCCGACAGGGGAGGCTACAGTGACACTGGAGGATGTATATCGCATCCTGCGGATTCGGATTGATGGAGAGATAGTGGACTTCGACCCGGCACAGGGCGAGGCAGGCTTGGAGGAGGTCTTCTGCACAGACGACCTATGGATAGACGATGGGAAGATCCGATGGGCAGACGTCCCGAGACTCTGCGATAGGATCCGCTGGATAGTGGCATCATTGATCGGCGGCTTCCTGTGCCCAGATAGGAGATCTAGAGGCTTATCAGTTGGTTGGGGGACAGTGTTATCCGGGATGTTTACACATGGCCGACAGTATGCGTGGGGACACCCTGTGTCCTAGGACAGTTATACCACGATATGCATTATTGCGTATATAGGAGAGGCAGGAGCCTCTCAGCAGGGGTGACCTTGTTACAGGTGTGGGCGTGGGAGCACATTCCAGTTATCCGGCCCATGGCACAGTGCCACTGAGACCGAGGGGAGCTGTATGCGTTTCTGTACGATGGGGTGATGACACACAGGAGGATGGGATCAGTCAGCTACTGGCGGCGACAGATCGACGAGATGGACATATTCATCTGGAGGCCGTGGTTATTGTGCGAGGAGTGGCCGGATGAGCATGAGCAGCTCATGTACTGCAGACAGGCTCGCTATCTGTTCGGTAGACGGACAGATATGATAGAGAGATATCTTCCGGAGCGGGTACTGAGACAGTTTGGACTACCACAGGGGCTACCAGTGGGGGAGGCCACACATGCCAGGACGCGGAGAGAGACAGGAGACTGGGACGCAGTGATCCCGGTGGCGACAGCATTAGCAGAGGTGCGGGGACTTATCCCCGTGAGATGGGATTGGGACTCTGGGCTAGCAGACCCAGGGACGCTGCCAGACTATGACCAGTACTGGCAGACCCACAGGCTGATGAGATTGACTACACCAGGTGTAGTAGGGGCAGTGGGAGAGGTGTTAGTACTTGGCGGAGAGGCCAGGATGAGGCGGCAGGCCAGGGCAGCCGGACAGCAGGCAGGTGTACAGCAGGCAGGCGGCCAGCAGGAGGATGTTGAGATGGCAGAGGCATTGGGCCCAGTCGTAGAGACTGATCTGCAGAGGGCCGAGCGACTGCTGTAGGAGGAGATAGCCCGGAGGACTTGACTAGAGCTCCGGATGGTTAGACTGAGGAGAGACAGGGATACAGCGCGGGCAGAGGCAAGACAGGTAGAGGCCACAGCCTAGGCACAGACAAAGGCAGCCACAGCCGCACAGACAGCCCTGGCACAGGTACAGGCACAGTTATAGGCACAGGTGCAGGCCTACAGACAGCTACAGGCCTAGGTGCATGCACAGGCACAGGCACAGATGCAGCCACCGCCCGCACCAGCAGCCGACACCGAGGCAGTAGCACAGGCCAGGAGGGAGAGAGATGCAGAGGTACAGCTACGGCTGACAGCAGAGGCTACACTCTTTAGAGTGAGGCGGGAGAGAGAGGAGGCACGCCGTGCACTGGGCGCAGACCAGAGGACACTATATAGTGAGCTCGTCCGAGTGCAGGGTGAGCTGGTATCAGCTGGCCGAGAGGCAGAGTACTACAGGGGCCTGTATGTGGGTGCGGTGCTAGCAGCTCAGCAGGCACCAAGCTACAGAGACAGGAGCAGATCTGGGGCATCCGGATCTTGGAGGACAGGGCAGTCAGCGTCCTCGGTCAGAGGGCCACTTTTGCCGCCAGGGGGAGGAGGAGGACCATCAGGGGGACCTCCACCGAGCACAGGGGGAGGCCAGGGGCCACAGCAGGAGGGTAGCTCTACGCACTAGGGCATACTCATGTATATTGTATCATATTGTATTATTTTGGACAGATGCCTGCGTGCATTCTGATGTTATTTTGAGGGCTCTTGATAGCCTTGATGTACTATATTGATGTATATTTGGATGTATACACTTTTTGTACTATTGATGTAGACACAGACACTTTGTATTATGATGACCATTACATGATATATATATATGATGATCTGTTCGATTCACTGCTGTTCATGCTTTTGTGTATGCATTATCTGATGTCATGGATGTGATGATATGTATGTATGATTATGGATTCATGTGATGACATATGTTGCTTATATGATGCTTATAGATGTGATGACTAGTGATATCTGACATGTGGGTTTTGCAGATATGCACCAGAGAAGAGAACAGGAGGAGGTGGAGGACGCAGACTGTTGATCGATTATTGTAATGAAAACGATATAAAGGGTGTGGGAATGGATGAATGAGCTTGTTGCTATGGCTTCACATTTGTATATAAAGAGCAATCCTTAGTTTGATATAGCACGTGGATAGTTCACCACCAAGGTATAAAAAGACCAAGGTGCAGTAATATCCGAGTGCGTGGACGTTGACTCTACAAGCAAGCGGTTTGAACTTAGATCTCTTTAGACAGCATATAACCTTGTTGGAACATGTGAATAAGCCATAGTCTTGAACATAAAATAAACTTCAATACATGTAAATGCAAGAAGAAATATTAATATGTAAGATGCTAGGTTGTAACACACACAAGATAGATATGATGCTAAGAAAGATACTAAAGATCATTCCTCAAACACGGCACACAGAAAGCAATGACTATGCCCCCAGTCCGTACTGCATCGCAACATACCAAGATTATAGATAAACCAGGGTAGTTTTGAATAAGTATTGGAAAAGGAACAAAAGATAAACCATAACACAAATTGACTGACTTACAAAGTAAACATACAGCCAACATATTCTCTTGCCAAAGAGGTTGCTCAGGATAGATTGGATAGGAAAGATAACAGCCTTATCGTAGGAACTCTGTGTCCGTTAAAGGGGGCTATCTACCTAAAAAGACAATGTCTCACTTGCAGGAAATGCCACATGTCGCAGGAGACGCGTGTGTTGGTCTCGACAATGGAACACTTCGCAGAAGACAAGCCTGTGGATCTAGGGCTTGGTTAAGCGGTACTTAGCTGATGTTGGCAATCGGTATGCAGGATAGTAGAAGACTCTGGAAGGAAGCTTCTTTGCTTCAGGTTTGCAAAGGACTATTGCTTTGAAAGGATGCGCTAGCTTGCTGCTTGAGGTAGTCAAGTCGAGGCGAATGGATTTTGACAAACGGAAGACTAGAAGGATGGAGTGCTAATGGATTGGGATGGGTGGAGAATGATGGATCGTGTGTGCCTGAGTACTGAATACATCCTTCATATTCCAAACTACCTACATACCCTGTATCCACGGGATCAAGGCACACTTACGATGGAAGATGAACGTGATAAATATGTAGTTTTGGATAGAGTGATGAACAGAGCGAGGTGAAAGTGGGAGATCTTATGTACCTGAGTACTGGAAACGTCCTTCGTATTCCAGACTGCCTACATACCCATATCCATGGGATCAAGGTACCTTAAGACTGGGAAGATGATAATATGTAGTTCTAGTTAGTGTGATGATGTAGAAAGAGTGTTGAGAAGATAACAGCCTTATCGTAGGAACTCTGTGTCCGTTAAAGGGGGTTACCTGTGGAAATGAGACAAGATCGAAGTATGCGTTGTGAACCACGAACAAGGAACCAATCCTAGACCAAAGCTAAGGAAAGAGTTGCCCCCATTCTGGTAGAGGAAACTATAGGGGTGACCGCCGAAGAAGACACAGAAAGACTTGACCTAGGACAAGACAGTGTGAACTGTAGATACAGATCAAGACGTGGGATGACGATGATGGACATTGACAAATTTCCAAGCTATACTAGATAGGGAGATGGAAAGGCAAACAAAGTCAATGGTTTTATTACGAATGGATGGATGAAGCAGGTTGCGAACTGGACAAGGAGTGGACAAGACTCGATAGATGATGGATGCTGACTCTACGCATAGCGCCTGTTTGCTAGGTTTTCACTATGGTATTTATCCAAGGCGCCTGTTTGCCAGGTTTTCACCAGAGGATGGATTTTTTTGTATTTTTGTATTTTTGATTATTTTTGATTTTTGATTTTTTGATTTTTTGATTTTTTTGATTTTTTTGGGAATACTCTGAGGATCAGGCATAGAACTTCTTGAGATGGACACTGTTAAGTGGCTCATCTAGAGGAATGCCGTCAGGTGTAGCTAAAGTATAAGCTCCCGATCCATATGCTGCTGTGATAATGAAGGGACCTAACCAGTTAGGCTCAAACTTGCCCTTCTTCTCTCGATCTACTTGATTTCTCTGATTCTCCTTAAGTACAAGATCACCAACTTGAAATCATCTTTCTTTGATCTTTTTGTTGTAATTACGCCGGAGGTGGTTTTGATAGACATGGAGATGATTAAGTGCGGCAAGACGCCTCTCATCTAGTAGTTCAAGCTCAGCTAATCTAGAAGTGCGATACTCATCTCCGCCGATCAGGTCCTGCATGGATACTCTGAGGGATGGGATCTCGACCTCTATAGGTAGGATGGCTTCAGAGCCAAAGACCAAGGCATAGGGTGTGGCACCAGTTGGTGTTCTGATACTAGTGCGGTAGGCCCATAGGGCGGGATTGAGTTGCAAGTGCCAATCACGACCAGCTTCATTGACCATTTTCTTGAGGATTTTGAGAATGGTTTTGTTGGAAGCCTCAGCTTGGCCGTTACTCTGCGGATAGTAGGGAGTTGAAAAGCGATGTTGGATATTGTACTGTATGCATAAGGCACGGACATCTTGGTTCTTGAATGGTCTCCCATTATCAGTGACAATGGCTTGGGGAATACCATACCGGCATATGAGGTAGTTTAGGATAAACTTGGCTATTTGCTTACCAGTGATATAGGTCATAGGAATGGCTTCCACCCACTTCGTGAAATACTCAATGGCGGTAATGATAAACTTGTGGCCATTGGAGGAGGAAGGGTGGATTTGTCCTACGAGGTCAAGACCCCATTGAGAAAAAGGCCATGGAGTTGTCACAGGTTGTAACTCATGAGCTGGTGCATGAATCAAATCTCCATGCTGCTGACATTGTAGACACTTCTTAGCAAACTGTGCGGCATCTTGCTCTATTGTAGGCCAATAATAACCTGTTCTGAGTATCTTCTTAGCAAGATTAGGACCGGTAGAATGTGCGCCACAGACACCTTCGTGTATGTCTCGTAAGGTAGCTTCGGCTTCTTCCACGTTAAGACATCGTAAGAGGATACCATCGAGACTCCGGTGATATAGTGTATCACCCAGAATGATGTAACAAGAGGATCGACGGATAAAGGTTTTGCGTTGAGTGGATGATAGGTCAGGAGGAAAGGTTTTGTTCTTGAGGTATTCATAGATATCTTCGTACCATGGGGAATTGGGACCAACAAGTTCGCAGATGATTTCAGTAACAGGAACATCGATGGCTGGTATCAACAATTGCTCGATCAAGAATTCACACTTCTGTGTATTTGCAGGCATATCAATCAATGACCCTACAGAAGCCATAGAATCTGCAGCTTTGTTATGTTCTCTTGGAATTTGCTCAAATGTGATGCTAGAAAAGTGTGGTTTGTAGGCATCCACTAGTTGCTTGTAGGGGACCAACTTTTCATCCTTTGTTTGGTATTCATCCGTGACTTAGCGGATGACTAGCTGTGAGTCTCCATATACTTGTAATTCTGTGATATCCCACTGAACTGCTGTATTGAGACCTATGAGGAGTGCTTCATACTCGGCTATGTTGTTGGTGCAAGGGAATGCGAGCTGATATGACTTTGGAATGTAGTCATTCTGAGGTGTAACAAATAAGATGCCAGCTCCTGAGCCATGCTGTGTGTAAGAACCGTCAAAGTACAACTTCCACATTATGGAGTTGGAAAGAGTGAATAGATTCTCATCAGGAAAGTCTGCGACCATAGGATGTGTATCTTTCATAGGTGCTTCTGCTAGTTGATCCGCGAGGGCTTGTCCTTTGATTGCTTTACGATCTGTGTACTCAATGTCGAACTCGCTAAGGATCATGACCCACTTAGCTAGTCTGCCTGTGAGAGCTGCTTTTGCTAATAGATACTTCAGGGGATCAATCTTAGCTATCAGATTTATGTGTTGGTTCAGCATGTAATGTCGCAACTTTTGGGAGGCGAACACTACTGCTAAACAAGCCCTTTCCATTGGTGAATAATTGAGCTCGTATCCCACCAAGGTTCTACTGATGTAATAAATTGCGTGCTCTCTGCCTGAGTCATCATTTTGCGCTAGCAGGGCCCCTAGGGCCGAATTTGTAGTGGAGATGTACAATATCAAGGGTTTGTCCGCAACTGGTGGAACCAATACAGGAGGTGTAGCTAGATACTCCTTAAGTTGATCAAACGCTGCTTGACACTTGCTGTCCCATCGAAATGAAACATCCTTTCGGAGCAAGTGTTGAAAGGGTTGACATTTATCTGCTAGCTGTGATATGAAGCGCCTGATGGACTGTAACCTTCCTTGGAGGCTCCTTAATGCTTTAAGGTTCTTTGGTGGAGGCATCTCCACTATAGCCTTTACTTTTGCTGGATCTACTTCGATGCCCCTACGAGATACTATGTATCCCAACAGCTTCCCTGATGTGACACCGAAGACACACTTCTTAGGATTAAGTCTTACTTGGTATTTTTCAAGCCTGTCGAAGATCTGTCCTAAGACCTGTATGTGTTCCGCTCTAGAAGATTTAGCCAATATATCATCAACATAGTCTTCCATGATGTGATGAAAGAGATCGTGGAAGATCACTGTCATTGCTCTTTGATAGGTTGCTCCTGCATTCTTCAGACCAAACGGCATGACACACCAACAATAATTGCCCCAAGGACAAGTAAAGGTTGTTTTATGTTGGTCTTCTTCAGCTATCCTTATCTGATTGTAACCCGAGAATCCGTCCATAAGAGAAAGCATCTCGTGACCTGCTGTCAAGTCCACTATAATGTCAATGTTTGGTAGTGGAAAGTCATCTTTGGGACATGCCTTGTTGAGATCTCTGAAATCATTACACATGCGGATGCACCCATTAGGTTTAGACACAGGTACAATGTTTGAGACCCAATCTGAATAGTCAATGGGTCGTATAAACTTTGCGTCTAACAGCTTCTGTATTTCTACTTTCACTAGGAGAGCGATCTGTGGGTGCATCTTTCTCAACTTCTGTTTGACTGGTTTCACTTTGGGATCAACTGTGAGATAATGAACTACCAGCTTAGGGTCGAGCCCTGACATATCCACATAGGTCCATGCAAATTTGATGGTTCGTTGTAAGAAGAAGTTGTTAAGGTTTCTGTGCTCTGTATTAGATAATGATGCTGCTAGAAATGTTGTCTTTGGATTCTGTTCTGTACCTAGGTTGATCTCTGTAGAATCTTCCACTAGTAGAGCTGATTTCTCTTGATACTTAGAAGGTAAGGGAAGGTCAAATCCTCCATCCTCAGGTGCCACAGTTGGGTTTTCACCTTTGGATACGTCCTTTATTTTTACTATTTTATGATCAAGAGGTGCCACAGTGTGGTTTTCACCTAGAGATCTTTCTTTATGTGCGCTTTTGCGACTAGAGGATTTGGCATTCTCACCAAAATAAGCCGTGGGCTCAAGTTCCATTACAAAACCTGCCTTGTGATCGCCAAGAGGGATACCTTCTCGAAGTCCCATGAACTCAGCTAGAGCTTCGTCATTCTGAAATACATTTATAACGGGGGCCCCTTGTTGGTCCCAATCGATAAGTTCAGGGTAGACAAGCGTGACATTCTGGGTGCGTGACATTGGGGGCCCCTTGTTGGTCCCAATGGAGGATAGTGTAAAAATGGAGGATTTTGCGAATAGGTTGGTTATGTGGAGGGAAGAGTCATCGATGATATCCTCTGTAGATGTTGAATCGGCGGGAAACTTGTCAGTTACCTCGTCGAGGATATATTCAATGTCCGAGGCGCGTGGTACCTTCTTACCAAATCCTAATCCTTTCCTGTCTAGCTTCTTTGTTACCACAATGGGCTCCATAGTGCCTTGATTCTGTTTCCCAAGGCCACCTTTGCCTTTATAGCCCATGTTTTTCACTATCCTTAAGCCATTGCCATACTGCTTGACTGGTATCGTGACTGGTTCTTTCTCCTTATAGAGCCAAGAAGAGATGTCCTCAATAGTTTCCTCTTCCAATAACCGTCCATGTTGGAATTGGGTTAGGAATGGTGGGGGAGGAATATTTGCTTTTTTGGTAACTTTAGCAATGGGTGGTTTGCCGTAAGATTTTGGAGATAAAGGCATCCGCCCTACACAACAAGATTCAGAGATATCATAAGTGCCAAAGCCTATATCTCGAAAGCGAGCTGTGATTTTGGGGAGGGGTGTAGGTTCACTTGTAGAGGCTTGCGTGAGAGTTTCAGGGTCAACATAGAGAGGGGATTCAAGGGCTTTGTCATTTTTAGGCACTTGGTTGCAATTCTTATAGCTTCCTTGCAAGACACGGCAAAATTCAAAAGGATTAGGATCTCCTGGGATAGTGATCTCCGTACCATTGTATGGGAACTTTAGGGACTGATGGTACGTGGAGGGAATAGCTTTCATTGCATGGATCCATGGGCGGCCTAGGATAATGTTGTAAGGCAGCTCAATATCAAGAACTTGACACCTGGTTTCAAGCATAACAGGGCCTAGTTGTATAGGCAAGTGAATAACACCTTCTGAACGGCGTTCTGCATCATCATACCCCTTGATTGTAATACTATGATCAGTGTTGACGTGATCCTCAGAGTATCCCAATTGCTTTAGTAACTTTAAAGAACAGATGTTGAGACCAGCACCACCATCTATGAGGATGCGTTTGATTTTGCGCTTATGGATGAGCACTTCAATATGGAGGGCATCGTTGTGACAAGGATCATGGGAGGGAAGGTCTTTCTCAGAGAAGATCACATTGTAAGGTGAAGCAATATTACCCACTATAGCTTGGAAATCTGCGACTGCTATGTTGTTAGGAATGGAGGACTCTTGGAGGGCCTTTTCTAGCACTACTTTATGTGCAGGTGATGACCGTAGAAGGTCCAAAATAGAGATCTGTGCTGGTGTTCTCCCTAGATGTTCGACAAGATTATAATCAGACTGAACCGGAAGCCTAGGTGTAGGTGCACGAATGGTGACATGACCTCGACGAGTAGTAACAGCACAATCTATAGATTTGCCTTTAATGGTGAGGGTAGACACTCGACTCTCTTCAAAATGACCTACAATGGAATCGAAGGACGTGGAAGCGTGATTGATACCTTTACCTCTATCCTGAGGAGGAGGTGGACCATGATGAGGGAATGGTTCCTTGTACATATCGAGATCCTGGTTCGTGTGTTGCGCTGGTGATTCATTCTCAAAGGTGATTTGATTACCGTCGATGAGGTTTTGGATGAGGTGCTTAAGCTTCATGCAAGATGCAGTTCGATGACCTTTGCTCCTATGGAACTCACAATACTCATTGTCTCTATAACGTGCAGTTTTGTAGATAGGTTCTCCGTAAGGAGGAGCATCAGGTAAGGTTATGAGCCTTTTCTGCAAAGCTTGCTGTAAGACCGATTCGATGGGCACTCCCAAAGGAGTAAATTGACGTCGCGGAGGGTAATCTTGTTGAGGCCACTCTTGTTGTCGTTGCTGTTGGTTGGGATAAGGCTGCCTTTGTTGCTGCTGTTGTTGAGGTGGAGCTTGACTTGGTTTGGAGAGTTGCAGTGGTGTCTGCAACGTTTGGACATGCTTAGTATCGACCACCCCATCGTTGACCACGTTTTTGTTCTTGTTCCAATATTTGGGTTTATCGTTCGACTATTGATGAGAAGTACTATCTTTCGTCTCCTTAAAGATTTTGACCACACCCTTAGCAATGAGGGCCTTCTCAATGTTGATACCCTTGTATGTGATTTCATCGAAGGTTGTAGCACTAAGGATTTGCAAATGGAAACCTAACTCTTGGTTGAGATTCTGCACAAAGATGCTAACAAGCTGTTTCTCTGGAATCTTGAAAGGGAATTTACTAGCCATTTGTCTCCATCGTTGAAGGAAAGAAATGAAAGTTTCACCATTTTTCTGTTTATTGTTGCATAGGTCCGTCATGGAAATCTCATGCTCTATGTTGTAAGAAAAATGGGTGGCAAACTTTTCTGCTAGCTCGTTGAAAGACTTGATACCCGTAGGTAAGTGTGAGAACCATTCTATTGCTTGACCTCTGAGACTGCGAGGAAAAAGACGCATAAGATATGTGTCGTTGTGAGAGACCTCGAAGCAAGCAAGATAGAATTCCCTAAGATGGTCCTTTGGGTCACCTTTTCCTTTGTACTTATCGAAATTGGGAATAGTGAAATTTTGAGGAAAAGGGATCATTGGTAACAACCGATCAAAAGGATAAGGACACACTTCCTCTAAAGAGAAGGTCTTTTTGGTGTGGCCAAACGTAAGATCAGATAGCTGTTGTTGCACCTCCGCAATCTTTAGTTCCATAGTCGTGGGAGGGGTTGGTAATGTCTCCTGTTGTCCAAAAAGTGGTTGGTGTTTCCCATATGGAAGATTATAGTGTGAGCCATGCGTACTGGTATTGTAAGGGTCGTAAGATTGATTGGGATTGTATGGATTGTATGATTGGTTCAGATTGGGTTGGAATTGGAGGTGGCACTAGGTAAGAATGTTGGCTCTGCGATGTTTGAAGAAACGTATTGGGGGGAGGAAAGCTAAAGTGCGTTTGATTAGGTTGTGATGGTGGCACATAGCTTTGGGAAACTTGATGTTGGGAATGTTGCGAGTGGCTAGGTAATGTATGAAAGAAGTTGAGCGTGGATGAACGTTGTGGAGGAGGAACATAGGTAGAAGTGATTTGCGACGGTGGGGGTTGATTGAAGATGAGAGTAGAAGAATGTTGTGGTGGAGGAACATAGGTAGAAGTGATTTGCGATGGTTGGGGTTGCTTGAGGATGAGAGTAGAAGAATGTTGTGGTTGGGGCTGCGTGACTCCAATTGGTTGAGAGACATGCAGGTGTGATGATATAGGAGGTGGCATATGTTGAGACCCTTGTTGCATGGCTACGTACGTGTTCCCCAGATTGTAATTGGGTGGGAAACCTACGCGTGATGGGGTAACCAAGATTCTGCTTGCACTTGGGATGGACACTTTAGGAGGTGGTTGCACATTGGATCGAGCTAAGGTGGCTTGCTTAGCTAACTCTGCTTGCCGTTGGAGAGTTTCTTGTTGGTTTTGATAGATCTCCATAGGAGTCAAAAGTGGTGATACGGGCCTCTCCTCTGTTGGATTTTGAAAAAGGGGATTCCTATACTGCGAGCCTTGAGTAGGTAAGGGCGTAGTTACCGTGGACATGGTTTGCACCACTTGTATGGCTTCTTGGGTGTTGGTGTTCTCCTTGAGAGTGGACACATCAAAATCGGGAGGTAACTTGGCACATTGCTTTGCAAGCAAGCGAAAGAAATGATCCTGGTTCTCACTAAGGATTTTATCAAAGGCAGCTATAGCTCTAGGATCTTGTATAAATTCATCAAGATCTTGCCCATCTTCTTGAGAGGATTGACCTATTTCAAAGTGTCGCTCTTCTTGAGATGGGGGTTGATCAATGACATAACCTTGTGGGACAAAATCCAGAGGCAAGCCTGTGGTATACTGTGGTGCATTTAGCAAAGGGGTTCTATCCTCATGAGGATTGCTTGGTTCCTCTATGTGTGGCATGTTTGGAGAGCTGATTGGTTTAGCCGCGGGTGTACTAGGAGTCACTTTGGGAGTAACGTTGAGACGACCTGATTGTGGTGTGCGAGGGGGTGACTTGTGCTTCTTAGGGACAACTTGCCTAGACTTCATGGTTTGCTGTAGCCTGGTGATGACCATGGGATATGCCTGGGCACAATGTAATGCTGGGAATCTGTGAGATGCTTTGAAGAAACGGACAAACTCTGATGCACAAAGTACTGGACCAAAAGCGCTATACTGTTTGACCAGAGGCGCAGGACTGTGCTACCAAAAGCGTGCTACTGTGGGCCAGAGGTGACGGACTAAGCTACCAATAGCGAGTTACTGCTATGCCAAAGGCGAGCTACAGTGACCAAAAGCGAGCTACTGTTATACCGAGGGCGCTGAAGTAGAGTGTTAGCCAGAGGCGAGGTACTGCTATACCAAAGGCGATCTACTGTATGACCAAAGGTGAGCTGCTGTAATACCAGGGGCGCTGAAGTAGTGTCATGTTTTTCAAAGGCAAGATGTTTCTGTTTCTGATTGGATTGGTTTGGCAAGAGAAAACACAGCAAACAAGTGGTCAAAAAAAGGCACAAGGACTGACACAACAGATAGTGTATGTTCAAGGCTCCAAGCAAGCCCAATGTTTCCACAGGTATAATACAGTTGCAATCAATAACAAGCACTTTTTATCCCTAGAGACAAGGTTTCATTGCAGTAGATCAGCTCACAGCTTAATACTCCGTCGATAAAAATATCATTCCATAAAGGTGTCGGATATTTAGTATCTTTGCGAGAGACGATAGGTAGGGATATCTCACCCTCCCCTTGGAAAGCTCAAGTAGGTCACAAGAGCTTTATGTCCGAGGGAATACTATCTCTTCTCAAGGGAGCCAATGGTGAGTGTCTTAAGGGTTTAAATCGATTTCCCTTGCACTGATGATTACCGCAATGTTCGGAGGTAGGTCGGGTAGTCTCTATCTAAATTGGTTCTTAGTGACTTTGAGGGACCAACGCCTTACGAGCAATGCGACAAGCTACTAAAAGCTTTAACCAATCCTACTAAGAGTTTCAAACACTTTGCTCAATGTGAAAATCGTTTCCACAAAGAGCTAGTACACCTCTTTTCAGTTTGGCACCACAAGGTAAGGCTGACGTCGGTTAGGACTTGGCTTTTGCCTTATCCCTTTTATATAGCGGTTCAAAGGAAAACTCCGCTTAGGGTCGTCCCTTTTGGATGAAACACAATCCAAAAGCAGGCCCTTCTAAAGGAAGTACAAAAAATGTAAAATGAAGCACGTCAAACAATGGTTCAATTGTCCCGTTATAAGAAAAATAATGTGCAACTAAGCTGTGCACACACACGATTGTAGTTGTAAATTGTCCCTTATGAAATGAAGTGTTTGGCATTCATGTCCATTGTCCTTTAGAAAATTGAGGTGTTTGTCCATACATGTCCATTGTCCCTTAAGAAAATCAGTATGTTCCTAAGACTTAGATTTGCAAAAAAGATTTGTTCAATTACTCCTTTTAAGCATGCAATGTGTTTCTAAGACTTAGTAAGGTAAAACAAAAGGGTCTTCAACGCTCGTCCTGCATAAATATGTTAAAAACACCTATTTGGCTCTGTGTGAGTAATAAGAAGCTGCCACAATTTTGTTAGTTCCACCAAAAATTCACAAGTTAGCAAAAATAAATCAACTTTGACCAAAAGCGCTGAAAAACATTACCAGAAGCGACCTACTGTGTTCCAGGAGCACAGTAATGCAGACCAGAAGCGTCAGAGGATATAGCCAGCAGCGTTGAACAATAACCAAAAGCGCTTCACTGTCGTTCCAAAAGCGCTGCGATAAATACCAAAAGCGTGTAACGATAATAGCAAAAGCACTGTAATATATCCAGGAGCGCTTCACTGTGTAACCGAGAGCGCGATACTATGTGGCCAACCGCGCTGTTCTGTCTCAGATACAGAAAATATTAGTTTTGTTAACAATAACCAGGTCAAAATAACTTTTCATGGTGGACCTATTATCTGAAGGATGATATCTGATAGATCTGGGTTGTGTAATCTAGAAACTCAGAAAAAATGGATCAGACCAATAGATTAGCACCAGAAACAAGGATATTCCTAAATAAATCAGCTTAGGAGATATCAAAAATCAGGTTCTGAAAGACAAATATAACAGCTTGTCCGACAAAATGACAGATCTGAAATGAGAAATCACTGCAAAACCCCGAATGAAGTCAAAAACCTAATTTTAATCAAAAGCGCCTAATAAGACCGCCAGTAGCGCTTCTCTGTGCTGCCGATAGCGCTTCTCTGTGCTACCAGAAGCGCGGCTGTTCTGCCAAGGGCGCTGAACTGTTCCTGCAAAAGCGCTGTAATATGCTGCTAGAAGCACTGTGAAGTGCCGTAAGCGCCGTACCGTACTGTGTCTTAAAAGAAAACAAATTTCTCAAAGAAACCAAGGGATTAGTGGGTCCCACCGGGCATGCCAGAATGTGTATATGGAAAAATTGATCTATTCTAAACTAAATAAAACCAAAGAATCCAATAACATAAAGAAAACGAATTTAAATAAAAGCCATGACAAATAATCAATGCAATAAAGACTTTTACCGAAATTTGTGTTGTTTCCTTTGGATTGAATGTAGAATTGCTCAATGAAATTGCAAAGCCATAGCTGCAACAAGCAAGTGTAGTGCTCAAGAGATCAATGTCAAATGATCGTAAGGTTGCTCAATCGACGTGTTGTGTATGCTCGAAGCGCTGTTAAGTATGCTTGAGAATACGATCGAAGAGAGAGATAATGAAGGAGATGAGGGGGGTTTATATAGATTTCAAGGAAAATCGATCAACGGTCCAGATAATTCAGAAGAATCAATGGAGGAGATAAGTTGAGGAATGTGCAATGAAAGAGGAGAAGACACGTGTCTTGCTTGCTTTTGCATGAGAGGAGTTATCAAGAATAGAAGAATGAGTTAACTGAAGAGATAAATCAATTAAAAGAATAAAGCAATCAGTTAAGTGATTTAAAACAAGAAGAAGAGATTTGCATGAGAAAAGAAGATATTTTGCTTTATTAAATATAAAAAGCTTGAGTTATATTAGAGATAACTCAAATTAGAAGAAAAAGCAATTTAAATAAATAATTGATTTATTTAAATTTAGAGAAGATATTTTTGGAAGAAGTAATTAAATAATTAGAATTATTTAATTTAGAAGATTTTGAAAGCAAATTAAATAAATAAATTTATTTAATTGTTGTGCATGATTTTGGGAGAATGATTTTTGATTTAATTAAATAATTTAAGAATTATTTAATTTTAGATAAGAGGGAATTTGTTGAATTAATTAAATAATTAGATTTATTTAATTAGTGTAGATGTGAATTTTGGAAGGAGGATAATGATCAAATTAAATAATTAAAATTATTTAATTGTGGAAGAATATAGAGGAATTTGATTTAATTAATTAAATAAAGAGGATTTATTTAATTAATGTTGAATTTAGGAGATTTAGAAGAATTTGATAAAAATTAATTAAATAATTAGATTATTTAATTAACGTTGAAATGCAGGTGATGAGACAGATAACAAAATGCAAGTAATTTGATGACACGGTCATTTTAGGGTGTCTACAGCTACTATTGCATTCCACTGGAATCACAATCAAATTGAAATACTTTGTCAAAATCCAATAATGCTAACATTGGTTTCTTTGTCACCTTCTACTTCAATAATTCAAAACTATTATTAGCTCATGATGTCCACTTGAAATCCTTTCTATCACCTCTCATTGTCTCTATCATTGGTGTGCATACTGTACTGAAATTTCTTATGAACTTTCGGTAGAAACTTACTAATCCATGAAATGATCTTACCTCCCCAATATTCACAGGTATTGGCCACTCAATAATTACTCTAACCTTCTTAGGGTCCATCTTCAATCCTTCCACAGAAATCACTAATCCCAAGTATACCAATTCTTCCTTCATGAAACTACATTTCTTGATGTTTATTAGCAACTTCTCTTCCTTCAAACTCTACAATACTTGTCTAATATGCCACAAATGTTCCTCCTTTGTCTTACTAAAAATTAGAATATCATCCAAGTATACAATAACAAACTTACCCAAGAATTTCTTCAAAACCTCATTCATCAACCTTATGAAAGTACTAAGTGCATTAGTCAATCCAAAAGGCATCACTAACTATTCATATAATCCCTCATTTGTCTTGAATGCAGTCTTCCACTCATCTCCTTCTCTGATCCTAATATAATGGTATCTAGTCTTCAAGTCTATCTTTGTGAAATACTTTGCTCCACTCAAATAGTCCATGATGTCATCCATCCTTGGCAATAGAAATTTATATTTAACTGTGATCTTATTGATTGTTCTAGAGTCTATACACATCATCCATTCTCCATCCTTCTTCGGTTCTAGTACTGCAGGTACCACACATGGGCTTAGACTTTCTTTGATCAATCCTTTCCTCAACAATTCATGCATCTGTCTATTCAGATTTGCATTCTCTGTTGGTGTCATTTGGTGTACTGCTTTGTTAGGAAAACTTGCTCTAGGTATAAGGTCCATATGATAATTGATACTCTAGATTGGTGGCAATTCTTCAGGTACATTATCTAATATGATATCTTCATACTCTACAACAATTATGTTATCTCCTGTAGCGGTGGTTCTTCTCCTTTTATTGTGGTGTTTTCTACACTTAGGTCTCCACACTTCTTTGGAATCAAAGCAAAACACATATTCTCATGTCTAAATCCATCCAAAAATTTCCTTCCATCCACCAAGCAGATTCTAGCATTCCCACATACTTCACTTTTAGGCTCATCTTCTAAAGGTATCAAGATATGTTTCTTCCCATTTGATGTTATAGTATAAGTATTCGTTCTCCCATCATTTATAGCCTTTCTATCGTACTGTCATGGTCTTCCCAACAATATATGGCATACATCCATCATCATAATATCACACAATGCTTCATCATTATAAGATCCTCTATGAAATTTCACCAAACATTATTCACTCACCAGTACCTTGTGTTCATCTTGAATCTATGCTATCTTGTAGGGTTTAGGGTGTTTCAACCTCTCTAGGTTTAGCTTAATCACCATCTCCTCTAAAACAAAATTATCAATACTACCACTATTAATGATAACCTTACAACATTTACCTCATGATTTGCATCTTGTCTGGAAAAAACTTTTCCTTTGTGGTGGTTGCTTAGTTGTCTTTACTTGAAATAATTCTCTCCTCATGACTAATTATTCTCCTTTCTCTAGTTTCCCAACTAAACTAGGTGATCCAACAGGTTCTTCTTCCACATAAGATGCTCTTGCATTGTTCTCTGTTCTATTGCTTGTACTTCCCTGATGAAATTCAAATGCTCTGTGTCCTTCACCTCCACACTTTAAAACAAGTTCCTCTGAATGACCTCTTATCAAACCCTCTTTCATCTCTCCTATATCCTTCATTGTGGTAAGAGTTATGATTCCCTCTGCTATCGCAGTAAAAAATTCTGTCATCTCTCTGGTATGAATTGTTATCTCTGTCTTCGTTTTTGTATGGACTCCTTTCCTTGTTTTTCTTCACATAAGGTCTTTCTCCTCTGGAACATGTTCTACCTCTTTGAAATTTGCCTCCTCTACCTCTCTTTCTTTGCTCATGCCTCTTGTTCAACTTATCTTCAACTTTTAATGCAGACTAATATGCTTCTTCTATTGTTGTCATCCTTACCAAACATAGTTCTTCCTTAATGTTCATCCTCAATCCATTTATGTATCTTGCCACTTTCTCCTTGCTTTCTTCACTTTGTCCTATCCTTATGATCATCTTATTAAATTCTTCAGTATACTCCATAGATTTCTCCTTTTGCCTTAGGTTTTGTAATCTATTCAACAATTCCAACTCATAGTCAATAGGTATGAACTAATTTTTCAACTTTGTCACCATCCTATCCCATTTTATGATCTTTTCTTTTCCTCTCCTATTCCTATCCAATTGAACTTCTTTCCACCAAATAGAAACATGTCCTTTCAACTTAGTTTTTGCAAATCTCACTCTCTCCGAATCTTTAATTTCTTCATATTCAAAGTATTCTTCCAAGTCATTTATCAAGTCAATCAATTCCTCAGGATTCCAATTTCTAGTAAAGTTTAGTACTTCCACTCTAGGTCCTTTTTCCCATCTTAGAAATAGCTTTCAATATCTTCACCTGATCTGATTCTTCTTCTTTTAGGGCTTCTTCATTTTGGTTGGCTGATTGAAATTCTTCATCATCACTTTCATCTTCATGTCTAGGGTTTAGTCCTCTTCTTCTATCTTCTTCTACAACATCCAATCAAACTTTCATTGTCCTCATCATCTCTATCATTTCTTCCATTCTCCCAGCAACATTGGCCATAGCAAGCATCCTTCTTAGAGGCATCTCTTCCTAGGATCTGATGCAGCTGCCTCAATTCGGTGATTTGACTACAAGGTAGCAAATACCTCACAATCGATGCTTTGTTGACAAACACAAGTAGACTACCTTAGGTTGGTGATCTGTTCACCACAAGATCTTTCAAAATGCCTTCACTTCCCAAAGGATTCAAAATTGCGCTCTAAAACCACTTGGTGCAGTCATGGCAGGAGGGTTCAAAGAATGAACTATCCAAACCATGTAGCTAGAGTAAACACAACGGAAACAACACAAATATAGAATGCAATGGAAGATTCATATATTCATAATATCAAACAAATACATTGCTCATATGCTGACAACATGCGGGCTATAATCAAAGGGCTCATAGGCCTTCTTTCTGAGTTACAACAGATATGCAAGATATGGCATTGAAGTGCCTTCAAGAAAGAAAATTAAATTCTAAATCACCTTCTAAAACTACTAACTTCCTAATTCATCTAGGATATCTATATATATCATCTTCAACCTCATAGAATCCTCCACATTAGCTGTAAGAGGTTACAAGCTCCAATGAAAGATGTAACGTGTAGGAACATGTAGGTCAGCCTACAACACATGGTATTGCTCTGTAAATGGATGAAACTTGGTTTGGACCTCAAGGAAGGTCCATTTGGTCCTTATTTGACATGTATGATGTTCCATTAGGCTCTGCAAGTCACAAAAGTGCTCTGTAAACCTTCTTCTTCCAACTGACTGCCTGAATGCTCTGTTCTGTAAAAGCTGATGATCTTCTAGTAGTGATAGCTCTTAGGAAACAAATCCAAATCACTTGAATCTTGATATGATGTAGATGACACTATGTAGATGCTATGTCCTACTCTGTGAACTCTGATATGAAGATGCGGCAAAATGCAGTACAAAATGCTGAAACTGCAAATGACTAAATTGAACTGGAAATGAAAGAAAATAAAAGAATGCAAATATTTTTGGTTGATGCAAGATTACTCTGCAACCTAGGATGCTCTTTCATCAAAGCACTTTAGTTTGAATAAAGACCCAACAACCAACCAACCAATAGAAATAATCTCAAATACATGCATATATAGCTTTTTAGATCACACTATAGCAGTCATGGACGTCGAAGAGAAGTCAACAAGGAAAGTCGTCACCCATACTGCAATAACTCATCTGGTGTCCTTGGAGTGTGCCCACATGGCTTTGCCCATGAAATCTATTGAAAACGAGTGTTTACCCATGCCATGAGTACAAAGATTTAATGCAAATGAGGCTACAATGACATGGGGAGGCAAGAAATCCATCTTCTACAAGTAATTGACCTCTGAAGAATCATTAATGGTGACCATGAGAGTCATTGAGCAGTCTCATCATGTTTGAAATAGTAGAAAATACACCAAGAAGGCAAAAGGTCAGGCCCCAACTTATCAGACTTCCTTCGATCAGTCTTAAATCGATCAGGCATTAGAAAGGTGAAGGAGGAAACCCTAGCCTCCAAATTCTGAGAGAAGAGAAAATCGTTGGGCTTTAGGGGTCAGGCCTTCATAGTTATATCATTCTTTGGAAAGAAGAAGAACTCAACCTCTAACTCCGAACACTTAGCCAATTTTTATGAAATTAGCGAAGATCGGGCCTCGGGCCTTTTGCTTGTCGCTTTTAGAAAAGTAGAAGAGAGAAGAGAGAACTCCCGACCTCTAGTTTCTGAAAAACCTAGAAATATTTGTAGCCCGCTGGACTTTGGCCTTTGGGCCTTCCACCTTACACCTTCCAAAGGGGAAAGGAAGAGGGAAAGAGAAACCTCCAAAGTTTGACATCTGACATACTTAGAGCATTTTACTTGTTGTGTTTCGGCAAGAAGACCTCCAACCTTCCACCTTCCAAAAGGAAGAACGTGGAATAGAGAACTCCTGACCTCTGAAGACCAAAACACTTAGCTGAATACAAGGAATAAGGTGAAGTTTAGAGATGACAAATATGGCATGACAAAGAGGGGAAGCCTAAACTCTGAAACTCTGAAAACACAGAAAATACAAGGAAAACTTAGGATTTTTGGGACTTAGCCATTTTGGGGAACTCTTTCCTTATAAATCAAAGGGAAAATACTACGAGTTCATGGATCCTTAAGCTATTTGGCTAGAAGGCAAAATAGGATAATAGAAACCTAGTTATGTATAAGTTACACAATAAACATTTCCTTAAGGGGAATCCCTACCATGAGGTAACATGCCCCTAGGGTTTCTATATCATGAAGGGAAGAATGGTCCCCTCTAGAAGTAGGACCTAAAACCCTAGTTAAAATGATTAAATCTAATTAATTAAATTAGAGATTTAATTAATTATAATGTGGAAATGTTATTATTTAAATCCAAACATTAAATTGAATAAAAATGCACCATAGAAAAGCGTTATAAAATTAACACTATTTATTTTGATTTAAAACAATTAACTAGACTGTAGTAACCTTAATAAATTAAGATCCAACTAAGTCTACCAAAGGTTTCTCAAAAGTCGATTTAACCCAAGGGATAATAATCTCCATCAAGGGAAATTAAAATTTCTTAAAATTCACTTAGGAAATCAATTCTTAACTCAGGAAAATTTAATAAAAAAATATAGGGAAAATAAATTTCCCTAAGGTTGAGGATTAATTAATAATTAAGCAAATATCAATCTCCTAACTATAAAACATTACGAAAGTAGTTTAATTAATCTAAAGTGAGATTAGTTAAACTTAAAGTCATATTATAGGCCTAAATGAATTAGGGCAACTCTCAAACACTAACGTTTTCCTATAACTTTTCTAAGGTCTTCTAGAGAGCTCATATTTGCTTGCAAGTTTGAAGAGAGGCTAAAGGAGGAAATCTCTTTCCTTAGGGGAAAGATTATTTCCTCAAGGCTAAATTTTCTATTTGATGCTAATATAATTTGTTTAAATGTTTTCTATAATAAGATTTTCTATAATTCTATTTAGAAGTTTTCTAATGTGTTATTGTTCTAATTTCCTTACTACAAGTTCATAGTTTTCCACTAAAAGTTTACTTTGATTGGTAGTAGTATAGATGAATAAATATATTATTGTATATATTCTGAATATATATAATATATATTTATATATATATAAGGAAAATGGAATGTAAATATGAAAATATACTTAAATGTGTGATTATATATGTATATATACATATATATATATATAATAAAATAAAATATATTTATGTATCTGTGAATAGACATAGCACTGTGTATATACACAACACTATAAGTATCACTATATATACATAGTACTATGTATATTCACAACACTCTCTATATATATAAACTTATATAGACATAAAAATATAAGGGGCAGGTTTAAAACACGATGACTCTTTTTTTTCTTTGTTTAAACGCATAAAAAGAAACATTGACAAGGGGCGACCCTGAGCAGGGCATGGGCCCCTGAGAGGGGGTTACCAGCCTGCTTAGAGTCAATCCCTCAAGGGAGGGCCAAGCCCCTCCCCACAGTACCGCTATGATGACATTGTAGGGGGGGCTTCCCTGCCCCCTCCATCGCTGCAACAGTGGCAATCGAGGGGGAAGTGGGAACCCTTCCCCCAACCCTACCCAATTTTTTTTAAATATAACTTTTTAATATCTTTTTTTAACCTAAAACTTAAAATTTTAATATTGCATTTCTTTTATATGTCTCTTATATGTATGTATGTATGTATGCATAAATAAGAGTTGAGCTCATTTTTGTTCTTTTTTTATAAATAAATAAACTAGGTTATAAATACATCATTTTTTCATTTAAACATTATATATGTAATTGTTGATGTATGTTTTTACAAATGCATAACAAGAGATAAATTCACAAAGAACTTAATCTATCTTGAAGAATATGGAGAAATATCAAAATACTTCTCAATTCCAAGTCTATGTTAACTAGGTCATGGTTGTGTTGAATTCACTCAGAGTTCAATGTGAAGTTGTTTTGTTTTAAGGGGCCTTACGTAACTTGAGATAGGTGTACTGACTGTATTTACTTCTATTCTACAAATAACTACAAATTAAACACTATGCTTAGTGATCCTTTGCATGTATTTACCACTTTACTACAAAGCCTTGCATGAATATGGATAAAACTTGCTTTGTACCTCAAATTTATATGAAAACTGCTAAGATCGTTATAATTCACTAGTATTTATGCAAATCAAGAGCAATTTCCTTTGGATAACTGCGTGCATGCTAATTATTTCAAGATTTTGGAGAAAAGTTAGGAAAGAAAGAGTTAGAAACATTTGTTTTAGATAGGATCTAATGTTCTGCTATCCACGTATGACAAGCTTAAAATGATATTGAGCAATTCAACAATAATTAAACTCTATATGTAAATCCTGAGCATTTTCATGAACATACATAAGGAATTGCAATCCTTTAAAGAAAATACATCAAACAAACACCTAAATCAAAAAACACTCTAGATTAGATGCAAAATTCTGAAGTTTGCATTCATTTGATATATGAAGTCATTTTGAGTTTACAATGTAGCTATGACTTTTATTGAAATGATCAAAATTACTAGAACTCACAAACATATTTATAGATACATGAAGGAGGCAAGATATTCCAAACACTCCTTGATGTAGGCATAGACGACCTCCTCTCTAAATCACTAAATGCTCAAAGTATTCACTTAAGAATCACTTCCTTTTGCAGCAAATTTACTAAGTACAACCTAAGACTAAATGCTATGAATCCCTGTGTAATTTAAATACAAGTAGTAGGGTTCCTTATATAGATTTGAATCCCCCTCTGCTACAGTTAAAAAAAAACCCATCAATGGTTCCAATTCAAACTTACAAAATCAATGGTGGAAAATATTTCCCAACCCCCTTTCAAAATATCACTAGGAATATTCCCTTTGGCTCAAAGGATACCATTGGCATCTTTTAAACATGAAATATTTTCCCTTGACTTTTCCTCGCTGTTAACTTTCGCTGATAACAATATAACAAAAAAGACTGCAAATAATAATATTGAGGAATTACAAACTGCCATTAATACTCCTTTTTTTGTCTTCTCTCACTCTTTCAAGTATTCCATATACTTGGTTATCAATGCTACAATAGAAGTATGAGTACTCCTCTGGCTCTCCATCCATTCATATTATTGTTGTTGTTGTTGTTGTGGTTGTTGCTTTGGTGGAGGATTCTAATCTAGAGGTGGTCCACATGGTGGTGAGGGTAGTGCATCGTTTTGTTGTTGTGGCTCCTCTTCCTCCTTCTTTTTTTCTTCCTCTTCATCTATATCTTCTTCAGTGTCTTGCTCTGTATCTTCTTGCTCCAAGTTTTCTTTTTATTTGGTTTGTTCATTATTAACATTAGGAACACTTGACACACTAATACCAAAAATGCCTGATGGCATTACTTCCCCTGTCTGTACTTCAGTTTGAACTTGTACATTTTCAGGCATGCTTGCCTTTTCTGACTATGATGGCTGACCCGAAGATACATCCACCTCTTCTGTAATTTTCTCTTCTTCTTTTTCCTTTTCTGCTTCTGCTACCTATTGTGCAACAACCTGCACTTCTTTTATGATTTCTAGTGGCACCAATTGACCAAAAGGGTCCACTATCTCTAGGTCTTCTTGTATATTGTCATCCTTTGTCATTGGGGTTTGTGTCTTTTCCATAGATATCTAGTCATTGTGTTCCTCTAGTATAGGGGATAATTTTTATGTTTCTTCTTCTTCATCATCCTCTACCCCTATATTTGCTCCAAATTGTGTCTCTTCATCATCACTACTATCATTATCACAATTTCACCTACCTTCTTGACCTCTTAGCCTTTTGACTCTTGTAGCTTCTCTTCAGTCAATTCTTGTTTGACTTTTATGTATCATTATCTTCTCTCTTCATGTGTAGAATTAGTGGATACAAGTTTTTGTCTTGTTCCTACCTGTGGAGCATCAACTATCACAATGGGTATCTATGCCTTCCCTTTTGGGGTATCTATGATCACAACTTTTATTTTGTGATATTCTGTTGGCACCTCTTTATTTTGCACTTGCTCTATAGTAACCCTTAGTGTTTGTGCCTATTCCACATTAGCTCCTTGGCTTGATGTCCCTTCTTCTATGAATGTACCTAAAGGAATGGCAATTGTGATACCAACAGCATAAGGATCCATAAGTGTTGCATTCTTATCCTTGTCAAGAATTGCAGTTTCTACAATTTTTCTCCTTTTTTCATAAAAACATAGTAACTCATCTTCATTTTCTCTTTCTCTCTTCTTTCCCTTCTTCTAATATGTGGCTACAAGACCTTGAGCCTTAAGCTCTTCCATTTTATCATTTAACCATGTCTTAGAAAACAAAATAACTGGCTTGGATATCACCTCCAAGGATGTCTCTGCTGGCTCTTCCCAATTTGTTTCAATGATGGGCAATAGTGCTACTCCCTTGCTTTCATAGCTTTTGTTTAATACTTTACCATCATATTTTGTAACTTATTGGGGTACACTAATTTCCCCCATCATTTTCATTTGCTCTAAGGTCAATCTTTGATAAGCCCTTTTCCTCATGTCTTTCTCATTCTCACAATCTGACCAAAAGTCCTCAATGTGTATTTGGTGTCTATATTTCTTATCAATGTAGTTTTGGATTCTGTGGAAAGGGTCAAAATGTCTAACTAAGTCAAATTATTCAAACCCATAGTATCTCAACTCCCTCTCTGATTCTTGAGCTATATCCTCATTATAACATGAATAATTGTCAAGTATCTAAGGGAATTTGATGTTTCCTCTATTGATAACTGAGAGGGGAGGGGGTGAATCAGTTATCTTAATTATATGACTTTCTTTTCTTATTTAATAATTAGTGAAGTGTCAAAACATATAAGCATACATAAACATGAGAGAAGAAAGAAATCAACACACATAACACAAGGATTTTTACGTGGAAAACCTTGTTAAGGGAAAAACCACGGGGTGACTAACCCAAGATTGTATTCTCTGTTAAAAGAATAGAAGTACAAAATGGCACTTGCTGTTGGCAAGATACACATTGAAGCTTCATGATTATTGTCATTGATGGTAACAAAGTTCATCCCACACATCCACAGGACATTATATCGGAAGTCAAATTGAAGAGTGTTGTGGTCCGGTATGCAAGAATAGAGCATGCAGAAGGTCCGACAGTCAGGTCCGGAACTGTTAAAGGAAGTATCTCTGGAAAATACAAAATTGGGGAAGTCAAGAGGAGTACCTTGACTGATAGATTCTAGGAATTGAGCCTCCGGTGATGAAGGAATAAAGAGATATGAGCATTCAAGTATTAGGGTCCTGTTTGGTAGAACAGATAGAGGAAGAACTGACCGGCAAAGCATCAGACATTATTCTGGATGAGATGCTGATGGTAATAAAGATTCTTAAGGTATCATTCTTGTTTGGCCGACTTGTTAGATGACTTGCATAAGTTCCTTTTTGATCCGCATCACTTGGTAAGCAAGGATTTAGCCGACAGACTAAAGTTTAGGAAATATTGACCTTTCCGGATGCCGACTAGAAAGAGTATGAAATCCCTTATGCAGATATATATACATGATGGATTTCATTGAGAAAGTGAGTGTTGAGTTGTTAAGTACGAAGAAAAATAGAAGTATAGAGGGAAAGTAGTAAGGAAGGTCCGGTATGTGAAAAGATAGCAGAACAAAGGAAGAGGAAGGATGAAGTGTAGCAGATCAGTATACTGAGCCTAACTGGAACTGAACTCCAACATGTGTGGATGCTTCACATCAGTTCAAGTATCTTATTATTCTTGTTACAACTTGTAGACAGTGAGTCTCTTGTGAGCAGTGTGCTCAGGCAGTGAGCCCTAATTGGCAAGTGCAATTTTGTATTTCTATTCTTCTAACAGAGAATACAATCTTGGGTTAATCACCCCATGGTTTTCTCCCTTAACAGGGTTTCCATGTCAAAAATATTGTGTCATGTGTATTTCTATTTCATGGTTATGTTTGCTTATTTGAATTGATGCTACATTAATTATTAAGAAAGTTCAGAAAGCTGAAATAATTAAGATAACTGATTCACCCCCCTCTTAGTTATCAACAATTGGTATCAGAGCCAGTTCCTCTCAACAGAGCCTAACAACTTGAGGAAGACCTGGGAATACAAATGGATGCATATGGTATGAAGGATCAACTTAAGTCTGCCTGAGATGATCTTGAGCAGTCAAATTCTGAAATCAATGAATTGAAGGAAAGACTCAAACAGGTTGATGATTTCATAAATGAATTAAAAGAGAAACTAAGTCTCTCTATGAAAAAGAGAAAGAAGCTACTTTAGTAACTGGCAAGACAAAGTGAAGCCAATGATACAAATAGAGATCTGAAGGAGAAAACCAAGTTATGTGAAAAGTTATCAAAAGAAATCATTATGGTAAGACATGAAATGGAATCAGAAGCTATGAAGTTTACCCAAGAGATTGAAGAGAAAAGAAAAACTAAAGATGATCTAAGACATTCTCTCAAGGAAAAATTAGAAGATTGCCACAAGATGGATAGAATTATCAGACATCTTGAATCTGATCTTGAAGATGCTAAAGATAATGAAGAAAAACTTGAGGATCAAATTGTCTCTCTTAAAAAGGATCTTCAAACAGCAAATGAATATAAAGAGAAATTCAAGATAAGTTCTGCTCAACTTGAAGTTCTTGAAATTCAAAAGAGGGTAGATGACAAGTGTGGTTTGGGATATGAGAAAGGTGAAAGCTCCGGATCTGGTCAGAAGAATTTTGGATCAGAAAATCCAAGGAACAGGCCTAGAAGACCTCTGGTAAGACAACCTAATGCTCAAAGATCTCCATCCTTCAATGGATACTACCACAACTGCAACAACTTTGGTCATAGAGCTAATCAGTGCAGAAAGAGAATGAATTAGACTAATACATCCTTCTCTGGACAGTGTTTCAACTGCAAAAGGTATGGTCACAAATCTCATGAATGTAGAAATATGCAAATGAACAATTCATTCAATGGTAGATGCTTTGCATGCAATAGAATGGGTCATATGGCTAATCAATGTAGATCAAGAGGATATCAATCAAATATGCAAAGAAATGTTGTTTGCCAAATTTGCAATAGATCCAGCCATATTGCAAAATTTTGTAGAAACAAGAATCAGGACAAAAGAGGTCCGGTACATCATAATCAGAATCAAGATAAGGGAAAACAAAAAGTGAATGTGGATGAAGTTCAAAGTGAGATGAACAAGATTTAGGTGAAGAAAAGTATAGAAAATGTAGGGGATGGATCCGCACTAGACTCTGGTGCTAATATTCCTTCCAGAAATTAAAAAGTGAGCTCTAGCTCAGGGGGAGACACAAAGAAAACCATTTTCCCTCAGCCAGTCAATTGGTGCCGGAACTGGCACAAGGAGAGTTGTAGATTAAAGGGTTCATAAGAGAAACATCTAAACAAACTATGGTTAAGATTTGGAAGATCCGCAAGATGTTTAGATCAAGATTGAACCCATTCTTCAAATCATCCAAATAAGGCAAACTAGAATGACTTAGGTCAAGCATTTATTGCAACTTGATATTACGGTTTGCAGAGCAATATAAGGGTTTTCTCATTAAGCATTTGTTCATTCTGCATTCAAGAAGAAATGAAAAGAAGCTCTGCAATATAAATTCCTCAAGCCCATCAAAGATCATCTACAGAATCTGACTCATCCAGCAATTGATCTGGCTCACCTCGTGTAACCTAGAAGCGTAAAAGGTATTTTCCATTCTTAATATCTCTCTGCAAATCTTTGAAAGATGGCTACTCCAAATGTAGTGAAGATTTTCGATAGGCCTCGCCCTAAATTTAAGAAGCATCCATATAAATCCCTAGAAGTTGATCCCCTAGGCACCTTGTCAGGCATTCCGCATGGGGTTTTGCATGTAGAAGATGTTAGGGCATATATTCATGTGAATATTGAAGAATTTGGGGAATCTAAGTTGGTCGATATCTATCACAAGCAATTGATAGATGACTCATTCAAACTCAAAACCCAATATAAATCTATCCGGGACAAACATTTTGCACAGTGCATTCATTTCCCCTATTTTCCAGAAATGAATGGGTCCGGTATATTCTAAGCCGAATGCATGACAACTTCATGTGGTTAAACAAGCCGTTTAAAATCACTAAGGATGCCATTAAGGCTATAACTAGATTACACTCAACCGGTGAGATGCCATTCTCAAATCTGTCAAAAACCAAATTGTAAGTGAGGCTACTAGATCAAAGTTTGATAAAAGAGCAATGACTATAGAGGATATCATAGATCCGGATATCAAGTTTGCATCAATGATAATTGGATATAAGATATATCACTCCAGCAGGGAGAATTTAGTTTCCAGAACTGCTATATTTACTGCTTATGAAATGTTGAGGAAGAATGTAGACTATGATCTGTGTGAGCTCCTTCTGAACCAACTCTTGGAGAATCTACAGAAGATAAAGAAGGATAAGAAGAACTCCTTCAAATATGGTGGTTTGATCCTCTGTCTTTTCTTTTATTGCATGAATGAGCTTCTCAGATCCAGTAGCTGGGTATGGCAGAATGATAAACTAGTAGCCATTCAGATCAGAGATTATATACATGGTCTTGGTGATGCCAAAGCACAAAATACAACTCTCTGGGGATATTTCAAAAACTTCCAGAACATGATGCAAGCTAGAGAGAGAATTCCCCAATCTCTAGTTGAGAAATACAAAGATATAGTATGCTTTATGGTAGAAACTAATCAGTGCCTAATGGAGGCAGTGGAACCAAGAACAATGTGGATCATGCCAATGGGGTATGAGGTGGATGAGAAAATCATAGAGCTGCATGTTCAGCACATGTTGAGTCAACCAAAGGATCCTAAGGCAGAAAGGTTTGGAACCTTTGAAGAATTAAGTATAAAAATCCATGTGGAACTCAAACAACCGGAGATAAAGAGAAAAGTGAGAAAAGAGGTAGAAGATTTTGCAAAGAGGCATGGAATCTCAAAAGAAGCACTTGATGCACATAGAGAAAAGATGGAAAGGGTAGAAAAAGAGAAGCAAGAAGCAGAAAAGGAAAGTGATCTGGTAAAAGCTCCCTCCCAGACTAGATCCTCTAAAAGGGCTGCACCTACCTCTGATAAAAGCTCAAAGGCATCAAAACCGAAAGTCCAGACATCTGAAAAAGAAGAAAAGAGAAAAAATAAAAAGGCAACAAGGTCCTATGTTAGCCAGAAGGATGATGAAGAAACTGAATCAGATGAGGAGGTAAAGAAACTGAAGAAGAAGAAGAAATCTTCCAATGAACCCTCTACTGGTGAAGACAAGGAAGAGATGGCAGAAGAATTCGTTGAAAGGCCCACTCTATCCTTAGATGACGTAGTTAAAGTAGTCACTATGTATGGGAACTTGCAACCAATCACAAAATTCTATGATGCATACAATGAAGCAGATAAAAAGATTCTGGAGGAAGCCATAGTTAAGTATTTGAATGTATATAATAAAGCTTTTATTGAAATCATATCTCTCATTCCCAAAAGCCTAGAGAAGGAATTAGAGATAAGAAAGAACAATGCTAGGGCAAAGGATCTTGAGATCCGGGAATAGATAGCCATTCAGCTCTTTCCTTCAATCACTCTGAAGCAAATGAATATGATCTTCAAAGATTGCAAGGATGAGTTCTGGAGCAAAGCTAGAATGAATCAGCTTATGCTTGGTGAAACTGACAAAATAGCCAAAGAGATAGAAGAGATCCTCCGGAATGCATAAAAAAATTCAACATTTCAACTGTAGAGGACATAAGTGATAAGCCCTCTACTATGGGCGACAAGGAAGAAACCACTGAGATGATAGTAGAAGAGGTTAAGGAGACATGTGAAGAAAAAGGTAAGGACTTAGATTCCTCTGCTCCGGAAGAGGTGGCCCGCGAACAAACAAACATCACTCCTCTGGTTTCTCCTGCTGACTCTAGATCCAAAGGAGAAGAAAGGATAAAGGAGAAAGAAAAAGAAGTGAAGGCAAAAGAAGATGACAGCTCTAAAACTACAGAAGAAAAGAAAACTCTGTCTCCGGCAAGAGACACTACAGAAATTGTCAAAGAATTCTTAAACAAAGAGACAATGGAAATTGATGAACCGGAACTTCTACTAGGACCATTTGATTTTGCTTCTCTTGCCCTGGTACTAACAATGAAGATAGCTTCATTTGCTAATGCTAAGGCAAAAGAAAAACTCTTGAAGTCTCACATGGAAGACTGTGAGCTAATAGAAGCTACATCCGGTGTGCTTGAAAAGATCGTGCCATCTTTTCTGAAGGATTCATTGGCTTCCTCATCAGGTAATCTTAAGTCTCTTGTTAGTTTAGTCATCACTTATTTTGAGTCCTTAGAGAAATCAGTTGAGGAAAAGGTCTGGAAAGAGTTTTTGGATAAAAGATTTTTTGAGTTACAAGGTTTTATAAGTAATGACAGGAGAAATATTGATATTGGAATAAAGAGCCTAGAAAATGCTCTTAAAGATGGCGGAGATATCTATAAATTTTGTTTATCTTGGCCTAAAGTAACCAAGGATATTGAGAAGAAAGTAAAGGAACAAGAGGGTAAACTGTCAAGCCTCTCTCAGATTTTTTATCCTCTCACTGTATCCATAGTAAACCAGGAATGTCAAACCATTGTAGTCATGAATGAAATTAAGAAACTTGAAAAGGAGAGGAAGAACATAATAAGTAGGATGAGTGAACTTAGAGGGATCATTATCCCTAAGTTAGAAGCCATGCATGAGGCTCTAACTGATGCTCAAACCACTGCCTGGACCAGTGATCCAATAGATCTTAAAAGGGCAGAAGCTTTTGCATTCTTGTTGAGTGGTCACATCTCAATTTTTGACAGGCTAAAACAGAGTTGGGTGACACAAGTTGTGTAGTTAAAGACAACTTTTGCAGACATACTACAATATATGTGAGTACAACCGGTTTATATACTTATGCGGCTAAGTATAGTTGATTATTTTTTGGGCAATTTTGGTGTGTGGACCCTACCCTTTGCCATTGATGTCAAAGGGGGAGTGAGAAACAATGAAAAATGTGGAATCCAGCTAAGGGGGAGCTCCGGTAAAATGTACAGTAGAAGAGAGCATCAGCCAAGGGGGAGTATAGTATACACTTAGTCATTTTTCACTAAGTGTTGCCATCAATGCCAAAGGGGGAGATTGTTGGCAAGAGACACATTGGAGCTTCATGATTGTTAT
Organism: Cunninghamia lanceolata; assembly: GCA_027924645.1. Lineage (NCBI taxonomy): Eukaryota > Viridiplantae > Streptophyta > Pinopsida > Cupressales > Cupressaceae > Cunninghamia > Cunninghamia lanceolata. The sequence goes on along the minus strand of BSBN01000252.1, from coordinate 16,659,443 downwards.
CATTGATGGCAACAAAGTTCATCCCACACATCCGCAGGACATGATGTGCTTATACCGGAAGTCAGATTGAAGAGTGTTGTGGTCCGGTAAGCAAGAACAGAGCATGCAGAAGGTCTAACAGTCAGGTCTAGATCTGTTAAAGGAAGTATCTTTGGAAAGTACAGACTTGGGGAAGTCAAGAGGAGTACCTTGACTGATAGATTCTAGGAATTGAGCCTCCGGTGATGAAGGAATAAAGAGATATGAGCATTCAAGTATTAGGGTCATGTTTGGCAGAACAGATAGAGGAAGAACTGACTGGCAGAGCATCAGACATTATTCTAGATGAGATGCTGATGGTAATAAAGATTCTTAAGGTATCATTCTTGTTTGGCTGACTTGTTAGATGACTTGCATAAGTTCCTTTTTTATCCGCATCACTTGGTAAGCAAGGATTCAACCAACAAACTAAAGTTTAGGAAATATTGACCTTTTTAGATGTTGACTAGAAAGAGTATGAAATCCCTTATGCGGATATATATATATATGATGGATTTCATTGAGAAAGTGAGTGTTGAGTTGTTAAGTGCGAAGAAAAATAGAAGTATAGAGGGAAAGTAGTAAGGAAGGTCCGGTATGTGAAAAGACAACAGAACAAAGGAAGAGGAAGGATGAAGTGTAGCAGATTAGTTTACTGAGCCTAACCAGAACTAAACTCCAGCATGTGTGGATGCTTCACATCAGTTCAAGTATCTTATTATTCTTGTTACAACTTGTAGACAGTGAGTCTCTTGTGAGCAGTGTGCTCGGGCAGTGAGCCCTAATTGGCAAGTGCCATTTTGTATTTCTATTCTTCTAACAGAGAATACAATCTTGGGTTAATCACCCCATGGTTTTCTCCCTTAAGAGGGTTTCCACGTCAAAAATATTGTGTCATGTGTATTTCCATTTCATGGTTATGTTTGCTTATTTGAATTGATGCTACATTAATTATTAAGAAAGTTCAGAAAGCTGAAATAATTAAGATAACTGATTCACCCCCCTCTCAGTTATCAACACTTTCCAATTAGGGCTCACTACCTGAGCACACTACTCACAAGAGGCTCACTTCCTACAATAGTTTATAGAAAGAAACTAGGTATTTGAACTGATGAGAAGCATCCACACATGTTGAGGTTCAGTTCCGGTTAGGCTCAATATATTGATCTACTGCACTTCATTCTTCCTCTGCTTTAGTGTTGCTATTCTGTCACATACCGGACCTGTATTACTACTTCCACACTACTCTCTTCTTTTCTTCACACTTCACAACACACCATATATATCTTCACATTGAAATCCATCTGGTATATATATCCACACAAAGGATTTCAACATCTTTCTAGTTAGCATCCGAAATACTCAAGATTTTCGCAAACTCTGGTCTATCGGCTGAATCCATGCTTACTAAGAGATGCGTATCAAAAAGATAGTTATAGGAGTCATCAATTATGTCAGCCAACCATGAATGAATCCTCAAGAGACTTGATCACCATCAATTTCTTATCTGGATTAAAGTTTGATGTTCTGCCAGTCAGTTCTTCCTCAGTCTACTCTGCCAAATAGGAACCCAACACTTAGATGCTCATATCTTTTCACTCTTTCATCACCAGAGGCTCAATCTATGGAATGTAGCAGTCATGGTTCTCCTCTTGACTTCCCCAAGTCTTCACTTTGTTGAGATACTTCCTCTGAGAGATTTGGACCTATTTGTCAGACCTTGTTGCATGCTCTGTTCTTGCTCACCGAACCAAAATACTCTTCAATTTGACTTCCGGTATAGACATACCATGTCCTGCAGATGAGTGGGATGGACTTTGTTGCCATCAATGACAACACTCATGAAGCCACATAGTGTCTCTTGCCAACAATCTCCTCCTTTGGCATTGATGGCAACACTTAGTGAAAAATGACTAAGTGTTATAACAAACTCCCCCTTGGCTGATGCTCTATCGTATGTATGCTTTTACCAGAGTTCCCCCTTAGCTGGATTCCATATTTTTCACTACTCTTCACTCCCCCTTTGACATCAATGGCAAAGGGTAGAATCCACACACCAAAATTTCCAAAAATCAGCCTATACATAGCCGCATAAGTATATATACAAGTTTATAATTACATATACTTAAGTATATCTACAAAAGTTGTCTTTAACTAGACAAATTCTATTGCCCAACTCTACTTCATCCTATCCAAAATTGAGATGTGACCACTCAACAGGAATGCAAAAACTTTTGCCCTCTTTAGGTCTATCGGATCACTGGTCCGGGCTGTGGTCTGAGCATCAGTTAGGGCCTCATGCATGGCTTCTAACTTAGGGATAATTATCCCTCTAAGTTCACCCATCCTACTTATTATATTCTTCATTTCCTTTTCAAGTTTCTTTAGTTCATTTAGAATGGCAATAGTCTAACATTCTTGGTTTATTATGGATGTGGTGAGAGTATCAAAATTCTGAGATAAACTTGTCAGTTTACCTTCTTGTTCTTTCACTTTCTTCTCAATATCCTTTGTCACTTTAGACTAGGATAGACAAAATTTATATATTTCTCTGTCATCTTTAAGAGAATTTTCTACGCTCTTTATCCCAATATCCATATTTCTCCTATCATTCATTATTAGCCCCTATACTTCAGAGAATCTCTTACCCAAAAATTCTTTCTGAACTTTCTCTTCTGTTGATTTCTCCAAAGAATCAAAATGTGTGCTAACAGAATTAACAAGAGATTTTAGATTACTAGATGAGGAAGCTATACGATCCTTTTGAAGGGATGACATGATTTTCTCTAGCACACCGGATGCAATATCTATTAGCTCATAGTCTTCCATGTGAGACTTCAGAAGCTTTTCTTTTGCTTTCACTTGAGCAAAAGATGCGACCTTCATTGTCTAGACCAGAGAGAGTCAAAATTGAGTGGTCCTTGAAATAGCTCTCGTTCATTTAATTCCATCATTTCCTTGGTCAGGAAATCTTTAACTGCTTCTGCAGTGTCTCTTGCTAGAGACAGAGTCTTCTTTCCTCCTGCAGCCTCAGAACTATCACCTAAGGTCTTCTCTATTTGATCTTCTTTTCTTCCCTTTTTCCCATCTTCTTGACTTGCTTTCTCCTCTTGTCTTGCTTCTCCTTCAGTTTCGGAGTTTGTTGGGGGATCCGGAAGAGAGATATTTGCTCCTTCATGGACTTCCTCTTCTGGAATAGAGGAATCCAGGTCCTTAGTCTTCTCCTCACTTGTCTCCTTTGACTCTTCTGTAATTTTCTCAGTGGAGTCTTCCTTTGATGCACTTAATCCTTTGACATTAGAAGGTTCATCACTTATGTCCTCTATAATAGGAAGATTGAATCTTTTATATGCATTCCAGAGGATGTCTTCAGTCTCTTTTGCCACTTGATCAGCCTCTCTGAGCATAAGCTTATTCATTCTGGCTTTGCTCCGAAACTCATCCTTGCAATCCTTGAAGATCATGTTCATTTGTTTAGGATTGATGAAAGGATAGAGCCAAATAGCTATCTGTTCTCGGATCTCCATATCCTTTTCCTTAGCATTGTTCTTTCTCATTTCAAGTTCCTTCTCTAAGCTTTTGGGAATTAAAGATATGATTTCAATGAATGCTTTATTATAGATGTTTAGATACCTAAAGGTAGCATCTTGCAAGATCTTCTGGTCAGCTTCATTGTATTCATCATAGAATTCTATCATTGGTTGCAGATTTCCATCCACAGTGACTACCTTGATGACATCATCAATGGAGAGAGTAGGCTTTTCAATGAATTCTTCTGCTTCTTCTTTGTTTTTTTCGGTAGATGATTCCATATAGGTTTTCTTTTTCTTCTTCATTTTCTTAACCTCCTCATCTGATTCTATCTCTTCATCATCTTTTTAACTTATATAGGACCTTGTGGCCTTGGTTTTTGTTCTCTTTTCTCCCTTACCAGATGTCTTGGCTTCCAGTTTTGAGGCTTTTTGGCTCTTAGAGGTGGCAGGTGTAGAGCTTTTGGAGGATCTGGTCCAAGAGGGGGCTTGCACCTAATAACTTTCTTTTTCTGCTTCTTGTTTCTCTTTCTCTGCTCTTTCTAGTTTCTCTCTATTTGCATCGACTGCTTCTTTAGAAATGCCAAATATTTTGGCAACTTCCTCTACTTCTCTTCTCACTTTTGTTTTCATCTCTGTTTGTCTTAGCTCAACATGAATTTTCACACTCAACTCTTGAAAGGTTCCAAACCTTTCTGTCTTAGGGTCCTTGGGCTAACTCAGCAGGTGTTGGTTATGCAGCTCTAGGATTTTCTCATCAACCTCATACCCCATTGGCATAATCTAGACTATCCTTGGCTCCACTACCTCCATTAGGCATTGATCAGTATCTACCATAAAGCACACTGTATCCTTGTATTTCTCAACCAATGATTGGGGGATTCTTTCTCTGGCCTGCATCATACTTTGAAAGTTCTTGAAGTATCCCCAGAGTGCTGTACTTTGGGCCTTGGCATCACCAAGCCCATACATGTAATCTCTGATTTGTATGGCAACTGGTCTGTCATTTTGCCATACCCAACCACTAGATCCAGGGAGCTCATTCGTGTAGTAAAAGAAGAGACATAATATCAGGCCACCATATTTGAATGAGTTCTTCTTGTCCTTTTTGATCTTTTGCAAGTTTTCCAATAGTTGGCTCAGAAGAAGCTCGCAAAGATCATAATCTGCATTCTCCCTTAGCATCTGATAAGCAGTATAAACTACAGTTCCGGATACAGAATTCTCCTTGTTGGAGTGATATATCTTGTAGCCAATTATCATGGAGGCAAATGTGATATCTGGATCAGTGATATCTTCTATTGTCATTTCTCTCTTGTTAAATTTTGATCTGGTAGCCTCACTTACAGTTTGGTTTTTGACAGATTTGAGAGCAGGTAACCCATCGGATGAGTGCAATCTGGTTACCACCCTAATAACATCTTTTGTGATCTTAAATGGCCTCATTAACCACATGAAGTTGTCATGCACTCTGCTCAAAACATATCGGACCCATTCATCTTCTGCAAAACAGGGGAAATGGATGCAATGTCCAAAATGTTTGTCCTAGATGGCCTTGTACTGAGGTTTGAGTTTAAATGATTCATCTATTAACTGCTTGTGATAGATATCCCTCAGCTTGGATTCCCCAAATTCCTCAATATTCACATGAATGTATGCCCTAACATCTTCTACATGCAAAACCCCATGCAGAATGCTAGAGAAGGCGCCTAAAGGGTCAACTTCTAGAGATTTGTAATGGTGTTTCTTGAACTTAGGGTGCGGCCTATCAGTGATTTTGACAACATTCAGAGTAGCCATCTTTCAAAAGATTCAGAGAGAGATATTCAAGAGTGAAAATACCTTTTTACGCCTCTAGGGTTCATGATATGAGCCAGATAAGATTGCTGGTTGAATCGACTTTTGCAGTTGAACTTTGAGAGGTTTTGAGACAATTTTGTTGCAGAGCTCCTTCTTTCTTCTTCTCGAATGCAAATGTGCAAATGATGAAAAAGAGAACCCTTATATTTCTGTGCAAACCCTAATTCCACATTGCAATAAATGCACAACTTAAGTCATTCCGGTTGCCTTGTTCTCCTTATTCTGAGAGAGATCTTTCCGGATTACTGAGATGCAATTATAGTAGTTCTTGGTGATAAATAACAATCTATCTCCCTTTTTCAATCATTCCATTTATCTACAGATTAAGATATTTGAATTTTAAATTGTACTAGATCTAACTGTGGGAATCTTGCTTTTACCAAATGATTGTTAAACCAGATCAATCTTGGATGCTTAACCTATTCAAAACTTCTTACAGATCTTCCATATCTTTACCAAGGCTTATTTAGATATTTCTCTGAGAACCCTTTAATCTGCAACTTTCCATGTGCCAATTTCAGGCACCAACTGACTGGCTGGGGGAATTTATTTTCCTTTTTGACTCCCCCTAAGCCAGAGCTTATCTATTTAGTTTCTGGAAGGAATATCAGCACTAGATTCTAGTGCGGATCCATCCCCAACATTTTCTATACTTCTCTTTACCCAAATCTTGTTCATCTCCCTTTGAACTTTATCTGCATTCATTTTTCCTTTTCCTTTGTCTTGATTTTGATTATGATGCACTAGACCCCTTTTATCCTGATTCTTACTTCTGTAGAATTTGGTAATATGACCAGATCTATTGCAATTGTAGCAAACAACATTTCTTTGTAGATTTGACTGATATCCTCTTGATCTGCATTGATTAGCCATATGTCCCATTCTATTGCATGCAAAGCATCTACCATTGAATGAATTGTTCATTTGCATATTTCTACATTCATGAGATTTGTGACCATACCTTTTGCAGTTAAAACACTGTTCGGAGAAGGATGAATTAGTCTGATTCATTCTTCTTCTGCACTGATTTGCTTTATGACCGAAGTTATTACAATTGTTGCAGTATCCATTGAAGGATGGATATTTTTGAGCATTTGGTTGCCTTACCGGAGGTCTTCTAGGCCTGTTCCTTGGATACCCAGATCTAGAGTTCTTCTGACCAGATCCAGAGCTATACCCCAAGCCTTGCTTATCATCTACCCTCTTTTGGCTTTCAAGAAGAACTTCAAGTTGAGTAGAGCTTATCTTAAATTTCTTTTTGTATTCATTTGTTGTTTGAAGATCCCTTTTAAGAGTGTCTATTTGATTCTCAAGTTGTTCTTCATTGTCTCTAGCTTCTTCAAGATCAGATTCTAGATGCCTGATTATTCTATCCATTTTGTGGCAATCTTCTGACTTCTCCTTGAGAGATTGTTTTAGATTATCTTCACTTTTTCTTTTCTCTTCAATTTCTTGGGTGAATCTCATAACTCCTAATTCCATTTCATGTCTTACCATAATGACCTCTTTTGATAACTTCTCACATAACTTGGTTTTCTCATTTAGATCTTCATTAGTATCATTGGCTTCACTTTGACTTGCTAATTGTTGAAGTAGTTCCTTTCTTTTCTTCATTGAGATACTTAGTTTTTCTTTGAGTTCATTTATGAAATCATCATCTTGTTTGAGTCTTTCCCTTAGGTTATTGACTTCAGAGTGAGATTGCTCAAGATCATCTAGGGTAGACTAAAGTTGATCCCTCATACTATACATATCCATTGAGATTCCCAGATCTTCCTCAAGCTATTAGGCTCTGTCTAGAGGAACCTTGCTCTGATACCAATTGTTGATAACTGAGAGGGGGGTGAATTAGCTATCTTAATTATTTGACTTTCTTTTCTTATTTAATAATTAGTGTAGTGTCAAAACATATAAGCATACATGAACATGAGAGCGGAAAGAAATCAACACACATAACACAAGGATTTTTACGTGGAAAACCCTATTAAGGGAAAAACCATGGGGTGACTAACCCAAGATTGTATTCTCTGTTAAAATAATAGAAGTACAAAATGGTGCTTGCCAATTAGGGCTCACTACTCGAGCACACTGCTCATAAGAGGCTCACTACCTACAATAGTTTATAGAAAGAAACTAGGTATTTGAACTGATGAGAAGCATCCACATATGCTAAGGTTCAGTTTCGGTTAGGCTCAATATATTGATCTACTGCACTTCATTCTTCCTCTGCTTTAGTGCTGCTGTTCTGTCACATACCGGACCTGTATTACTACTTCCACACTACTCTCTACTTTTCTTTGCACTTCACAACACACCATATATATCTTCACATCGAAATCCATCTGGTATATATATCCGCACAAAGGATTTCAACATCTTTCTAGTCAGCATCTGGAATACTCAAGATTTTCCCAAACTCTGGTCTGTCAGTTGAATCCATGCTTACTAAGAGATACGTATCAAAAAGATAGTTATATGAGTCATCAATTATGTCAGCCAACCATGAATGAATCCTCAAGAGACTTGATCACCATCAATTTCTTATCCAGATTAAGGTCTGATGTTCTACCGGTCAGTTCTTCCTCAGTCTACTCTGCCAAACAGGAACCCAACACTTAGATGCTCATATCTTTTCACTCTTTCATCACCAGAGGCTCAATCTCTAGAATGTAGCAGTCATGGTACTCCTCTTGACTTCCCCAAGTCCACACTTTGTTGAGATACTTCCTCTGAGAGATCTGGACCTGTTTGTAGACCTTGCTGCATGCTCTATTCTTGCTCACCAGACCAAAATACTTTTCAATCTGACTTCCGGTATAGACATACCATGTCCTGCGGATGAGTGGGATGGACTTTTTTGCCATCAATGACAACGCTCATGAAACCACATAGTGTCTATTGCCAACATCCTCTGCCATATTTCTTCTTATACATTTTGAACACATTCAGAATCTACCTAGAAAATTCTAATACAATCAATCTGTCCAGAAGATACCTGGGTAACTTGAATGGTTTTTCCTCAAATCCTTCTATTCTTATGTATGTGAAGATAGGGAATTGTATATACCAAGAACTGAAAAGACTTATGGCATTTGCTACCTCCTCTAATAACCGTCTGTCTTTATCTCCTGTTAGAACTCTTACCAAATAAGTATAAAATACATCATTAACTTTGGCATATTTTTGTAGTGCATTCTCCTCTTGTAGGTCAAGATAATGATCATAAACCAACTTTTGACCTGGACCATTTCCCAGGGTACCCACTTTGTCAATTCCAGCCAATGGTGGCATTTCAACTACACATGTATAAATCACATAAGAAGACAAATAGAATTTTGTATTCTTCTTAAATGCCATTACTTGTTTGTATATTACAGTATTGATAGCCCTAGCCCAATGAATTGTTCCAAGCTTTTCTCTGATTGTTGCATCTTTTAATCCAACCATCCTTCTCAACAATGTGATCATTATGTGTATTTCTTCTTTCAAGTCAATCTATATAAATTCTTCAGTACTCTTACTGTGGCCTTTGGTTTGTTTTCTGCTATATACCACCTATAGAAAATGGTAGTTTTACACTCTTTCTCATTTTTAGTATAATCTATAGCATACTGATCAACATCAACATCCATAATTTGATCTTTAATCTCTAAGCCAAATGTTCTGGCTATTCCCTCTGTAGACAAATCTGCAATAGTCTGTCCATTGTGCATTACTTTTCTGGTACTCAAATTATATTTGCTTATGCAATCTAATATCAAATCTTTGGCCTCCATTGCCAACGAAAAACCAGTAGCTCTATATAACCCCTTTTCCCAAATTTTTCTCATGTCTGAAGTGGCATCTGGTTCCGTGGTTTGCTATAGCACATCTTCTAAATCATACTAACCAAGGTTTGTATCTGTGACCATTACCCCCGTGCTATATATCAGAGATGAATATCCCCTAATTGGCGACAATTCCTCCCTAACCGTTTCTTTCTTTGGTTTAATTTCCTTTTTAACCTTTTCCTTTTCATCGACTGACGTAGTGTCCACCTTCTTTTTCTTAGGTGCCATCCTGTCATGAAAAATTATACATTTTACCCTCTTGTTTGTTCACAATTCTAGGGTTTCACCATGGATTTTTACTCTTTTACTAGTTACCCTAGGGTTTTTGTCGTTTTCGCTATTTGGAATTTATAGAGTTCAACAATATCAAATTCATTTCCTATAATTAACTATAGTAACATGCACTAACTTGCATCATTTTCTTAATGGAAATTACTGTAACTAATCCCAATTTCATTTAACTAAATTTTAGCAGCATTTGAAGTACATACCTGTATTCACGACCAGTTTGACCTTAAGAATGTTGACAAAGATTTACCATTCAAACTTTCCCCGTTACCATTCTCGAATTTCCATTCAGCTCCTAAATTGCCTTTTCTCTAGTTATGTGAAATTCTCTACAATTTTACCTTCAAATGCAATTATGAAAATAAACATAATCAAATTTCACTTTTAACTTGTTCAAATTTTAAGTTTCTAGTGGTAGATGCATATTGATTGCTGCAATTAATGCATACAGTTTAGTCTATGTTTAACTTTTCATTTAATTCATATTTTGAACTTTGTATACATTAATCCCCACTTACTTTGTATATCATGCATACATATTCAACCATTCGAAATCTTGTATACCAAATTTTGTATATCAAATTTTGTATATTCCTATGTATATTTCATACAATCATCAAAACATACAAACTCGGACTCCAGCGGGTTTATGAAACATATTGCATTTAATTTCATGTCTAGTTTTGTATCTAACTTTTGTATTTGACATTTGCATAATACATACAACATAACATACATACAAATGGCGCGGACCTTAGTTTGTTATGAACCACATTTGAATTACTGTCAGGTCCACCTTTGTATCTAAATTTATGTATACCTTTTGTATATTGGATACACCTTATGATAATGCACTTGTGGGACCCACCAAATTTAATCACTTTTACCTCTTTTTTGAAACCTGAGATTGTACCTATATTTTAGATACAAACAAATATACAATATAACATTTGTTTGGATTTTGACTTTTATAAACCGGATTGAGTATTCTTTCGGGCTCGGCCATGTACATTTCCTTATTTATATATTGAATGCACAAGTTTAGACATACAATACAATACACAAATACAATCATGGAATCCAATGCTTATGCAATTCAACTGAGAACCTAATCGGGTCCGTGTTTGCATACTTAAAGCTTGAACATTCAAGATATACATGCAAAAAAACATGATACAAAAACCCAATTGCACCACAATACAACAACTTTAGTACCTCATATGCAAATAAATTTGTACATGACATACAAATTTAATTGAACACTATATTTTTACCAAAACTGCCATATTTCACGAAATTCCAAGAATTTCAAGTTGGTTAAATAAAAAATCCTTAATCATTTTTCATACAGAATTCACTAGTATCCCTTGTTTCTCTCTAGTACTATGAATTTTGATTTTCAAGTATTTCCTGCACTAATTACATTTTCCCTTTGACCACCAAGCAAGACCAAACCACACAAAAGCAAAAGCACACAAGGTCCTCATTTTGCTAGAGGGTAAAATGAGGCGTGTTGTGAACATCACAACAACTAGCAACTAAATAAAACAACCAAATTCAAACAATTAAGGAAATAAAATGGAATAAATTCATAATTTCCAACTTCCTTATATGTAAGAATGTTACTCATCATGGACTAAATGTATTTAACAATGTACCTAAACTTTTTGAAAGAATTGAAGTGTGTGGAATTGATTCATTCCCTCCTTTGGCAAAGTAAGAAAATAGTAAATATTTGAATTAGCCTACATAGTTGGGTTTAACCTTTTAAGCCAAACCTGGATAGAGCCTTGCTGCCACCACGCGTCCATAGCCCCGACAAGGTTATCACCTATAATTCCCCTAGGTAGAGCCCCATTGCCAACAAGAGTCCATAGCCTCGGTAGAGTTATCTAGATGACCTTAAGAGAATAAATTCTTTGTTTTATTGATCTTTTCTTTGTTTTTCCTTGTGTAAGATATATCATTTTAGCTCATTATTTGCACAGTCATAGGATCTGTTGCATAAGGCTAGGAATTATAGTGGTAGCAAAGGCCAACCTTTAGATTTTTTACTTAATGCAAACATCTACCACCTCCCACACTAATTCAAAAAATCTTAATCTTTGTAGTTATATGACTCTTTGAATGCTTAATACTACAGACATTAAATAAAATCCTTCATAAAATAAACAACAACCCACATCTATGAAAGGTCACAAGCTATGCATAAATTTCAAATGATTTTCTTGAATTTTCCAAATTTTACTCTTTTCACTGGTTGCCTACCTACTCCTGTATACCTTGAATCAAAATAAAGACCCCAACAAAAAGAAACATAGCGAACCAATAAAAACAACCCAAACAAAACAAAACAAAACAAACAAAACAAACAAAAACACAACAAGACTAAACAACATTTATAGTATGGTACACAACAGGATTATACTCACATTCTAGGCTTGAAAATAGTGTTTAAGGTGTTGACCATTACCATGTAATGGTACATCTTCACCAGTTAAAGTTTTAAGCCTAAATGTATTGTCTCCTATGATCTCTGAAACCTGTAGTGGACCTAACCACAATTTATCAAATTTACCATGGTTTCCTTTCTTTTCATGGGATTTTTCCCAACATAAAACTAAGTCAGATATCTTGAATGTTTTAACCCTAGCTCTTTTATCAAACCACCTTTCAACCACAGCCTAATGTTTTGCAAATTTTCAATGGCCTGGTCTCTTTTCTCATCTAACTGTAATAACTGGACCAACCTAGCCTCTCTATGATCATCAAAACCTAGATATTCATTCCCAAACTTCCATATAGGAATTCTCAGGTTGACTGGGAGTATGGGATTAGTCCCATACACTAAGTGATAAGGAGCATTTCCTAGTGCTGCTTTGACTTTGGTTCTATCCACCCATAAGGCATATTTCAACAATGTGTTCCATTATTTAGGATTTTTAGCAATTAACTTTTTAATGATGTCTAGCAAGATTTTATTAATTGATTCTGCTAATCCATTACCCTGAGGATAATAATTAGATGAAAATTTAAGAATGATTCCATATTCAAATGCCTATTTAGAAAACTTTAAAGAAGAGAAAGCAAGGCCATTATCACATACCAGATAATAAGGTGCTCCAAACCTGGTGATGATGTTCTCTTCTAAAAATGTGATGACAACTTTAGTAGTGGAAAATTTACAGCATGTTGCTTCTATCCACCTTGTGTAGTAATATGTCACCATCAAAATGAATTTGTGTCCAGTTGATGATGGAGGATTAATAACTCCAATGAAATCGAGTCCCCATTGTGCAAATGGCCTGGACTCTATAACAGGCTGCAATGGATGCGTTTGGTATCTCCCTTTATCTGCTGTTGTCTGGCATGTATGACAACTTCTGATGTGATCTTCTATATCTTTGAATATGGTGGGCCAATAGTAACCCGACCTTAAAATCTTATGTGTTGTTGCTAAATGGGAACCATGTGTTATCCCATATTTGTCATGAAGTTCTAGAAACACTTTGTCAGCTTCATCCCTATTCAAACATCTTAAATATATCCCATCATGATTTTTCTTGAATAACAAGCCTCCTTGTATCATATACCTTTAATCTTTAATTTTCAAGGCTCTTCTTTAAGAAGATTTCATCTGATTAGGGTATTTTCCTAATATTGCAAATGTAGTGAGATCATCATACCATCCTGGTGTATTGCTGGTATTTAGCACATACTGTTCCTTTATCAAATTAGGATTAGTATTGGCTATGGTTTGCACCAAGGATTTCCCTTTGACTAACTTCATAGGTATGATTTCTATGTCAAACTTTTGTAAAATTGTTATCCACTTAGCCCTTTTCTCTCCAGGTTCATTTTGCATCAGTAGCATCTTTACTGCTGCATCAGGTACTATGGCTTTGATCTGACTTTGCAGAATATAATGTTTGAATTTATTTATTGCCCTTACTAATGCAAAAGCTTGTCTTTCTATATCCAAGTATTTCAACTGAGCATCCTTTAATGGAGCACTCATGAAGGCAATAGGTTTTTCTTCATTCTCTTCTCCTTTTTGCGTTAAAGCTATTGCACATGAATGTTCAGATGCAAAAGAGTAAATGTAAAAGGGTTCAGTGTAGTTTAGACTGGCAAGTACTGGAGCATCAGAAAAAGCTGCTTTGATATCTTCAAATGCTGCTTTAGCCACTGGTGTTCATTCTATCTTAGCATCCTTTTTCAACATAGCATTCAATGGCAACACAATTTTTGCAAATCTAGTAATGAATTTTCTAACAAAGTTAATTTTGTGAAAAAATGATTTCAATTCTTTCTTACTACTTGGCAATTGTAGCTTATTAATTCCCTCCACTCGGTTTGGGTCAATGGAAATTCCATTTTTAGAAATAATGTGCCCAAGTAACTTACCCTCAGTTACACCAAATGAACACTTCTTTGGGTTTAGAGAAATTCCATACCTCTCGCATCTTTTCAACACTTTCCTCAAATCATCTGCATGAGAAGACATTTCCTTAGAAAACATAGTTAGATCATCCATGTAAATCATAATGCATTTACCTGTTAACCCTCGAAATGCAATATCCATGGCCCTCTGGAAGGTAGGACCTACATTGATTAGGCCAAATGGCATTCTTCTGTATGCATAATTACCCCACTTACACGTGAATGTGGTCTTTAACCTATCCTCCTTGTCTACTAAAACTTGATTATAACCAACAAATCCATCAAGGAAGGACATCATTTTAGCTCCATTCACTGCTTGTAGAATTTCATCTAATGGAGGCAAAGGGTAATTATCTTTCTCATATGCTTTATTAAGATTTCTAAAATCAACACAAAGTCTAATGTCTCCATTTTTCTTTCTTACAGGTACTAAGTTAGCTACCCAGGTAGAATGTCTTACTGGAAAAATTATCCTTACAGACAATAATTTTTTAACCTCTTCAAAAATTAAGGGATCTAATATAGCGTTCACTAGCCTTTGTTTCTGTTTAAATGGTTTCACCCTTGGCCTTAATGGAATCACGTGTGTTATGATAGAAGTGTCATATGTTTTCAAATCTTCATAAGTCTAAGCAATCACATGTTTATACTCCTTCAATACTTCTACAATTTCTTTCTTTAATTCATATGAGCAAGTTTTTCCAATTAATACATTTTGAGGGTTTTGCTCTGTCCCTAAATTGAAAGGATCACACTTACCTCCTTTAGTTTTAGGAAGATTCTTTTGTCTGACCACTCCATCAAAATCAAAGATCTTCTCCAATTCTATCACTCCCTTGGGAAGAAAATTACTTTTTAAGTCAATTATATCCTCTTCATCCCAAGATACATCTGGTCTTTCTTGCTCATTAATAATTTGTGTTTCAAAATCATCATGACATATGATAAAATCCATAATTTGTTGAACACACTCAAACACTTGAAAATGCATCACATTGTTTGGTATACTTGGTACATTTACCAATTCTACAGCAAATCCCTTCAGACCTGACAAAGTTAGGGGTTCTAAAGAACTAGCAGCAACTGCGAAGGCATTTGGTCATTGATTCAATTCCCTAGGGATATGTTCAATATTAAAAGCATCAAAAGATTCAATCAGATCCCATGCCCTATGCCTGTAACTGACCATTTTTTTAAAATTACATGCATACAACCTCCTAACCTATCTGACTACTAGCTCAAAATCAAAAAATACCTTGAACACCTTTACCTTTTTCTTTATGGCCATCACTAATCCATATACCAGAGCTTCATACTCTGCTACATTATTGGTGCAGGGAAATTGAAGTCTATATGTTGCCAAAAAAGACTTACCATTTGGATCAATAAGTTCAACCCTTGCTCCTACCCCTTGTTTATATTTCGATCCATCACATTTTAGAGTCCACATGTCACTTTTGTTTTTATGAATTGGACCCTTTGTTTTAATAGGAATTATTTTACTTACCTCATGTTTTACAGGAGCACGCATTTTCTCATGTATCTTTTCCCTATTTGTAGATATCATTGTACTCTCTGTCTATTTATGAAATTCAGAATGATTGATACCTTTTGTTTCCACATCCTCACTTGGATTCTTTATCAAACTGTTGGCATCCTCATGGAAATGCAACTTAGGCTCATTAAAGATACCTTTTCCTTTTTGTTTCCCCATTAATTCCACACACTTCCTATGTTGATATTCAATTATGTCTCTACACATTCCACAATTCTTTTTAGAATGGGAAGTCTTATGCACTCTACACTAATTCTTATAAAAACTACATTGGATAGGGACTCCCTGTTGGATGCACTTCTCCATTTCTTGTCTTATGATTTGACTGAAGTTACTCACTGCATTATCTTCTTCATCAGAAGAACCATGATCAAAATCAACAAACATATTTGTTCCACTATTAGTAGATTTTGATCCAATGTCAAAGGCTAAAATTTCTTCTATTTGGACTCCTCTGTTTGAAACCCTATAAACACCTGGTTCAACATAAGCATACAATACCTCATTTTTCCTATTATATTCTGTGATCATATGCTTCATCCTAGGTTTAACTTCAATTCTAATTTGGTTTGGAATGCCTCTCCAAGGCAACCACATGTGAGAGAAATATGTCACCATATATCTATTTAATGTTTCAGACCAATCCTGACTCAGTAACATACCATAATTGACTGGAATATCAACAACCTAAATATCAATGTACTAATTTACTCTAGGATCAGAAGCCAACTACATTTGAATATGCATTAGTTCACCTACCACATTGACCTTAGATTTATCTAATTGTGTAATAACCTTGGAAGACTTAGTAGGGGTAAGTCCTAAGGTTTTACATATCCCTAATGGCATGACATTAGTTGAAGTTTCTGAATCAACCATACAGTTATGTAATTTTTTTCCAAAAATCCTCAAGGTTAATAGAAAAGGAGGGGACTCCTTCTCTGCATACATTACTACATTAGTGCTCACAGGCTGTTCAACATTCTTAAGTTTATCCTTGGTATGTGTATCTTTACCATGATTATCTGAAGTTATTGGATTATCTCTAGGTCCTGACCCATCTAGGGATTTTATAAATGCATTCTGTACCCCTGGACTCCTCAGTAACTCATATAAAGGTACATTAACCTTTATCTTTTTTTTTTCTTCAGATAGATAGTTCATTAGTTTTGCAGGTTCATTAGAATATGTCTTTCCTACCTGAACTTTTGATGTTGTAGAAACACCAACCCCTTGATGACTAACTTTGGGAGGTACTGGGTTATTACTTGCATGTTGATCAGGTGGAGTGTTAAAGTTATGTGGAGGTGTAGAGGTAGTAAAAGGACCACCTGATTTGCTATTACTCCTCAAATTATAGGTGTGATTCCTATTAGATTGTTGAAAGGCATGTACCTCGTCTAGTTCACACAACACCTCATTTTTAGTTTCAAAGGGAAACTGAAAGGTTTCTAACACTAAGGTTGATTCTGGATATAAGCTTTCACAATAAAATGGTTCATCTTCTGCTATTTGACTTTTCTCTTCTTTGGTTGAGAATGTAAAACTCTCTAATACCATTGTAGACTCAAATCCTAAAGGTACTAACTCATTTCCCTTAGGAATCAAGAACTCAGATGTAGGGGTCTATATCTCTACATTAAAGATACTAGCCGCTAAATGAAATTGTGGATAGTCAAGCTCAACGTGTGTGCTAGTATTATGAATCCTACACCAATTCTTCAGTGCTACATTGGCCATTTGTATTCTAGCAGGTTGTTTAGACTCATGAATATCTAGATTCTCAAATGGAGAAGCCAGAGTGCCATTATTTAGCCTCATGTTCCACATTCTAGGGGGTTTGGACTGGTTTGGATTTCTGTTATCATTTCCCCAAGCTTTACTAGCTCCCTTATGCCCTCTATTTTGTGATCCTTGTCCTTGGTTTTGACTTTGATTTTAATTGTGACCCTAACTTTGGTTATGATTTTGATTCTAATTTTGACTCTGAAGATTTCTGCCATAAAATTGTCATTCCTCAACTAAGTCACCTCAGTTGTTAACCTTCTTAAGTGTGCAGTAATTTCTTTCATCTCCTCCCTATCGTCTTGTGTCTTAGCCATGTATGTATCTTGAGGAGGTTGAAAGAAAGACTGACCATTAGCCTGGTTACTATTAACACCATTACTTGTGTATGGAATTATGGCTTGAGTAGGGACAGGGTTATATATTAGTGTGTAGGTAGGCACTGGATTTAACAATGGAGTATGATGCATAGGAACACCATTCCATAGTTGCATTTGGTTTGAAACTCTAGGATTTCCTACACTCACAAAAGGACTATAAGTTGTCTACCTCATTTCTTGGTTAATTTTCACTGCTTCCTTATAGGCTTTTGACATAGTATCTACATCAGGTTGTCTCTTCACAAACATTGCGGTCAATGGATCTAAGGCAGTGCAATACATTGCTAAGATTGCTTTAGCAGTCACAGTGTAAGGGTCTATTAACTTTGAATAAGCTTTTTGGAACCGATCGTTAAAGTTATTTATGAGTTCTCCTTCACCTCTCCTAATTCCTGTCAGCTTATGATACAAGGATGAAGACTCTATCAGACCTCTAAACTTGGATAAGAATGATTCCTCCATAAGTTCCCAGGAGGTGACATGACCATTTGGAAAATTCCCATACCAAATAGAAGCCTGCTCATTAAAAGTAAAAGGAAACAACCTACAAACTAATCTTCATGTTCCAATCTTGGTCTAAAGCATTCTTCCTTGAACATTTGAATGTGATCCTCAGGATCCTGATGTAACTGATACTTAGGGCAAATTTTCTCAGGATTCTTAGGCATTTCATGATAATCAAAAAAGAATATAGGAGAATTTACATTAAAGTATGCCATAATTGGACATCTAGGTGGACTAGGGCTTCTAGGAGGACTAGGAGCTCTAGGCAAACTGGGACCTCTAGGAGGACCTAAACTAAGATTCAATGATCTGAATGCAGGACCATTAGGACTCACTATATTCGATATACTTAATGGTGATCTTGGAGGAGTACTTGATGAACTTCCTATCTGCACTACTCTAGGATTCCAAATCAAGGGACTCTTATTCTGTCATCTATTAGGTAATTGTGTGAAGATGTCACCTGAATTGGACCTAGACCTGGTTACTCGACCAATATTGTTAGCTAGTTAGCACAAAGTTAACCTCAAATCTTGTTAGACCCTCCTAGAGCCAAAAACTGTTGATGTATGTTTTTACACATGCATAACAAGAGATAAATTCACAAAGAACTAAATCTATCTTGAAGAATATGGAGAAATATCAAAATACTTCTCAATTCCAAGTCTATGTTAACTAGGTCATGGTTGTGTTGAATTCACTCAGAGTTCAATGTGAAGTTGTTTTGTTTTAAGGGGCCTTACATAACTTGAGATATGTGTACTAACTCTATTTCTTCTATTCTGCAAATAACTACAAATTACACTATGTTTAGTGATCCTTTGCATGTATTTACCACTTTACTACAAAGCCTTGCATGAATATGGATAAAACTTGCTTTGTACCTCAAATTTATATGAAAACTACTAAGATCATTATAATTCACCAGTATTTATGCAAATCAAGAGAAATTTCCTTTGGATAACTGCGTACATGCTAATTATTTCAAATTTTGGAGAAAAGTTAGGAAAGAAAGAGTTACATCTATTTTAGACAGGATCTAATGTTCTGCTATCCACGTATCACAAGCTTAAAATGATTTTGAGCAATTCAACAACAATTAAACTCTATATGTAAATCCTAAGAATTTTCATGAACATACATAAAAAATTGCAATCCTTTAAAGAAAATACATCAAACAAACACCTGAATTAGAAAACACTCTGGATTAGATGCAGAATTCTAAAGTTTGCATTCATTTGATATATGAAGTCATTTTGAGTTTACAATGTACCTATGAATTTTATTGAATTGATCAAAATTACTAGAACTCACAAACGTCTTTACAGATACATGAAGGAGGCAGGACATTCCACATGATCCTTGATGTAGACACATGTGACCTCCTCTCTAAATCACTAAATGCTCAAAGTATTCACTTAAGAATCACTTCATTTTGCAGAAAAATTACTAAGTACAACCTAAGACTAAATGTTATGAATCCCTGTGTAATTAAAATACAAGTAGCAGGGTTCCTTATATAGATTTGAATCCCCCTCTACTATGTTTACAAAAAAACCCATCAATGGTTCCAATTCAAACTTACAAAATCAACGGTGGAAAATATTTCCCAACCGCCTTTCAAAATATCTCTAGGAGTATTCCTGTGATAGGTAAAAAATTAGGTTAATAAGATCAAGCAAAGCCATGAAAAGCTAACCCTACCATCATTAAAGACTCTAATCTAAATAAAGCCAAAAGCATGCGATTCAAGCATAGTATCACCTAGATTGTGTGATTCCTTGTTTATGATGTGGATTGCTTCTTCAACAATGAACAATTATGAAGATAAAAGATACCATGATGAATGGATAATAATGATGAAAGCTCAATGGATTCTATGGATACTCAAATGCTCAATATGCTCAAGATGATAATGTAGACGCTATATGAATGCTGGATCTCTGTAGTATGGAATAAGAGGGTGTTTATATAGAAAACAACCAAAATCAATCAATGGTGGAGATTCAGTGGCTATGTGAATGGCTAAGATTGAAAGATAGACATAGATGAATGTGAAGATGACAAGTGGAGAGAAGATAGGGCTCATGTCTCCTTGTGTACATAAAAAAGTACTACATATGAAAGATATTAAATAAAAGGATGTAGTACCACTTATCTTTTTTAAATAAAAGAGGCACACATGTCGGCTCATGAGATAAATGATAAGATAAATTAATTAAATAAATACAATTTATTTAATTAATTGGATAGTGGATTTATGAAAGGAATCTTTAATTAAATAAATAAGATTTATTTAATTAAAAATAGATAGAATGAAGATAATTAAATAATTGAAGATTGTTTAATTATAGCTTAGAAGAAATAGCTAATGAATTAATTAAATAAATATAAATTTATTTAATTAATAGAAGAAATAGATGTGTTAGGGATATTGCTCAAGTGTGTTAGACAAATGCAAATGATGTGTAATGCAATGTTTGAATGCTAGTGATAATGAGTCAATTTTGGGTGTCTACATTTTGCCCCTCTTTGATACAATGTTCGATAGAGCGTTGTGTCAAAGAAGATACGATATGCCTTTGCTAAACAAAGTTATGCCCCAGTGTAACTGGTAGGTGATGCACCCTTGAGAGGTAAGCTAGGCTAACTAGGAAGTACTGGGTTGGCTCGCGATAGAAGAAAAGCTAGGACGCAAGGTGGACACAA
Organism: Cunninghamia lanceolata; assembly: GCA_027924645.1. Classification (NCBI taxonomy): domain Eukaryota; kingdom Viridiplantae; phylum Streptophyta; class Pinopsida; order Cupressales; family Cupressaceae; genus Cunninghamia; species Cunninghamia lanceolata. The sequence continues at coordinate 16,638,541 of BSBN01000252.1, read as the reverse complement.
AGAAAAAGGGTTTGGGTGGGAAAAAATGGGATGATGCAGATGAAAATAGGCTTTGGCATAGAAGAATTAGGGTTTGGATAGGGCTATAAGTAGGTTCTACAATGGAAAATAGGCTCATTTGTGCTCAGAAAGCTATAGAGATCTAGAGCTCCTTAGAGTTGGTGTGCAACAAGAGTTGGAGAGATACCAAGATGGTGATTCCACGTAGAGATCATCGTGCCAAGCGAGTGAGGACACATGGATGACTAGAGGGAGCCAACGTACCAGTATGTATCAAAAATTTTGCTAAAAGCATGATTTTGATAGGCTAGAAGCGTCATAAATGCACACACGTCACCATAAGTGACTAGGTCAGAGGATAGGTAGTTCAAGTCACATAGGAAGGTAAACAAGTCGCGTACAGTAGTTGAGATCACTTTTAGGCATGTCTTGGTCACTTTTAGAAAAACTAGGTCTCTTGTAGTCGGCTAAGCAATAGGATAAGCAAAATGCGCATATAGATAGGAACAGGTCACTTATGGTCAAACAGTAGGTGCATATAGAAAAGAAGTTCACTTAGAAAGGATAAGTACTCACTTAGGGTATGCATCTCGCATATGAGCAAAAGATAAGCGCATGTAGAGTTCGGCTCACATGTAATCTAACAGTGATCGCATATGAGCAAGATAAAAGCACATATGGTAAAAGAGGTCATTTTTTATCAACAGATAGGAGCTTATGGAAAACTAAACTGCTTATGGTAGATAGAAGCTAGGAAAGTAATAAATGATCCAATTTTGATAACATTGAAGTAGCGCAAGGGACTGACATGATGAATGACATGATGTAGGATATACTACCGCCATTTTTATCATAGGAGCCACATCCTAGGGATTTGTGGTTGGTGAGATTACTGGATGCAGAGGAGCGGCTAGTGTTAGAGATCCTTGGATTAGAGCATGTATCAAGATTGGAGCTGGTGTAGGCACATCGAGGACTAATGACGGCGATGGTGGAGCGATGGATGAGCGAGCATAGTTCTTTCTTGTTGTCAATCACACTGGAGGATGTGTTTTGGATTCTGCGAATTCCTATAGATGGGGACCGAGTTGATTATGATCATGATATGGGTCTAGCTGCATTCAAAAGATTATTTGAGACACCGGACATTAGAGTAGAGGGCTTAGAGATCTCAATGGTGAGGATGAAGGAGCTATGTGACAGGTTACAACGAGTTGTAGTGGCTATCATCAGATGGCTAGTGGGAGATAGGCGAGTGAGAGGCTTTCCAGTAGGATGGGGGACAATGATGGAGGGGATGTTCTCTTATGGTACGAGGTATGCATGGGTGGAGTGTGTGCTGGGATAGCTCTATCATTACTTGCATGATTGCACATATATGTTTAGAGCTAGTATGTCTGCAGGAGTGACAGTTTTGCATGTGTGGGCTTATGAGCATATCCAAGTGATGAGACCAGAGGGATGGATGGCTAGAGCAGTAGGAGAGCCATATGCTAGGATGTATAGAGGAGCTTTGACATACTGACAGTGGCAAGGAGTAGTATACTGGCAGAGGAGGTTGGATGAGGTGGATAGCTTTGTATGGAGGCCATGGCTGGGATGTGAGAGATGGGATGAGGAGGATGCTGAGCTTGTCTATGCTAGGTAGGCGAGATATTTTTTTGGATGTGGCATATACATTATAGAGCATTATTTACCAGCAAGGGTTTTGAGATAGTTTGGGGTGCCACAAGCAGTACCAGTTGGTGATGCCATTTTTGGGAGGACTAGACAAGAGGTTTTTGATTGGGGGCTAGAGGTTGTGGTTGAGATGGCTTTGGCAGAGAGAGATGGGCTATAGCTAGTTGTATGGCAGTGGGGATAGGGTCCTGTAGATCCAGGGATGCTACCAGACTATGATGCACACTGGGTGATAGCTAGACCGACATGGCTGACGTGGGTTGGAGAGATTGGGGAGATAGGGATGGAGAGACCAGTTAGGAGGAGGCAACGACAGGCTCTGCTAGTGCAGGCTATTGTACCAGCAGTACCAGGGATATAGATGCAGGGATAGATGCCATGATAGCCTTAGATACTTGCACAGCCTTAGGGACATATATTGGTGGGTGATGATGTTGGGATTTAGTAGCTGTGGAGGCAGTTTAGAGAGGAGAGGAGATGGAGGCAGTGAACATAGATGAGGTTGAGGAGGGTGGAGATAGATAGGCACCAGGCAATGATTGGCTTGCAACATGCTAGAGCCTAGGCTCAGACATACCAAGCTCAGTTACAGTTGAGAGTGTAGGTTGGAGATGGACAGGATGATGGTGCACTTTCTAGGGCGACGGGGGAGAGACATGCTGTGAGACAGAGTGAGAAGATGATGAGGATAGAGCGAGATACAGTAGTACAATAGGTGCAGGCTATAAGAGCAGAGAGAGATGGTCTACAAGTAGAGAGAGATACAACTATACAATAGCTACAGGGGATGACTAGTGAGCAGGATAGAGCCGTGACTGCACTAGGGACGGATGGGACTACGTGTACTTGGCTACATAGTTGACACAGGTACAGGTAGAGCTACGGAGAGTATAGGGTGAGGTTGAGTACTATAGAGGCTTATACTATGGGGTTGTGCCAGCAGAGCAGAGGTAGCCTAGCTTCAGGAGCAGGTCAGGGGCTTTAGGTTCATGGAGGTCAATTGGATCTCGATCAGTAGCCTCAATGATGGGGCCATCGAGAGATAGGGGACCAGGTGCAGGACCTAGTGGTGGTGGTCAGGGTGAGGGAGCTACCAGTAGTCACTAGGGCTACCTTGTTTATGTTGTATCATGATGAGGCCTAGAGCCAATTGTACATACATTCTTGATGGCTCAGCTTGTATATTGACACATGTATATATATGATGGAGTATTATTGATCTATATAATGTTGTAATGGATGCACTATGGGCATTATGATGGTTATGCATGTTGTATTTATTTTTGTTTTTTGGATTATGTATGGATGTTTATGTAAATGATATGAATGGAAATTGTATGATAATGCAAATATGGAAATGGTAATGGTATGAATGGACTTACGCATATAGATAGATGGTAATGAGATGATATATGATGGACTTAGGTATGTCTAACACACTTGTTTTACAAGATACAAGATGTGGAGAAAGGATGATGAAAATGATTGATCTTGGCTGAGAACCATATAGGCAAATAATGGAATAGATAGATGATGTGATGGGCATCTTTTTAAGTAATTACTCAAAATGAAAAGAAATGCAATCCTTATGTTTGATATAGCATGTTGATGTTATGCACAGGGTATAGAAGACCAAGGTGTCGAGATATCCAATGCGAAACTAGCATGCTACAATCTTGCCTGAACACATGAGGTCAAGATGTTGAGCCAACATGCACAAGATATGAATAACAGCTAGTGTTGTGAGATGGAATTTGATGCTACAAGCAATGGTTTGAGCTTATCTCCACTACACATAATGATAGCTTGCTGGTTATATGTATGGAGCTAGACTTGACATAGAATAGTCTCAAGTGCATAAGAGACTATTTAGCTTCTCAGATGTGAGAGATATTAATATGTAAGAAGCTAATCCCAACATGTACAAGATACCAATATGCTTAGGAAGAGAGTAAGATCATCCCACAAACACAGCATACAAAAGCAATATGATCATGCCCCATTCCTTACTTCATCGCAACATACCAAGATATGATAGATCAAGGTAGTCTTATTAGGCATAGAAAAGGGACAAAAGATAAAATAAAATATACTGTCATCATGTTCTCTTACCAAATTTAGGTGCTCTTAGATGGATTTAAGCTAGCGCCCTGTTAAGAGGAAAGTTACATCCTTGTTGTGATGTTCACAACATGCCCCATTTTACTCCTTAGCAAAATGAGGACCCCTGTTGTGGTTGTTGCTTTGCTTGTGTGTGTGGGTTTGCTTCGTGGTAAAGGAAAAATGAAGTGAAGGTACAAACCTTGTTGAAAATAAAGAAAAATAAGCATTAAGTACTAGAGCTAAATATGGGTGAATTCATTGTCAAAAATGAGTAAGGGTTGTTTTTTGAACCATTTTAAAATTCCCAGTATTTTGCAAGTTATGTGTGTTTTTTTTGGTAAATGCACTATAAAAAAGGGTTTGTATATGCAAAGTCATTTGCATATACAAGGTCTCTCATATACAAAGTCATTTGTATATTGGATCGTTGTATGGTCGCATAAGGGAGTCATCGGGTTTAGATGCATTGTTTACTTGTATGCATTTGGCTAATGTTTTATTTTAATATACAAGGTGGACCCGATGAAGTTAAGAGTTGAAATGAATATTTCAGTCAAGTCCAGTGCATGTATTTTATGTTTGTATGTTTGACAAGGCGAAACATACAACGTGATATACAAAGTGATATGCATGTCGCGGAACTGAATTAACTATGAAATAAAGTTAAGTCCTTGTATGTTTCACGTATTGTATGTATGTTTCAATATATACATTGCAGTACATACAAGGTGGAATGCAAAGCCAGAATTGAAATGATTATGAAATAATGTTAAGTTCTTGTATGTTTCACGCATTGTATGTACATTTCGGTATACATACATTGCGGTGCATACTATTAGAGCCAGGATCAGCTGCAAGCATTCATCTACGGGAGAGTTATGAAAAAAAACCTAAGAGAATATTGATGCAAAATATTGGAGAAATACATTGAATAACCCATGAAAAATACATGCAAAGGAGTGAGTATTTATAGGCAAGGTGAGTGGGGTGAGGTGTCAATATTGACCAATAGGAAATGTAACTCCAGCATCTCCAAAAATAGGGGGAGGTGGAGTAACTTCCATGAATGGATTGACACCACACATACATGCACCCACTAACATAAAAGACCTATTAAATAGCTCACATTATTAAACTACCTAAGCAAGCTTTAAAAGATGTGTAGGAAAAACCTATAATAAGGAATAAAAAACCTACACTAACACCCCCTCTTAAGCACAACTTAGGAGGATGTGAAGATGGGTCCTGAAAAATGAAGCCATGTTAGGTACCCATATACAATGATGGTGGAGAATGCCATAAGACTCCCCAAAGATACAACCATCATACAAACATGATTCCTCAAGAAGAGGATGGAGAGGATCAAGTGTCCATCATAGGTAAAAGTAACTTAAAATCCACTGAAAGATGCAAGAGAGAAGAAGATAGTGCATTGTTTGCATACGACATTTCTTCCCTTGGGTAGAAACAAGTCCAATGGACGATGAAGAAGACACTCCCACAAATTTGATGAAGAGGGAAACCAAATCCAAGTGTGAGCCTCTGAAGGGATGATAGCTATGTTGTGACTATCATCAAAGGTGTCCTCAAAATCTGCAATGTGAGATTCATAAAACAACTCTATAATACCTGTTAAATAATCATCCCACATAACAAAATCAGAAGAACAAACATTGTCCTGCTTAACCATGGAAAAAGGAATATTAGAAGAAGCAGGAGGAGGAGAAGAAATGTCAACACAAGTCTCAAAAACTGGATTAGATGTAAGAACAGCAAAGTTCGAGTGACCACACTTCTCCACAGAAATATGGTTCACACAAGGAGTGTGAACATCAGCCAAAGTATCTGAACCATCGTCAAGAGCAAAACTAGAAAAGGTGTATAACCGAGTTTCATGATCAACAACCCCTATAGCAATAATCTCTGTACTCTCCAAGTCTCTGATGATAACTAAATCAGGTGTGAATTCCACAGTTTTCCCTACACCACTGTGATTAATCTGATATATGGAAAGTAGATTATTTTCCAAAGAAGGTACACAAAGTATATCATTAAAAGTACCATCACCAATCTCAATTGATCCCTTCCCAATTACATTCACATATGTATTGTTACCCATTAAAATTGGTGGCATAATGCAAGGCTCAAAAGTAGAAAACATGGACTAAGATGAAGCCATATGATGAGAGGCTCCAGAATCAAGAATCCATTTACCTTAATTGGAACATGTAGATGCACAAAGTGCTTTACCTTTATGTTTGTTAGCTTGCCCTTTTTCAGAAGGTTCTAGCTATTTTGATGATGGAGTAGGAGTACATGAACTAGGAGATGAGGCTGAAGTAGAACTTACATTCATTTTCTGAATAAGAGTCTTCAACTCATTCACTTCCTTTTTGTAACAATCTTGTTCACTATGCCCACGCTTCTTGCAGAATGCACAAGTGGGTCTCTCCTTTTTCTCCTTTTTACTAGATGACTCAGGGGTAGCTTGAGGTGTTGAATCTTTGTCTTTCTCACTATTCATTTTTTTTGCCTCTTTTCTTTGCCACTTGAAGCCTTCTCATCTTTTGTGTTTTGAGTTGCAACAAGAGCCTGTGATTTGGAAGACTTCAGAGTACCCATCTGCACTAACTTTGCTTGTTCTCTTGTGAGTAATGCAGCAAATTCATCAAGAGAAGGCATATGATACCTAACACCAAGAGCATCTCTTGTAGCATAAAAAGTAGATACAAAAATAGAATAATCAAAACCTAGTTTAGCAAGAATAGACAAGATCAACAGGATGTCTTCTTTCTTTATATTACATTGTTTCAACTGTAACCTGAGAGACTTAAGCTTGGTAAAGAAATCCTGAATGCTGTCAAAGTTAGATGGACTCAGTGATATAAGTTCATTTTCTAACTGAAAACTTCTTAAGGTGTCTTGCTTACCAAATAAACCTTCTAATGTAGTCCATATATCATTTGGAGTTTTGCAAGATTCAACATGGAAAAGAAGATCAGGAGAAAGAGAAAGACACAAAGTCCCATAAGCTTCATCAGATCTATCAAGCCATTTTCTCTTTTCTATAGCACCAGTGGGTTTAGGATCTGTACCCATAGTTATCCTATGCAGCCTCAATTTAAGCAACAAAAGTTCCATTTGCCTCTTCCACTCAAAATAGTTAAATGGAGTGAGAAGAGGAACTGGAAGTTTATCCATTGTGTATATAGTAGGAATGATAGAGAAACAATAGAATAACTCTCTTAAGAAAAAAAACAACCCCTTTGTTCAAATAAAACTCACTGAAATGTCATTTTTCCAACCACGGGACAGAAAATAGAAATCTGAAAAATTCAGATATTTGATGATATTTTCTGGAAAAATAACCCTTATGGCTGTGTGGAGGATAGAATCACCTTTCCAACAATATTTCGTTTGTCCGATTTCGACACCGTATGCAAAAGATATGCCCAAAATACTGAAGGCAATGCACAAAAAAAAAGACCTGACTTCCAATGAAAATAACAGGTTACTGATAAAAATAATCAGGAAAAGTTACCTATACCACTGAAAAGTGCTCTGAGTCCTCTTTCCGGCGATATCTCATTTACCCAAAACGGAGTCCGGATGCCCGAGTTATGAAGGTTTTCCCAAAACTGCTCCTTTAGGTCATGAGAGAAGGGCAAAATGGAGGATTGCTTTTAACCATTGGATAAAAAGCCGAACCTTGTGGGAGCACCCTTCGGACTGCTGGATAAAAGGATGCACCTTGTGGAAGCACCCTTTGGACCGGTGGATAAAAGGACGCTGAAGCACCCTTCAGACCGCTAGATAAAATGATGCACCTGTGGAAGCACCCTTCGAACCACTGGATAAAACGATGCACCCTGCAGAAGCACCCTTCGGACCGCTAGATAAAACAATGCACTCTATTGAAGCACCCTTCGGACCATTGGATAAAAGGATGTTGAAGCACCCTTTAGACTGCTGGATAAAATGATGCACCCTACGAAAGCACCCTTTAGACCGCCGGATAAAATGATGCACCCTGCGGAAGCACCCTTCGGACCGCTAGATAAAAGGATGCACCCACAAAAAAAATCACAGCAAATTTTTGGTCTCCGATTTCAGCAATTTGACAGGCATTTCTAGGGTTTTTGACCCTTCTCAGTATAATGGCAGGGTTTGTTTTTCTCCAGGAGGCACAAATTAAATGCTAATGGCTAAAACCCTCATAGATTTGAGAAGAAACTTGCAAGCTTGGAGCTCTGATACCATGTTTGATCTAGGATCAGCTGCAAGCATTCATCTACGGGAGAGTTATGTAAAAAAGCCAAGAGAATATTGATGTAAAATATTGGAGAAATGCATTGAATAACCCATGAAAAATACATGCAAAGGAGTGAGTATTTATAGGCAAGGTGAGTGGGGTGAGGTGTCAATATTGACCAATGGGAAATGTAACTCCAGCATCTCCAAAAATAGGGGGAGGTGGAGTAACTTCCATGAATGGATTGACACCACACACACATGCACCCACTAACATAAAAGGCCTATTAAATAGCTCACATTATTAAACTACCTAAGCAAGCTTAAAAAGATGTGTAGGAAAAACCTTATAATAAGGAATAAAAACCTACACTAACACATACAAGGCGGAATTCAAAAGGGATTAAAATCTGATATAAAAGATGCATCAGAACTTAATGTATATCTAAGGATACATTTTGCGGTATATACATGTGGCAGAGCCGAAAGGTGAATAGGCTGTGGTTTATCAAAATTAAGGTCTGAAGGGGATACAAAAGTCTTTGTATGTATCCGGACTTGTATCTAAACGTTTGATACAAGTATTATATGCATAGTGGAGATACAAAAAGAAAAGTAAGGTAGACCCCACTGGTTGCATTTCGGTTTGTATGTCTACGATGTACATTTTGATATACAAGCTGGAAGGTACAAAGCACCAGATTCGAAAAGAAATTAAAAGCAGAAAAGTCTTTGTATGTTATTAGCGCTTATATGTCTACGATGTACATTTTTGATATACAAAGGCGATAAAGACAAAGCGGGAGGATTTTGAAGCTTTTTTAGAGCCTGATAACATGTTTTTGGGTCAACAATGGTTGGCTCGACCATTCTTGACATCATGTATGTATTTATATATACAGATGTTCACAGATGCTTAATATTCATAGCCCAATATTCATGTTTGCATGTTCAGGGCCAGATTTATAGTTAATGTAATGTTTATTTTCCTAGTAGTTATTAAATGATGCTTAATTCTTGTTTGCCTATTCTAGGATGTTGGAACTATTTGGAGTTCGGCTGTATGTTGCAGATCGAAGTAGCTAAACATTGTAGAGTTGTATACATAGAGGCAGCATGAACCTTAGATGAGGAAGATATTATCAAGTGCATTGTTTGCCAAGTAGAGAACAAATCAAGTCCAAAATGTTGGAATATTCTGTGCCAAGAATGCAATTGCCAACTGGCAGGCACGTGCTATTCATCTGGACTGTTGATTGTTCTAGAAGGATCCTGATCCTCAGAAAATTGTAACCATTTTCTGGTCTCTATCCTATAAAAGGGGCCATGACTTGTCATAAAAGGGATGCAAAGAGGAGATGCGAGGGGAGAAGAGGTCAATCATTTTAAATATGACCAAGCCAATTTAATTTAAGAGATCAGATTACTGAGACTAATGAGGACTGAATTGTTGAAATGTCAAGGTTCTTTCTTCAAATCATTGTAAATATACTTGTTCTAAAGCATACTTGATGGAGATGAAGCTTCAGATTACATCCTAATTGTAAAATTTACGTAATCTTCAAGTTGATTCCTAGATATGTAATGGTGAATGTTGTGTTCAATAGAAGCGCTTTCATTTTATTGCATGTTGTTGTCAACTTTTCCTTTGAAGATTTGCACTAGATCATGTGCATTTGTGGAATGTCCTGGTGAAGTATGATTCTAGTTTTCTTCTCTTCATTGCTATATCAAAACATGTATGTGGATCAGTGATCTCAGTTAAGTAATTTTGGGAATCTCATTATCTAAACCGTTTTCTCATTTTAATCTCATTAAATCACTTACATAACTGCAAATCATGATAAATAATAAGCAGAACAGAGAAATATACTGACATCCCATAGATAACTGAATATCCTTAGCATATTTTGAGCTGAATGCATGTAGTGTTGAAAATATCATGCAAAGAATTATAAATAATGATAGAAATCATGTAAATATCAACCTATAGGCACATTATTTGAGTCAATTCATAGTGTAGAGGTAGAATTGTTGGAGATTTATGCAAGGCAGACATAAAGGACAGGATATTTGGAGGAATATTGATGAACTTTATAGAAATTACTGGAGAACGTAAGGCCCCTAAATGATTAACAACAACACACATCAACCATTGAGTAATGCCAGTAGATTTTGAACTAATCAATGGAGACTTGGGATCATGAAATCTTTGAATTCATCGTATCTTTCAAGATAAATAAAGGTTGTTATGTAACTTTTATTTGATGTTTGTTTGTGAGTAACATCATCATCAACATAAATTGGCACTAGAAGGAGGGCTTGAGCTCTTTCTCAGCAAAGAAATTATTTTCAATTGAAGTGATATCCCCTACCTCTGTATAGCAGCCTGCCTTAAATCTTGCAATTGATCTGCACACCCCTTGCTTCTAACGCGATCAACATAAATTGGCACTAGAAGGAGGGCAGAATGGGAAATAACACATTGCTCTAGTCATAATTCATTTTATGCAGGACACCCCTCGCTTCTAATGCAATCAACATAAATTGGCGCTAGAAGGAGGGCCTGAGCAAGGAATCTATGGATTTCTACAAATGTTGCATAAATATTTCATCATTTGATTTGAATGTTTGCAAATATCTCTTGTCTAAGAAGATTTGACTATATCTTTGCAAAGATCCAGCTCAAAACTTCGAAGATTAGTTTGATGTTCTGAGCTTTCAAGTCTTATTCTGAGATATGATAGATCTCATTAAAATTTCAAAATCCTAAAAATTGAAAATAGAGTCTCATTTTAATGGATGCATATGAAGGCAATTTTCAAGTTAACATTCCTTTATTTCAGGAAACTTTGAATAAACAACTTTATCCTCAAAGTTTATCTAACTTTGGTTTATCTAGTTGTTGCAGGATACACAAGACTGTGGAGCATGGTGAAATTAATTATTTAACTTTCCTCATCAGGATAGATTTATGTTTGAAATGACTAATTCTTTTCTCAGATGTGTTCAGGGCTGAAGTCTAGCAAGAAAATGAAGAAATTCTAGAGCAACAAGCAGATACAGCACTAGAAATTATTAGTTGTTCGGACATTGAAGTGGACTGCTTTAAAGATTTTGAATTATATTTGTTTAGAAATATACAATGTAGTCAAATATTAGGTTTATCCACTGATGATGTCCTGATTGAAAGTTGGTGCAGATTACATGATGAAGAACATTCAGAAAGGGATTGTGACGCTTGCTTGGTCATGTTGGAGAAGACTCAAATTCTGGAACAACAAGAAGAGACAACACTCATAATCATGAGTTGTTTAGAAAATACAATAGCTGAAACAGTTCTTGAAGGTAAAGATGATGAAACATCTTTCCTTGAGTCATTTCATGGTGATATTGATAGGAGTTCTCTACTTCCTAATACAGGTAAAGGGGATTGCAGGTATAAATCTTTCAAAATTTGTAGAGAAGAAACCACTTGTCAGGATAAAGTCTTTGATTCTGATCCTAATACTTTTGATAAGGATAGTGAAACATCTTTCCTTCAGTCATTTTATGGTAAAGAGAAATGTAGATAGGTGGAAGAATTTAAATGCATTGCTACTGAAGAGGTTCCTATGATAGTAACCCAGGGAGTTGTAGAAAAGAAAATAAATACTGATTTACTATCTAACTTGTTTAAGTTGAATGATCAAATGCAAGAATGTTGCAAGTCAATGGAACCAAACACTCTATTGGATGGAAAATGTGAGTTATTTGATGAACAATTCATAAAAATTGAAGATGCAGAAAGTTTTGGAGTTGTTGTGCGTGATCACATGCCAGTCCAATGTCATTTTGAAAATGAAATAGGGGAGTATTCCTATCAATCAAAAGTTGTTTCACCTTTATAGTCAAATGATTTAGAAATGATAAATTTCTGTATATTAGGTTATGATGATAAAGATACTCATTTAGATGCTGATGTGCAGAGAATTGAAGAGAACATTGAGACATTTCCTAAACTTGAGGATAAACTGAACATCCAAAATAAAGAGATAGATGTGGACAAAGATGATGGATTAATACATCAAGAGTCATACATTCTTCAAGATGAAGGGAGGCCTAACATTGAGCCAAACAACAAAAATGCAAAGTTAAATGGAAGACTAGCCGTCAATGAACTAGCATGTCCTGCAGAACCAGAGATGCACAAGGTTGTATCTTTCATTTCCACAGTAAATGATGTTGATTATTATTTTGATTATGGAAATTCAAGAGATAAGACATGCATATGGATTAGTCGTGAACATGATGAACTTCTTCAGTTGCTAATCATAAAGAGTTATTCTGTTAAACACAATGAATTTAGATTACAAGAATATTTTTCAAAATACAAAGATGAATTTGCTAGGATTAGAACCATAACTAATGCCCTGATGCTCCTGCACAATCTAAGGAAGTATACAAATACAGGTGTCTTTGGGTCTTTTCCTAGGTTTTTTTGCCTTGTAGGGTTTTTGGTTTCGTAGGTTAGTTGTTTGTACAGTCTGTTTGTTTTGTTTGCTTTGTTGTTTCCTGTGTGTTGGGATCTTTATTTTGATTTAGAGTATGCAGGAGAAGACTAACAACCACTAAAAATAATGGAAAATTTAGAACATTCAAGTTAATCATTTGAAATTTATGCATAACTTGTTGTGACTGTCATGAATGCAGAAAGTTAGTTGACTTGTGAAATTTTGTATTCAATAACTATGGGTTGAGTATTCAAGGGAAGTTTCTCACAATGACACACCTAAAATCCTTGGGTTTGTTGAACCTACCAGTGTAGATATTAGGTTAAAAATTAGAGGTCACCTTTGCTACCATTACAATTTTCAGCTTAATTTCAGCAAGTGGCCACTCCTTGCATCATGAAGTTACAACTGTAATATCTTATGAAGTTTTTATCAAATACAAAATATAAAATAAATAAAATAATAAAATGGATTCTACTAAAAATCTAGGTTAAGCCATCTAAGTAACTCTATCGGGGCTATAGACGCTTGTTGGCAGTGGGGCTCTACTTAGGAGAATTGTAACGATAACCTTGTCGGGGCTATGGATGCCTGCTGGCAGCAAGGCTCTATCTGGTTGGCTATGAGGGAATGACATCAACTAGGTAGTCTAATATCAGTCACTAGTTTGTTCAACTAATTTTCAAGATGAGGATTATTAATCATGTGCACCCACTTAAACTGAAAGGAAAATTCATGCACCTTATTGAATATATTAGGTCTCAAGTTAGGTAATGATTTGCATAAAAGATAGTTGGAAGTTATGAATTTAGTTCATTTAATTTTCTTTAATGGTTTTAATTTGATTGTTTTGTTTGGTTACTAGTTGTTGTGATGTTCACAACATGCCCCATTTTACACCTTAACAAAATGAGGACCCCTGTTGTGGCTGTTGCTTTGCTTGTGTGTGTGGGTTTGCTTCGTGGTAAAGGGAAAATGAAGTGAAGGTACAAACCTTGTTGAAAATAAAGAAAAATAAGCATTAAGTACCAGAGCTGAATATGGGTGAATTCATTGTCAAAAATGAGTAAGGGTTGCTTTTTGAACCATTTTAAAATTCCCAGTATTTTGCAAGTTATGTGTGTTTTTTTGGTAAATGCACTATAAAAAAAGGTTTGTATGTTGTGTATACAAAGTTGTTTGTATATACAAAGTTGTTTGCATATACAAGGTCTCTCATATACAAAGTCGTTTGTATATCGGATCGTTGTATGGTCGCATAAGGGAGTCATTCGGTTTAGATGCATTGTTTACTTGTATGCATTTGGCCAACATTTTATTTTTACATACAAGGTGGACCTGACGAAGTTAAGAGTTGAAATGAATATTTCAGTCAAGTCCGTTGCATGTATTTTATGTTTGTATGTTTGGCAAGGTGAAACATACAATGTGATATATAAAGTGATATGCATGTCGCAGAACTAAATTAACTATGAAATAAAGTTAAGTCCTTGTACGTTTCGCATATTGTATGTATGTTTCGATATATACATTGCAGTACATACAAGGTGGAATGCAAAGCTGGAACCGAAATGATTATGAAATAATGTTAAGTCCTTGTATGTTTTGCGCATTGTATGTACATTTCAGTATACATACATTGCGGCACATACAAGGTGGAATTCAAAAGGGATTAAAATCCGATATAAAAGATGCATCGGAACTTAATGTATATCGAAGGATACATTTCGCGGTATATACATGTGGCAGAGCCAAAAGGTGAATAGGCTGTGGTTTATCAAAATTGAAGTTCGAAGGGGATACAAAAGTCTTTGTATGTATCCAGACTTGTATCTAAAAGTTTGATACAAGTATTATATGCATAGTGGAGATACAAAAAGAAAAGTAAGGGAGACCCCACTGGTTGCATTTCGGTTTGTATGTCTACAATGTACATTTTCTATATACAAGCCAGAAGGTACAAAGCATCGGATTCGAAAAGAAATTAAAAGAAGTAAAGTCTTTGTATGTTATTAGCACTTGTATGTCTACAATGTACATTTTTGATATACAAAGGCGGTAAAGGCAAAGCGGGAGGATTTTGAAGCTGTTTTAGAGGCTGATAACATGTTTTTGGGTCAACGATGGTTGACTTGACCATTCTTGACATCATGTATGCATTTGGATATGCAGATGTTCATAGATGCTTAATATTCATAGCCCGATATTCATGTTTGCATGTTCAGGGCCAGATTTATAGTTAATGTAATGTTTATTTTCCTGCTAGTTATTAAATGATGCTTAATTCTTGTCTGCCTATTGTAGGATGTTGGTACTATTTGGAGTTTGGTTGTATGTTGCAGATCAAAGTAGCTGAACATTGCAGAGCTGCATACACAGAGGCAGCATAAACCTTAGATGAGGAAGATATTATCAAGTGCATTGTTTGCCAGCTAGAGAATGAATCAAGTCCAAAATACTGGAATATTTTGTGCCAGCTATGCAATTGCCAACTGGCAGGCATGTGCTATTCATCTGGACTATTGATTGTTCTAGGAGGATCCTGATCCTCGGATCATTGTAACCATTTTCTAGCCTCTATCCCATAAAAGGGGCCATGACTTGTCATAAAAGGGATGCAAAGAGGAGATGCAAGGGGAGAAGAGGTCAATCATTTTAAATCTGACCAAGCCAATTTAATGTAAGAGATCGGATTACTGAGACTAATGAGGACTGAATTGTTGAAATGTCAAGGTTCTTTCTTCAGATCATTGTAAATATACTTGTTCTAAAGCATACTAGATGGAGATGAAGCTTCAGATTACATCCTGATTGTAAACTTTACGTAATCTTCAAGTTGATTCCTGGATATGTAATGGTGAATGCTATGTTCAATAGAAGCACTTTCATTTTATTGCATGTTGTTGTCAACTTTTCCTTTAAAGATTTGTACTGGATCATGTGGATTTGTGGAATGTCCTGGTGAAGTATGATTCTAGTTTTCTTCTCTTCATTATTGTATCGGAACATGTATGTGGATTAGTGATCTCAGTTAAGTAATTTTGGGAATCTCATTATCTAAACCTTTTTCTCATTTTAATTTCATTAAATCACTTCCATAACTGCAAATCATGATAAATAATAAGTAGAATAGAGAAATATGCTGACATCCCGTAGATAATTGAATATCCTTAGCATATTTTGAGCTGAATGCATGTAGTGTTGAAAATATCATGCAAAGAATTATAAATAATGATAGAAATCATGCAAATATCAACCTGTAGGCACATTATTTGAGTAAATTCATAGTGTAGAGGTAGAATTATTAGAGATTTATGCAGGGCAGACATAAAGGACAGGATATTTGGAGGAATACTAATGAACTTTGCAGAAATTACTAGAGAACGTAAGGCCCCTGAATGATTAATAGCAACACACATGAACCACTGAGTAACGTCAGTAGATTATGAACTAATCAATGGAGACTTGGGATCATGAATTCTTTGAATGCATCGTATCTTTCAAGATAAATAAAGGTTGTTGTGTTACTTTTATTTCATGTTTGTTTGTGAGTAACATCATCATCAACAATCCTATTGAAGGCTAAAGATGTTGATAAACTGCTATAGCAAATGTTGGCTTAAGGCATGCAGACAAATAGCTTCTGGCTCATTCTTGATTGGTTAAAGTGCTTGAGCTTTCAGAATACTCACAGTTTGCTTCCTGCTTGAGCTAATCAAAGAGAAGAAGATGGAAGATAAAAGAAGATGAAGAAGATGGGGTGGATCATCAGTGCTTTAGTACTGGAAACTTCCTTCGTATTCTAGACTACCTACATACCCTGTATCTACAGGATCAAAGCACATTTATGATGAAGATGAGACATGATGAATATGTAGTTTTGGGTTTTATTGACGATGTGTGTAATGAAAGATAGAAGGATGTGAGATGAAAGATCGGAGAATGATTAGAAGAAAGACGAAAGATGGATGATGAAGAGAAGGGGCTATCGTCTTAGCCTAAATTAGAGTGCTTCCTTCGCATCTCAGATTTCCTGCATACCCTATATCCATGGGATCAAGGCTTTAATGATAGAGCTAGATGTAGTTCTTGCTTGTTGCGCTGGACGAGTGATGTTGAAAAACTCACGTGATTGCTTGAATGTTTGCGTTGGTGATGTCTTGCGATTGTTGGATGTCAGATAAGTGAGCATTGATTGCAAAGATATGAAGCCTGGTTGCAAAATGCTTTGCCACATTTGATGTTGGATGAGCACTATGGTTGAAGTTAAAAGTTTGCAGTGTTGTGAGCTAAAGTGTTTGATGTGTTATGAGCTAGAGATAGTGTTATCCACTTCCAAATAAGACTCAACAAATGCCCCCAGTGCGGGATGGGGTTTGTTATGAAGAAGCGATGATAGGGATGGTGTGTGGTCAAGATGCTAAGGTGCCAAAAGAGATAGTTATTGCGACAATGTCCCAAGGATGATAGCTAGCATTGACAGAGATGAAGATGGAAAGGCTATTTATTGTGATGAAATGTGGATTATGATATGGACTATGTGGGATAGGAAGGCAAAATATGGTAGGAAGAGTGATGATCAAACAAACCAAGCAGACGATGGAAGCTGGTCACTACACATAGGACTTGTTTGCCAGGTTTTCACTATGGTACTTATCCAAGGCACCTGTTTACCAGGTTTTCACTAGAGGATAGATTATTTATCTTAGACTATTATTTTTTTATTAGCCAAAGCGCCACAAAGTGGTTTTCACTGTTGCATGGATTTTTTTTTTGGATAGCTAATTACACATGGTGCCTATTTTCCAAGTTTTCACCATGGTAATGGAGAGGGGGGACTCAAGTGTCTAGTTCAATGGATGTTGGTAGTGCCGTTAGAGATGGATGTCATTGCTCGGACCATGTTGTTATGCTTCAAGCTGTTGATAAGGGATTGCGTAGATGAGAGATGGATTAGGTAGATAATGGATTAGGATAAGGATGATTGAAGGTTCATGCAAGGATAGATGGAAGGGATAGTGGATTATGGAAGGCTTATGCAAAAGCATGGACCATAGGAAGGTGATGGGGAAGATATGTAGGATAGTAGATGAAGGATGGAGGTATGGAAGTATGTGAAAATGTGGAATGGAAGGGAACCATGACCAACGGTCACACACACCGCTAAACATTAAAGCTTTACATGGAAAGGCCAATGTAGGGAGTGAAAGATATGCTTGCTTAGGGGATGGGTGATGGAGTGATGTAGGAACTCATAGATACTTAGTATTTTTATGATTTTTTCTTTGCTTGTGGGATTTTTAGATGGAATGGGATGTTTGGAGGGAAATGGAATGTGAGATGGTAGAAGACAATCAGGATTCTTTTGTTTGAGATATGGATAAGGATGCCTCATTCAGCCTGCTTGTTTATTTTCTTAGGAACCCAAACCATTTGGGGCATAGGTTCTTCTTGTGGATTTATAGGCTCGGGTAGCTTTTTAGATATGCTAGATTGTGATTCTTTTCTTTGATACCCTAAGGCATGAGAATCATTAGGATTCTTGGTAAGATTTTTAGTTTAGAGGTAGAGGCATTCAAATTTTTATTTTTGAATCCCATGAATTTGATGGAAGCGGGGTTGGCGAAATGAATGGAAGCTTTATGCTTAGATGGTGTGTGCATTTGTTATTCATGACTAGGAATATAATGGTGCTGATGGATAAATGGATAATTAAGTGTTGGTAGTAATGGAGGGATATTAGGGGTTGGAAGTAGTGGAGGTAAATTGGATGGTGGAAAGTGGACGGTCACATGCTTTTGCAAGTTATAGGATATAGGAAGTGGAGGATATGGAAATAAAGTTGATGGTGGGAGTTTGGGAGTTGGAAGAAGCGGGGGTAGATTGGATGGAGGAAGATGTACGGTCACATGCTGATGGGGTTTAGGATGGGGTTTGTGATGAGAAATGGTGGACTTAGGATGAATGGAGGAATTACCAACATCTTTAGCTTGGTGAGGCTGACGTTTGACACTAGGACTAGGAGTGCTTGGAGGACTAGACTTGAGTTCATCATTAGATGGAGATGAAGAGGTTGCGGAAAGTATGAAGATGGAGGATCCTGGAAAAAGGTTGGTAATATGAAGGGAATCGTCCATGGTATCGAAGTTAGAATTCTCTTTTACCAAAGAAGATCTAGCTTCTATGTCAAAAATGGATGTGGATGAAGATTCTTTTAATGTGTATTCACCAGGACCATGTTCAGTGTACTTGATATGGAGGTTGGAAGCAGGTTTCCTAGATGATGGCTTGAGTAGGTCAGAGGGGTCAACATAGGATGAAGACAGATATGCCTCTGTGTTGATAGGAATACGGTTTAGACTCTGATATTTAGCTTGAAAGGTATGACAAAATTCAAATGGATTGGGATCAGCTTGGAACTTCTAGATGCACAAAGTGCTTTACCTTTATGTTTGTTAGCTTGCCATTTTTAAGAAGGTTCAAGCTATTTTGATGATGGAGTAGGAGTACATGAACTAGGAGATGAGACTGAAGTAGAACTAACATTCATTTTCTGAATAAGAGTCTTCAACTCATTCACTTCCTTTTTGTAACAATCTTGTTCACTAGGCCCACGCTTCTTGCAGAATGCACAAGTGGGTCTCTCCTTTTTCTCCTTTTTACTAGATGACTCAGGGATAGCTTGAGGTGTTGAATCTTTGTCTTTCTCACTATTCATTTTTTTTGCTTCTTTTCTTTGCCACTTGAAGCCTTCTCATCTTTTGTGTTTTGAGTTACAACAAGAGCCTGTGATTTGGAAGACTTCAGAGTACCCATCTACACTAACTTTGCTTGTTCTCTCATGAGTGATGTAGCAAATTCATCAAGAGAAGGCATATGATACCTAGCACCAAGAGCATCTCTTGTAGCATAAAAAGTAGATACAAAAATAGAATAATCAGAACCTAGTTTAGCAAGAATAGACAAGATCAACTGGATGTCTTCTTTCTCTATATTACATTGTTTCAACTATAACCTAAGAGACTTAAGCTTGGTAAAGTTAGATGGACTCAGTGATATAAGTTCATTTTCTAACTGAAAAACTTCTTAAGGTGTCTTGCTTACCAAATGAACCTTCTAATGTAGTCCATATATCATTTGGAGTTTTGCAAGATTCAACATGGAAAAGAAGATCAGGAGAAAGAGAAAGACACAAAGCCCCATAAGATTCATTAGATCTATCAAGCCATTTTCTCTTTTCTACAGCGCCAGTGGGTTCAGGATCTGTACCCATAGTTATCCTATGCAGCCTCAATTTAAGCAACAGAAGTTCCATTTGCCACTTCCACTCAAAATAGTTAAATGGAGTGAGAAGAGGAACTAGAAGTTTATCCATTGTCTATATAGTAGGAATGATAGAGAAAAAATAGAATAACTCTCTCAAGAAAAAAAACAACCCCTTTGTTCAAATAAAACTCATTGAAATGTCATTTTTCCAACCACGGGACAGAAAATAGAAATCTGAAAAATTCAGATATCTGATGATATTTTTTGGGAAAATAACCCTTATGGCTGTGTGGAGGATAGAATCACCTTTCCAACAATATTTTGTTTGCCCAATTTCGACACCGTATACAAAAGATATGCCCAAAATATTGAAGGTAATGCACAGAAAAAAAGACCTGACTTCCAATGAAAATAACAGGTAACTGATAAAAAATCAGGAAAATTTACCTATACCACTGAAAAGTTCTCTAAGTCCTCTTTCCGACGATATCTCATTTGCCCAAAACAGAGTCTGGATGCCCGAGTTATGAAGGTTTTCCCAAAACTGCTCCTTTAGGTCATGAGAGAAGGGCAAAATGGAGGATTGCTTTTAACCATTGGATAAAAAGCCGAACCCTGTGGGAGCACCCTTCAGACCGCTAAATAAAAGGATGCGCTCTACGGAAGTACCCTTCGGACCATTGGATAAAAGGATGCTGAAGCACCCTTTAGACCACTGGATAAAACGATGCACCCTACGAAAGCACCCTTTAGACCACCAGATAAAATGATGCACCCTGCAGAAGCACCCTTCGGACCGCTGGATAAAAGGATGCACCCACAAAAAAAATCACAGAAAATTTTGGGTCTCCGATTTCAGCAATTTGACAGGCATTTCTAGGGTTTTTGACCCTTCTCAGCATAATGGTGGGGTTAGTTTTTCTCCAAGAGGCACAAATTAAATGCTAATGGCTAAAACCCTCATAGATTTGAGAAGAAACTTGCAAGCTTGGAGCTTTGATACCATGTTAGATCCAGGATCAGCTGCAAGCATTCATCCACGGGAGAGTTATGAAAAAAAGCCAAGAGAATATTGATGCAAAATATTGGAGAAATGTATTGAATAACCCATGAAAAATACATGCAAAGGAGTGAGTATTTATAGGCAAGGTGAGTGGGGTGAGGTGTCAATATTGACCAATAGGAAATGTAACTCCAGCATCTCCAAAAATAGGGGGAGGTGGAGTAACTTCCATGAATGGATTGACACCACACACACATGCACCCACTAACATAAAAGGCCTATTAAATAGCTCACATTATTAAACTACCTAAGCAAGCTTAAAAAGATGTGTAGGAAAAACCTTATAATAAGGAATGAAAAACCTACACTAACACATACAAGGCGGAATTCAAAAGGGATTAAAATCTGATATAAAAGATGCATCGGAACTTAATGTATATCTAAGGATACATTTTGCAGTATATACATGTGGTGGAGCTGAAAGGTGAATAGGCTGTGGTTTATCAAAATTAAAGTCTGAAGGGGATACAAAAGTCTTTGTATGTATCCGGACTTGTATCTAAAAGTTTGATACAAGTATTATATGCATAGCGGAGATACAAAAAGAAAGGTAAGGTAGACCCCACTGGTTGCATTTCGGTTTGTATGTCTACGATGTACATTTTGATATACAAGCCAAAAGGTACAAAGTGCCGGATTCGAAAAAAAATTAAAAGCAAAAAAGTCTTTGTATGTTATTAGCACTTGTATGTCTACGATCTACATTTTTGATATACAAAGGCGGTAAAGGCAAAGCAGGAGGATTTTGAAGCTGTTTTAGAGCTCGATAACATGTTTTTGGGTCAACAATGGTTGGTTCAACCATTCTTGATGTCATGTATGCATTTAGATATGCAGATGTTCACAGATGCTTAATATTCATAGCCCGATATTCATGTTTGCACGTTCAGGGCCAGATTTATAGTTAATGTAATGTTTATTTTCCTGCTAGTTATTAAATGATGCTTAATTCTTGTCTACCTATTCTAGGATGCTGGAACTATTTGGAGTTCAGCTGTATGTTGCAGATCGAAGTAGCTAAACATTGTAGAGTTGCATACATAGAGGCAACATGAACCTTAGATGAGGAAGATATTATCAAGTGCATTGTTTTCCAAGTAGAGAACAAATCAAGTCCAAAATGTTGGAATATTCTGTGCCAACTATGCAATTGCCAACTGGCAGGCATGTGCTATTCATTTGGACCGTTGATTGTTCTAGGAGGATCCTGATCCTTGGATAATTGTAACCATTTTCTGGTCTCTATCCTATAAAAGGGGCCATGACTTGTCATAAAAGGGATGCAAAGAGGAGATGCAAGGGGAGAAGATGTCAATCATTTTAAATCTGACCAAGCCAATTTAATGTAAGAGATCAGATAACTGAGACTAATGAGGACTGAATTGTTGAAATGTCAAGGTTCTTTCTTCAGATCATTGTAAATCTACTTGTTCTAAAGCATACTAGATGGAGATGAAGCTTCAGATTACATCCTAATTGTAAACTTTACGTAATCTTCAAGTTGATTCCTAGATATGTAATGGTGAATGTTGTGTTCAATAGAAGTGCTTTCATTTTATTGCATGTTGTTGTCAACTTTTCCTTTGAAGATTTGCACTAGATCATGTGCATTTGTGGAATGTCTTGGTGAAGTATGATTCTAGTTTTCTTCTCTTCATTGCTATATCAGAACATGTATGTGGATCAGTGATCTCAGTTAAGTAATTTTGGGAATCTCATTATCTAAACCCTTTTCTCATTTTAATCTCATTAAATCACTTCCATAACTACAAATCATGATAAATAATAATTAGAACAGAGAAATATACTGACATCCCATAGCTAATTGAATATCCTTAGCATATTTTGAGCTGAATGCATGTAGTGTTGAAAATATCATGCAAAGAATTATAAATAATGATAGAAATCATGTAAATATCAACCTGTAGGCACATTATTTGAGTAAATTCATAGTGTAGATGTAGAATTGTTGGAGATTTATGTAGGGCAGACATAAAGGATAGGATATTTGGAGGAATACTGATGAACTTTACAGAAATTACTAGAGAACGTAAGGCCCCTAAATGATTAACAACAACACACATCAACCATTGAGTAACACCAGTAGATTATGAACTAATCAATGGAGACTTGGGATCATGAATTCTTTGAATTCATCGTATCTTTCAAGATAAATAAAGGTTGTTATGTAACTTTTATTTCATGTTTGTTTGTGAGTAACATCATCATCAACATAAATTGGCACTAGAAGGAGGGCCTGAGCTGTTTCTCAGCAAATAAATTCTTTTCAATTGAAGTGATATCCCCTACCTTTGTATAGTAGCCTGCCTTAAATCTTGCAATTGATCTGCACACCCCTCACTTCTAACGCGATCAACATAAATTAGCGCTAGAAGGAGGGCATAACAGGAAATAACACATTGCTCTAGTCATCATTCATTTTATGTAGGACACCCTTCGCTTCTAATGCAATCAACATAAATTGGTGCTAGAAGGAGGGCCTAAGTAAGGAATCTATGGATTTCTACAAATGTTGTATAAATATTTCATCATTTGAGTTGAATGTCTACAAATATCTCTTGTCTGAGAAGATTTGACTATATCTTTGCAAAGATCCAGCTCAAAACTTCAAAGATTAGTTTGATGTTCTGAGCTTTCAAGTTTTATTCTGAGATATGATAGATCTCATTAAAATTTCAAAATCCTAAAAATTGAAAATAGAGTCTCATTTTAATGGATGCATATGAAGGCAATTTTCAAGTTAACATTCCTTTATTTCAGGAAACTTTGAATAAACAACTTTATCCTCAAAGTTTATCTAACTTTGGTTTATCTAGTTGTTGCAGGATAAACAAGACTGTGGAGCATTGTGAAATTAATTATTTAACTTTCCTCATCAGGATAGATTTATATTTGAAAGGACTAATTCTTTTCTCAGATGTGTTGAGGGCTGAAGTCTAGTAGGAAAATGAAGAAATTCTAGAGCAACAAGCAGATATAGCACTAGAAATTATTAGTTGTCTGGACACTGAAGTGGACCGCTTTAAAGATTTTGAATTATATTTGTCTAGAAATATACAGTGTAGTCAAATATTAGGTTTATCCACTGATGATGTCCTGATTGAAAGTTGGTGTAGATTACATGATGAAGAACATTCAGAAAGGGATTGTGACGCTTGCTTGGTCATGTTGGAGAAGATTCAAATTCTGGAATAGCAAGAAGAGACAACACTCGTAATCATGAGTTGTTTAGAAAATACAATAGCTGAATTAGTTCTTGAAGGTAAAGATGAGGAAACATCTTTCGTTGAGTCATTTTATGGTGATATTGATAGGAGTTCTCTACTTCCTAATACAGGTAAAGGAGATTGCAGGTATAAATCTTTCAAAATTTGTAGAGAAGAAACCACTTGTTAGGATAAAGTGTTTGATTATGATCCTAATACTTTTGATAAGGATAGTGAAACATCTTTCCTTGAGTCATTTTATGGTAAAGAAAAATGTAGACAGGTGGAAGAATTTAAATGCATTGCTACTGAAGAGGTTCCTATGATAGTAACCCAGGGAGTTGTAGAAAAGAAAATAAATGCTGATTTACTATCTAACTTGTTTAAGTTGAATGATCAAATGCAAGAATGTTGCAAGTCAATGGAACCAAACACTCTACTGGATGGAAAATGTGAGTTATTTGATGAACAATTCATAAAAATTGAAGATGCAAAAAGTTTTGGAGTTGTTGTGCATGATCAGATGCCAATCCAATGTCATTTTGAAAATGAAACAGGGGAGTATTCCTATCAATCGAAAGTTGTTTCACCTTTACAGTCAAATGATTTAGAAATGATAAATTTCTGTATATTAGGTTATGATGATAAAGATACTCATTTAGATGCTAATGTGCAGAGAATTGAAGAGAACATTGAGACGTTTCCTAAACTTGAGGATAAACTGAACATCCAGAATAAAGTGATAGATGTGGACAAAGATGACGGATTAATACATCAAGAGTCATACATTCTTCAAGATGAAGGGAGGCCTGATGTTGAGCCAAACAACAAAAATGCAAAGTTAAATGGAAGACTAGCTGTCAATGAACCAACATGTCCTACAGAACCAGAGATGCACCGGGTTGTATCTTTCCTTTCCATAGTAAATGATGTTGATTATTATTTTGATTATGGAAATTCAAGAGATAAGACATGCATATGGATTAGTCATGAACATGATGAACTTCCTCAGTTGCTAATCATAAAGAGTTATTCTGTTAAACACAATGAATTTAGATTACAAGAATATTTTTCAAAATACAAAGATGAATTTGCTAGGATTAGAACCATAACTAATGCCTTGATGCTCCTGTACAATCTGAGGAAGTATACAAATACAGGTGTCTTTGGGTCTTTTCCTGAGTTTTTTTGCCTTGTAGGGTTTTTAGTTTCATAGGTTAGTTGTTTGTACAGTCTGTTTGATTTGTTTGCTTTGTTGTTTCCTGTGTGTTGGGATCTTTATTTTGATTTAGAGTATGCAGGAGAAGACTAACAACCACTAAAAATAATGGAAAATTTAGAACATTCAGGTTAATCATTTGAAATTTATGCATAACTTGTTGTGACTGTCATGAATGCAGAAAGTTAGTTGACTTGTGAAATTTTGTATTCAATAACTATGGGTTGAGTATTCAAGGGAAGTTTCTCACAATGACACACCTAAAATCCTTGGGTTTGTTGAACCTACTAGTGTAGATATTAGGTGAAAAATTAGAGGTCACCCTTGCTACCATTACAATTCTCAGCTTAATTTCAGCAAGTGGCCACTCCTTGCATCATGAAGTTACAACTGTAATATCTTATGAAGTTTTTATCAAATACAAAACATAAAATAAATAAAATAATAAGATGGATTCTACTAAAAATCTAGGTTAAGCCATCTAAGTAACTCTACCGGGGCTATAGACACTTCCTAGCAGTGGGGCTCTACTTAGGAGGATTGTAACGATAACCTTGTCGGAGCTATGGATGCTTACTAGCAGCAAGGCTCTATTTGGTTGGCTATGAGGGAATGACATCAACTAGGTAGTCTAATATTAGTCACTGGTTTGTTCAACTAATTTTCAAGATGAGGATTATTAATCATGTGCACCCACTTAAACTGAAAGAAAAATTCATGCACCTTATTGAATATATTAGGTCTCAAGTTAGGTAATGATTTGCAGAAAAGATAGTTGGAAGTTATGAATTTATTTCATTTAATTTTCTTTAATGGTTATAATTTGATTGTTTTGTTTGGTTACTAGTTGTTGTGATGTTCACAACATGCCCCATTTTACACCTTAACAAAATGAGGACCCCTGTTGTGGTTGTTGCTTTGCTTGTGTGTGTGGGTTTGCTTGGTGGTAAAGGGAAAATGAAGTTAAGGTACAAACCTTGTTGAAAATAAAGAAAAATAAGCATTAAGTACCAGAGCTAAATATAGGTGAATTCATTGTCAAAAATGAGTAAGGGTTGCTTTTTGAACCATTTTAAAATTCCCAGTATTTTGCAAGTTATGTGTGTTTTTTTGGTAAATGCACTATAAAAAAAGGTTTGTATGTTGTGTATACAAAGTCGTTTGTATATACAAAGTTGTTTGCATATACAAGGTCTCTCATATACAAAGTCATTTGTATATCAGATCGTCGTATGGTCGTATAAGGGAGTCATCGGGTTTAGATGCATTGTTTACTTGTATGCATTTGGCTAACGTTTTATTTTTACATACAAGGTGGACCCAACGAAGTTAAGAGTTCAAATGAATATTTTGGTCAAGTCCATTGCATGTATTTTATGTTTGTATGTTTGGCAAGGTGCAACATACAACGCGATATACAAAGTGATATGCATGTCACGGAACTGAATTAACTATGAAATAAAGTTAAGTCCTTGTATGTTTCGCATATTGTATGTATGTTTCGATATATACATTGTAGTACATACAAGGCGGAATGCAAAGATGGAACCGAAATGATTATGAAATAATGTTAAGTCCTTGTATTTTTTGCACATTATATGTACATTTCGGTATACATACTGTTAGCACTCATTTTGACCTGGGGTTGATTTTTCATGATCAGGGGGTTTCTTCATTTGAACCCTTTATCTTCTTGCCCATTTTCCTAAGTGTTGGACCTCCTCAGCATTGTTTAGCTGCAGCATCATATTTTCTTTGAGGAGGAGATCATCATCATCATCTTGTCTTCGATGATGGTCTGCATTATCATGTTTTCTGTCGACTTGTTTTTCATCAGGATCATCATATTTCAATATCGGGTGATGTTTGGATATCATCCTGATCCTGCTGATGAGCTACAGTGCGCCCTGATTTGCTTGCGGGGGTGTTTTTTTTTCAAGTATCCGGTGATCTTCCAATTATCACCTTGCCCAAACATGATGATGATGTTGCCCCGATATTCTGAAGGGGTTATTCTCTAAGTTGTTCGACCTGACTTGTTCTTTCTTAAGGGTCGTCATCATCATCATCATATTTCCAGTTATCACCGTGTTGCTTGCAGGGGTCATCATATTTTCTGCCTTCATGATATTTCGCCGGGGTGATATTTTTATCATCGGGTGATCTTGGTTATGATCATCCTGATGATGTTGTTGAAGAGTTCTAAGTGTGACCCGATATTCACGGGGGTCATCATATTTTGAACGTCAGGATGATCTTAGTCAATATCATCCTGATGATGTTGTATCACTTCATGTTCGTTGTTTTATCATCCTGATGATGCTGACGTCATTCTTATGTCAGGGTGATATCTATTTCTCTGCCTATCTGCATCATGATTTTTCCGAAGGAGAGGGTGATATTTTCATATCACCCGGGTGTATGTTTGTTCCAGCGTCATGATGATGCTGATATCAAGGAGATATCCACCTGCCGGCTTCGTGCATTATCTAGTGGGGGTGATCTTTTCAAGCATCATCATATTCATCTATCGCCCCGATCTTATAGTGGAGCTACAGTGCAACCTGATATTTGTGCATCAGGATGATATTTCCAAATATCCGGTTGTCTTTCGAATATCATCCTGATGATGATGACGTCATCAAGGTCCGGGGGGGTCACGTTTCTAACACTAATCATCTTGTGGAGATCCCCCGATATTTGCAAACATGATGATGACGTCATCCGGATATGAGGAGGTGCGCAGTGGGCGGATATGATGATGACGTCAGCAGGATATGATGATGACGTCATCAGGATGTTCATCGGCCAGACTTTTGGTATAGGCTCAGCAGGAGGATGTTCCTCCGATGGATCAGGTTGTGCGGATGAAGGCAATTATCATGCAGGTTATATTGCGATATGATGCTGACGTCAGGGTGATATTTCAAGCAACAGGATATCATGCTGCTGGAGGATGATGATGATGAAGTCTTATACTAGTGTCGTCAGGAGCAAAAGCACCGACATCATATATGCTCATGACCTAGTATATAAAGTGTTAAAGAGGTTGCTGCGGGGTGCATGTGGGATAATTGATATCCTGCATTTTCAAATATCATGATGATGAATCTCGACGGGAAATGGTTGCGATCGACTGTTAGATGTTTTTCCCAAGGCTGCGGGTTGGTGCGCCATTAATGGCGAAGGTTGCAGAGGTATGGGCGGATCTGGTACCCGATTGAAGGTGTACATCAGCGGACAGTGGCACAGGGCTCGAGATATCTTCCTGTCTCCTCCCCTACCTGCTGCATTCATGTTTGGGCGCCAATCTGGTAATGCGTTGAGCGCCATTTTCCTGATACTGTGTATCTGGCAGGAATTTTGGTCAACCATGTAATTAATTGCTATGGTACACTACCTGGCTGTTATAAGCAGGAAGTGTTACTCATTTGTGGTTGTTGAAAGTTGAAGATTTTTGGCTCTGTAACTCAAAACAAGCTGATCTGGTTGTTCTGTACAGCTTAACCTGTGAGTTTATGTATCTCTTGTTGCATGTTTTTGGCATGAACCCACTGATTTCATGATTAATCTTATATGAGAAATGCTATCTCAGCATGTGTTTTGTTAATTCTGTCTCTAGTATTGCATGTATTCTTCTTCTGAATCTGGATATTTGGGTAATGTTTAGATTCTAGAGCATAGAATTCCTATGTTGAATGTCTGATCTTTTAACTTCTGCTCAAGGGGTAGATTAAATTGTTTTCAGGTTGAACATTGGGAAGGGTATACTGCAGTAGGGATGCCATAAGTAGAGATAACTTAACACTTTGTATTGGGAGGTATCTATATGGCAGATATCACATATATCCCCCTGAAATCCAGTTTTAGCTGTTCATGCTGATCATTCACAGGTGTATGTCTACTGACTCCAGGCCCTAGATAGGCACCAATCTTGCTTAGTGTTTGTGTTACAACCATGTCCAGCTTTGCATCCAAACTTAAAATCCAAATCAAAATCTAAAACAACCATTAGGACATTAGAGTTAATTTTAGGATCCTCAGTCCTCTGTCTACAACTGCAAATAGGCCCAAAGCTAGCCCCTTTGCTCTTATCTTTCAGTTTTGGTCTACTTATAGGAGGACTTATCTGCTTTTTGTCAGCATCCCAGCCTTGTATGCATATCCTCATGGATGTTGAGTAGGGAATACCCCCCTAGGTCTTGCAGAGCCTGAAGAAGAAGAGGAGATAAAATATAGAGTCTATCTCCTACACTGTTGGCCCCTGGCCCAGAGATCCTGTTGATCACTGATGGCTACCTTGTAGGGAAATCTGGGAATAAGCATCCAGTCTGGGAAAAAAACCAACAGAAATTGGCGACTCTGTTGGGGACCCTTGTGAAAGAACCCTGGTTTTCAGAAGAAAACAGTTCCTAGTAATAGGTGGCGACTCCGAAGTAATCTCCCAACCGGTCAAAGTAAAATTTATATGCAGGGGAGAAGATCCCAACAAAATCCTTTATTTGAAGAGTTACCATTAACAAAAAGAATGATGTACAGAAGAAAGGGAACTGTCTCAGTTAGTCATGAGAGTTCCCCCAGAAAAGGTGATGATATACAAGATAACCCTAGGCCATCAGGACAGCATGTGCCTTACTTTTCAAATGCAGAAGCTGATATTCAAGGTGCATATGAGAGGCAACAGGGTGGTAGCATGAGAATGAGGTCAGAGGTGTTCCAAGAACGCCCTTTTCTAGACCCAAGTGAAAGGTTTGAAGAGGCAGAGTCTCTGAGGGATGATGAAGATGATGACCAGAATGGTATGAGACCATCTACCTCCAGGCCTAAGGATGAACAGTTAGCTGAAGAAATCAGAAGTCTAAGAGCAGAACTAGAATATCTACAAGCCATGAAAATCAGAGATGATATGAAGCAGAAAGTGCAAGCCTTAAGAACTGCCCAAAATGATTCAGTTCCTACCCTAGAGAATGCAAATGTGCAGAGACATCAGCAAAGATATGAAGTGCAACATCAGCATCATGATGAGAGACAAAATGTGAATGATGCTAGGATACCACTGAACAATGCAGGAAACCAGAATGCAAACAGAAATGTTAATGTTAATCAGTTAAACAGACAGCCCATGCAGCTAGATAGATTCAGGCAGCTGGTGTTTGATGGTATTCCTGGGTATCCTAACCCCATTGATAAGCATCTGAGGCTGCAAGTGCCTAAATTTTCAGGAAACAACACAATGTCAGGAGAAGATCATCTAAAAGCCTTTCAAAATGTCATGGATAACTTTGAGGTTGAACATGAGGATGTTTTCATGAAGTCATTCATGCAATCCTTAATAAATGAGGCAAGAGAATGGTATAGGAATCTGCCTGACCGGAGTATTTCATCATGGGATGATTTTAAAAGGATGTTCAAGGAGCAATATGGTGATAAAACTGACCCTAGCTTTTTTGTAAATGAGTTCACCAGTATCACTAAAGGGTCAAATGAGCAGGTTGCAGATTTTAATGCAAGATTTACTAAAGTGTTGAACAAATTGCCACATCACATGAGGCCAAATGAACCAATGTGCATAATTCTGTATATCAATGCCTTTGATGCAAAAACTGCATATGGATTAAGAGATAAAGGTCCTGCTACTCTCAGGGATGCTTTCAGAATTGCAGTGAATATTGAAAACAACAGGAAAGCATCGGGCAAGACAAATAGAAGGGATGATATAAAAATTCTGCAGAATCCAAACAAGCCTCAGAACATTCAAGGTAGTACATCTGCTTCTGAAGATAAGATAGACAAATTGGCAAATGTTGTTAAGGACCTAAGCTATAGATTAGCTAGAAGTGAAAAAGGGATGGGTCCTGATAGGCAAGTCTATTAAAGGCAGGAAAAGAGGCCATCATTACATGATATGCCTTATAACACCAATTGGCATGATGGTAAGCCTGTATTCCCATGTAACAACACAAATCAGAGGGCTCAACATGTCAAGGAAACTCCTGATCCTCTAAAGAAAGCTATAAATATTGTTGATGATGCTCCGTGGTGTATAATTTGTCAGATGCCACATTCACAGTCACAGTGTTTGATTGCTCAATCCTTGTATGATAATGCTACATCTTGTAATGAATGCAATGAGCCACATCATGTGCAGGATGATGATGTTAATATGATGTCCATAGGCAATGGATATACTCTTTATGATGCTGATGAGAATACGGATCATCAAATTCAGGCCTGCCAACAGTTCCCATGTGATGAAGATAATGAAGATAACTATGTGTATGCTCAGAACTCACACAATTTTCTGAGTAACTTACAACGACCTTCTGATGAGGAAATTAGAGCCTTCACAGCTGCAGCAGTTGCTCAAGTCAAAAGCAACTACAATCTCAGAGGTAAAAATCAAGTAGGCAGCCCACATCAGCCAGAAGATATTTCTGCAGGTCAGCTAGTGCATGGTCATAAAGGAACTGAACCACAAAAAAGGCAGTGGGTAAATAATAAATAGAACTTTAGACACAGAACAGGTCATGAATTTCAAGGACCAGAAAACAAAAACCCTCAGGCTGAAGATCAAAGTAAAGGTTCCCAAGACAGGAATGATGATCAGGGAACTATGAAAATGAAAGCTAAATCAGCTCAGGATAAAAGCAAGATTGTGGAGCAAGCTACAACTGTTATACAAAACTATGCTCCATTTGATATAGCTCAGGTCCTCTCTCAGGTAAAAGTCTCTGTTCCACTTATGGAACTCATGAAAGTGGAAGAGATCAAGAATAAGACAATATCCCTAATCTCAGGGGTACCTTTTCAAGCTAAACAAAATGTTCAGACCCAGGGTGAGAAACATATCATGTGTAATGAAGAAGATGAGACTCCTGAAGTCTATTTAGGAGTGACTATGACAAAGTGTCCTTCACAAGTGGAACCATTTTATGTTTCCCTGGTTATAAATGGAAAAATAATTAGAAA
This sequence comes from Cunninghamia lanceolata, assembly GCA_027924645.1. NCBI lineage: Eukaryota > Viridiplantae > Streptophyta > Pinopsida > Cupressales > Cupressaceae > Cunninghamia > Cunninghamia lanceolata. Next base: position 16,606,270 of record BSBN01000252.1, on the reverse strand, counting down.
TTACATGCTTGACTCTGGAGCATCTACAAATGTCATGCCTTTGGCTATCATGCAACAAACTGGATTAAAAATTGACAAGGCATGTGGAAAATGTTATGCCATGGATGCCAGAGAGGTACCAGTTATTGGAATCATGAAGGATGTAGATTTCAAACTGGCAGCATTTCCTAAAAAAGATATAAAATGAATATAACATTGGTTGACATCAAGCCACAGTACGGTATGTTGTTGTCAAGAAGATGGGCAGCACTAATTGGTGGAAGTATGCAGCTGGACCTGTCATATGCCATGATTCCAATGAATGGCAGGGATGTCAAGCTAATCAGAGAGCAAAGATCATCAGAGACAGTGGAAGACCAAGAAGCAGAGGAACAAGTATGCTTTGTAGACACTGACTGTGATAACTTCAAGGTTGTCTCAGATGATACAGAAGATAAAAAGAAAAATGTCTGCATTGGAGAGCTGGATCAGCAAGGCTTATGGACCATGTTTTTTGATGGAGCTTGTGCAAAAGAAGGCTCTGGAGCTGGAGTTGTTTTCCTATCTCCAACTGGTAAGCTCCTCAAATTCTCTTTCTTGCTGAGGTTTGATTGCACAAACAATATTGCAGAATATGAGGCTTTACTCTTAGGCCTAAATATTGCTCTCAAACATGGAATTAAGATGTTAAGAGTATTTGGGGATTCTGTGCTGATTGTATCCCAAATTAGAAATAAGTATGCTGCAAAAAATAAAAGATTGAAACAATACAAGCATGCTGTTTGGGATACCATTGAATTTTTTGATGCATTTTCAATAGGCTGGGTAGAGAGGTCAAAAAATGTTATGGCTGATTTCTTAGCCAATGTTGCAATAAGGCCAGATGACATCACTCTGTCAGGTGTTACAAATGTAGAAGTTAAAATTAGGCCTGCAGTACCAGAAAATATATGCAGTTGGCAAGTGTTTAATGATGATAGGGATTTGCTGAAATTTTTGCACTGCATAGATGAATATGAGAATCAACAAATTGATTTCCAAGCTTTTGTAGAGACTGTAGATGGAAAAGAAACTCTTGTGGGAAAAGAGATCATTCAATTGAAGACTAATAAAATCCCTAGAGGGTTGGTAGCTTTGGAAAGAGTTTTTGACAGTAGAGATAAACTGGTCACAAGGACATCTCCCACTAATAAGGAAGATTTAGAGGAGATAAATCTGGGGACATCTCAGGCCCCTCAGAAGGTATACATTGGTAAACAGCTCAAACCACACATTAGGAGTATGCTGATTGCATTACTGAAAAAGTATAAACATGTTTTTGCTTGGTCATATGAGGACCTAAAAGCCTATAGGGAAGATTTATTCCAGCATGAGATCCCATTGAAGCCTGGAGCTAAGCCATTTAGACAAAAGCAAAGACCTATTAATCCTACCTTAGCTCCCAAGATGCAAGAAGAACTCAAAAGGCTCAGGGAGGCTGGAATAATTGTGCCAATCAGACATTCAACTTGGGTGTCTAACCTTGTCCCAGTCAGAAAAAAGAATGGTGATATTAGGCTTTGTGTTGATTTCAGGAACTTGAATGTATCCTCTTTAAAGGATAACTATCCACTGCCTAATATGGAAGCTATGTTGCAGAGAGTGACTGGTTGTGAACTCCTATCCATGATGGATGGATTTTCAGGATATAATCAGGTGAAGGTAAAGGAATCAGAACAGTATAAAACCACCTTTACCACTCCATGGGGAACTTATGTGTATGTTAGAATGCCATTTGGACTAACAAATGCAGGTGCTACATTTCAAAGAGCAATGGATGTTGCTTTTGCAAGGTTGATTGATTCAATCCTGGCTGTATATCAGGATGACTTGACTGCTTACTCAAAGAAAGAAGAGCAGCATTGTTTGCATCTGGAGCAGATTTTCATAAGAGCACTAGAGTATGGTATTTCTTTAAATCCAAAGAAGTGTGCCTTTGGGGTAGTTGAAGGAAAGCTTCTGGGACATATTGTTTCCAAGGATGGAGTCAGGATAGATCCAGAGAGAGTGGCTGCTATTGACAGGATTCAAATGCCAAAAACTATAAAAGGAGTTCAGTCCTTCTTTGGACAGATAAATTTTGTTAGGAGATTTGTTCCCAACTTTGCAGAAACCACAAGGAACATTTCCAAGATGATGAAGAAGGATGCAACTATCAACTGGGAAAGGGAAGCAATAGAATCATTTCAGAGTATCAAAGAGGCAATCAAGATGGCCCCTGTTCTTAAATCTCCTGATTTTTCTAAGCCATTCCAAGTATTTTCATTTGCTTCCTTTCATACTGTTGCTGCATGTTTGCTACAAAAAAACGAAGATGGTTTTGAACAGCCCATCGCTTTCTTCAGTATGTCCTTGCAGGCCTCTGAGTTGAAGTATGATATTATGGAAAAACAAGCATATGCACTAGTCAGAGCCATCAAAAGTTTCAGACCATACTTGGTAGGATCATATATAATTGCATATGTACCTCATGCAGCAGTCAAAGACATATTCACTCAGCAGGAGGTGACTGGAAGAAGGTGCAGATGGATAAACAAACTGCAAGAGTTCAACATAGACATACAAGTTACTAAGTTGATAAGAGGACAAGGATTAGCCAAGATGATGGCACAGTCAAACTTGGAAGCATGCCAAGTTAATGCAGTCCAAGATGAGAGTGTAAATGTATCAGGATCTGAATGGTACAAGGATATTATCTACTACTTGCAAAATCTGAATTGTCCTTCCCATTTCAGTGACAGTCAAAAGAGGACTTTAAAGTTACATGCAATCAGGTATGTTATTGTTCAAGGTGAGCTGTACTGGAAAAACCCTGATGGTGTGCTGCTGAGATGTGTGGATGAGGATATGGCTAACAATGTTTTGATTGATATGCATAAAGGATTGTGCGGTGGACATTATACTGCCCAAACAACAGCTCATAAAATTCTCAGAGCAGGATATTGGTGACCCACTCTCTTTTCAGATGCACAAAGGTTAGTGAGAAAGTGTGACCCTTGCCAAAGATTTTCAGGAAAGCTGAAATATGATGGTGCTTTACCCCTCAGAACTGTAACTGTGGATGCTTCATTCCAGCAATGGGGAATTGACTTCATAGGGGAAATTGCAGACAAATCAAGTGGGGGACATAGTTGGATTTTGGTGGCAACTGATTACTTTACCAAATGGATTGAGGCCATTCCAACTAAGAGAGCTACAAGTAAGGTGGTGACAGATTTCATACTAGAAAACATCATCATCAGGTTTGGAGTACCATTTAAGATAGTCACTGATAATGCTATGTGCTTCAGATCAGGTGAATTTGTTGATTTTTGCAACAGGTATGGGATAAATCTGTCATATACATCACCATATCACCCACAAGGAAATGGTCAAGCAGAATCAAGCAATAAGAGCATCATGAAAATTATCAAGAGGATACTGGACAAGAACAAGAGAGCTTGGGACTCAAAATTGAACTTAGCAATATGGGCTGACAGAGTGACAGTAAAAAGGGCTATTGGGAAGTCACCTTTTGAGCTAGTATATGGTGCATCAGCTAGATTGCCCATAAACAATCTCCTACCAGTTTACAGATTCATTCAGGAAAATGATGAGGAGATTGAAGATTCCATGACAGAAAGAGTGAATCAGCTGGTTGCATTGGATGAAAACAGAAGGAAAGCCCACCAGATCAATCTCAAAAGACAACAAGATGTGAAATATCAGTTTGACAGGAGAACTACAAAAAGGAAGTTTCAAGTCAATGATCTGGTGCTCATTTGGAATGCTAAAGGTCAGGAAAAGGGTAAACATGGTAAATTTGAACCCTTATGGATGGGCCCATATCAGGTTTGCAATACTCATGGGGAGGATTCTTATTTCCTCCAGGCCCTAGATGGTGAAGTTCTGGAATTGCCTGTGCATGGCCAATTCCTTAAGTTCTATTTTGCATAAATGACTTGTTGCTGTGCACATTTGTAAAAAATATGTATGTAGTGTAAATGCCTTGTACAGCTCGTGCTTTTTGGCTTTTTGTCTGGTCTGCCCGGAGATCTGGTTCTCGCTGCAGGTTTTCACCTGCATGTCCCCATTCGGAGCCACTGTTAGCACTCATTTTGACCTGGGGTTGATTTTTCATGATCAGGGGGTTTCTTCATTTGAACCCTTTATCTTCTTGCCCATTTTCCTAAGTGTTGGACCTCCTCAGCATTGTTCAGCTGCAGCATCATATTTTCTTTGAGGAGGAGATCATCATCATCATCTTGTCTTCGATGATGGTCTGCATTATCATGTTTTCTGTCGACTTGTTTTTCATCAGGATCATCATATTTCAATATCGGGTGATGTTTGGATATCATCCTGATCCTGCTGATGAGCTACAGTGCGCCCTGATTTGCTTGCGGGGGTGTTTTTTTTTCAAGTATCCGGTGATCTTCCAATTATCACCTTGCCCAAACATGATGATGATGTTGCCCCGATATTCTGAAGGGGTTATTCTCTAAGTTGTTCGACCTGACTTGTTCTTTCTTAAGGGTCGTCATCATCATCATCATATTTCCAGTTATCACCGTGTTGCTTGTGGGGGTCATCATATTTTCTGCCTTCATGATATTTCGCCGGGGTGATATTTTTATCATCGGGTGATCTTGGTTATGATCATCCTGATGATGTTGTTGAAGAGTTCTAAGTGTGACCCGATATTCACTGGGGTCATCATATTTTGAACGTCAGGATGATCTTAGTCAATATCATCCTGATGATGTTGTATCACTTCATGTTCGTTGTTTTATCATCCTGATGATGCTGACATCATTCTTATGTCAGGGTGATATCTATTTCTCTGCCTATCTGCATCATGATTTTTCTGAAGGAGAGGGTGATATTTTCATATCACCCGGGTGTATGTTTGTTCCAGCGTCATGATGATGCTGATATCAAGGAGATATCCGCCTGCCGGCTTCGTGCATTATCTAGTGGGGGTGATCTTTTCAAGCATCATCATATTCATCTATCGCCCCGATCTTATAGTGGAGCTACAGTGCAACCTGATATTTGTGCATCAGGATGATATTTCCAAATATCTGGTTGTCTTCTGAATATCATCCTGATGTCGATATGATGATGACGTCATCAAGGTCTGGGGGGGTCACGTTTCTAACACTGATCATCTTGTGGAGATCCCCCGATATTTGCAAACATGATGATGACGTCATCCGGATATGAGGAGGTGCGCAGTGGGCGGATATGATGATGACGTCAGCAGGATATGATGATGACGTCATCAGGATGTTCATCGGCCAGACTTTTGGTATAGGCTCAGCAGGAGGATGTTCCTCCGATGGATCAGGTTGTGCGGATGAAGGCAATTATCATGCAGGTTATATTGCGATATGATGCTGATGTCAGGGTGATATTTCAAGCAACAGGATATCATGCTGCTGGAGGATGATGATGATGAAGTCTTATACTAGTGTCGTCAGGAGCAAAAGCACCGACATCATATATGCTCATGACCTAGTATATAAAGTGTTAAAGAGGTTGCTGCGGGGTGCATGTGGGATAATTGATATCCTGCATTTTCAAATATCATGATGATGAATCTCGGCGGGAAATGGTTGCGATCGACTATTAGATGTTTTTCCCAAGGCTGCGGGTTGGTGCGCCATTAATGGCGAAGGTTGCAGAGGTATGAGCGGATCTGGTACCCGATTGAAGGTGTACATCAGCGGACAGTGGCACAGGGCTCGAGATATCTTCCTGTCTCCTCCCCTACCTGCTGCATTCATGTTTGGGCGCCAATCTGGTAATGCGTTGAGCGCCATTTTGCTGATACTGTGTATCTGGCAGGAATTTTGGTCAACCATGTAATTAATTGCTATGGTACACTACCTGGCTGTTATAAGCAGGAAGTGTTACTCATTTGTGGTTGTTGAAAGTTGAAGATTTTTGGCTCTATAACTCAAAACAAGCTGATCTGGTTGTTCTGTACAGCTTAACCTGTGAGTTTATGTATCTCTTGTTGCATGTTTTTGGCATGAACCCACTGATTTCATGATTAATCTTATATGAGAAATGCTATCTCAGCATGTGTTTTGTTAATTCTGTCTCCAGTATTGCATGTATTCTTCTTCTGAATCTGGATATTTGGGTAATGTTTAGATTCTAGAGCATAGAATTCCTATGTTGAATGTCTGATCTTTTAACTTCTGCTCAAGGGGTAGATTAAACTATTTTCAGGTTGAACATTGGGAAGGGTATACTGCAGTAGGGATGCCATAAGTAGAGATAACTTAACACTTTGTATTGGGAGGTATCTGTATGGCAGATATCACATATATCCCCCTGAAATCCAGTTTTAGCTGTTCATGCTGATCATTCACAGGTGTATGTCTACTGACTCCAGGCCTTGGATAGGCACCAATCTTGCTTAGTGTTTGTGTTACAACCATGTCCAGCTTTGCATCCAAACTTAAAATCCAAATCAAAATCTAAAACAACCATTAGGACATTAGAGTTAGTTTTAGGATCCTCAGTCCTCTGTCTACAACTGCAAATAGGCCCAAAGCTAGCCCCTTTGCTCTTATCTTTCAGTTTTGGTCTACTTACAGGAGGACTTATCTGCTTTCTGTCAGCATCCCAGCCTTGTATGCATATCCTCATGGATGTTGAGTAGGGAATACCCCCCTAGGTCTTGCAGAGCCTGAAGAAGAAGAGGAGATAAAATATAGAGTCTATCTCCTACACTGTTGGCCCCTGGCCCAGAGATCATGTTGATCACTGATGGCTACCTTGTAGGGAAATCTGGGAATAAGCATCCAGTCTGGGAAAAAAACCAACACATACATTGTGGTGCATACAAGGGGGAATTCAAAAGGGATTAAAATCTGATATAAAAGATGCATCAAAACTTAATGTATATCGAAGGATACATTTTGCGGTATATACATGTGGCAGAGCCAAAAGGTGAATAGGCTGTGGTTTATCAAAATTAAAGTCCGAAGGGGATACAAAAGTCTTTGTATGTATCCGGACTTGTATCTAAAAGTTTGATACAAGTATTATATGCATAGCGAAGATACAAAAAGAAAGGTAAGGGAGACCCCACTTGTTGCATTTCAGTTTGTATGTCTACAATGTACATTTTTGATATGCAAGCCAGAAGGTACAAAGCGCCGGATTCAAAAAGAAATTAAAAGAAGTAAAGTCTTTGTATGTTATTAGCACTTGTATGTCTATGATGTACATTTTTGATATACAAAGGCAGTAAAGGAAAAGTGGGAGGATTTTGAAGCTGTTTTAGAGCCTGATAACATGTTTTTGGGTCAACAATGGTTGACTCGACCATTCTTGACATCATGTATGCATTTGGATATGCGGATGTTCACAGACGCTTAATATTCATAGCCCGATATTCATATTTGCATGTTCAGGGCCAGATTTATAGTTAATGTAATGTTTATTTTCCTACTAGTTATTAAATGATGCTTAATTCTTGTTTGCCTATTGTAGGATGTTGGTACTATTTGGAGTTTGGTTGTATGTTGCAGATCGAAGTAGCTAAACATTGCGGAGTTGCATACACAGAGGCAGCATGAACCTTAGATGAGGAAGATATTATCAAGTGCATTGTTTGCCAGCTAGAGAACGAATCAAGTCCAAAATGCTGGAATATTCTGTGCCAGCTATGCAATTGCCAACTGGCAGGCACGTGCTATTCATCTAGACCGTTGATTGTTCTGGGAGGATCCTGATCCCCGGATCATTGTAACCATTTTCTAGCCTCTATCCTATAAAAGGGGCCATGACTTGTCATAAAAGGGATGCAAAGAGGAGATGGAAGGGGAGAAGAGGTCAATCATTTTAAATCTGACCAAGCCAATTTAATGTAAGAGATCAGATTACTAAGACTAATGAGGACTTAATTGTTGAAATGTCAAGGTTCTTTCTTCAGATCATTGTAAATATACTTGTTCTAAAGCATACTAGATGGAGATGAAGCTTCAGATTACATCCTGATTGTAAACTTTATGTAATCTTCAAGTTGATTCCTGGATATGTAATGGTGAATGCTATGTTCAATAAAAGCGCTTTCATTTTATTGCATGTTGTTGTCAACTTTTCCTTTGAAGATTTGTACTAGATCATGTGGATTTGTGGAATGTCCTGGTGAAGTATGATTCTATTTCTTCTCTTCATTATTGTATCGGAACATGTATATGGATCAGTGATCTGAGTTAAGTAATTTTGGGAATCTCATTATCTAAACCTTTTTCTCATTTTAATTTCATTAAATCACTTCCATAACTGCAAATCATGATAAATAATAAGTAGAATAGAGAAATATGCTGACATCCCGTAGATAATTGAATATCCTTAGCATATTTTGAGTTGAATGCATGTAGTGTTGAAAATATCATGCAAAGAATTGTAAATAATGATAGAAATCATGCAAATATCAACCTGTAGGCACATTATTTGAGTAAATTCATAGTGTAAAGGTAGAATTGTTGGAGATTTATGCAGGGCAGACATAAAGGACAGGATATTTGGAGGAATACTAATGAACTTTATAAAAATTACTGGAGAACATAAGGCCCCTGAATGATTAATAGCAACACACATGAACCACTGAGTAACGTCAGTAGATTATGAACTAATCAACGGAGACTTGGGATCATGAATTCTTTGAATTCATCGTATCTTTCAACATAAATAAAGGTTTTTGTGTAACTTTTATTTCATGTTTGTTTGTGAGTAACATCATCATCAACAATCCTATTGAAGGCTAAAGATGTTGATAAACTGCTATAGCAAATGTTGGCTTAAGGCATGCAGACAAATAGCTTCTGGCTCATTCTTGACTGGTTAAAGTGCTTGAGCTTTTAGAATACTCATAGTTTGCTTCCTACTTGAGCTAATCAAAGAGAAGAAGATGGAAGATGAAAGAAGACGAAGAAGATGGGGTGGATCATCAGTGCTTGAGTACTGGAAACTTCCTTCGTATTCCAGAGTGCCTACATACCCTCTATCCATAGGATCAAAGCACATTTATGATGAAGATGAGACATGATGAATATGTAGTTTTGGGTTTTATTGATGATGTGTGTAATGAAAGATAGAAGGATGTGAGATGAAAGATCAGAGAATGATTAGAAGAAAGATGAAAGATGGATGATGAAGAGAAGGGGCTATTGTCTTAGCCTAAATTAGAGTGCTTCCTTCGCATCTCAGATTTCCTACATACCCTATATCCATGGGATCAAGGCTTTAATGATAGAGATAGATGTAGTTCTTACTTGTTACACTAGATGAGTGATGTTGAAAAACTCACATGATTGCTTGAATGTCTGTGTTGGCGATGTCTTGCGATTGTTGGATGTCAGATAAGCGACCATTGATTGCAAAGATATGAAGCCTGGTTGCAAAATGCTTTGCCACATTTGTTGTTGGATGAGCGCTATGGTTGAAGTTAAAAGTTTGTTGTGTTGTGAGCAAAAGTGTTTGATGTGTTATGAGCTAGAGATAGCATTATCCACTTCCAAATAAGACTCAACAAATGCCCCCCGTGCAGGATGGGGTTTGTTATGAAGAAGCGACGATAGGGATGGTGTGCGGTCAAGATGCTAAGGTGCCAAAAGAGATAGTTATTGCGACAATGTCCCAAGGATGATAGCTAGCATTGACAGAGATGAAGATGGAAAGGCTGTTTATTGCGATGAAATGTGGATTATGATATGGACTATGTGGGATAGGAAGGCAAAATATGGTAGGAAGAGTGATGATCAAACAAACCAAGCAGATGATAGAAGCTGGTCACTACACATAGCACCTATTTGCCAGGTTTTCACTATGGTACTTATCCAAGGCACCTGTTTACTAGGTTTTCACCAGAGGACAAATTATTTATCTTAGACTATTATTTTTTTATTATCCAATGCGCCACAAAGTGGTTTTCACTGTTGCATGGATTTTTTTTTTGGATAGCTAATTACACATGGCACCTATTTGCCAAGTTTTCACCATGGTAATGGAGAGGGGGGACTCAAGTGTCTAGTTCAATGGATGTTGGTAGTCCAGTTAGAGATGGCTCGGACCATGTTGTTATGCTTCAAGCTATTGATAAGGGATTGTGTAGATGAGAGATGGATTAGGATAAGGATGATTGAAGGTTCACGCAAAAATAGATGGAAGGCTCATGCAAGGATAGATGAATGGGATAGTGGATTATGGAAGGCTTATGCAAAAGCATGGACCATAGGAAGGTGATGGGGAAGATATGTAGGACAGTAGATGAAGGATGGAGGTATGGAGGTATGTGAAAATGTGGAATGGAAGGGAACCATGACCAACGGTCACACACACCACTAAACATTAAAGCTTTAGATGGAAAGGCTAATGTAGGGAGTGAAAGAGATGCTTTCTTAGGGGATGGGTGATGGAGTGATGTAGGAACTTATAGATACTTAGTATTTTTATGATTTTTGCTTTGCTTGTGGGATTTTTAGATGGAATGGGATGTTTGGAGGGAAATGGAATGTGAGATGGCGGAAGACAATCAGGATTCTTTTGTTTGAGATATGGATAAGGATGCCTCATTCGGCCTGCTTGTTTGTTTTCTTAGGAACCCAAACCATTTGGGGCGTAGGCTCTTCTTGTGGATTTATAGGCTCAACTAGCTTTTTAGATATGCTAGATTGTGATTCTTTTCTTTGATGCCCTAAGGCATTAGAATCATTAGGATTCTTGGTAGGATTTTTAGCTTTAGAGGTAGAGGCATTCAAATTTTTATTTTTGAATCCCATGAATTTGATGGAAGCGGGGTTGGCGAAATGAATGGAAGCTTTATGCTTAGACGGTGTGTGCATTTGTTTGTCATGATTAGGAATATAATGTTGTTGATGGATAAATGGATAATTAAGTGTTGGTAGTAATGGAGGTGAGGAAAATGGAGGGATATTAGGGATTGGAAGTAGTGGAGGTAAATTGGATGGTGGAAAGTGGACGGTCACATGCTTTTGCAAGTTATAGGATATAGGAAGTGGAGGATATGGAAATAAAGTTGATGGTGGGAGTTTAGGAGTTGGAAGAAGTGGGGGTAGATTGGATGGAGGAAGATGTACGGTCACATGCTGATGGGGTTTAGGATGGGGTTTGTGATGAGAAATGGTGGACTTAGGATGAAAGGAGGAATTACCAACATCTTTAGCTTGGTGAGGCCGATGTTTGACACTAGGACTAGGAGTGCTTGGAGGAATAGACTTGAGTTCATCATTAGATGGAGATGAAGAGGTTGCGGAAAGCATGAAGATGGAGGATCCTGGAAAAAGGTTGGTAATATGAAGGGAATCGTCGATGGTATCGAAGTTAGAATTCTCTCTTACCAAAGAAGATCCAGCTTCTATATCAGAAATGGATGTGGATGAAGATTCTTTTAATGTGTATTCACTAGGACCATGTTCAGTGTACTTGATATGGAGTTTGAAAGCAAGTTTTCTAGATGATGGCTTGAGTAGGTCAGAGGGGTCAACATAGGATGAAGATAGATATGCCTTAGTGTTGATAGGAATACGGTTCAGACTCTGATATTTAGCTTGAAAGGTACAACAAAATTCAAATGGATTGGGATCATCTTGGATAGTAACCTCAACACCATTGTGTGGGAATTTAAGACATTAATGGTATGTGGAAGGAACTGCCTTGAGGGCATGTATCCATGGATGCCCAAGAATGATGTCATAAGGAAGCTCAATATCAAGAACTTGACAATAGGTTTCTGTAGTGATTGGCCCAACTTGGATAGGCAAGAAAACAATGCCTTCAGTATCTCGCTCAGCATCATCATAAGCTCCGATAGTAATAGCCTTGGAGGTGTCAACATCCTTCTTAGAATATCCCAATTGTTTTATCAATTTTAAAGAACATATATTAAGACCAGCTCCACCATCTACCAAGATTCATTTGATACAGCATTGTTTAACAAATACTTTAATGTGGAGGGCTTCGTTGTGTGAAGGATGGATGGAGGGCTTAAGATCTTTGTCAAAAAATGTTAAATGACAAGGGGCTGCAATGCTAGTGACCATAGATTGGAATTGTGCGATATTGATATCGTTGGGCACCGAAGATTCTTGTAAAGCTTTGTCAAGGATAGCTTTGTGGGTAGGGGATATGCGAAGCAACTCAAGAATGGATATGTGTGCGGGTGTTTTGCCAAGGTGATCCAAGATATTATAGTTAGGGAATGGTCAAGGGGGATGAATAGGTGCTCTCTGAATGATGACTTGACCTCTGCAGGTAGTTACAGTGCAATCAGGTGCTTTACCTTGGATAGTAATGGTAGAAATGTGAGCATGGTCAATGCGGCCAATGGTAGACGATTGATAATTGTACTGAATGGCATTCCTAGCATGATGGTTACTTTCTTTGTCATGAGATGGAAGTGGATTCTTGAAAGTCTCTAGATCATAGTTCAATGTTGATTGTTGTGCAGGTTGAGTTGTTGAAGGTGTAACTTTGATTAATCCTTGATCGATGCAATCTTGGATCACATGTTTTAAGTGCATACAACCATTTGTTTTGTGTCCTTTAACTCTATGGAAATCGCAATACTCATTTTCTCTATACCAAAAAGCTTTGAAGAGTAGTTCACCATTGGGTGGTGCATTTGGTAAGATAATATCGCCCACTTGGAGAAGCTTTCGAAAGATAACTTCCATAGGTTCCGCTAATGGTGTAAATTATCGACGCGAATTGGAAGTTTGTCGTTGTCGCGTTTGTTGAAAGGGTTGTGTTGTTGTAGAAGTAGCTTGGATGTTGATAGGAGATTTCATAGTTTTGATGTTCTTTGTGTCGACAACACCATCATTGACAACATTCTTATTTTTGTTCCAAAAGTGAGACTTATCATTGGAGTTTTGAGGATAGTCTTTGTTATCGTGAAAGATCTTGATGGTTCCTTTAGCAATTAAAGCTCATTCAATAATGGTTCCTTTGGAAACAAGTTCATCAAAGGTGCTAGCACTTTGCAATTGTAGTTGGAATGATAGCTTGGGATGAAGATTTTGAACAAAGATATTGAGCTATTGCTTCTCAGGTATTTCCCATGATAATTTGCTAGCCATATTACGCCATCGTTGAGTGAATGAAGAAAAGGCCTCACCATTGCATTGTTTATTGTTGACAAGGTCATTCATGTTTATCTCATGGTCAATGTTAAACGTGAAGTGTGATCAAAACTTATTAGCTAATTCTGAAAAAGACTTAATTCCCGGAGGTAAATGAGAAAACCATTCAAGAGCTTGTCCTGCTAAGCTTCGAGGAAAAATTCTCAAAAGATATGTATCACCATAAGCAACATTGAGACATGCCACAAAGAATGCTCTAAGGTGGTCTTCCAGATTTCCTTTTCCTTTGTACTTATCAAATTGTGGAATTTCAAAGTGTGGTGGAAAAGGTATCATATGAAGAGACTTGTCAAATGGATAAGCACATATGTTGTCTAGAGAAAATGTCCTCTTGCCTTGTCCTACCACTTGGTTAATCATTTGTTGAACATTCACTGATGATAATTGTTGTTGTTGCAAACGGGGTGAAACATGGTATAGTGTATATTGAGGTTGTTGTTGGGGGATATATGAAGCCATGACCATTTGTTGAGGTTGGGTACTCACAATGTATGTCAAAGGATTGGGAGGTGACACATAGGTGGTTGAGGATTGTTGTCCTTGAAGCACAAGTGGCGGTTGGGTATATTGTGATGAATGGGCACCAAGATTTTTCATCACATGCAAAGTGGAAGATGGATTGACATTAGTTAATGGTTGAGAAGTTGGATGTGGATTTGTAGCATGGTAAGGGATGGAAGGATTGGTAGATGCGAGAGAAGGATGGACACTTGGGTTTGTATTTTGGGCAACATGGGGATTGATGTGTGTTATGGGTTGGGTGATAATAGGCAAGCCTTGGGTAGCATAAGATGGATTGATGGTGTGTGACGGATTGGAAGAATGTGACAGAATGGATGTAAGTTGATGAACATAAGTGACCGTAGAGCTAGAATTGGCTTGAGAAACAATAGGGGGGTCACTCATGTCAATAAGACTAACATTGGGATTATATGGTATAGTGGATGGATTAGTAGAGATGGTGGAAAGTGTATTAGCAGTTGGTATATGGGATATGGTATTCATATGGGATATGGCAGGATGTGATGGTCATGGAGTTTGGACTATTGGTGTTGTTGGAATAGTTTGGGATGCTTGCACAGTATGGGATATGGGGATAGCTTGTGATGTTTGGAGAATTTGCGCTTAGGCCACATGGACAGCTTGTGTTACTTGAGGCATGGAAATGGTCATTGTAGAAGGAGGTGTATGTTGAGGAACATGGAAAGGTGGAATGTTCAGATTTTGTGACATGAGAGGGAGCACATTGGTTGGTATGATCAAAGGTTCTAAAGTGTGCTCCGAGCATGGTAGATCAAATGAAGTAACAATAGGCAATGAAAGAGATGTGGTAGAATATGGAGCTTGTGATATGGTGGGGGATGGTGTGACTATAATGGATGGTCCCTTTGCAACAACAATGGGAGTGTTTGGATCGTTCTCTCTAATAGCAGATATGTCAAAATCTCTTGGTAATTTAGCGCCCATGCGAGCAAGTTGCAAGAAGTAGTGATTAGGCTTAGATAAAACAAGTCTCTCAACTTGATCCCACACATGGGTGTCCTAAAATTCTAATAAGTCTTCTTGGGATTGTTCTTCAAAAGTCTCAAAAGCTATTGGAGGTTGCATTTGTTGTGAAGATGACTCTCCAACGGTATACCCATGAGGTGTAAACATATGAGGAGGCATACTAGTCGTGAATTGAGTTGCATCCTTAAGAGGTGTTGATCTAAGTTGTTGCATCTCAGCTTGCAATTTGGCTTCCATTTCAGCTCTATATTTGGCTTCCATTTTAGCTCTATATTGACTCCTAGTTTGAGGCATGATGTTGGTGTTGAAAACTAAAGTTTAGCTTGTCAAAGTTTTGAGACTCAAAAGATGATGGTTCGCTGATTGGTTGGTTGGTTGGTTTGCTTGGTTTTCTTGGTTGATTTGTTTGGTTGGTTTGCTTGGTTGATTTGTTTGGTTTTTTTTGGTTGCTTTGTTGATTTGTTGTTGGCTAGTTTTTCCCTAGAGAATAGCTCACACACTCAAGGGAAAAGTTGTTTGCTAAAGGCTGCTATTTTGCTGATGTTTGCTAAAGCTAAAGCTGATGTTTTGCTGATGAATCAAAATGATTGGTTTGATATTTGGTTTTATGGTTTGGGATCTCAAAAAGATAAAAAAACTCATGAAATGCGATTGATTGGTATGCTCAAAACAAGAGACATAGTCCAGATATCTGCTAATAGTTAGAGACAGGTCTGAAAGCTAATGCTGAAGCTGAGCAAGCTGGATTTGTGGCTAATTCGACTAAGTCACTAAGATTTGTTGGTATTAGACCACAGGTGACAAGTGATAGCTCATATGCGACTCAGAAAAGGCTAAAGGTGACTGTAATAGCTCAAATGTGGACTAGTTTAAATTCTAAAGCAGGTTACAGTGTTAACCAGAGGTGATCCAATTGTTCACAGGCAATAATTATTGGCTCAAAAGTGATTTACTGTTGATTGGAAGTGATTTAGGTTAGGCTAAAAGTGAAAGATTGTTGTTTAAAGGTGACCTAATTTAGATAAGAGGCAACTGACTGTTGTTTAGATGCGACTCTGTTTATGCCAAAAGTGATTAACTGTTGTTCAAAAGTGATTTGATTCAGGCAAAAAGTGACTAACTGCGGTTTAAAAGCAATTCTACTATCTATATGCGGGTAGTTTAGGCTTAAAAGCAACTGTGTCTATCAGATAAGATGTCTGATTTGTGAATTTTGATAAGAAAATAGTAATTGTAGTCACTCACACTCACAACAATCACAAACTTGTACAACCTAGGCTAGGAAAGGACTATATTTATTGAATCCCCTGGCTGTGCTTATTCAAAGTAGGAAGCTTCAGGATCTTGGTAGCACCAGCTCCCCTCCACGGCACAAACTTCTCACACATACCAAGATCTGGGTTTCCTTAAAGGCCTGTCCCTCACCAAACCTTAGGATTGTCCCTGCTATCTCTTCTAAGAACCACGTGAATCGAGGCCACTTCAAAGGTCCCACCTTTTGCATCAACAAATAGAGGGTTTTTGGCTACTACACAAAGTTGCTAATAAGGGCATCCGTTCAGGTGGCTATACATGCAGCAGTGTTACTCTCTGTTATGGAGTCTCCTAGCCTTCAAGGGTTACGCCTTGGAGGGTTTTGGGGGAGGTTGGCTATTGGTATAACACAACAACACCTGTTGTTTGTGGCTTTCGACACAAACACTTTTCTTATATAGTGGTTCGGAAGGACTTGGCTTTAGCCTGTTACCGCTTGAGCCATATCCCTTCTCACACCGGGAAGGCAGGCCCTCTAAAGATAATAACAAGTTCTCATGCACCCAAAATCTATTTGATAGGCTAGGGGATAGGATACTTTTGTTATTAAATTTGGGTTACAATCAAGCACAAAGCAAGAAATGATTCATTTTAAGCACCAAGTCCAAATGTTCCTAATTTAGTGAAAAACCACAAGTCTTAGACTGATTGGAGCTGCAACAGATATGTTAGTAGTTTGATAACCTCCTTTTCTTGGATAAATCGATAAGATGTTGTACAAATACACAATTAGTAACCAAGAAAACAAACTGCAAATTATACAGACTGAAAGCACACAATTTACTAGAGGTGATTCACTGTCTATCAGAAGCGATCTCTATTTCTATCACAGGCAAAGTTTGATAGATCACAAACAATGCAGAGAGTGCCGGATGCCAATTGTTTAGGCTCAAAGGCGATGCAAAAAAGAATAAAGCAGTTAGTTTTGACTTAGAAGTGACCTAGATCTGCAAAAGAAAACAGTATGCAAAAAAACCCTAGTTCTGCAATAAGCGATGCAAGTCAGCTAAAAGCAACCACTGTCGGATCAAATGTGATTTAATTAAATGCAAAAATGGCCACTGTTAGGAAAAAAGAGATCCAGAATAAACAAAAAGTGATCACTATTAATAAAAGTGATCCAGAACATGCTACAGGTGGTAGATTTCAGCACAAAGGTGACGCAGATATGCAGACAGCGATAGTTTTTTGCTCAAAAGTGATTGGAACTTGTTGTAAGTGCTTGAAAAATTTGATCTTCATAAAAACAACTTCAAATAGCAAAGTTAATCAAGGACGTGGTTCCCACCGGGCGTGCCAAAATGTGATAGGTAAAAAATTAGGTTAATAAGATCAAACATAGCCATGAAAACCTAACCCTACCATCATCAAAGAATCTAATCTAAATGAAGCCAAAAGCATACGATTCAAGCACAATATCACCTAGATTGTGTGATTCCTTGCTTATGATGTGGATTGCTTCTTCAACAATGAACAATTATGAAGATAAAAGCTACCATGATGAATGGATAATAATGATGAAAGCTCAATGGATGCTATGGATACTCAAATGCTCAATATGCTCAAGATGATAATGTAGACGCTATATGAATGCTGGATCTCTGTAGTATGGAATGAGAGGGTGTTTATATAGAACTCAACCAAAATCAATCAACGGTGGAGATTTAGTGGCTATGTGAATGGCTAAGATTGAAGGATAGACATAGATGAATGTGAAGATGACAAGTGGAGAGAAGATAGGGCTCATGTGTGCTTGTGTACATAAAAAAGTACTACATATGAAAGATATTAAATAAAAGGATGTAGTACCACTTATCTTTTTTAAATAAAAGAGGCACACATGTCAGCTCATGAGATAAATGATAAGATAAATTAATTAAATAAATACAATTTATTTAATTAATTGGATAGTGGATTTATGAAAGGAATCTTTAATTAAATAAATAAGATTTATTTAATTAAAAATAGATAGAATGAAGATAATTAAATAATTGAAGATTGTTTAATTATATCTTAGAAGAAATAGCTAATGAATCAATTAAATAAATATAAATTTATTTAATTAATAGAAGAAATAGATGTGTTAGGGATATTGCTCAAGTGTGCTAGACAAATGCAAATGAAGTGTAATGCGATGTTTGAATGCTAGTGATAATGAGTCAATTTTGGGTGTCTATAATTCCCTTTGGCTCAAAGCATGCCATTGGGATCTTTTAAACATGAAATATTTTCCCTTGGCTTTTCCTTTCTATTGACTTTCACTGATAACAATATAACAGAAAAGACTGCAAATAACAATACTGAGGAATTATAAACTGCAACTGATACTCCCTTTTTCGTCTTCTCTCACTCTTTCAAGTATTCCATTTACTTGCCTATCAATGCTACAATAGAAGTATGAGTACTCCTCTGGCTCTCCATCCATGCATATTGATATTGTTGTTGTTGTGGTGGAGGATTCTAATCTAGAGGTGGTCCATGTGGCGGTGAGGGTAGTGCACCGTTTTGATGTTGTGGCTCCTCCTCATTCTTCTCCTTTTCTTCTTCCTCTTCATTCGTATCTTCTTTAGTGTCTTTCTCTGTATCTTCTTGCCCTGAGTTTTCTTCTTGTTTTCTTTGTTCAATATGAACATTAGGAACACTTGACACACTAATACCAAAAATTCCTGATGGCATTACTTCCCCTGTCTGCACTTCAATTTGAACTTGTACATTTTTAGGCATGCTTGCCTTTTCTAACTGTGATGGTTGAACCGAAGATACATCCATCTCTTTTGTAATTTTCTCTTCTTCTTTTTCCTTTTCTGATTCTGCTACCTTTTGTGCAATAAACTACACTTCTTTTATGATTTCTGGTGACACCAATTGACCAAAAGGGTCCACTGTCTCCAGGTCTTCATGTATATTGTCATCCTTTTGTTAGGAATTTGTAGGTCTAAATAAACCAATTCCACATAACCCAATAGGGGAAACAAGATATTGAAACAAACCGTAATGCAAAGATCAAATGAACAAGCAATAAGAAACACAAGATATACCCTAGGAAAACCCTTTGCAGGGAAAAACCCAGCCTCCAAAAGCATCCATGCTCAAATGTATTATTCAGCAATATGAAATTACAATACAATCCATGAGCATCAATGAATACCTCTGAATCCATCAGGCACCTCCAATGCATCCTCCATGTGTACAAGCATGAATCCACACATCACCTACCATGCTTCACAATATGCACTTACAGGAGAGAGCTCAATACAATGACAACCTCTCACAAACCTCCAATCCACCTACAATGAAATAACCAACATTACCCAAACCACTGACCATGTGCTTGCTTTTATAGACCAAGCTCACACAAATACAACTTGTGGTATTGGATAAAACCATGTGCCACCTCTAAAACCATTTTAACACAAAACCATTAACTTATAAACCCACTTGACCCCACATTTGACTATTGGTACTAACTTTTTCCAATAAATTAAATAATACAAATAATAGTTAATTACTCTGTCTCCCACACACATAAAATAACTAACCCAATGTTACAATACAACTTATACAAGTGGTAACCAAATAAAATAGTACAATATTATGCAATGGTGTACAACACCATATCCCAACATTCTCCCACTTGTTGTATACATTGCATAAGGGTCAATACATGAAATACATCATCATAGGCAAACATGAAATCACATGAATCTCCAGAATGCTCTCGTGCTCCATCAAGATACCTACAACAAAGCAAAGTGACCACCATCTTAAGTAAGAACTCCTATCATCCTCCAACATGCCACTTATGGAAGAAAAGGAATATGCCAAGGTGAAGATGCACCAATCCAAAGAACACAAGCATCAAATCCAAGTGATAACATAAGGCTCCAAGTTGCTGTCAAAGGTAAAAACCCCACATGACTGGAAATAGCACCCACAACATATGCTAATACAACCAACCATCCATACCTCATAGTATCAACAACATCAATAATCTCATGCCAATAACATATCCAGCCCATATACTGCAATCACAAGCTCCATGAATAAAACCTATCAATGAAGAACACATACATCTAGGAACTCCCACTACATGGGTAATGTCAAATCTAAAAATAGATCCAAGGCATATCAAGTCTATCAATCAACACTAAAACCAAGGTGTGGCTAATCAACAAGCCAATACATAGTATCAAGAACAATCACAATGATCCACACATGCATGATAAATCATTGCATACTCTCTCACAACATGTCACCATAACTTTCCCAAAGTCCAACCATATCAACATGATCCTCTAGGAAGTAGCCATAAGACAAAGGGGGAAAACCTATAAATCGTAATGTCCTTCTACAAAACACCTCAAAGTGTTAAGCTGTGACAAGTATGATCTCCTCTACAACCCTTAATAAAAAGCTTCAACAACACCCAACCATTCAATCTCATAAGATCAAATGAACATATGTAAGATGTAACCAACATGGATGTAAGCCTCTCTAATCAAGGTAGACCAAACTCATAACCATTCCTTAACCAAGAATAAGCCCAATCACATCGCCTAAACTCCTCATAATTAATATGATAAATCAAACCATATGAACAAGGAGATAACCATGCTAAGATCCCTCAAATGAACCCTCCAGAATGAATAACTATAGCTCAAGATCCATATCTATGAGAAGATGAAACATAAAGTAAAACACATCTAAAAGGATGGGAAATACCTCATAGATGATAAACTGTCGAGTAGACCAAGAGTGGGGAATGAGAATGCTCCTCCAGGATACACCAAGCCACATAGACTCTCTCCAAGAACAATCTCCTCTAGGTCCAAAATGAACTCACATCCATATCTAGGTGTAAGGCTCCTCGGTCTAACTACTGAAACCTCCAAAGAGTAACTGTCGAGAAATCTAGCCTCACCTAAGTCTCCAAGTATCCATGAGTGCCTGTAACTGACCAATACATGCCAAACTCCAAATGCAATATAGCACCAACATGAAGTAATCAAGCAAATGATCAAAGCACTCAATACCAAGAGAACAAACAAGACCACTGTCAATGTTCCTACTACACATCTGCATAATCAAGAGGCCCATCATGACATCATGATCTAACCATCTCCTCCAAAGAGATCACATGCAACAAAGCATACAATGATGCATACATCTTTTCTCAAGAGAACCTGTATCATGCCAATACTCTAAGCTAGCATCAAGTGTAAACCATGGCATAATATCAACATCTCCAAATCAAGGATAAACTTGTCAAACTGACAAATCATAATCTGACACCTCAACCAAAGACTCAAAGAAGTCCTCCATGGTAAACCAAGATGTCAACATCTCCAAACATATGAAGATAACCATCTCCTATCAACTAAACTAAAAATGTCAAAGAACTCTCAAAGCCAAGAGCTCCTCCATGACACCAACATCCACTACAGAAGATCATCCATCACGTATGATGAATCCAACATGCTGCCTATAGACACCCTAAAATGACCAGGTCTTCGAATCACTTGCATTTTGTCTAATCTATCGCATCACCTGCATTTCAACATTAATTGAATAATCTAATTATTTAATTAATTTCATCAAATTCTTCCAAAACTCCAAAATTCAACATTAATTGAATAAATTGTATTTATTTAATTAATTTCAGCAATATCAACCTTATTCTTCCAAAATTAAATAATTTTAATTATTTAATTAAATCATTTTTTCTTTTTCAAATTTCAAGTCTACATTAATTAAATAAATAAATAATTTAATTAATTCATCACAAATCCTCTCTTATCTACAATTAAATAATTTACATTATTTAATTAAATCATGCAAATTTATTTAAATTATCTCAATCCTCTAACAATAAATAAAATCAAGTATTTTATTTATAATCTTCTATTCCTCTATCATGCATAATCAATTAAATAAATTTATTTATTTAATTTCAATTATCTTCCAATTCCTCTAAAAATATCATGTTAACTCATGTGCACAATCAGTCTTATTTTTAGAACTTCAAAAAGCAAATTACAAGTTGAGTTAATTGACTTAATTTATCTTATTTTCATCAACTCATGAATTAGAAAAAAAAAATTCTAATTTATGAAATCAAATTCTGTCTTTATCAAAAAAGTAATTATCTTAATAAAAATACCTTTTTAGACTGACACATGTCGTGTGTACATTCAGCATGAGTTATTTGATTTATCTGAACCATTCATTCTATGGATTTATTTCATCCATTGATCGATCATGTTTGAAAGCTATATAAACATCCCTCATCTCCTTCACAAATCCTCTTCGATCATTGAATGTTCTTCGATCACTTATTCTCAGGCATCCTTTACAATGTATTGAGCATACATCACATCATTGAGCACCTTTGAGCACTTTGAGCACGCATACAACCTACATCCGCTTATTGCAAACATGGTTTCACAACGTTATTGAGCAATCTACATATCTACAAAGAGAACAATACAATCTAGGTGAAGTCTTTCTTGTTTTATTTGATTTATTCATTGATATTAGATTTTACTTAGATCGATCTCTTTATGTTATGGGTAATTGAATTGTTATTATCATTTCTTTTGTGATTTTATCATTCGACCTCTCAATTTTCCTCACACACATTCTGGCACACCTGGTGGGACTTCAACTTTCTTAAGGAACAATGGACATGAGTGCCAAATACTTCAATTTCATAAGGGACAATTGACAACTACAATCGTGTGTGTGCCTAATCTAGTTGCACCTTATTTTTCTTATAACGGGACAATTGAACCTTTGTTGGACGTGCTTGATCTTACATTTTAGTTATTCCTTTAGAAGGGCCTACCTTTGGATTAAGCTTCATCCAAAAGGGACAACCCTAAGCGGAGTTTTCCTTTGAACTGCTATATAAGAGGGATAAGGCGAAAGCCAAGTCCTAACCAGCGTCAGCCTTACCTTGTGCCAAATCGAAAAAGAGGTGTACTAGCACTTTGTGGAAACAATTTTCACATTGTACGAATTGTTTGATACTCTTAGTAGGATTGGTTAAAGCTTTTAGTATCTTGTCACATTGCTCATAAGGCATTGGTCCCTCAAAGCTACTAAGAACCAATTTAGATAGTGACTACTTGATCCACCTCTGAATGTTGTGGTAATCATCAGTGCAAGGGGAATTGATTTAAGCCCCCAAGATACTCACCATTGCCTTCCTTGAGAAGTGATAGTATTCCCTTGGCCATAAAGCTCTTATGATCTACTTGAGCTTTCTGAGGGGAGGGTAAGATATCCCTACCTATCGTCTCTCACAAAGATGCAAATGTCTGACACCTATATGGAATGACATTCGGTCGACAGAGAATTAAGTTGTGAGCTAAACTACCGCAATGAACCTTTATCTCTAGGGATAAAAAGTGCTTGAAATTGTTTGCAATTGTCTTATACCCGTGGAAACATTGGGCTTTTTGTGAGCCTTGAACATACACTATCTATTATGTCAGTCTTTTTTTGCCATTTTGTTTGATGTGTTTTCTCTTGCCAAAGCAAATCCAATCAAAATCGATCAAAATTTACCTTATAAACATCACAGACACTACTCAATGCCTTTGGTATAACATCAAGTCACCTTTGGTATAACAATAGCTCACCTTTGGTATAATAGTATCTCACCTCTAACAAACCTACTTCAGTGCCCTTGGTATAACAATAGCTCGCTTTTGGTCTAACAGTAGCTCATTTTTGGTATAACAGTACCTTGCCTCTGACAGCTTAGTCCAACGCCTTTGGTAACACAGTAGCTCACTTTTGGTAACACAGTCCTATGCCTTTGGTCAAAATAGTATAGCGCCTTTGGTCCAGTAAACTATTCATCAAAATTGTCTTTTCCAAAACATAGCAAAAATCCTAGCAAAACATCTCAAACAAAGTATTCTAGTGCATCCCATGGTAGCCACTAGACTCCAGCAAACTATGAAGGCTAAACAAGTTCCCCTAAGGAAGCACAAATTGCCTCCTCATACACCTCAACCAAGCCAATCCAACATGACTCCAAAGGGTACTCCAAAAACATCAATGGAAAGACCAACCAACATTCAAAACAGGATGCAAAATGATCAAATAAACAATCCTCAAGAAGGTAATGTTCCTTTGGTAAATACACCTCAATATACAATTGGCATGCCTCAAGATTTTATTCCATAAGGTTATACCACAGGTCAAGTCCCATCTCAAGAAGAGAGACACTTTTAAATAGGTCAATCCTCTCAAGAAGATAGACAAGACCTGGATGAAATCATACAAGATCCTCAAGCCATGACCACCTTTGACAAAATCCTTAGTGAGAACCAAGATCATTTCTTCTGCTTGCTAGCCAAACAAGGAGCCAAATTACCCAGAGGTTTTGATCTATCAAATCTTAGTGAGCCTACCAAAAAAACTCATGATGCCATAACTGTGGTCCAAACCATGTCAACTGTGACCACACCCATACTCAAACAAAGCTCACAAGGGAGAACAATTGCACAATATGAGAATCCCCTTTATCAAAATCCAATGGCAGAGAGACCCATATAACCGCTCATGACTCCTATGGAGATCTACAAACACCAACAAGAGACTCTCCAACGTCAAGTAGAACTAGCCAAACAAAATGCTACAGCTCATTTAAACATACAACAAACTCCTAAAATACCCACACCAATCAGAAGTGGAACATTGGCTACCCCATCACGAGAAGGTTTTCCACCAAATTACAACCTGGGAAACACTTATGTAGCCATGCAACAAGGGTCTCAACAAATACCACCCCCAACATCATCAACCCTTCATATCCTTAACCCAAACAATGTCATACAACCCTAACCATCGCAAAGCATCAACACAACCTATGTCCCTCCACCACAACATTCTTCTACACTCCATCATACCTATCCCCATCTTAGTCAACCCCAACCATCACAAAACACATATACCTATGTCCCTCCACCACAACGATCATCTACACTAACCTTTTTCAACACATTTCCCAATCAACCTCCACCATCACAAAACATATCTACCTATGTCCCTCCACCACAAGGATCTTCCACTCTCAACCTTACCCACACCTATCTCAACCCTCAACATTACCAAAACCAAACTTCCCAAAGCTATGTTCCACCACCACAACCAAACCCAACAAACTTTAGGTTTCCTCCACCAAATTCTTTCTTCACACCACCTCCGCAATACCAATAGCAAAACTCTTATCTACAACCATCACAAAGCCTACATTCTTACCTATCACCACCTCCACCTCCCCAAAATAAAAACACCCAAATCCAACCCAATCCAAACCCAACATATAACACATACGACCCTAACCAATCATATGACCCTTATAACACCAACGCCCATGGCTTCCACTACAATCTACCATATGGGCAACAACAACCACCTCTCGGACAACAAGAGATGTTTCCAACCCCTCCCACAACTATGGAGCTAAAACTTGCAGAGGTTCAACAACAACTATCTGATCTTACGTTTGGCCTCACCAAGAAAACCTTCTCTTTGGAAGAATTTTGTCCTTATCCGTTTGATTGGTCATTACCCATGATCCCTTTTCCTCACAACTTCACTATTCCCAAATTTGATAAATACAAAGGAAAAGGAGACCCAAAGGATCATCTTAGGGAATTCTATCTCGCTTGCTTCGAGGTCTCACATAATGACACATATCTTATGCGTCTCTTTCCTCACAGTCTTGGAGGTCAAGCTATAGAATGGTTCTCGCACCTACCCACGGGTATCAAATCTTTTAATGAGCTTGCAGAGAAATCTGCCACCCATTTCTCATAAACATAGAACATGAGATCTCCATGACTGACTTATGCAACAATAAACAAAAAAATGGGGAAACTTTCATTTCCTTCCTTAAAAGCTGGAGACAAATGGCTAGCAAATTCCCATTCAAAATACCTAAGAAGCAGCTTGTTAGCATATTTGTGCAGAACCTTAACCAAGAATTGGGTTTCCATTTGCAAATTCTTAGTGCTACAACCTTCGATGAAATTACCTACAAGGGAATCAACATTGAAAAAGCCCTCATTGCTAAAGGCATGGTAAAAATCTTCAAAGACAACAAAGACAATGCTCCCCAACAACAATCAAAGGACAAACCAAAATTTTGGAACAAAAAATAAAAATGTGATCAATGATGGTGTGGTAGATTCTAAACATGTCCAAACACTACAAACACCCCTTCATCTTTCAAAACCAAGTCAAACTCTGCCTCAACAAAACCAACAAAAACAAAGACAACAAAACCAAAACCAACAACAATGACAACAAGAGTGACCTCAACAAAATTACCTTGCACAACGTCAATTCACTCCCTTGGGAGAGCCTACAGAGATTATTTTATAGAAACTTATAAACAATGGACTCATCACCTTACCAGATGCTCCCCCATATGGAGAACCTGTTTACAAAACCGTACAGTACAAAGAAAATGAATATTGTGTGTTCCATAGATCCAAGGGACACAGGACCTCATCATGCATGAAACTCAAGCATGTGATCCAAAACCTTATCGACAGAAACCTAATATCTTTTGAGGCTAAACCACCAACTCAAAACACTAATAAAGACCTCAACATGTACAAGGAGCCATTCCCTAACCATGGTCAAGGTCAAAATCCTAATAAAGGTAAAGGTTTTTAGAAAGATTCAACTTCCTATGACTCTATTGTGGGTCGTTTTGAAGAAAGTCGTATATCTACCCTCACTATCAAAGGCAAATCTACAGATTGTGCTGTTACAACTCATCATGGTCATGTCACCATTCGTGATCCTACACCAAGTCTCAAAAATCAATTCAACTATAATCTCGTTGAACATCTAGGGAAAACCCCTGCACAAATCTCCATTTTGGACCTTCTACGGTCATCACCCTCACATAAAGCTATGCTAGAAAAATCCCTACAAGAGTCTTTAGTTCCTAATGACATAGAGGTCATAGATTTCGAAGCTATTATAGGTAACATTGCCTCACCCTACATTGTGGTCTTCTCTAAAAAAGACCTCCCATCTCATGATCCAAGTCACAATGATGCCCTTCACATTGAAGTCTTCATCCATAAATGCAAGATCAAACACATACTTATAGATGATGGTGTTGGTCTCAATATCTGTTCTCTCAAGTTACTTAAACAATTGGGATACTCTGAGGATCATGTCAACATTGATCAAAGTATTACAATCAAGGTTTATGATGATGCTGAACGTCGGTCAGAAGGTGTTATCCACTTGCTTATACAAGTAGGCCCGGTCATGCTAGAAACTAGGTGCCAAGTCCTTGACATTGAGTTACTCTACAATATTATCCTTGGATGCCCATGGATCCATGCCATGAAAGCTATTCCCTCCACATACCATTAGTCTCTCAAGTTCCCATTTAATGGTATGGAGATAACTATTCCTAGAGATCCTAATCCCTTCAAATTTTGCAGTTTCTTGCAAGGCAGTTATAAGAATTCTAACCAAGTGCCCAATAATGACAAAGCCCATGAATCCCCATTACATGTCGATTATGAAAATCTAAAAAAAGTCTCTGCAACTGAGCCCAATCCTCATCCTATTCCCAAAATCAAAGCTCACATTCATGATATAGGCTTCAGAGAATATGATATTTCAAAATCTTGTTGTGTAGGGCAGATGCCCCTATCTCCTAAATCCTATGCCCAACCACCCATTGCCAAAGCAACTAAGAAAGCCTCTAATCCTCCCCCAGCATCCCTAACTCAATTCCAAGAGGGAAAATTATTGGCAGAGGAAATAATTGAAGACATCTCTTCTTGGCTCTACAAGGAGAAAGAACCAGTCACAATACTAGTCAAGCAATATGGCAATGGCTTAAGGATAGTCAAAAACATGTGCTATAAAGGAAAAGGTGGCCTTAGAAAACAAAATCAAGGAATAATGGAACCCATTATTGTAATGAAGAAACTAGACAAGAAGGGGTTAGGATTCGGTAGGAAGGTACCATGCACCTTGGACATCGAGGGTATTCTCGACAAGGTGGCACAAACTTTTCCTACCAATTCAATGTCTAATGAGGATATCATCAATGACTCTTCCCTCCATATGACTGACCTATTCATAGAATCCTCTATATTCATGCTATCATTCGTATCCTTCACATCCAACACAAACAACCAGATTGTAACACTTGTCTACCCTGAACTTATTATTTGGGACCAACAAGGGGCCCCCGTTCTAGATGTATTTTAGAATGATGAAGCTATTGCAGAGTTCATGGGACTCTTGGATGGTATCCCTCTTGGCGATCACAAAGCTAGTTTTGTAATGGAACTAGAGAAAACTACTTATTTTGGTGAGAATGCCAAATCCTCTAGTCGCAAAAGTAAAAAAAAGAAAGATCTCTAGGTGAAAACCACACTGTGGCACCTCCTGATCACAAAACAATAAAAACAAAGGACGTATCCAAAGGTGAAAACCCAACTATGGTACCTGAGGATGGAGGATTTGACCTTCCCCTACCATCTAAGTATCAAGAGAAATCAGCTCTCCTAGTGGAAGATTCTACAGAGATAAATCTTGGCACAGAGCAAAATCCTAGAGCAACATTCCTAGCAGCATCACTATCAAAGAAAGAACACAAGGATCTTACAAATTTCTTCTTGCAGTGCACCTTCAACTTTGCATGGACCTATGCTGATATGCCGGGGTTAGACCCTAAGCTAGTAGTTCTCTATCTCACAGTTGATCCAACAGTTAAACCCATCAAGAAAAAGCTAAGGAAGATGCATCCACAGATCACCCTCTTGGTGAAGGTGGAAATACAAAAGTTGTTAGATGCAAAATTCATTAGGCCTATTGATTATCCAGAATGGGTCTCAAATATTGTACCTGTGTCTAAACTGAATGGGGGCATCCACATGTGTACTAATTTTAGAGATCTTAACAAAGCATGTCCCAAAGATGACTTCCCATTGCCAAACATTGATCTTATAGTCAACTTGACTGCTGGTCATGAAATTCTTTCTCTAATGGATGGATTCTCAAGCTACAATCAGATAATGATAGCGGAAGAAGATCAACACAAAACTGCTTTCAATTGTCCATGGGGCACCTATTGTTGGCGCGTCATGCCATTTGGTCTTCAAAATGCAAGGGCAACCTATCAAAGAGCAATGATGGTGATATTCCATGACCTCTTTCATCACATCATGGAGGACTATGTGGATGATATACTAGCAAAATCTTCTAGGGCAGATCACATACAGGTTCTAGGACAAATCTTTGACATACTAGAAAATTATCAAGTAAGACTCAATCCAAAGAAGTGTGTCTTCGGGGTAACATCAGGAAAACTGTTGGGATACATTGTATCTCACAGAGGCATTGAAGTAGATCCAACAAAAGTCAAGGCTATAGTGGAAATGCCTCCACCAAAGAATTTGAAAGCATTAAGGAGCCTTCAAGGAAGGTTACAGTCTATTAGGCATTTCATCTCACAGCTAGCAGATAAATGTTAACCATTTCAACACTTGCTCTAAAAGGATGTCTCATTTCGATGGGATGATAAGTGTCAAGCCGCATTTGATTAGCTCAAAGAATATCTAGCTACACCTCCTGTCTTGGTACCACCAGTCACCGATAGGCCTTTTATCTTGTACATCTCAACTACAACTGTAGCCCTAGGGGCTCTTCTAGCACAACATGATGAGTCAGGAAAAGAGCATGCAATCTATTATATCAGTAGAACCTTGGTGGGTTATGAACTTAATTATTCATCTATGGAAAGAGCTTGTTTAGCCTTAGTGTTCACTTCCCAAAAGTTACGGTATTACATGCTAAACCAACACACTAATCTCATAGCAAAAATTGATCCATCAAAGTATCTACTAGAAAATGCATCTCTCATAGGTAGACTAGCTAAATGGGTCATGATCCTTAGTGAGTTTGACATTGAGTGTGTGGATCATAAAGCAATCAAGGGACAAGCCCTAGCAGATCAACTAGTAGAAGCACCTATGACAGATGTACATACTATGGCATCTAACTTTTCAGATGAAAATCTCTTTACTCTTTCTACCTGAATAATGTGGATTTTGTATTTTGATGGTTCCTACACATAGCATGGATCAAGGGCTGACATTCTTTTTATCACACCACAAAATGACTATATCCCCAAGTCATATCGGCTGGCATTTCCTTTCACCAACAATATAGCTGAGTATGAAGCACTACTTATAGGTCTCAATATAGTAGTTCAATGGGACATCAAAGAACTATAGGTATATGGAGACTCACAACTAGTCATTCAACAAATCATAGATGAGTACCAAACCAAGGATGAAAAACTAGTCCCTTACAAGCAATTAGTGGATGCCTACAAACCACACTATTCTAGCATAACTTTTGAGCAGATTCCAAGAGAGCATAACAAAGCTACTGATTCTATGGCTTCTGTAGGGTCACTTATAGACATGCCTACAAACACACAGAAATATGAATTCTTTATCGAGAAATTGTTAATACCAACCTTCGATGTTCCAACTACTAAAATCATCTGTGAATGTGTTGGTCCCAATTTCCCATGGTACAAAGATATCTATGAATACTTTAAACATGATACCTTTCCCTTTGAACTCTCATCAACCCAACACAAAACCTTTATCCGTTGATCCTCCCATTGCACCATTTTGGGTGATACACTATATCACCAGAGTCTCAATGGTATCCTCTACGATGTCATAACGCATAAAAAGCTGAAGCTACCTTACGAGACATACATGAAGGTGTCTGTGGTGCACATTCTACTGGTCCTAACCTCACTAAGAAGGTACTTTGCACAAGGTATTACTGGCCTACAATAGAATAAGATGCAATGTAGTTTGCTAAGAAGTGTCTACAATGCCAAAAGTGTGGAGATTTGATTCACGCACTAGCTCATGAACTATAACCTATGACAACTCCATGGCCTTTTTCATAATGGGGCCTCGACCTCATAGGACAAATCCACCCATCCTCATCTAATGACCATAAGTTTATCATTACCACCACGGAGTACTTCACGAAGTGGGTTGAATTCATTCCCATGACCTATACCACTAGTAAGAAAATAGCCAAGTTTATCCTTAACTACCTCATTTTTCGGTATGGTATCCCCCAACCCATTGTCACTGATAATGGGAGACCATTCAAGAATCAAGGTGTTTGTACCTTATGCACACAATACAATATCCAACATCACTTTTCCACTCCCTACTATCCGTAGAGTAACAACCAAGCTGAGGCTTCCAACAAAACCAGTCTCAAAATCCTCAAGAAAATGGTCAATGAAGCTGGTCGAGATTGGCACCTGCAACTCAATCCTGCCCTATGGGCCTATCACACTAGTATTAGAACACCAACTGGTGCCACACCCTATGCCTTGGTCTATGGTTCTGAGGCCATCCTACCTATAGAGGTCAAGATCCCATCCCTGAGAGTATCCATGCAGCACCTGATTGATGGAGAGGAGTATTGCACTTCCAGATTAGCTGAGCTAGAACTACTAGATGAGAGGTGCCTTGTAGTGCTTAATCATCTCCATGTCTATCACAACCACCTCTAGCACAACTATAACAAGAAGATCAAAGAAAGATAGTTTCAAGTTGGTGATCTTGTCTTAAAAGAAAATCAAAGAAATCAAGCAGATCGAGAAAAGAAGGGTGAGTTTGAGCCTAATTGGTTAGGCCCCTTTATTGTCACAGTAGCATATGGATCAGGAGCTTATACTTTAGCTACACCTGACGGCATTCCTCTAGATGAGCCACTTAACAGTGTTCATCTCAAGAAGTTCTATGTCTGATCCTCAGAGTATTAAAAAAAAAAAAAAATCCGTCCTATGGTGAAAACTTGGTAAATAGGCGCCTTGGATAAGTACCATAGTGAAAACCTGGCAAACAGGCGCTATGTGTAGAGTCAACATCCATCATCTATCAAGTCCTATTCATTCCATGTCCATTTCACAGCAAACTTCATCCATCCATCCATAATAAAACCATTGACCTTGTTTGCATTTCCATCTCCCTATCTAGAAAATCTTGGAAATTTGTCAATGTCCATCGTTGTCATCCCATGTCTTGATCTATGTCAATAGTTATCACTATCTTGTCCTAGGTCAAACTTTCTATGTCTTCTCCATCAGTCACCCATGCAAATACCTCTACCAGAATGGGGGAAACTTTTTCGTTAACCTAAGTCTTGGAATGGATCCTTGTTCGTGGTTAACAGCAAAACAAACACTTCAAACAAACAAACAACAAAAACACGTCAACCTTCAAAAACAACACAAACACACCAAACACAAGCACTTCAACCATCTCCCCACAATGACAACACTTTTCCTACATCATCACACAACCCAGAACTACATATCATCTCATCTCAATCTTAAGGTACCTTGATCCCATGGTATGGGTATGTAGGCAGTCTAGAATACGAAGGAAGTTTCCAATACTTAGGTACATAAGATATCATCATTTTATCTATCCAAGCTTAATCACCTTGACCCACTCATCACTCTACCCAGAACTACATATTTATCATTTTCATCTTTCATTGTAATGTGCCTTGATCCTATGGATACAGGGTATGTAGGCAGTCTGGAATACGAAGGAAGTATCCAATACTCAAGCACATAAGATTCATCATTCTTCACCCATCTCAATCCATTGACATTACATCTTTCTAGTCTTCAGGTTATCAAAATTCATTCACCTCAACTTGACTAACTCAAGTAGAAAAACAACAAACAAATGCATCCTTTCAAAGAAATAGTCCTTAAACAAACCTAAAGTACAACAACTTACTTACAGAGCCACATGCTGTTCTACATAATCAATTGCCAACATCAGCTAAATTAATCTCAACTAAGCACCAGAACA
This sequence comes from Cunninghamia lanceolata, assembly GCA_027924645.1. Taxonomy (NCBI): domain Eukaryota; kingdom Viridiplantae; phylum Streptophyta; class Pinopsida; order Cupressales; family Cupressaceae; genus Cunninghamia; species Cunninghamia lanceolata. The sequence continues at coordinate 16,573,329 of BSBN01000252.1, read as the reverse complement.
ACAAACTTGTCTTTTACAGGAAGTTCCATGTTTGAAACTAGACCAACACACGTGTCTTATATGACATGTTGCATTTTGTGAAACTAGACATTATCCTTTTAAACAGATAACACCCTTTAATGAACACATAGATCCTATGATAAGACTATTATCTATCCTATCCAATCTATCCCGAGCAACCTCTTTGGCAAGATAATATGTTGGATGTATGTTTACTTTGTAAGTCAATCAATTTGCTTTATGGTTTATCTTTTGTTCCTTTTTCCATTACCTATTTAAGACTACCTTGATTTATCTATATATTGGTATGTTACGATGCAGTACGGATTGGGGACATAGTCATTGCTTTTGTGTGCCATGTTTGAGGAATTATCTTTAGCATCTTACTTAGCAGCATATTTATCTTGTGTGTGTTATGACCTAGCATCTTACATATTAATATTCTTCTTGCATTTATGTATTGAAGTTTATTTTATGTTCAAGACTATGGCTCATTCACATGTACAATAAGGTTATATTATGTCTAAGGGATCTAAGTTCAAACTGCTTGCTTGCAGAGTCAACGTCCACACACTCAGATATCACAACACCTTGGTCTTTTATACCTTGGTGGCAAACTATCCATGTGCTATATCAAAAATAAGGATTACTCTTTATAAACATTTGTGAAACCATTGCAACAAGCTCATCCATTTATCCAAATCATCATATAGTTTTTCAAGCAAAGATCCCTCAATTGTCTTTCTATCGTGTTCTATTCTATCTCCACTTTCTTCTATCCAACCTCATCTTTCTCAACACAATCTTCTAGTCGAGCGTCAACCTAGTTCTTCTGTCGCTTCCATGTATTTCCTCTCGAGGGGGCATCCTACGTCAGCTACACAGGGGCAGCTAGCTACACCAGGGCATCAAAATTGTATCATGTCTTCAACAATCATTCTTTGACACAATGCTATAAACTGTTGATAACTGAGAGGGGATGAATCAATTATCCTAATTATTTCTACTTTCTAAACTTTCTTAATAATCAATGCAGCATTAATTCAAATAAGCAAACATAACCATGAAATGGAAATACACATGACACAATATTTTTGACGTGGAAGCCCTGTTAAGGGAAAAAACCACAGGGTGATTAACCCAAGATTGTATTCTCTATTAGAAGAATGGAAATACAAGATGGCACTTGCCAATTAGGGCTCACTGCCCGAGCACATTGCTCACAAGCGGCACACTGCCTACAAGAGACACACTGTCTACAATTTATAAAGAGTGTAATACAATACTTGAACTGATAAGGAGCATCAACATATGCTGGAGTTCAGTTCCGGTTAGGCTTAGTACACTGATCTACTGTACTTCATCTTTCCTCTTCTTTTGTGCTGCTCTCCTTTCACATACCGGACCTTCCTTTTTGCTTTTACTCGGCTCTACTTCTTTTCTTCACACATCACCAAAAACCACGACACCTCTCACAACTAAATCCATCTTGTATATATATGTACACAAGTGATTTCATCACCTTTCTAGTCAGCACCCGGAATAGTCAATATTTTCCACAAACTCTGATCTGTCGGCTGAATCCTTGCTTACCAAGTAATGAGGATCAAGGATATACTTGTGGAAGTCATCAATCATGTTGGCCAATCATAACTTATGCCTTAAGAATCTTTACCATCATCAGTAACACATCCGGAATAATGTCTGATGTTTTGCCAGTCAGTTCTTCCTCTGTCCACACTGCCAATCAGGAACCTGACACTCAAGTATTCATATCTTTTTCTTCATCTATCACTGGAGGCTAAATCCTTGGAATCTATCAGTCAAGGTAGTCCTCTTGACTTCCCCAAATCCGTACTTCACCAAGATACTTCTTCTAAGAGATCCGGACCTGACTGTCAGACCTTGCCACATGCTCTGTTCTTGCTTATCGGACCACAACATTCTTCACTTTGACTTCCGGTATAGACACACCATGTCCTGCGGATGTGTGGGATGAACTTTGTTGCCATCAATGACAACAATCATGAATCCATATAGTGTCTCTTGCCAACAATCTCCCCCTTTGGCATTGATGGCAACACTTAGTGAAAAATGACTAAGTGTTTACACTATGCTCCCCCTTGGCTGATGCTCTATTTTTATATACATTTTTTAGAGCTCCCCCTTAGTTGGATTCCTCATTTTTTACTGCTCTTCACTCCCCCTTTGACATCAATGGCAAAGGGTGGGAACCGCACATCAAAATTTTCAAAATTTTAACTATACTTAGCCACATATAACATACTCACATAAACTGAAGAATGTCTGCAAAAGTTGTCTTCAATTGGACGAATTCTGCTGCCCAACTTTGCTTCATTCTATCTAAAATTGATATATGACCTCTCAACAGGAATGCAAAAACTTCAGCCTTCTTCAGATCTGTCAGATCATTTGTCTTGGCGGTGGTTTGACATCACTTAGGGCCTCATGCATGGCCTCTAACTTAGGAATAATTATTCTTCTAAGCTCATTTAACTTGCCAATTCTATTTTTCTATTCTTTTTCTAGCTTCTTAATTTCATCCAAGACTGCAATGGTCTGACATTCTTGATTTACTATGGATGAGGTAAATAGATCAAAATTTTGAGAAAGTTTTGTTAGTTGGATCTCTTGTTCTTTCATTTTCTTCTCAATCTCCATTGTTGCTTTGGACCATGATAGACAAAATTTATATATTTCCCCGCCATCTTTAAGAGCATTTTCTAAGATCTTTATCCCTATATCTAGATTTCTTCTATCATTTGATATTAGACTTAGTACTTCAGAGAATCTTTTGTCCAAAAACTCTTTCCAGACCTTTTCCTCAGCTGATTTCTCTAAGGACTCAAATTGAGTGCTGACTGAACTAACAAGAGCTTTAAGATTACCTGATGAGGAGGCTGAGTGATCCTTCTGAAAAGATGGCATGATCTTTTCTAAAATGCTGGATGCAGCTTCTATTAGCTCACAATCTTCCATGTGAGACTTCAAGAGTTTTTCTTTTGCCTTTGCATTGGCAAATGAAGCTATCTTCATTGTTTGAACCGGGGAGAGAGAGTCAAAGTTAAATGGACCTTGAAGTAACTCTAGTTCATCAATCTCCAACATTTCTTTTGTCAAGAAGTCCTTGATAGTTTCTGCAGTGTCTTTTGCCGGAGACAGAGATTTCTTCTCTTCTGCACTGTCACTTATGTTCTTCTCAACTTGGCTTTCTTCTCTTCCTTTCACTTCTTCTTCTTTCTCCTCTATTCTTTCTTCTCCTTCAGATCTGGAGACTGTAGGGGAAACTGGAGGAGAGATATTTGTCTGTTTATGAACTTCCTCTTCTAGAATAGAGGATTCCAAGTCCTTATCCTTTTCTGCACCGGTGTCCATGACTTCTTCTGCCATTTCCTCAGTGGATTCCTTTTCAACACCTGTGGCTAAAGGATCAACACCCAAATCCTCTATAATAGGAAGATTGAATCTTTTGAAGGCATTCCTGAGGATCTCTTATGTTTTCTTGGATATCTTGTCAATCTCACCAAGCATGAGCTGATTCATTTTGGCTTTGCTCTGAAATTCATCCTTGCAATCCTTGAAGATCATGGTCATTTGCTTTGAATCGATTGAAGGATATAGCTGAATGGCTATCTGTTCCTGGATCTCAAGATCTTTTGCCATGGCAGTATTCTTTCTTATTTCTAACTCTTTTTCTAGGCTTTTGGGAATAAGAGATATAATTTCAATAAAAGTCTTGGTATATATGTTTAGATACTTAATTGCTACTTCCCGCAAGATCTTTTGGTCTGCTTCATTGTAATCATCATAGAATTCAGCCATTGGCTAAAGGTTTCCATCCACAGTGACTGATTTGATGATATCATCTAAAGATAGAGTGGGCTTTTCTACAAATTCTTCTATCTTTTCTTCTTCACCTTGACCGGTAGAGGGTTCACTAGATGTTTTCTTCTTCTCCTTCTTCATTTTCTTTATCTCCTCATCTGATTCAGTTTCTTCATCATCCTTCTAACTGACATAAGACCTTGTGGCCTTTGTTTTAGTTCTCTTCTCTCCTCTGCCAGATGATTTTGCTTCTGGTTTTGATATCCTTGACCTTTTAGCAGTGGCAAGTATAGATCTCTTTGATGATCTTGTCCGGGTGGAAGATTCTACCAGAGCACTTTCCTTACTTCCCTTTTCTACCTCTTTCTTCTTTTCCTCAGCCCTTTCCATCTTTTCGCTGTTGGCATCAAGTGCCTCCTTTGAGATGCCTAAGCCTTTGGCAATTTCTTCAACTTCTTTTCTCACTTTCCTCTTTATTTCCAGTTGTCTGAGTTCCACATGAACTTTTACACTTAGCTCTTCAAAGGTTCCAAACCTTTCTGCCTTTGGATCCTTTGGCTGACTTAGCATGTGTTGAACATGTAGCTCCACAATTTGTTCATCAACTTCATACCCCATAGGTATGATCCATATAGTTCTTAGTTCTACTACCTCCATTAGGCACTGATCAGTCTCTACCATAAAGCATATTGTGTCTTTGTATTTCTCAACAAGAGACTGGGGAATTCTCTCTCTTGCTTGCAACATGTTCTGAAAAATCTTGAAATATCCCCAGAGAGCTGTATTCTATGCCTTGGCATCACCAATCCCATGTATATAATTCTTGCAGAGAATGGCTACTGGCCTATCATTCTGCCATACCCAACCACTGGATCTGAGAAGCTCATTCATGTAATAAAAGAAAAGATAGAGTATCAAACCACTGTATTTGAAGGAGTTCTTATCCTTCTTTATCTTCTGTAGATTCTCCAATAGTTGGTTCAGAAGGAGCTCACAAAGATCATAGTCTACATTCTTCCTCAACATTTCATAGGTAGTGTATATAGTAGTTCCAGAAAGAGAATTCTCCCTACTGGAGTGATATATCTTATATGCAATTATCATTGATGCAAACTTGATATCCAGATCTGTGATATCCTCAATAGTCATAGCTCTTTTATCAAACTTTGATTTGGTAGCCTCACTGACGATTTGGTTCTTGATAGATTTGAGTGTAGGCATTTCACCGATTGAGTGTAATCTGGTTATAGCCCTAATGGCATCCTTAGTGATCTTAAACGGCTTGTTCAACCACATGAAGTTGTCATGTATTCTGCTCAGGATATACTAGACCCATTCATCTTCTAGAAAATAGGGGAAATGAATGCACTGTGCAAAATGCTTATCCCAGGTGGCTTTATACTGAGGTTTGATCTCAAAAGAATCATCTATTAACTACTTGTGATAGATATCCATTAATTTGGACTCTCTAAATTCTTCAATGTTTGCGTGAATGTAAACCCTAATATCTTCTGTATGTAGGACACCATGCGGAACACTAGAAAAAGCTCCTAGGGGATCTACTTCCAAGGATTTGTAGGGATGTTTCTTGAATTTGGGGCGAGGCCTATCAGTGATCTTCACAATATTCAGAGTAGACATCTTTTAAAAAGATTTGTAGAGAAGAACGGAAAATACCTTTTGCATCTTTCGGTTTCATGGAGTTAGCCGGATCGATTTCTGGATGAGTTGACTCCTGCAAATGATCTTGGATGAGCTTGAGGAATTTTGTTGCAGAGCCTCTCTTTTCATTTCTTCTTGAGTGCAGAATGAGCAAATGCTTAATGAGAAAAACCTTTATATCGCTCCGCAAACCCTAATGTTAAGATGCAATAAATGCTCGACCTAAGTCATTCTGGTTTGCCTTATTCGGATGACTTGAAGAACTAGATCAATCTTGATCTTAAACATCTTGCGGATCTTCCAAATCTTAACCATAGTTTATTTGGATGTTTCTCTTATGAACCCTTTAATCCGCAACTTTTCTTGTGCCAATTTCGGCACCAATTGACTGGTTGGGGGAACAAGGTTTTCTTTGTGTCTCCCCCTGAGCCAGAGCTGACTTTTTAATTTCTGGAAGGAATATCAGCACCAGAGTCTGGTGTGGACCCATCCCCTACATTCTCTATACTTTTCTTCACCCAAATCTTGTTCATCTCACTTTGAACTTCATCCGCATTCACTTTTTGTTTTCCCTTATCTTGATTCTGATTATGATGTGCCGGACCTCTTTTGTCATGATTTTTGCTTCTACAGAATTTTGCAGTATGACCGGATCTATTGCAAATTTGGCAAACAACATTTCTTTGCATATTTGATTGATATCCTCTTGATCTGCATTGATTAGCCATATGACCTATTCTATTGCATGCAAAGCATCTACCATTGACTGATTTGTTCATTTACATATTTCTGCATTCATGAGATTTGTGACCATAACTTTTGTAGTTGAAACACTGTCTGGAGAAGGATAAATTAATCTAATTCATTCTCTTTCTACACTTATTAGCTTTATGACCAAAGTTATTGCAGTTGTGGAAGTATCCATTGAAGGATGGATATCTTTGAGCATTAGGCTGCCTTACCAGAGGTCTTCTAGGCCTATTCCTTGGATTTTCTGATCCAAAATTCTTCTGACCGGATCTGGAGCTTTCTCCTTTCTCATATCCCAAACCACACTTGTCATCTACCCTCTTTTGACTTTCAAGAAGAACTTCAAGTTGAGCCGAACTTATCTTGAATTTTTCTTTATATTCATTTGTTGTTTGAAGATTCTTTTTAAGAGAGACAATTTGATCCTCAAGTTTTTCTTCATTATCTTTAGCATCTTCAAGATCAGATTCAAGGTGTCTAATTATTCTATCCATCTTGTGGCAGTCTTTTGATTTCTCCTTGAGAGATTGTCTTAGATCATCTTCAATTTTTCTTTTCTCTTCAATTTCTTGGGTAAACTTCATAACTCCTAATTCCATCTCATGTCTTACCATGATGATCTCTTTTGATAACTTTTCACACAACTTGGTTTTCTCCTTTAGATCTCCATTTGTATCATTGGCTTCACCTTGACTTGCCAATTGCTGAAGGTGCTCTTTTCTCTTTTTCATAGAGAGACTCAGTTTCTCTTTTAGTTCATTTATGAAATCATTAGCCTGTTTGAGTCTTTCCTTCAATTCATTGACTTCAGAATTTGACTGCTCAAGATCATCTAGGGTAGACTTAAGTTGCTCCCTCATACCATATACATCCATTTGAATTCCCAGATCTACCTCAAGCTGTTAGGCTCTGTTGGGAGGAATTTGGCTTTGATACCAACTGTTGATAACTGAGAGGGGGGTGAATCAGTTATCCTAATTATTTCTACTTTCTAAACTTTCTTAATAATCAATGCAACATTAATTCAAATAAGCAAACATAACCATGAAATGGAAATACACATGACACAATATTTTTGATGTGGAAACCCTATTAAGGGAAAAAACCACGGGGTGATTAACCCAAGATTGTATTCTCTGTTAGAAGAATGGAAATACAAGATGGCACTTGCCAATTAGGGCTCACTGCCCGAGCACACTACTCACAAGAGGCACACTGCCTACAAGAGACACACTATCTACAATTTATAAAGAGTGTAATACAATACTTGAACTGATAAGGAGCATCAACATATGCTGGAGT